>CAWUFW010006541.1:487500-1134930 GCA_963921515.1 Calotriton arnoldi
CACAGTGAAGACCTAGGACATGTAGCGCTGTCGTCCCCCCCTGTGTGCGTAATCGGAGTGGGCTGTCCTGGACAAGGAAGTGACTAATTGATGTGTCTCCGTTGTAGTGTCGGCGCCACCCGGACCGGAATCGGCAATCTGTCACCCTGTGACAATAGTCCCACAACATGGGCAACATGGACGTAAGGGGGAATCACTGACCCTACAGTCATCCATACTTCCACACTTGAAAGATCATAGACATGACACATCTGTGTGGATATGAATGTTTATTACACATTCAAGGGAGTGTTGCAGCTGGAGCAGTACAGGGCCATGCCAACCCCACTTCACATTGTCGGCCTGTGGAGGGCCAGCCAGAGTCCTTCAGGGAATGACAGGTACATCAGGAGAGGAGGACTTCAGTCCGCAGTCTGATAACTGTGTCATTGGTGACCAAACAGAATATGGCAGTCCATGTCGAGGTCAGAGGTGAGTGTTGCAGAGTGCATTGGGGGACAGTGGAAGGTGATGATGCAGAGGGCAGAACCAAGCAGAAACAGGCCACATGGCGAAGATGCTTGCTACTGCGTCCTCCTGACCACAAGGGTGGGTTCATCCGCATCTTCGTCCTCTGCTGTTGCATGTGACTCACATGTGGGTGGTGGTGTACTGTCCCCAGCACTGTGTGGCACAGACACATCAGGGGCCGGAGATGTGGATGGGGTGGTAGCAGCAGCATGCATCAGCGCCTGGCCTTGTGGCAACAATGCCATGAGGAAGGTCTTCAGGGCATTGAGGGACCCAGCTACCTCTCGCTGGTGTGCAGCTGTGGCAGCCGCACTTTCTGCCTGCGTCCGCTCCATGTTCTCCATGATCCTCCGCATGTGTCCCAACTCCCGGGCGAGATTGCTGGAGGAACTCTGGCTAGACAGTCGTTCTTGTCGCAGAGTCAGGACTCTGGCGATGTCAGCCATGGTCCATTGGAGAGCATGGAGCGGACTGTGAGCGTCTGTTAGGGACTGTGAGTGGTCCCTGATGGGACTCAAACACATATGGCGTCTAGTTTGGCTGCCATGTGGTCGAACCCCACCTGCACCTGATCAGCCAGCTTCTCCTGGCACCCCAACACACGGCGTTGGAAGGCCATGTGTTCGTCGTGGGGGTCCTGGGAGGCAGCCGTGGTGGTGGGTGCTGCCTGCTGTGCGTACTGTGCAGGGGGGGGAGGGCTCCTCGTGGCAGCTGGGTTGACCTGATCCTGGAAGTGGGCTGCGGAGGCTCTCCACAAGCTGTTCGAGGGCATCTGAGTCGATGGTGTGGTGGTCCTCTTCGTCATCAGAGATGAGAGGTTCGGACTGCTCTGCAGGAGGTGTTGGATTTCCCCTGCAATGTGAAGGGGAGATGCAGTTTGACATCGTGTACACATGTATGTTGACGCATTGTACATGTCTGCATTCAGACTGCATGACAGTGTACATTGTGACTTTGGGGGGAGCTGCCTATTTGATGCGGGACAGTGGACATTCCGACTACATCACGGATGTGAGTTTGTACTTGTACATTGTCTACTCACATTTCCCTGCAGTGCCATATGTGATTGGCCAGTTTCTACGCACGTGCGGCACCTGTTGTGTCCTCTGTTCTGTTGTGGACGTGTTGCGGTTTGTACCACCTCATTGTTAATGTTGATGTGCTCTGCATGTTATGTGTGTGTGCCGCATTTTGGGGGAGTCGCCCCTGCAGCTCTGATTTAGCTGCCCTCCTCCCTTCCATGCGGTGTGTCTCTGGGTTCTGTGCTTCTGCAGTGCTGAGATGTTGCATACCTGTGTGCATTGGTCTCTTGGTGGGAGTTGTGGGTCTGGGGCATGGTTTGTCCGCAGATGTGCTATGCTTAATTGTACATGTGTGCCATTGTGCCCATCTCCCCCCCGTCCCCCCAGTCCCTGGTGGTTACTCACCCTGTTGCTGTTGTGTCCGGTCATGTTGAGCAGTGTCCGGTCCCCCGACTCCTGCCACTGTCTCCCCACTGATGACTGTGGACACCATTTCCTCCATCTCGTCCAGCTCCTCCTGTGGCGCAGGACTCCCACCTCCAGTCTGCATTGCTGCCTTCCAGTTGTTTGCGAGTTTCAGCTTGGTTTTGCACTTCACATCATTCCAGCGCCTCTTGACCTCGTCCATTGTCCTCTTCAGCACTCCGACTGCATTCACCTTGTCCACGATGGTCTGCCATATTCCATTTTTAGTTGCCAGTGACACTGTGGAGGTGACGAACAGTGATTGATGGTGTTCTATCACCTCCGTTATCAGGATCCTGTTTTCCTGCGGACTGAACTACGTCTTCCTCTTCTTCTTGTCCTTGCCCTTCCCTGACCCCGAGGTCCCAGGCTGGTCCTCCGTGGGGCTTGTGGGGTTCTGGTTGTCCTCTGTACTTGCTACGGCTGCCTCCACTGTGCTTCGCTGTTGTTTGGCTCTTGTTGGTATGTTTTTTTCTACTTTTATGGTGCATTTTCCCGCATGACGCGTGGGAAGTGCAGGCCTGTGGCTGGTTTTCTTAGATTTTTGTATCGAGATTGGCGTCATCGCTACTATTTTCGCGTTGGGGTTTCGCGTTTTTGCGGCATCGCGTTGTTTCTAACGCGTTCATTTGATGCGTTGTCCTGTGACTATCGCATGGTACCGCCGTGTTGTGAATACCACGTTAACACAGAGTTGTTTTCCTGCGATGGACTGCGATGTGTAGGGTTGTGTTAAGCTACACTTGCGGTAGTTATCACACGTTCTTGAGAATATGCCCCTATGTGAGTACGTCACACGCAGATGGCGGTCACGTGAGCCTGTCATACGCAAACGCCGTTCCCTTCTATTTTAGGACGGAAAACTAGTTACACGAGTTTTCACCGTAGCCGTACAACTAGAAAATAGGACATTTACTCCAGAGCAACGTGACTTCTCAGTAACGAATTTGCATTGTGTTTTCTCCATTGTGTTGAGCAATGAGGGGCTTTAATATAGAATAATGTGGACCTTAAGTTTTAGGTCTATTTATTTAACACAAGCATATGGATTCGATCGATGAACTATTGTAAGAGAACCTCATTTGAGGATGTCTAAGTGGCCCATTGGCTTGTCTCTATAACTAAATAATAGCCAGCCAGTGAGGGTTGGGTCTATATATATTTGTTTAGCAGAAGGGCATGAATATTATTTAGTTAGTGATGTAGGACATCCGATTACTTAATACCACTGTGAAATAATATTTAAAAAAATCTTTTATTTACCTCACCTAGAATCATTTACAGACATTCCGAAGGTGCTGTTGATGTAAGATGGATGTGGTTGGATAGCTTATTAGCTTCTTTGATAACCCCTGCAACTTGAATCTATCAATTCAAATTCAGATGAGAGGTGGGTTTTATTTTGTTGATGTCTAGATGGATTAAGTGGGTTATTTTCAGTCTTACTCATAGCCTTTTCTTTTTATTCAGCACAAGAAATCTGGTCCACCGGGACGGCGTGGTACTTTAACCTCAGGCATTGATCTTTCACGACAAATGTGAGTCGACAGATTGCCCACACAGGAGGTGGGTTCTGTGTCCATTTCATTATCTGTCTTGGACGTTAGGGTACTTATGGTTTTTAATAAAATACGTTTTATACTTTTTTGTTCTGGTTTTCAGACTTTTTGTTCTTTATAGGCATCTATCCAACGGAAGAGCTACTATTACTTCAATAGTTCTACACTTCGTAGAGAACATCTCACTAGTGATTTTACCTACAGCTACATGTTCGGAATACAGTGTTAAAGAAACGGATCTATATTGAAAATAGGTATGTTTTGCTAGTTAATAGAGGCTGTATCCATTTAGAACTCTGACTATAGCTCCGCTGGGGTTTAGTTCCCACTGTTAGTTAATGTTATGCCTATTTTTTTGTCTCATTTAGAACTGAGAAATAATTTCTAAACTTTTTATAAAAAAACAATCTTGATATATTTGAGCATGCTTCACATTAGAGGATTAATAGGTGAGTTGATCCCATTTGGATCCTTGTATGAGTGGGTAAGAATGGAGCGCAGTGATGTTTCATGTTGACTTCCATATTGCAGTCTTTGAATGGACCACAATGATAATTAATTTATTATCTAAAAAATGTTTTTTATGAAAATCTTTCTAAAAATGTATTGTTTGTAACAAAACAATGGAATAGAATACTGAGGGCCTTTCTCTTTTGCAGTGACAGAACTGATGAACTACAAGAAGCATGCCACAACTTTAAGTAAACAATTGTCAGAGAGGCACTATCTCACACATTTGATTAGGCAAGCATCCAAGCGGGCACGGAACAATAAAAGAGATGCCCTATTAGAGGATCATCAACGCGCTCCCAACAAACTTTTAATCTGTGTCAGCACTTTTTGCGACCTGTCAACTTCCATACAAAAATCTGTGTGGAAGTATTGGAGGATATTGAATACAGGATCTCTGGTGCTTGCTCCTACCTTGTTTGCATTCCAGCATGGCACCAACCTGAAGGATTACCTCATACCTAAGAGACCGCTGATCAAGAAACATAGTAATTAGGGTACACTCTGTTCTCTCCCAAAAGTGACAGGGCATTTTCCTTATGGGTTGTGCGCTGTTTACCACTTCACTAAGCAGACGGCAGAGGTGGATCTTGGATTGAAGCCCTCATGGAAAGCTAAAGAATGATGATGGATTCTACCTAGATCTGTAACTGGGGGTGAGTGTATGAAAAGTTTCAGCACTCCATCCATCATCTCCTTGTGTTTGCTTTGTTCGCCCTAAGTTGGCAGGGTATGCCCAGAGGTGGGTCCCTTGCTCACTTTGCCACTGTATTCAAGCTAGCCTGGCTGATGAGGGTTGTTACCCCGAAACCGGTCCCAGGATGCTTGTTTTCGGTCCAGGGAAGACCTGGCTTGGCAGTTCGGGCTGGACTGTTCCCATGAGGCACTGGGTCAAGACTGATTTGCATATTGCTGGGTCTAAACTGGGGTGGTGAAGTGAGCTAAAGAACAATGATGGATTCAACCCAGATCTGTGACTGGTGCTGAGTGTCTGAAAAGTTTCAGCACTCCGACCATCATCTCCTTGTGTTTGCTTTGTGTGCCCTAAGTTGGCAGGGTATGCCCAGACATGGGTCCCTTGCTCACTTTGCCACTGGATTCAAGCTAGCCTGGCTGATGAGGGGTGTTACCCCGAAACTGGTCCCAGGATGCTTGTTTCCGGTCCAGGGAAGACCTGGCTTGGCAGTTCGGGCTGGACTGTTCCCATGAGGCACAGGATCAAGACTGATTTGCATATGGCTGGGTCTGAACTGGGGTGGCGAAGTGAGCTAAAGGACGATGATGCTTTCAACCCAGATCTGTGACTGGGGGTGAGTGTCTGAAAAGTTTCTGCACTCCGTCCATCATCTCCTTGTGTTTGCTCATGGATACTGAAGCACTTTAGCAATTGCAACAGTAGTGGCTTGATATGCATGATCACATGCCCCTGCGGAGTTCGCTACATTGGTCTAGACATGTGGAAGGTGAAGATCAGTCTCTCAGAACACCGCAGTGCCATCCGATCTAAACGCAACAACACTAAGCGATATCTCTTTGTGTTTGGTGGATAAGGTGCAGTAGATTTCTGTAGGAAAAGAGAGACCAGTGAAGTTCTATGAGTTTTCCTATAGTCACAACAACTGAATAGTATGACACCAATACACGCTAGATATTGGCCCATTCCACCATATTTGTTTGTATCTACCCTTACTACATGGGCCAGTGGTGTCTTGACTTGGCTGACCTTTAACACTCTCTGGGGCATATTCACAAGAACGTGTGATAACTTCCGCAAAAGTTGCTTAACACAACCCTTCACATCGCAGTCCATGGCGTGAAACTAACACCTTGTCAACGTGGTATTCCCAACCCGGCGGCACCATGCGATAGTAGCAGGATAACGCGCCAAATGACCGCCCAAAAATTAACGCGACGCAGAAAAATTGCGAAACACAAACGCGAAAAACCCTGCGATGCCCCAAACGCGATACAAAAATCAGTGACAGCCAGCTACAGGCCTGAAATTCCCACGCGTCATGCGGGAAAAAGCACTATAAAAGCAAACCAAAAAAAGACATAACCAAATAAAACTGCGTAGCACCATGGATGCACATGGACCGAGTGCAGAGGATAACCCGAACCCCACAAGCCCCACGGAGGACCAGCCAGCAACCCTGTGCCAGGGGAAGGGCAAGGAGAAGAGGAAGACGGGGTTCAGTCCGCAGGAAGACCGGATCATCGTCATGGAGGTGATAGAACACCACCAACAACTGTTCGTCACCTCCACTGCGTCATTGGCAACACAAACGGAAATATGGCAGTCCATCGTCACCAACGTGAATGCAGTCGGAGTGTCCAGGAGACCAATAGAGGAGGTCAAGAGGCGCTGGCATGAAGTGCACAGCAAAACCAAACAGAAACTTGCTGCCAACATGAAGTCAGCAAAGGCGACTGGAGGTGGGAGTCCGGCACCACAGGAGGAGCTGGATGAGCTGGAGGAAATGGTGGCCACAGTCATCAGTGTGGAGACGGTGCAGGAGTCGGGGTCTGGACACAGCGCGATATGACCGGACCCAACAGCAACAGGGTGAGTAACAACCAGGGACTGGGGGGACGGGGGGAGATGGGCACAATGGCACACATGCACAAACATGTGCAGCAAACTGCACACCCACAATGAGTGCAGAACATGTTCCTGATACCCTTGGCACACCGCAGCACACATAGAAACACCAAGTAGGCCCCCGTCCACAATGTGCACAAATGGGCCACCCTCCATATCACTAATGCCACAACCCACCCATGCACATGTGCCCAATCCATGAAATCAGCGACTCTGTGAGCCACACTGACAATGCAAGTGACACTGCATGACCAACAGCATGGCTGAAGTCACAAGACATGACATGGCGCACGACACGACATTGAGGTGGCTGAGTGTGGACCACATCCGTAAACGAGCAGGTCACACCCTGAAACATCCATGTGTACCTATGACTCATGACGTCAAAAACACAACAGCAGACGCACAATGCACAAGAATACACATTTTCTCCAGTCGCACAAATGACCCAAGTCGCAAACATCCCATCACCCGAAAAGCACACAAGTCACATGCACACCGACTCCAAGGGATAAGGGTCCGCCAAATCAGAGCTGCAGGGGCGATTAGGCAACAATGCAGCACACACACATAGCAATCACAGTACCCCAACACTGACGACAATGTGGTACAGAGTGCAACCCCTACACCACAGGACAGAGGACACAAATGGCGCCACCCGTGCGTAGAAACTGGCCAATCACATCCGCCAATGCCTGACACTGTGAGATGGTAATGTACGAGTACAACCACACATCGGTCATGTAGTCGGAATGTACACTGCTTCCCACCAAATAGCCAGCTTCACCTAAACAGTCACAATGAACATCATCATGCAGTCTGAATGTGAACATCTACAATGCGTCAACATACATGGAACACACTGTTAACCTGCATCTCCCCTTTACATTGCAGAAGGACAATCAACACCTCCTGCAGAGCAGACCACACAGCTCTTCAGTGATGATGAAGAGGACACCCTGCCCATTTGCACAGACACCCTCCAACGGCTCGTGGACAGCCTCCGCACCCCACCCCCAGGAGCAGGGTAGCCCAGCTGCATCTCGGTCACCCCACCATCTGCACAGCCCACACAGCAGGAAGCACACACCACCACGGCTGGCTTCCAGGACCCCCAAGACCAACACATGGAATTCCAACGCCGTGTGTTAGGGTGCCAGGAGAAGGTGGCAGATCAGCTGCGGATGGGTTTCGACCTCATGGCAGACAAACTCGATGCCATATGTGGGTGCCTAGGTCCCATCAGGGAGCACCTACAGTCCCGAACGGACACCCACTGTCCGCACCATGCTCAACAACAATCCTTGGCTGACCTCGCTGGGTCCATTACCCGGATACGAGAACTTTCTAGGCAGACAGGCTCCAGCGATGACAGCACAGAGTTGGCACAGATGCAGAGGACAATGGAGACCATGGAGCAGATGCAGGCTGGAAGTATGGCTGCCACTGCTGAACACCAGCGAGATGTAGCTGCGATCTTCCATGCCTTGCGGATCCTCATCTTGCCATTGCTGCCACTGAGCCTGTACCAGATGACTGCTGCAGGAAGCTCGACACACACATCTCCGCCCCCTGATCTAGTGGCATACAGTGATGCAGCCATAACACCACCACACACACCTGACACACCGGACACAGAAGACGTCTCAGAGGAGTAAGATGTCGAGGGTAATGACTGTGTGAGGAAGGAGGCAGTAGCATCAGTCCCCGCCATATGGCATGTCCCTGCCTGGTTGTGCACTCTGCATCATGCCCTGGAACAACACCTCCCAATGTCCCCCAAAACACTCTGCGACATACACCTGGCCCCCAACATGGACTGCCATATCTGCTCTGGTACCAAAGACACAGCCATCCTGCGGCGGACTGAACTCTACCTCTTCACATTCACTTTGCATTCCCCCAAGGACTCTGGTTGGCCCACCACTGGGCAACCATGTTATGTGGGCCTGAAGTGGCCATGTACTGCTCCTGCCCTGACACCCCCCAGAATGTGAATAAAACATTCCAAATCACACAGATATGTTATGTCTATGTTCACTCACGTATCAATGTTTGGATGGGTGCAGGGACATTGATTGCACCATAAGGTACACCCTGGTAAATGTCCTCAATGCGCATGTTTGAGCCTGACCCACATGGCCAGTTAGATGACTGTGAAGGTATGGACTAGCTGTGGCCTCATTGTACATTAACGACAATCTCATTACCCCCCAAATTAGCCCCACGTCCATGTGTCAAATCGGGCTGTGTGTAGAAATCTCATGATAGGTAGCAGTCCTGAAGTGGTGTCCCCATCACATGTGACAACAGAACGTGTCTTCCCATTCCTACTGACACACATCTGTGTGGACACAGTCTGTATTGTGGCTGACCTTGCTCTACATGGCAAGTAGCTGGACACCATACGCACATTGCTGGTGACACGTAAGAGCACAGTTCTGCCAGCAACTATTCCAGCCACAATGTCTGACCCACGGAGGTGGAGCTGTCAATGGGGACCCACACGCAGTCCATTAGCGTCAGTCAATCCCTCCATGTATACGGACAAACTACATGTGGGCACACGATTTGTCATCATGATGAACACTCATCACAGTAGTAGACAGGTGCAGTGGCGTAGGCTTTATTGACATGTGCGTGTCAGTACGGGCAAGGCAAGGGCCACAACATGCAGACCAATGTTCAAGACACTTACAGGCAGCTTAGGGACATGTCGAGGTGCAAGTAATGGGGTGGCAGGAATGAACACCACACATCACGGATGTCAACGGTCCCGACCCACCTTGCCTTGCTGGACGAGCCATGTGATGTTTGGCGTCTGCTCATTGGCCCGTGTCAGGGTGCACGACTCACAGCCCATGGGACTGCATCACCTTGCACAGGTGTGTGTACACACGCGTAGGTCCACGCACATGCATTCTGAGTCCTGCCGAAGGCAGACTTGTCAACAGTTGTGGTGGGATATGTGGCCATTCCTCCAAGGTGCTGCAAGGTGTGGCGAGCTGTGCCATGGGTGACAATCAGTTGTGGCTGCAGGAACGTAGTTACTCGTCCATGTATGCGAGCGCCGCTTCATGGGCAATCTGTTCCAAGAGTTCCTCGTTGTCGGGGTCAAGGTACACGAGGGCGAGCCAATCCATTTCCTGGTTCAGGCAGCTGTGCTCCGTCCACGCCGTTTCACCAATCCACAATACAGCCCAGTTGGGGATCGCATCGATGTGGTCACTGCACACGAGGAGTTGTGCAATCTCCCATGCCCAACTGCTGCACATACGCCCAATGTCAAGGCATCCCATGCACGGGTATCACGGTTACACTCCTGTTCGTGGGCCAATAGAGGGTGCACACACATGTCATAATCCAGTTCGGCTACCGTTGTGTTGGATAGACAGACATCCATGGGCCACTCGAATGTACATGTTCGACAGTGTAACCAGGTCTGGACGCAGGTGACATACGCAAGCCGGAAACTCAGACGGTAACTGATGCGCAACACTGCCAGTGGCAGTGATCCCAACAGATGCAGCATTCGTGCACGGTACAGTTCCACGTGACAGGGGTTGTGCATGTTCCAGGTATTACCAGCCATTGCCTTTGTTGGTCTCATGGCACCAGCACTCTTCTGACAGGCGGCAGTCATGTGGATGGTCTGCCACTGCTCAGAGCAATGAGTCATATTCGTGTGCAACGTTTGAGCGTATGGGTTTTTTCTTACTTATGTGTCAGGGGCATCCAGAGCAGGTGTACCCCAAGCAGGGACAAGTGTGTGTGGGGTGTGGACAAGTTGGTCTTTCATTCGCGCAGTTCGTGGTGTGGGAGTCGTCAGGATCTGGTATGGTATCTCTCGCAGGGGTTGCCAGCCGCATTCAGGACCAAGGTCGGGGGTTCTGATGTCCTTCGGCCTTGTGTGTTGGGACAAAGGATCTTTCATTCCTAATGTTGGTCTGACTACTGCTTGCATTTTTGAACGGTGATTTTGCCTTCGCGTTGCTATTGCTGCCGGGCCTTTGACTTGGTGTGCACCAATGTCGGTACACACACAACATTTGGCATGTATGAGCCAGGAGCCCGATTGGCCTTGAGCTCCTTGTACATTCTCTCTCTTTCTCTCTCTCTCTCACTCCCTCTCCCTCCCCCTCTCTTTCTCTCACTCTCTCTATCTCTGTCTCTCTCTTTCGCTCGCTCTCCCTGTCCTTTGGTGAGCGCATGACACACCTTCTTGTTTGTCATTTCGTTTTGCAGGCTGTGACTTGCAGACTGTCCTGGGGGACCCGCCATGACTATTCAGAATGTTTGTTTTGTGTTTAGTCTGTATTGGGCGAATTGTTTGCTAGATCAAAGATGTACGTCTGATTCTCATTTGTCTGACTGCACATGTATGTTGGGTGTTGTGATTGTGCGACATCTGGCACATTGTTTTGTTGATGGTTTCGTGACGTTTGATGTGCCATGTCTTAGTCTGGGGGTGGTTCGGGGGTGCCGGGTGTGGGGCCCCGGGGGGGTCCTGGGTGTTGTGGCGGTGGGTGTTGTTGCCCTCTTGGGGCTACGGGATGCATGGTAGGTGGCTCCATGGCATCTGTTGTTCTTCATGTGTGGCTATGGGCTGTGCTCCCTTGTCTGGTGCAGGTTGTCGTCCGACTTTACACCAGCTAAGAGCAGGTGTTAAGTTCCTGCTGCTAACGCGCCTTATCGCATGTTTTGTGTTCTTATCGTAGATCTGGCTGGTCGTTGAGAATGTTGTGGAGTGGTGTTGTTGCGGGTTTTTGCACGGGTACGCCTACTCTGCATATCATTAGCGTTAGTTGCTGGACTCATCTGTGGCGATGTTTTTTGCGGGTGCTATCGCAGGTAAAGTGGTGATATCGGCTGTTTGCACCAGCTTGTGAATGGGGCGATGATTTTATCCCGACTTTGGCTGCGGTAAAGTGCCGATAACTCGGCAATGTGTCCTTGAGAATATGCCCCTCTGTATCTTACCAATATAGTTCCTGAGGCAACCAATTAATTCAAGTTTTTTTACCCTAATAGTTTTCCATTTCCCATGATTACAGACGATTTTCAAAGAGGGTTGCTCCTCGGCCTAGACAAACCTCTTTACCGGCGGTTGATGCCTTGTAAGGTACACACTTTTTTTCTTGTATTTATGAGACCTGCTCAACGCCGGTGGGCTGCTCTTCATTCAGTTTCTGTTTCCTTTAAATCTGAAATTACCTACAATACATGTGATTGTCATAAGACTGTACAAGCTTTTGATACCGTGCTTGGCTGCCCTGTGTTGCATGGCTGAGCCTGTCTTTTTGTCAGTGTTGGTTTACATACATTTGAAACCCTGATTAGTTTCCTTTTGAGTACCTATTCGTTTTTTTAACATAATTTTTAGCCCTGTCTATGTCTGTCTAAGAATTGGCTCATTGAGTGAAAACATACCTGAAAACTACAGGTGAGCATATATACAAATATGGACATCACTGTTGGATGTCTAGCCATATAATTCCAATGAATTGGGTGTTGTGTTGGTACTTATATGACTACACTAGCATTATTATAATACATAGAAGCATATGTGACTGTATAAGGAGGAATATTTCACCTTTTCTATGAAACTAAATGTCTCTTTGATTGAAATGTTTTACAGATTTTGGCAACAATGGTCAAGCCACATGAAGTTTGGACCTGCATTTGTATTTCTGTCCATGTTTTATTATATTAATAATAATAAAAATAATAATTATACTAGAGAGGTGGCCCCACAACCAAAGGGAAAAATGCACTACTAAGCAGTAGAGGTAGAGTTTTCCCCTTAGAAACATAATTTAAAACACACTTGTTCACAAACTCACTCAGAATAAGAAGTCACCATGCATAAAATGTACATATGGATTGAGACCCCGTACCACAGACTAATGTGCCACCAAATTGAAAATGTAACATCAGAGGCTTTAATTAAAAAAGTGGAAAATCAAATCATAAAAAAACGATTATTTCCATCCTTAAAACACATTTAATAATATGAAATTCATATACAACATACAATATAAAAAACAATGTGTACAAAGTTTAAAAAACCTCACGTCAAAATATAGGAAAAGGGGACCACAGGTCCTAGCGGGGAGACCCTATTGCACAGTCTAAAAAGTGCTGTTGCATAAACTGATCCGACTGTTTGCATCAAGTTCGTATCCTGGTGAATGCAAGACTCAATTCATTCCAGTGATTCCTCGTGGTCGAATTCAGAAACACTTAGCGTCGACACGTTTCGGTGGAAGTAACTAAATAAATCCCACCTTCTTCAGGAGAAAGAGATAAGGGATTATTACCTACCTCTTTGCAGTACTAACAGTGTGAGTGATTACTATCAGTGATATGCGTCCAAATATTTTGAAAGAATAAATAAAGTGTAATGTAATATAGTGTGGCTTTGTGAAAGTAGTCCACAGTTTCACCGCCAAGTGGCAAGATTCCTTTTTACTGTTCTGTATGACAGATCAAATCTGGCCATGTATATAAATGGACAGAGTGTCCAATATGGTCCAGGGAATATATTTCTTCTACTTACGGATTTATATTCAGATACCACTAGCTGGGGGATAGGGTATTTCTTGTTATATAACCTCTTCCTGTTAGACTGCGGTTCCACGTCGCCCGTAGTTATGTTCCCACACCTGGGTAATATTGCTCAATGTTTAGGAACAAGTCCCTCGTAGTTAGGGCGTCAGCAACTAATCCGGTTTACCCTTTCCGCCAGCTAGCGGTATCTGAATATAAATCCGCAAGTAGAAGAAATATATTACATTTTATTTATTCTTTCAAAATATTTGGATGCACATCACCGATAGTGGTCACTCACACTGTTAGTACTCCAAAGAGGAAGGTAATAATCCCATATCTCTTTGCCCTGAGGAAGGTGAGATTAATTTAGTTACTTCTACTGAAACGCGTCGACGCTAAGTGTTTCTGAATCCGACTACGAGTAATCACTGTAATGAATTGAGTCTCGCATTCACCAGGATACGAACTTGATGCAAACAGTCGGATCAGTTTATGCAACAGCACTTTTTAGATTGTGTAATAGGGTCTCCCCGCTAGGACCTGCGGTCCCCTTTTCCTATATTTTGACTTGAGTTTTTTTTTTACTTTGTACACATTGTTTTTTATATTGTATATGAATTTCATATTATTGAATGTGTATTAAGGATGCAAATAATGTTTTTTTTATGATGTGATTTTCCACTTTTTTAATTAAAGCCTCTGATGTTACATTTTCAATTTGGCGGCACATTAGTCTGTGGTAGGGTCTCATTCCATATGTACATTTTATGCATGGTGAATTATTATTCTGAGTGAGTTTGTGAATGAGTGTGTTTTAAATTCTGTTCCTAAGGGGAAAACTCCTTACCTCTACTACATGTTTTTTTGTTTTAATTTTTTTTTATTTCAAATACTTTATTGAATTTTCAATAACCAAACGACCAACATAACATGGTTGGAAAATTCTATAGGTGAAACAAACACCCAATGTTACATGAGAACATATACAATTTTTTTTTACACCAAATTCAATACGTAATATTCCAAACCATATATAGTCAATGATAAGACAGAAAAAAGAAGAAAGAAAAAAAAAAGAAAGAAGAAGAGAAAAAGAAAATAGAGAAGTCCTATACATCTAATCATCAAGAGACAACCTAGATAAAGAAATGAGTACCATGTACAAATACTGTTGATGTTTCCCTGTAAACATGAGAAACAATAGTAAACAAAACATTGTAAATATAAATACAAAATACAGAAACAGAATCCAGGAAAAAAACAAAGACAAAAATACAATATATGTGAAACAGAGTGCAAACTTTACTTGTGATTTCCCAGAGGTTTATGGGAGTTGAAGTAATTGTCCAAGGTATTCCAAAGCGATCTAGGCGAGGGTTTCCAAGGAGAATTCTGTAAAGCAATATTGTCCGCGCCCCTAAGATGCGTAACCCAATTTAACCAACCCTTATATGAAGTCTTACGCGTGTCTTTCCAATTGGTAAGTACCATTTTGACAGCTGACTTTAGCAGAAGATCGAGAAGGCTTTGTCGGTATCAGTACAAGTATCAATCATTAAGAAACCAATAGATAATGTAGAGAAATCTCTCTTTAACACACATTTGAATAATGTAGATAGAAAGTCAAAAATCTTGTCCCAAAAGGGCACCACGGACTTACAGTTTAGAAGAAGATGAGCTAAGTCACCAGTTTCAGAGTGACAGTTCCAGCACACTGGGTCATCACGAATACCTAAGGAATGTAAGCGAGCAGGAGTCCAGAAAGCTTTGTGCAAAAGCCAGCACTTAGTTTGAGAGAGAACTGGAGATATTTTATTACTTGATATTGAGCTCCACACTTGCGGCCACAAGGATACGGGTAACGGATCAGAAGAATGCGAATCCCAAAAAGTGATAAGGTTATTATTGAGGTTAGAGGTTTTGGGGCGAAGAAGTTTAGAAATATGAGAGACCTGGTGGCCCAATTTGTTAATTTTTGCCACAAACATTGGTAAGGATGGTTGTGTAGCGAGTAATTTGGCTTTTGTTAATGCCGCTCTTACCTTTAAAAAGTTATAGAATTCAATGTTGTCTAATTTATATCCAGTTTGGAGATCCGAAAATGTAATTGGGTACGAGGCATGTTCCATCTGATAAGGGAAAAAAATACCTTTGCCAATCCAAGTATCAAAAGTTAGACTTTTCCCTTTATAAACTATTCTTCGATTGTACCATAAGGATTCCATGTTAGATCCCTTGATACTAAACTCAAGTTTCTTATTTATCCGTAGGAGTGCCAATTTTGTATTTTTAAAGATAGATTTAGATCTAGTCGGATAAAGCTGATTAGATGTGAGAAGTGACAAAGGATTGAGATTATCTAAAATAGCCTTTTCTACTTCCAACCACACCGGAATATAAAGGGCAGGGGGAGAAATCCAGTAAGAGCCTTGCTTCGCCAAAAAAGCTAATTGATATAGCCTAAAATCTGCTAGATTCACACCACCCAAGGTTTTGTCAAGTCTCAATTTTTTAAGACTAATTCGAGCTTTCTTGTCACGCCATAACATTTTTGTAATAAGGATATCTAATTTATGGTGGAAGTCATCCGTCAGGAGGAGTGGGAGCATACTTATCAAATAATTAACTAGAGGAGTGATCATCATTTTTATGGTACATGTTTTGTTATATTCTTTGACTTTTCTACACAAACGTTTTCTGCAGAGTGATAAGGTGAAGAATTCAGGTACTGAAGTATACCATAAACCTCTTTGTAGGGTCAGTAGTATTGGCAGAAACATGTTGACCCCATTGTTACGTACAGGGTGAAGTCACATCTCTGATTCCAGTTTTTAATGTGCTCCTCTGGAACACTCAGGAAACCTAGAAATAAGTCCACTGAGAGGTATTTTAAATACCCCTTCACTGTTTTATATTGCACTCTGCTCACCCTCACCAACACCAGACAGCCCACGTTGGTGTTACTTCACAGATATCATTCAAGAGCTCCTTTCCAGCTTTGGGAGAGTTGTAGCCCACACCACTAACATACTTGCTAGTGGTGTGAAGAGGGGCCTGA
This sequence comes from Calotriton arnoldi, assembly GCA_963921515.1. NCBI lineage: Eukaryota > Metazoa > Chordata > Amphibia > Caudata > Salamandridae > Calotriton > Calotriton arnoldi. The sequence goes on from CAWUFW010006541.1 coordinate 503,779, forward strand.
TGATGAAGCATGCCACCCAAGGGTGTGTGAGGGTTTCCAGTCCTTAAAATAAATATTTTTTGCTTTCAAAGAAACACACATACTATGAGCATGACTGAGTAGTTGATTGCTTTAGTCAGACCCTACACATCTACTGTGTGTTGAAGTACAGGTTTGGATCAATTTATCAGAATCAGTGAGAGAAACAGACAGGGCGTAGCCCATACATCTCCCACAACTTACCTGGAGATAAGATATACTGGACAACAATCAAATCCTGCCTGTCTGGAATACAGTTTGTGAGTTACTGGAACACCTTTCCCCAGAGCATGCACACACTTTGTTTGTATGTTAACACCTTATTTTGATGCATGATATACGTAAAGCAGATAAAAGCATTATTGTCACTGAAATGCATGCAATACATTGTGAATAATATGAAAAATGACAACATGATTGGTAACAATCTTTGATGCAATGTGAGATGGAATCATTTAACTCAGTTACCATCTTCACCGATCCCAGCTAATGTCAACATTAGCACCAAACTCTTGCCAAAATAGGAGCTTTCTAAATAGCGCACATGCATACCTCCTCATTGTGTTTGTATTTTTCCAGTTTGCTGCTTGCCCGTTGGCAAGGGCGCTTTTTGCCTCTATTTTGTCAATATTCTGTAAAGATTCTAATAGCATGGAGCTGATGTGACCTTGTGGCACACTGTCATAGAAGCTCCTTCTGGAATGTCTGAAGCTCGTCTCTCCCAGAAAGGCTCTCTCACAGACTTTATATATTTTTCAGTATTTTTTCAGCAGGGCACCCTGAATTGTTTGTCCTTTTACTGAACCATATTTTTGCAGGCTATGAAACTCTGTGCAGTTTACCTCTGCTAACCAGTGGTAAAGTGTCTGTGCTCCTTCTTTTAACATGGTAAAACTGTTATACTCCTGATTGGCATATTTAACTTACCTATAACTCCCTAATATATAGTACCAAGATGTATACAGGGCCTGGATGCTAATTGTCACAAGTAGACTGAAGCATCCAATGTGCATTTCACAACATTGCTAATGTAAACATTACTGCAGACCTGCCACTAATACCCTGGCTGTGCAGGTTTTAACTGCAAATTCGACCTGTCAAAATAACTCCTTTTGACAAGCCTAAATCATCCCTTTAAGTGTTTAAAACTCACCCATAAGTAGGCCTTCTTGACCATAAAGGCAGGGTGCGTAGTATTTAAAAATAGTACATGTAAAAGTTTAATGTTAAATATATACTCGAGGTGAAAATGTCCTCAAAGCTATTTTTACTGTAGCAGGTTTGGCTGTTCCATAGGAAAACAGTGGGATGCAATATTAAAAACTAATCCTGTACCTCAGGAATAGGACTATCAACAAAAATAATGAATCAACTATTTTTAATAGTTGTTAAAAATAGATTCAATGGTGAAGTTAGATTTGCTCTAAATGTTACAGAAAAGTAATATTTAAAAAGTTACCTTTGCCATGCCTGAAGCCCCTGGAAGCTAAATTAGCATTTCGTTCTCTCTCTTCGGCCAGCCAGTAATTACCATTTACGTAGATGTGATTGAGGCGTGAACGTTCTCCCAGGATCACAACATTAGGTTGACCTGAATGGGCAAAGATGACTTCTCTCAACCTCACAGAATATGCAAAGGGTGCTGGGAGGATCCTTTTTGACATTAAAATGTCAAGTCCTGCTTGACAGTTCTGCTGGGGCTTTTCAAATGACACTTGGGGCGCACTTCAAGGAGGCCTTCCCTGTCACACGAAAATATTAGTTCACACTTGGGCAGGGCCCTTCTGTTATCTTTCCAGACAGTCAGGACCCAATCACAGTGGGCCTCCTTTGGCATTACATGTTCACAGCCTGTTTGACAGTTCTGCTAGGTTTACATATAAAATTTGGGGTGCAATTCAAAAGATGAAAAAGAATGGCAAAACAATTTTTGTGTATCCACTCTCTGGTTGCTGAAATTTCAGTTTTGTTATACCAGACTTCTGTCACCGAGGTTATTGTGGGTATATGTACTGGATCAAACTGGATTTTGCTGTTAGGTGTGGAGGACACTAGGCTTACCATAGTACACTGCCACACACACACCCAACCCTCAGAGCCCAAGTTTAGTATGACTGAAAACTTCAACCATCTTGAAAATGACCAAAGTGAGTGGGGTTAGCCCTGGGAACCTTTGCCCCATTGGTTAGGGCATCCACAGGGATCATTCTCACCCACTAGCTTGTGCCAGACATAAATGTGGCACATCCAGGCACCCACTTCAGAACACTCCTGGACCTACAGGAGAGGTAGTTATTACCTCTGAAAAAAATGTTGCTAATGTTAGCATTCTACGTATTTTGTAATAGATAATGATCTTGTTAGGTATATTGTAACTTTTTCGTTTTCCTCATACACTGGGAACTTACAAGGAAAATTTGCAGCATGGTACTATGCCCAGATTGTAGGCTAGGTCAAAATCTTCACTATGTGCAGGAGCTGTAGTTTGACACCCTCTTGTGCTAATACGGCATAATGTATATGTAAGTGCTACAACGAACCATGATGACACACACATATCTGTTGTGCTTAAATATCACTACTTATTCCACTTTTCATGCTTGTTAATCATTTCTACATACCAGTTTCATAAACAAATGTATCATAAAATACATCAGAACACAGTTGTCTTTCTTGACTCTTGATATTACTATACATACCTGTATATTCTCTTTATCTTGCAGAGTTAGTTATGGGCAAGTGAATAATTCTCCACTCTCTAACTAACATGTTCAACAAATGTGAAGCTACCATGACATTAGTTGGGAATTTATTGAATATTGTGCCTTCTCTTTTTATTACCTTGTATAGCACTCAGATATCAAGCTCAAAAATGTCTCATTATTGAGCAATTACCTCAGATCCTTAAAGTAAACACAATGTTCTGCACATTATACACACAGCCTTACATATTTCCCAACATGCCCTAACTTTGCCATTCCTCACAATACAATTTATGAGTAGTTTTTGTGAAACATATAGTACCTCACCCTTTCCAGCAATGCTGCACAACAAATGCCCTTGATGTGACTAGTGTGTTTTAAGATGTGATCAGACAGGACATTGTACACAACACAGAGAGTAGTTGTACCTATAGATACATAGGGATTAACCTTCAAGGATTTCGCTGAGAGGTAGATTCGAGGCCAGATTCCCTCGATTTGCATATTTGAAAATTGCATACCATTGTAATCCTAGTCCTGCCAACCTGTATTTATGCTATTTGCTACACAGACATACTTGCCCCATTGTGGAAGTCTGACACCTATATAGCTATTCCAGTTCTTATGTCAAGAGTGAGGATAAGCAGATACATATCTCATATCTTACTGTCATATCCTCTGTACTTTATAATACACTAGGCAGTTGTGATGGTATTATACACTCCAGCACACACAAACTACAGGCAATCTTACAAGTTGGAGTATGGGTGGCATCTGTGGGCCTAGGCTGCACACAGTGCACCAGGGCTGGCTGATATATGGAAAATGAACATATAATGGAAAAAGGTATACATTATGAAACACTACCTTTCCATATACCCACCATACCAAGTTAGCTTGCTGCCTGCATGACATGACAGTTTGGAACCTATGCCCTGTTGTTCAGTGAAGACAGAATGTTGTGCTTCACAGGTAACATTATGGTATGTAGATATGTTACTAAGACACATACATATCTGTCCTATTACACTTAGGTGGGTCTATGACTGACATCTACATATTTGTGCTTCTTGTGTTTCATAGAGACATGAACTTACACATATTGTAGATACTTTGATGTTTGAGTGTGTTACACTGAGACTCCATATATACACACATCTTCGATCATGATGGTGATACTATAGTTATTGTGGGCTACCTCTGAAGTACCTGCCCTATATGATTATATGGGGACAGATTTACTAAAGGCTTGTGTTGCCCTTGTGTTACGCATGGCGATGCAAGTCATCACAAGCACATAACTGGGATTTACTAAGCCACGCAAAGCCACCTTGTGTGGCTCTGCATGGTTTACTAAATCCAAGGTAACACTAGGCAGCACATTCACTGCCTTGCCTAATCATGCGACAGAGAGGAGCTCCATAGGTGGAGTGTGGGTGTTCAGATGCATCCACCCATGATTTTTGGTGCATTCCCAGTTTTACAAAGAGTTGTAAACCTGGGTACATCAAAATGGAACACCACCCAGACCCAGATGAAGTGGAGAAATAGCTTTATTTATCCTTGTTACTTCCTTTTTCTATGTGTGATGCACTCTGCATCACACATAGATAAAATAAAATACCTATTAGTATTGTTTTTGTGCAGGAGGGTGTCCTTTCCTGCACAAAAACAATCCTGCTTGTAATACTGGCACTCTTGCACCATGGTGCAAGGGTGTCTGCATTGGCACTAGGCAGCACACAGTGCGCCAGGGCAAGCAGCCAGCAGAATTGTGCCATATCTATGTAGATACAATGCATTTCTGATGTCTCCCTTTCACGTAAAGCAGTGCTGCAAGTTCTCTTGCTCTGCTGCATTGCAAGACTTTTTAGTAAATCTGGCCCATGGTGTCTTGGATTGAATTTACACTGCTGTCCTATAGGTGCTTACATGTTAGGGTGATTTTACTGTGTGTTTTACTTACCATATTACCTATACATTAATAGATATTACATTCATCATGTTCAAACTTACCCTGTACCTGTTCTTGATCCTCAATGTCAGCACTGTCTATGCCCTCAACTCGGGCAACCAACTCAGTTGAGATAAGTGATGCAGCCTGCTCCTCCAGTGGGTTCAACTCCACCTGGACTTCTGTTCCTACTCTAGTCTTCAATGCAGCCATCAGGTTCCTGTCTGGTTTCTCTTTTGTCCTGTGTTTGTGGTCATGCTGTATTTTCTTACATTCAACCACAGTCTATCTGGTTGGTGCCACACAGTTTATCTTGTCCACTAGTGATAGCCATAAAGCATCCTCCTTGGCTAAGGGTAATTTTGAAGTCACAAACAAATGTTTCTAATTTTTTGTCACCTCTGAGATAAAAATTGGCATTCCTCCTCAGTAAAATTTACTTTCTGTCACATTGTGCAACCATGAGCTACATATTAGGTGCTACATACATGTTGATGAATGGACGGCAAGGTATATTTTACACACACCTTTTCTTGCAGCTCCATAGGACATGCCCTACTCTTAAGGTATCTAACACCCATTAATCTCATATTAAATATGTTTTGGTGTGTACGAGACAAGCTAACATACTCAACACAAATTTTGAGTCACATTTACACTCTGATTGTATCATACGTCACCATTCATTATACAAGATAATACCTTATTTAGATACCAAGTCCCATATTGCCTGTAAAAAGGTAGTATGTCAATTTATTAGACATTTGATAAGTGTTGTTCCATCAGCCATAATACAATGATTAATGCTCACGTGGGCACAGACAGATAGATTACCAGAGATGGCCAAGGGACATCCTAGGGTTTTTCTCGTGTTTGGTACGATGGCAGGAGTATGAGTGATATACATAATCCATCCAAATCACTTGAGGAGAAGGTGCCAACACTAATTTTACTATGTAATCAGTGCCTGGGGTGAAGATTACATATACAGTTGAATGATTATACTTGATAAGTGACTTCAATATGGATAAAGCCCATCATAGAAACATGACTATTTTCAACATATGCTATAATTACTCCTATTGTCTATGAGCATCATCGTGCGCGCCCCTCCTCATAGCTGCCAAGGTTTCAGATTGCTTATGTGTGACATTTTCATAGTTTCAGTGTAATTATGAGTGACATTCTAGGACTATGAGTGACACTTTGTCAGGAGCAAAATCAAGCAATGAAGTCAATGGGAACAGTTAAATATCAGAAATTACACCCATTTGAGCAACGACAAACTATAAAATCTTGAAACTGCTGCAAAGAAGCTGAAATGGAAGGGCACTAACATAGTGCTCTTGTAAGCGCATTGTACTTAAAACAATTGTGTAACCATGGTATTAAACAATAAACACTTATCAACGCTCTTTGTACATATGCAAAGACACACACAGTTAAATACAAGATAATAATTACTGGATGTAAGAGATTGTCACTTCCATTATAAGGTAAGCAATGTACTATTGAAGTTCATTTCTACATACAGTCAAGACCTAGTAGAACACCTTCATTACTGGACAAAACTATCAATGTCAAACAGCACAGTGACAAACATCACTGACTCACTCTTCAAAGCTGACATTAGCGCAGGTGGTGCTCGATGCAACATCCCCAGGACCTCCTTTTTCACAGATTCCCTTACTACAACCCTCCATTAATGCCCCTTATCCCTACATAGCCCCTCTCTCACAAGCATTTCATTTGTTTTAGAGCGCTGCTATATTAGCTGAGAGTGTCAGAGTACTTTACATCACACACACATTATACAGAGACAATGACTCATTCGTCTGTAATTCATTCTAGGAAATGGTATATTTAACAATGAGGATCACAAGGTGTAGGAATGAGTATCACACGTCATCCATACTAGTAGGCAGTATATTTTAACAGTGTCTGGTCTGGAGAAGAACAAATTTAGGATTTAAAACATACCACAGTGTTTGGGGTTAGCGTTATTAAAAAGGTTTCATTTCTACCTAAACTAACCCCTTTTAGCAACATTAGGATAATAAAAGACTGGGGGGAAAAACAACGTTATAAACAGGCCAGCCTTGACCCTTTCAAGGTATTTCAGGAATGCTCCCCTGTGTGCTGCTACAGCCACCAAAATGTAAAAAAGTGAAGCCTGATAAGCTTTTAAAAGGGCTTTACTCCAGCTTAATTCCAGCCCCTGAGTCTCCCCATGCTCACCCGACAGACGCACACAAGGAAAGAGATCCTTGTTCCATGTCAGGGTTTATTGACATGCATGTGAAGGTCCCACCAACTGGCGTGGTCGAGGTAGGGGCCCAGATTCTTTTTGGCACTTTTAAAGTTCATTTGCGAGGGCTCATATCTCTGATGTGCAAGAGGAAGTGTCTATACACTGATCTGCTTCTTTTCTCGTGTATACAAGGCAGGGGAAAAGCTTTACAAGTATCACTTCCGGCCCCGACAGTGAGTAGCTCAGGGTAGTAGAGATCCCAGGTCAAGTTAACCATCGGGTCACCTGATTGGCGAATAAGAGCTTTTATGTGTATATTTACGTTAGTCACCGCTCGTCCCTCAACACCCCTGATAAATACACGTGTCTCTTGGAGATGACACCGGCGGAAGTTGTAACAAGCTGATTAAGCAGCGAGAGATTACTTCAGAGGCACTCACTTACTTTGAGGATGCGAGCAGCAATTCGTAAGGTCTGTCTCGTGGCCGCAACTACTCCCGCAGCAAATGCCGTCCTGGAAAAATGAGGCTCAGCAGCAGCAGGTGCACAGAGAGTCTCCGTGCCAGTCGAGTCCGACCCTGGCCCCGCCGCTTCTGACCGACTTCACTTCCTGTTCCAGGACATGAGGTCACATCCCCCCACCACGGCGCCAAAGAGCCTGTAACGCAACGACTCTGCTGAGGGCAGGCCCCGCCCGGGTCTCCAGGCAGCAGAGGACAGATTGTAACATTGTAGCACGGCACTGAGAGATCTTTAACTGTTACTGAGCCAGTGCTGGCAAGTGAAGTCTGCTGCGGCCCGGGACGGGCGCACGCACAGGTGTCAGAAGCACCAGTGCGCGCTAGTACCTGGAGTAGGCAGCCAGTTTCAGTGCTGTCAGCAGTGCGGTCAGTGGCAAAAATGCGTGACAATGCATTTCAGTGCAGTGATGCGGGAACACCACACTGAAATGCGTTAGCGTCACGCCTGATGCGTGATACTTGGCAGGCCTGCCTCCTGATACCTCTCGGCTGACCAAACACTGGTCTGTGCCTCATCACACGCCCCAATCGCAGTCCTTGGTGAGTCAGTGCACCAGCGTCCAACTGCGACATCCCGCTAGCAGAGAAGAGGACCGAGGTTACACCATTGCACAGAGCAAAACGTCGCTCCGGCAGCACCATTCCCAAGCTGCTCCCAACACCACAGATGGAGGCCATCATGGGTACGAGAACCCCCCGCAACAGCCAACACTCACCCCAGTACCTGTCTACACAGTGCCCGCATGAGAGCTGCATGGCCCACAGTTCAATAAAGCTGCTGCAGCATGTGAAGAGAGCCACTAGCGGCCATGAGCGGTACCTCACCTAAATGAAGCACGCGGTTTTGAAAACAAACAGCTCCAACAAAGCGGACAGAGTAGTCATTCCTGCTGCCCCACAATTGTCATGCATGGCATGAAGCAGCCCCGATGGGGCTCTCACCTCACCTTTAAAGGAGACAAGCCGTCGAGCTGAATGGCATGAGTGAGAGCCGGTCACGCCCCGCAAACAGTAAAGCACAGAAGTGAAGCCCTTTGCGCGTACACATACTGCCTCAGTGCACAATCAGTGAGTGAGAGCGTGAGATGCCAGTTTTACGCCCAGATTACACCGCAAGCAACGGCCATGAACAGCTCCCTGTCCACATGCACACAGAGACAAAGTGCTGCACTATTCTCCCCCACCTGGCCAATGTGTTTGCATTGCTGGGAGCAGTTTGTCCCCAGGACAAAGACAGTCAGTGATGGGGAAAAAAGAGCATCATGCGCCCCCTATTGGCAAGTGGCCACCACTGCAGGATAAGTACAGCCAAGGTAGTGAAGCCAAGGGCAGCCAAAGCAACAAATCCTGAGAAAAGGCAGTACCAAAGAAGAAGACCTGCAGGAGAGCAGCACGAGCCACTAAACTACAGGCTGCAGCGCCTGTGAGGAGCAGCACAGGCTGCCCCAGCCTTCCCAACAGCAAGAATGTTTAAACATAGACTGTCAAACCTAGCGAGTACTGCCGCCAGAATTCTACAAAAGGCAGGGCAGATGGTGTGCCCCACAGATGTGATACAAAGAAAACAAGACTGGCCCAGAGAGAAGGCTGCACCGTTCTCTCCCACCAGACCCAGGTACCTGTAGTGCTAAAAACAGTATCACAGCAGTGCAAATAAAGCCTAAAAGAATGAGGCGAGTGTTGTGCATGCCCCAAGCACTGTCTGCTGCCTCCGCAAGGAAAGAAGAGAAGGCATACTAAGAGCCAGCAGAGGGCACCCTTCAAGCGACAATGCCAGGAAACCATAGAGACGATGCACCGCTGCATGAAAGGAGCAGCACTAGCTGGCCTATCAGTACAGCATGGCCACTGGTGGCCTATCAAGGAGGATGCCACATGGAGTACCAATCCTGCCAAGCAAGCACAAACCTAAGCAGGACTAAGCGTCGCAACAGTGCAGCCTTAAGCTGTAAGCACTCCGATCTTGGAAAAAAAAGAAAGCATGGCACAACGCCACAGCGTAAAGGAGACGCTGCTACTGGTGCCATGAGGAAGAAGACTGGCACTGCTCCCCACCACAAAACAAGTGGTAAACTGCCTGCCATCTACCCCATATACATACCCAGAGCCACCACTGCTCCCCAGAAACAAGAGGGGAGGAAAAGCTTAGCATGGCCTGAAGGCAGGAAGGACAGCATTTACACCCCAATTGCACCAGCACAGCCCTGCAGTGGGCCTAAGACTACGCCAAGAGTGTCCTCCCCCACACTGCCTTAAGACAGAGTCGCCAGTGGCCCGACACAGGCAAGAGGAGAGTCGCACACCCAGAGTGGCAAGCTGCCACCAACACAGCTCCCTACTGCCCACGGGAGCAATTCCCAGAAGAGGGAAAACCCCAAAGTAGAAGCTCCAAGAAGGTCCCTGGAGAGGGAATAGGAGATACATGGCCAGATGCCACCCACCACTCAAGAGGTAAAGAAAAACAGATCAGCGACTGCCCTGATCATTGCTAAGTTGCAGCACAACACCCGAGGCCGGCACACGGACTACGCAAACGGTCAACCACTGCGTGGCTCTGTTGGCCTACCCCGGAGAAGGTTCATGCTGCTGCACATGGAAGATAAGAGAAGAGCGACTGGAAGTCTTGTCTGCATGGTCCAGATACCACTGAATGTTGAGAGGCCCTGATGGCCTTTTCGGAAGATGGTGCATGCCACTACAACCAGAAGAAGAGCTGGAAGTGTGACCTGTTGGTCTACACTTGGGAACCTGACAACAGACCAAGTTCGGGAGGGAAAGTCGTAGGAGGCCAGGTCTGAAGTTCAAGAAGACTCGAGCTGCTGAGGGAGTTCATCCAGACACACAAGCAGCAAGCAAACTAGGTGACACAACACGAGAACGACCTGGCGACCGCACAGTGGGAAACTTGAGAATTAGCTGCAAGCATGCGCGAACAGAGTCTCTATCCCGACACAGTCACCGACAACTTAGCAACCCAACAACATCCAGGCCCAAGGATGCCAATGCCTCCCCAAAGGAAATTGAAATGCCTGGTCCTCCTCACTCCCGTGATCAACTCAAGAACGAAGGCCTGCAACCATCACGGTAAGTTGTCACCAAATGTCGTCCAGATTCACCACACGGTGGCAACCCCATTAGGCCAGCCATGACAAGTGTGTCAAACACTACCCTCCTTGGAGTACCGAACAAGTGGGCTGGAGTCCTACACCATTGCCATACCAGCTGACAAAAAGAACCAGTGACTACTTTCTAACCTAGCTTGCCTCTAGATCATGGTAGCAAGAGCCCTTCTTGACCAAGACCCATCTACCCCTGAGGTTTGTGCGAGCGACTAGGCTGCGGCTCCTCGGTGGTCTTGCAGCTGCCTCAACGCAGGCACACACACACAGCCCCAGCGCAGCCCACAAGCAATCCCATGGCAACCCAAACAAGGGGACTCCCCCCAAGTGTGAGAGTTGGACTTGATATTGCCCAACCGACAGACTCCAGGATGCAGTGGTGTTCATTTTATTGTTGTTTATTCCCACAGGTTGGACTTGTGTTTGTTTTTGTTTTAATAAAGTTTGGAAAGAATGTAGTGTCTTGCTGGACACGTTCTAGTGTCTCAGCAGGCACCGGTTTTACCAGCCACTCCTTCGACGGCTGGCCATACACCCAACCCACACCCATCCACCACAGGCATCACAAGTGCACATGCTTGAGGCCAGTTATCGGTACCCCTAACTGTGTGTCTGTGTGAGTTATTTGTGTAGCATGTGGGTCCAGGGCCCACGACACAACACAGCACACGCAACACATTATCCTGTTAGAGCAAGCCTGCCCAAATTTTGGCCCTGGGATTTAAACACTTTAAAAGAAGCGCAATATGCCTAATTGTCGCCGGGATACAAACCTGTTCTCAATGTCCGAAGCAACTCTAGCTAAGGGACCCCCTTCATTGAGGCTCAATAAACACTCATATAACAAATCAATAAATACTCCGCAGTGCACCAATTGCTAAAACCTTCCCTCGGGCAGGAAGCGTTCCTCTTAAATTTCTCCCCCGTAGCACCTGGTGAGGCATTTCCCCCGAACGCCCGGAGGCAGGAGCCATCGTCCATATAGGCAGCGCAAGGGTACTACTGGAGGAAAACAAAATCAAACATTATTGCATTTTAGGGGGAGGGGTGCCACAGGCCTGTACTGGTATACCCACGACCATGGCGGTACCAACCATACCTCAATGAGGTGACCAACCGGCCCGGCTCAAATGGTGTGACCACATCGTCGACCTAACAAAACAAGTGGGGGCTTGGGCGCCCGACCAGGCCGCGAGCCACCCTCCATACCGCTCATTTGCTCCTCCCGCTCCTGAAACCGCACTATTGCACTGCCAGACAGGTCAACAGCCAGGAGGCTGGAACAACCGGCTCCTTAAATAGGGGGTGGTGAAAGACTCCGAAATTCCCCACAACAAAACCGATGTCCGCGTTACATCCGGACCCAGGGAAGTGATGTGACACAGCTGATAGCGTGTCCAGTGGGGCAACAAAGAGGCCGGCACCTGGGTTGGGCTGGTTTAAATACCTGGCCCTAGCCTCCCAGGTGCCAGAAATGCGTGGAGTGCTGGAAGAGTAGCTCCTATGGGGTCCCAGAGAGTGGAGAGCAGGTGTTAGTGCCGAATGCGGCAATACGCGCACTGCGTACACCACAGGCAGCCGCAAAGTCGATGGTAACCATGTGCAAAATTAAAAAATGCATTTCAAAAAGCATTTTTTTAATGTGACATGAAGCACACATATGCCCCTAGGGCATGTGTGCACTACGAATTTCAGGGTGCCTCAAGGCCAGAGGCACCATTGGGCTTGGGTTTCCTAAATTATGATTTCCTATATGGAAATCGCAATTTAGGAATTCCAAACCATTTTCTATATGGCCCATGGGTGGAAAAACAACTGCAAAAAGAATTCATGTTGATGGAAAAACAACAGCATTTCGTATTTTCAATTTCCTAATAGCGAATCGCTATTAGGAAATTGCACATTTTTGTACATATCATTTTGCATTTCCTAAATAGCTATTCGGACAGAATCGCTATTTAGGAAATGCAAAATAAAAATTTCGTACATCTGGCCCGAGGAGTGTAAAATTGGCACTAAAAAAGATTACTTATCAATGGATTAGACAAACATTGCAAAGCCATTAGGTTTGATGGATAAAAGGCTTGCAGATCAAGCGTCAATTCTAATGGATTTGTCATGATTGTTTAGCTGCCATCACTGAGGGGTAAGTATACCTAACAATGGATGTTAAAAAAAAAAGTTGCTTTACTATTTCACTTTTTAGATGCTTTGGTCAACACTTGTTCTTCAGTGCTACCAGGCCGTTCGCTGACTCGTTTTCGAGATGAATGGTCCCTTAGGCATTCCAGTGGGGATGGAAGGACACACCCAAACAGCAAATAGAAGGCAATAGGAAAATTCAGCAATGAGACCAAAATACTCCTGTGGCCTGTCCAAATGTGAGTGACAAAGACTCAAGCCATTGGCTGAAGGTTCCTGAGCAGAAGAAGCTAGTGGCTGAAAGAGGCCCAATACATAGGCCCTTAAAGCAAGTATTGAATACAAAATGTTCACACGAATGCACTAATCACCATACATGTCAAACCTAAAAATGGGACACAGCCAAATTCTGTAACAACTGTGTGTAACATCTCCAGGCTGCCCCCGTTTTTCCATGTTCGTTTCTCTTTCTGTTGCCCTCAGTGACTAGACTTTTAAAATCCCGCTAACCAGAGAGCTTTTACCCGTGGTGTGAACCAAACCAACCACTAACAGTGGACTTAGAGCCTGCCCATTGCTTACCATTGGTTGGCTTTATTGTCACTCGCATTTGTTTCCTCCTTATTGGATGACTTGCCTTCCTGTTCTTTTCCATGGGCCATATGAATTACATTTCAATTTTGCATTTTCTAAATAGCGAATCCTAAGAAATCGCTATTTAGGAAATGCAAAATGGAATGTACTAAAATAGCGATTTCCTAATAGCGATTCCTACAGAGTTGCAATCGCTATTAAGAGATCACTATTTAGGAAATGCAAACACATTCCTTCCGATGGACCTAAGGCCCAAAGGCACGAATGGTTTTGCATTTCCTAATTTTCGATTTCCTAATACGAACTTGCAAATTAGGAAATTCAAATACATTTCTACCTATGGGCCTTAGGCCCCCCTTCAATGTAATGTACAGGCAAGTAGTGCTCGTGTCAAGCGCTCCAATGCCCTGCGGGGCAAGTGCGCTTTATAGCACTTTAAAAAAAGCATTTTGGGGTGTTTTTTTCAATTGTACATAGTTACCATCGGATTGGATCCTATAGTAATAGCATTTCCTAAATGTCCATTTCACATTTAGGAAAGGCTTTGTAAATGTGCTTAGGAAATCGCAAATAGGAAATCCGTATTTGCAATCTCCTATTTTGGTAATCGCAAAATGCAATTTCTACTGGGTAGACATCGCATTGTGTGACCGCATATATGTCTTTGTCCATTAGGAAAGGCAATTTAGCATTCCTTAACGGCCCGAAATAGCGATTCGGTCCGATAAGCAATGCTAAATCCTTTCATACATATGGCCCCATGTCCGTAGCTTGGACCATGGCCTCTTTACCATCCTTTTGAATAGCCGATGTTTATCCTTCTACTGCTCAGATTTACAGCTACTTTTATCTTTCAGAACTTCATGAGAATTTTTTTTTCTCCACCAGCCCCAAGCGCTTTTGTTGCTGCCTCGCCCCCATCCGCTTTCTGTTGCCTCTCTGCATCCGCTACTCCATTGCTCATCCACCATTTGCAGTCCTTTATTTTTTTTTTGTCATGTTATGTTTTTAGGTCTCGCCTAGCGTTGCTGCGCACATGCGCAGCCCGCTCGGCGAGATTTATTGCTAATGAGTACTTTGAGAAAAGGGCTTTAAGCCCCGCCCCTCATTTCCATTGGCTGGTGTCACCGTTTCTGCTAAACGGTGGCCTGCCATTGGAAATGAGCTATCTGTGTTGCCTCCCTTTGGCTTTTTATGCCGGCCCACCCGGACTGGCTTGCCTGCTTTGCGTCTGTCGCAAAGCACTTTCTCATCTTTATGGGGCCATGTGTTTCTAATTAGAAACACATGGCCCCATAAAGACAAGAGATCCCCATGCTCCGGCTGCAGCGCGGTCCTCTTTCACTTTCGGGACCGCGCTTGTTTTAACAGGAGTCAATGTTGCCTGTTAACACGCTTCTTATGCGTACATTGCAATTGTTGCATTCGTACTTTTTTTAACCGACAAATACTTTTTCACGCGATTAACTTTAATTGAAATCATATGCGTTTAAAACACAATCTTATACATTCCTTAAAAACCATTAGCCAAGGCCCGACATACCAAATTATATCGGGTTCAAATTGAGGCAATTACGAACTGTCGCCGCGTGCCCTAAGGTGATACAATGTGTCCAGACCGTCTGTAATGCAACTGGTGCTCAACGAGTTCGCGCTATGTAAACCTGCAAAAAAAATGCATACCGTATTTTCCCACGTGAGAGAAATACTAATGCTGCAGTAACGGTAACACATACAAGATTTCAACCTAGGTGAAAATAATACTCAAAATGTGACAGTCTTGAGCGTTGCTGTACTGAAACCAGCTCGAGTAAAAGGAGGCTGAGTGTCAGAATCAAGCACCGTGACACTGAGTGAGTGTTTAAGTGTTCAGTCTCATTTATTTGGCTCTGACTGACAGTCTGGGAAGCCGCAATGACACTCTGGCTGCCGAGTTCCCATAATCGAAACTCCCTACCTCTTCCCTGAAAGCAACTAAAAGTAACGTGACTCACCATTGGCTGCGTAGCCCAACCCACTGGCTCGGTCAGCCAATGGCCGCCACTGTCTCTTGTGACAGCCTACCCCACTATGGCGGCCGCCTCCTGCTTCTGGGAGGGGGAGGAAAGGGTTGCTTTTTTGATTTTTTATTTTATGCGTTTTTATATAGCGCGGACTTTACCCAAAGGTGTCAGAGCACTTCACAATAGGAACAGTAACATTACATGAGGAGAAATTTCAAGTGGGCATGTTACAAAAGCAAACGTTACATTACATGAGGAAAAGTGACAATTGTGCATATAACAAAAGCAAACAAGATACAAGAAGAGGTAGCAAATGATACGTTACAAGAGGAAATAGTGACAAGTGTGCATGATACATAAGATACAAAATACAAATAGAGGTATAATACTGCAATAAGTGGCAGTCACTCAGAACACACTGGGAAGGCACTTCTATAGGCATGGAGTACAGAATTTCCTATAGTGGAAGAGCTTCCTTGAGGGAGTAGAGAGGGCGTGAATTAGATTTGGAAGTGTCTTTGAAGAAGAAGAAATTTGAGGTCAGTTTTGAAGGACCGGGAAGAGGTGGTGGTCCGGAGCTGAGGCAGAAGTGAGTTCCAGATTCTCACTGCGTTGCCTGAAAAGGATTGGGCCATCGATCTTTCCTTTTTGAAAGTGGGAGGTTCCGCAATAAATTTTCCGCATTACGTGATGGTCTAGAGCCTCCAGAGAGTTTCAGTTTATTCGCCAAGTAGCGAGGAGAGGAGGAGTGCAAGGCTTTGTGGGTGATACAGGCGGTCTTGTAGATAGATTTTGCCTCGATGGGAAGCCACCGGAGGGAAGATAAAATGGGTGTGATGCGGTCGCTTCTTTTGGTCCCATATATGAAACGAGCTGCTGAATGGAGAACAGATTTAAGGGGGGACAGGTGGGATTTGGGGAGGCCAGTAAGAAGAGAATTGCAGCAGTCCAATCTAGAGAGAACCAGCGATTGGACCAGGGTTTTTCGGTCTTGCTCTGGGAAGAAGCGTCGAATCCCCCAGAGAAAGCGCAGTTGGTATCGAGCAGACTTTGCAATGGAATTGATGTGGGAGAGTAGATTGAGTTTTTTGTCGAGTATGACACCAAGGGATTTTGCGCTGTCGACAATGATGGGTTTATTGTTAAGTAGATTCATCTGATCCATCCATGATTGGACCGGAGGAGGAGAGAGTGAGGAGGAGAGGAGGAGGAATTCAGTTTTGGAGGGATTCAGAATCAGTTGATGAGTTAACATCCAGTTTTGAATGGAGTCGAGAGTAGAGTTTAGGATGGAGAGATCGTGTGTGGAGGACACCTTGAGGTAGATTTGAGTGTCGTCTGCATAGAGATGATAGAGGATCCCAGATTTACTTAGGAGATTTCCCAATGGTTCCAAATAGAGGTTGAACAAAGTGGGTGCAAGTATAGAGCCTTGAGGAACACCTTGACCTACCGTCAAAGGAGATGAAAGACTGTTCGCTATTTTGATCATTTGGGATCTATCAGAGAGGAAGGAAGCAAACCATTTAAGCACTGTGCCTTCCATGCCCATTCTCTGTTGAAGAGTGTTAAGAAGAGTGTTGTGATTGACAGTGTCAAAGGCTGCAGAAAGGTCAAGGAGAATTAGAAGACAAGACTCCCCGGAATCGAGTATCCGCAGTGCGTCATCAATCACTTGCAGCAGGGCTGTTTCAGTGCTGCAGTTTTTAATGAAGCCAGACTGGAAGTTGTCAAGAAGATCATTGTCCTTGATATGACGGGAAAGTTGTTTCGCTACACATCTTTCTGTGGTTTTTTGCAAGAAAAGGTAGGTTAGTGATGGGGCGGAAGTTGTTGAGGTCGTTCGCATCAGTGGTGGGTTTTTTAAGAAGAGGGGTAACCTGCCCAGTTTTGAAGGAAACAGGCAGGGAGCCTTGACAGAGGGAGAGGTTAACCAGAGTGGTCCAATAGGAAAGAGAATGGGTGTAGAAGTTGATTGCAATGGCACTAGGGATGGTGTCAAGAGAATGGTTGGAGGGCTTTGTTTCGAGGATGCATTTGAGGAGGGCATCTTCAGAGATGGAGTCAAAGTTCTGCCAAATGGCTAAGGATTTGCGCTCCTCTGGAGGGGTAGGATGAATGACCTGATCTACAAGTGATTTCACTTTTTCGTCAAAGAATATAGCGAATTCCGCTGCTTTCTTTGTAGAATCCTCCAACTTGGAGGTTGGGGGAGAGCAGTTTGGATTCTTGATGAGGTCGAATAGTTTTTTGGGTCTATTTTTGGCTGAGTCGAGGAGGGTTCTGAAGTGCGATGCTTTTCCAAGGAAGATGTGCTTGTGGTACTTGGATCTTGCTGAACGAAGCGTGGCCAGATTATTGGTGAAGGGCGCTTGTCTCCATTGTTTCTCCAGGATTCTTAGGTACTTCCTTTCTTCATAAAGGGATTTGTTGAACCAAGGTGCTGAGGGAGTAGGCCTTTTCCTTTTGCTTAGAGCTGGGCAGTACCACAGGAACAGCCGGAGAGGTGTGGGCTGAGTGATGCACAGGGAAAATGGCGAGCGATTCTGGAAGGAAGCAATTCTGGAAGAGCAACGTCTCCAAAGTGCCCGGGAGGTCCGTGCATGGTTCTGTTGTTTACAACATTCAGTTTATGGTTGCAGCCCACTGCGGCAACACAGTAAACACAGTATGATGGATTGATGACAGAGGGTGGTGGTATCTCTCCGAGCCGAATCCCCTCAAAGGCTCCTGCACCGCTGTCAAATAGGACTCTGCAGCTTCTGTTCTGCAGTTCCCCTGACTTTCCATAATACAGATAAACTCAGGGAGCAGGTCTGTGAATGTATCCGCACTGCGAACGAAGTAATTATTGAAAGGAAGGGCTCACTGCACTGTCGCGGCTGATCCAGACCAAGGCAGTGTTTGACACAGGAGACCCCACAGGGAGCAACTTTGACTGTAACAGTATCAGCATAGCTCCTGGCTGGAACTCTAGTGTTACACTGTATAACTTAAGTAATGTAACCAGGAGTGTAGCTTGGTTGGGGGCTAAGCATCAGATTTCCCGACCATCACGCTAGTATATAAAGTTAAAATACATTATATGACAAGCAGAGCGCACGAGATGGGCTAAAGAGGCAGTGGAAAGGGAGAGGAATATCCATTATTAGAAGTAATAAATGAGAGAAACACAATATTTTGTCAAATAAACATGTTTTGGGCTTTCAATACAGAGATGAGAGAGCGAGTGCGTGTGCGTTTTTGTCAGGTGTTTATACAAATATCTGAGGTGAAATCCGGAAGACACCTTACCATACCCGACTGAAGGCACCTGTACCGAACTATTCATCTGAAAATTCATTTAATGGGGGGATTAACACCCCCCCCCAAAGCAACGTCCCTGAATGTAACCTTTGTTGTTGACCCCCCTCCATTCTCCCCTAGAATCAATCAATATAACACAATCAGGGAGACGAGTACCCTGTAGCTCCCCTCAGAATGAAAGCACATAGCCAAGAGTCTCTATATTAAAGTCACTCTTCTTAAACGTCGATTTGAAGTGCATTTTAACTGGATCAGTCGGTGTTTCTCATATTCCACAATATCGATAGGTCGATCTGTACTTCTACAATGCATATACAGTGGGTTTACGCTCTCATGTCAAATTACCTACAAAATAAGTTACAATTTTTTTCTTCTTTTATAACAGACGAAAACGTGGTTTACTAGTTAAGCTAGCTCGTGGGTAGACCTAGGGGCAGATTTACAAGCCCCCTGCGCCACCAGTACGTCACTTTTCGTGACGTACTGGTGGCGCAGGGGGCTCCTCGATATTTACAAGGAGAGGAAAATCCACCATGCGTGACTTTTCCTCTCCTTGTAAATACCGTCCCTTCACACGCAGCACTTTGCGTTGAAGGGGCGTTCCATGGGTGTTGCTGTGGGTGTTCCCACGCAACACCCATGGAACATGACACATCTCCAGATTTACGAGAAATCGTAGATCTGGAGATGCGTCTGAAAGCTACGCCACCCTAGAGGTGGCGTAGCGAGCGCACCGAGGAGAAATGTTTTCATTTCTCCTCGTTTTCCTCTTTCAATGCGTGCTGCATTCTACAGCACGCATTGAAAGAGGAAAAGCCTGTACTGATTGTTTTTGTGCAGAAAGGTGCCCCTTCCTGCACAAAAACAATCTCCCCATGGCGCAGGCATCCTTGCACCATGGTGCAAGGGTGCCTGCGCCAGCGCTTGGCAGCTGTTTGTGCGCCAGCGCAGGGAAAGCACAGGAATGCGACATATTCTTGTAAATATGTCGCATTCCTGTGCTCTGAAAGTGCTGCAGCGTGGCGCAGCCAAAGGGCTTGCAGCGCCACGCTGCTGCACTTTCTTGTAGATCTGCCCCCTAGTCCCTAGTGTTAAGTTTTGAAGACGGAGTTGTGGGGGTTTATTTATGAAGTGCATGCCACAAATGCACTAAATAGAGCAATTTAGCAGAAAGGAAGATTCATATCACATCTACACAGCCATTAATTTAGAGGACTTAAAGCACACCGAAATTAAAGGTTGGGTTTCACAAACGGAAGCAAAAACATGTAGCGGGATCATTAAACCATTTATGCAGCAGAGTGGATAAAAAGCCTTCTAGAAAGGTTCGTGAACACGTTTTCTTCTCAACAGTTGTGTGTGGAAATTACTTTGAGTCGAGACGATAATACACCACAAACACAACTAATGTTCACAAATGGTTCTGGCAGCAAAAGGGTGGCAGAGTGAAAATGCAGAAACGACCATTAATACAAACTTGCCATCAGATATGCCCCAAGATTAGCATGCAACCTCTGGTATCGTTGTAATAATAATAATAATCTTTATTGCTTGATTACTTAAAATCATTGCAATCACTACAAATTCACATCACATACTTTAAAACATAATCGATCATTAAAAAAATCCATTGAAAGCAAAACATGTTCCCAACACATAGAATAAAAAACTGACCTGGTATCGTTGTAATGGCTGCTGGTACTGCCATATTTGCCACAGCCAATAGTGCCGTATTTACGAGCGGCTTTATAATCAGGCCATGACATGTGAGGGAAAGGCCACTTATCTATCAAAGACAATTTCAGAAATAGGACTGCAGAGTGGCTCTAAGAGGATGTCTTGGAGAACAGAGTATCTACAAGGTGTGCAGTCAGACAGCAGAGTAAGAGGCAGTGACAAACACCACCAGAAAACACTGCATTATATAAAACGTTATTTTGTTAAGGGGAAACAGGAGAACCTTTAAGCTTAATGAAAGGCCATGCTAGGTACATGACCTATAACAGATGAGGGGAAAGAAATGACGATTCAACAATAGCAAAAGGATGTGGTCTGACGGCTAGAGCTGCCGACTTTGGTGTTGGAAACCAAGGTTCGAGCCTCGGGGTCTCAAATCACTTAATCGCCCCGTGCCTACCAAAAAAAAGATGTGTCCTTGTGTAACGTAAATGGTGCTCATGTAAAGCGCTCCAATACTTTCGGGTCGAGTTCGCGCTATATAAATCTGCAAATAAAAAAAGGGGACCGGACACTGAGTGATGGATGAAAAACGCGGAGAAATTAGATTAAAAAAATTGGATGATAATGAAGGCCTTAACAGTAACGAAGACCGATTCTCATTTAAAAAAAAAAAAAAAGGGTTATTGTTTATCATTAATATCGATGGAAGACAGACTCTCAATTTCAGGTGCGGTAAAAGGAATCCAATCTAAACTTTCTATTGATCTTTGCCTTGGCACCCAGCACCCTTGCATGTGTTCTCTGGGGCAGCTTTAATTAAGAGTTTAAGTACTGCACAGTTGGCACTTAACCTACAAGTTGCTGGTGACTGTGGTGACCCCTCTCCCGGCCTACAGAGATGCAAAGCAGAATACATTTTTTTTTTTAAACATCTTACATTTGGTGGAGTTTCCATTAAAGTGATAAAACAAGCACAATCAGCTCAGATTTGATTATGGATGAACAAAGAGGCCAGTAAGGAGTCATTGTATAAAATGGAGGGAACTCATCATCATTATCTCTACTGTTGTTCTATAAAGTAATTCATTCAACTTCTTATACAGGACAGTAGGAATAATAGAATCATCTGAGAAGTGTTGACAGGGTTTCAAATAATCAGAAGGGCCTGAATGCTGCCAGGAACTGATGTTTGTGTGCAATCTATGTCCAGTGAATGTCTGAAGCTGCGTAGAAAGCTGAGAGGTCCCTGCTCCGAGTGTTAACAGAGGTCTGCTGCTCTTTTCAGTCATTACGTGCTTTTTGACTTCTGCTCAGGTACATCATTGTACAGTGGGTAATTAATAGAAGTTAATGCATGTACCAGTGGGCTACAATATTTAATGATGAGCAACTTGTGCGGGTTCATGCTTGGGAGAGCGCCAGTCGGTGTATATGAAACCGAATTGATTAGCTAGCGCTATCACTATAATGTTGGGGGATCCTCTTGCTTTGACTGTCTCTGATGTGAATATGTTGAATTTTGGGAGCCCTTGGATTTCATATTACAGGGATATACTTTTCGAATGCACCGTTCCCGTATAACATAGTGTGGGAGTTCCATGAGTATGACACATTATTGCTCTTCCCAGAATGCGGAATTTAAATTATATTGGTGTTACCACTACAAACATAACATGTTTATTTAAACTTGTAATTAGTTGTTTGCAGTGCATACACAGATGTGAACTACCATACAGTATCCGTGTGGGATAAATGATTTGTTATGAATGATATGTATGATCAAATATCCCTTGGCATTAAACTCTGTGGTAAAGTTCTTAGTTTTCTATGCCGTCGGTAGATTTTCTTTTGTCTGACAGTCTATAGCTTCGAACTTTCAAATGTTTTAAACTGGGCTTTCCAAAAATATTTTTGGTCCTCGCTAAATTATTAGGAAAACATAGTGAAGCTCTGTTAAAGAGGGTATAAGGTTCCAGTGGTGCCCAAGAATGTGTGGCAATCAAACCTCTAAATTACTTGATTAGGATTGCTTTACTGAAAAATGTATAACCAGGAATTCACCAAATTTAGAATTGTGCTGCTTTAAGGATGGGTTTGATTTGGGAAGTCTTATGGTCCCTGGAGGGGTGGCCCTTGGTGGAGCAGTGTTGTTGGCTCGTAGGTTAAGGGCTGCTGAAGCCGAGAGAACTGCATGGATGTTTCAAATTCTGTGATCCAGATGTTTTTTTTTGTTGTTTTTTTTTTTAAAGGGTACATTTTTGTACAGTTGTCTTACATCTATTCATGAAACTTTCTATTTTGTCCCCTCGTGTTAATGGTAGTTAGAGTCCTGGCATAATTCTGGCAATCAAATGGGTGGGTTGCGGGGTGGATAACAGGATGACATTAAAAAGTGCTATAAAGCAGCCAGCGCTTGCCGCTTTTTAGGTCCAGATTGACACAGACACGGGGTGGTGGGAGAGGGGAGAATATACGGAGACCGGGGAGGAGAAACGGGAATGTAGGATAAGTTATAAAAAAAACAAGCATTTGCAATGCAATAGGTCTCGCATTTACGTGAGTTTGAGCTATTGACATTGCAAATGACAATGCCTTTTATTTTTGTTTCCGTTTTTAAAACATAAATAAAAGGCATTGTTATTTACAATACCAATAGCTTAAACTCACGTAAATGCCAGACCTATTGCATTGCAAATGCTTGTTTAGATGGCCTGGTGGCTGCTATTTGCTGCCAAGCTGCTAGGCATTCAAACTGCACTTTCACGCAGGTAAAATTATGTTTTTACTTACTGATCCAAGTGGCATAGCCGTCTTGGGTCAGTAATTAAAAGCAAAAAAAAATGGCGCCGGTGTAATTCTGTATGCACGTGCATGCATGGTGACACCCAGGTACATGTGCTTACTAAAGGCGGCCACTTCATTGTGCCTTTTTTTACACAAGATTGTGAAGCTTCTGCAACTTTTCCTTTTGCAGATGCAGCACAGCATCAGCAAAAAGCATTGACAAAGTCAATAGGTCAAAAAAGTGAAACATAGCTTTGCTAATGCTTGATTGTTTCGTAGAAAATTCAGCTTGCATTCTGCAACATCAGTGTGTTACTGCCTTCTGGAGGAGTAACGCCCCTATCGTCCTGTGGCAATGGAATGGCGTTTGATTTTTCGTATAATACTTAAATCTACCCTTCGATTACCTATCCTCCAAAATGCACATCCAAGAAGCTCAACAAATTCAGCGTAATAGCACAACTTAGACTGATCGCTTCTTGTCAAATAAAGACCCATTCGACATCATATTCAAAACATTTATTTACATTTTTTAAAGCCGTACTTGAGCTCTAAAACACGCATCACAGCTGCATTCATTGTACAGCTGTGCTTGACCAAAGTAGCAGTCCTGTTTTAGGGTGAAGAAAAATTCAGTTCCACAATGGAACACATGTATTGTTCATCTTATGTCATTACAAATCGAAGAAAATGTATCATGCAATCAGACTTCCAAATACAACTTAACATGAAAGGTTGTTTCTATTTTTTTAATATTTGAAATATTTGCCCTTTTTGTAAAGAACCATTGTAAAGCTCACTTAGATACTTTAGAAAATGTAGGCACTTGAGCATAAGTAATGCTTATGTTTCTTACCTGAAATGGCTGCTGCAAGTTTTCCAGCACAGCAATATATTTGATTCCAAAAACTGAACAAAGGCATAACGGCCTTCATTTTATTATGCAGTGGGCTCCTCCTGATGCTGCAAAAAGGTATGTTTGCATCTGGAGCAGGTACACTAGGATTCAGTGATTCAAAGCAAACGCTAACTACTGTGAAACGGACACCTTTTTTTCTTAACGCGATCCTAGGAAGGATGAACTTATCTATGTATATATGAACATTTCCTATGTATGCGTACATATATATATCGCAAACCTAGCTATTTATAAAAACTTCCAAGACTGTAAAACGTTTCTTTTGTGGGATAGCTCAGAAGATAAAGCAGTTGCTGAAGATTTCTATGTATAATGTGCAGGATGTGGGATTGAATCCCAGCAGGGAGGACTCAACATTTAATCCTTCCGATGATGATGATACAAGTACCATTAAGTTGAGTAATAATAGTACCTACTCACCACTATAAATGTGTGTTCCTTACTCAATAAATGATCAGTTGTTGTTGGATTGCTCCTACTATCCTGGAGGAATGAGAAGACGTTATCATGATGGGAATGCTGTGAAAGAGGCCAAGTGAGTCCACTTGCTGCAGTTGATCTAAGGTAGGGTTGGGTCTTGGCAGAATGGGGTGACTTCCTTTGGTGCCTACCTCCGTGCAGTCACTAAGCGGAACTCCCTCCTTCGTGATAATGATGTAAGAAGCTCCTGCTGCTCAACCTTTAAGCTATATTTGCTCTTTTTGGCCCTGCGGAATCTAGGGTTGGCAGACATTCCAGCCCAAAAACCTTTTAGCAAATAATTTTCCTGTTAATCATTAGTGAATGTCAAAAATAACAAAGGTTTGGGTTTATAAGTAGTTTGTGTCAAGGAGGCAAAAGGCACACAAAAGACACCAAGCAAAATTCACTTCACAAAAGGGAACAGCTAAGGCTTCCTTGGTGGCCGTCCCACTACATTTCGGATATCCACCAGGATAAAAATGTATGCAAGTGCCTTGACGTTCTGGGCGAAGAGAACCAGATGCACCACCCAACTTGTCCACCGCTGGCACCTGTGAGCTAGTCATTCCTCAGAAAAGATGGTTATTGGGCTTGTGTCATGTGTCTTATTAAAGAATTCTTGCCGTACAGAGAAACCACCCTTTGCTCTGGTCACTGGTCCCTTCAACGTCCAGTTTCTTAACAGTCCTTAATACTGGAATGAAGCTGCAATCCGGCCAAAGATCCTCTGTGATGTTGGCTACTTTTCAGTATTATAACATATTCATTTTCATTACTTTGTGACGGCTGGCACACTTCTGGACGTACAACTATCAACAGGTGAAAGGAAGAGTTTTGTAACTGCTGATGCACAACTAAATACACAGCCCTTTGATCTATACAAAAAACACGTGTACAGAGATAAGTTTTAATACTAAAATGGCACAATAAATATGAGTGCAATCGCAGGCATTTCATTACATTATTGCATGTCAAAATATTGAGTTTTTTAAATCAACCCACAAAAATATCGACTCCAGAAAATCAGCTACCACTAAACTGTCAATGTAAGTATATACAGGTAAGTATACATGTATTATTCATAATTTCACACATATGAAACCTAAATATATATCATCAAGGGACGGAGATGTAGGTTTAAGAAAAAGTAAATCTATGCTTATGTTGGAGATGTATTGGTAGCTGATATTCTCTAGTCCATACATTTGTAGGTTAATGTAACAGCTGGCTAAGGTGATAAAACACCCAATATATTGATAGAATGTTAAGATTCTCATGCAAAGAGCAATTAAAAATGTGTTAGTGGGGCTGAAGATGTCTCCCAGGTACTTGCAGTCTGGCACCACACTATTACATACAAATAACAACAAATAAATTACATGAAATGTGAACCGTTTTTAAACTGCCAGAGAATTCTCCAGTGGAGGTAATTTAGGGCCGCTGTTAAGAACTCTGGTAATGGCAGCAGGTCTGTGCAGTGACCGTCCTGTTACTTTCCTCACAATCCACCGCACCCTCATGCTAAAATATTACATATTTTACACATATTAAATAATTAGCAACCTTAATATGAAGCTTCGCAGCAAGGATTTGCATCTCCCAAAACCTTGAAGCCTCCTCTCAATATCCAATGTAGGAACAGCATGAATTTAGGATGTAATTGTTCTCTAAAAAGAGCAACAAACGGAATGACAGAATTGTTTTCCAAATTGTTCGAAAAGGTTCGCCTCTAGCTTTCAGCTCAAAGTCCTGATTTGGAAAAGCAGGTTAAATTGTCTTATTCAAGAAAATGTCCTTTTCCAAAAAGGCTTGTATTCAGAAAGCCCGCAGATGGTTTCTTTGGTCAATGGTTTCACTAGTTTAGGTTTGTTGTGTTGACACATAAGCTTACTATTGTCATATGTACAGTAAGGCACGCAATTTAATGGCAGTACTGTAAACCACGTACTTATGTCAAAGATTCAATAGCAGATGCAGAACAAAGAAGGAATGGGTATAACCAGCAGTGTGGATGAAGGCTTGGAGGTGATTGATTGTCTATGCACTGAGGCAGATGTATTTTGTTTCTGTGGAGGTCACCACTGTTCTTGTGCTGATCGCTGATTTCTGGCACAGGTTCTTGTTTTCTTTATGTTGACTAAACCCGGGAGAAGTTTATACAGCGACCCTGGGGCAAGATAAAAAGAAAATGGGACAAAATGAAACAGGCAATGATGCTCATTCAAGAAAAGTGCAGACACACATGCTGTCTGTTTACATGACTGCTTACGGAAGTGAGGACAGTTATATTTCCTATATCATCCTCCCTCAATCAGTCAAAAACCCCAGGACCCAGTTTTACTAACACTTTGCCCCGAGTTTGCATCAGTGTCACTTTTGTGATGCCAATCCAGTGCTGGGATTTATTATCCAATGCAAATCAGGATTGGTGTTGGATAGTGTAACGTCCTGCCAGCCCAGGTACTTGCCAATAACCATGCCACATACGGAGAGTAATTTTACACATCTTTATTCTGCTGCATGTCAGTCAGAACACAACATTCTAAGCATGCTTCAACTCATTTCTCCAACGCTTACGTCACAGTCCTACGGTGTACAGTGGGAACCAAAAGAGTTCCAGCGTTCTTTTATTTACAAGACAATACATCTCCTGCTTTGTTAAAAAGTTACAACTTTTCAAAATAGACAAATAAGTAAACAAATAAATAAATGCACAAATAAATCCATGAATAACTACACAGATAATCATGAGCACACGGGCAATTATAATTCTTCAATTAAGCGTAGTGGTAAGTGAATCACACCTCCTATTTGGGTCACTGGAAACCGGGAATTTGCAGTCGAAGTATCCGTGATCTGCACAGGTGAGGTGGAATTATCATCAGGCACAGAGTCATCAACAGTCTGTCAAGACCCAGTATCTACATTGATATCAATGTTTGGTGAGTGATAGGCCACATGTGGAAAATTAGAGGAATCTCTCGTAAGGGACTTCCCTGGATGCTGGGCAGTCATCATGTGTTCTTTGATGTCATTGATGGTAAAGGGTTCAGCCTCAAAAGGAGCATCAGACTTTCTTTTTTGTGCTGTCTGACAAGCATTCGATCTCCTCTTGCAAAGGTGACATCTTCTACAAGATGTCATCTGTCAGCATATATTTTCTGTGTGCTACCAAAGTCCGTAGCATGAATGTCTTCCTCATTCTTGGATCTGACGTTGGTCCATTAGGGCAGCTTGGTCATCATGGCTCTTCCAAACATGATAGTTGAAGGTCTTTCCCCTGCCGTTGAATGAGGGGTCGAAAGGTAAGCTGGAAGAGTAGTGTTCAAAACAACTTTGAGGTCAAGCTTCTCCAATGCAGCATGATGAACGGCTTTCTTTAGAGTACTCATGAACCATTCTACCAGACCATTGGCCTAGGGTCAAAGAGGAGTGCTTTTTTGATGCTTTATATTGAGGTGATTTAGAAAGTCTTTGAATTCTTGACTATTAAAAGGTGGGCCATTGTCAGATTTTAAGTTTGCAGATGCACCCTATGTAGCAAGCAGGCCATCTAATTTTTGAATAACCTTTTCATGTGTAGTTGATAAAAGGTCTTCTACCAATGGAAAACAGGAGTATTCATCAACAATAACTAGAAGATGATGTCCATTCTCAAGAGGACCAAAGAAATCAACAGCAATTTCCCCGCAAGCATGATTTGGCAATTCTGACATGTTCAAAGGGTGCTGAACAACTTGAGATGAAAGACAATTGCATATGTGACAAGTTTTCAATTCTTTTTTGACCCTTTCATCGAGATACGGAAACCAGACTTGATCACGGAGAGCTCTCTTAGTGGCAACTATTCCTCAATGTCCCTCATGGGCAACGGCGATTACTTGTTGTCAGGGATGTATGACGATAGAACGCAAACAACAACAGTGAATGCCATTACATCGCATTTTCTACATCGCATGCAGCGTTACATCGCATGCATTTAACACGCAAACCACGACATCGCATTCCCCTTCACATGCATGCAAAATAACTTTTCAACGCACACAAATACCGCGCATTCAATTACATCGCAAAGTTCTCCCTAACGGCCCCCCAAACACTAATATAGGAAACTACCAAACACAGTACGACCCCCTGACACTACCCTCAACCCTAAGCCTTAAGCCCTAAACACTAAAGCCTATAAAACGACCCTACACTACGACCTCAACCCTAAGCCCTAAGCCCTAACCCATAAAGCTAAAAACAGTACCCTACACCACTCTTAACCCTAAGCCCTAAGCCCCAAAGCCTAAAACACTACCATATACTACTTCCTCAACCCTAAGCCCTAATGCCTACAGCCTAAAACACTACCATATACTGCTTCCTCAACCCTAAGCCCTAAGCCCTAATGCCTAAAGCCTAAAACACTACCATATACTACTTCCTCAACCCTAAGCCCTAATGCCTAAAGCCTAAAACACTACCATATACTGCTTCCTCAACCCTAAGCCGTAATCCCTAAAGCCTAAAATACTACCCTCCAGCGAGGTCCTTACCTGTCTCTCGTCAAGGTTCCAGCGTTGTCTCCCCGTCCCGGCGCACGACCTTCCCGGAGCCCGTAAAAGCATGCGTTGTAACGTCGCATGCTATGTAACGTCGCATGCGATGTAATGGCGTGCGTAGTGAACGCAAGCGTCGTAACGTCGTGTGCGTTGTGACGGCACGCAATGTCAACGCATGCATTGTAATGCATGCGTTGAGATGGTTGTTCGCCGTTGTCAGAGACTCTCGGGAAAAACAAGTCGTGTACCTCACAGAATGAGGCCTTCTTTATTCACTAAAAGTTCAGCTCTTACATTTCTGAATTTCACATACTCACTGGCATTAGTGAGGAGTCTAGAGTGCTGGTTCCATGACTGATGAGCAATAATGTCTTTTAACTTTAATATCTCACTGTCTTGCCTTGTAGCAGTGACAATTTGTTCTAAAGACATGGCAGATGGTGTGCTCAATTTCACAATAAAATTGATGTAAGTCTCCGCTGTCTTCTATGGAGTAGCAGGGCATTGTAAATAACCAGCAGGATTCTGATCTTTCCCGTGACGATAAAAAATCGTATAGTTGCATTCTTTTTTTTTTTCCGAACAAATTTTATTAGGGTTTTGCAGAACATTCACCATATTTGCAGTATTATATTGTACATAGTAGGATGTCTTCAACAGAATATTCATGCATTTTCATAACTGGTCCCATATTGCAACAAACATCTCCTCCCTCCCACCCCCCATGAGTCAGCATAGCCATACATTTGTCAGCAAAGTGTTGTGTCTGAGTGCACTAAGGAAGAATACAATATAGTGGCTGATCAGCACTAATCTTAGTGGATGAGCCTTTACAAACAGCGGGGGCCCTCTGGAGTGTTAATAGGTGCGCAATAAGCCTTAACATGGAACTAGGTTCGGTGATCGCGCGATGAGGCTATGGGGGTGTCAGACTCTGGTGTGGTAAAACTATCTACTAGTGTTTCCCAAGCCTGGGCTGCTTGTGCCCATCCCACACCTGGCTTCCCTCTGGAGTAATCTCTCCTCACAACTCAACCATTTCTCTATATCCCTTCTCCAGGCAGTTACTCTGGGTCTTCCCGGTGACCTCCAGTTCCTCGTAATTTCATGCTTGGCCAGGATGTATGCCAAGTCTTGAAATTTATTTGTGATTTTTGTTTTATATGTGTGGAAACCACCCTTGGAGACAGTGGGCTGGGGATCAAGGAACTTCTTTCTCTCAATGATGGCTTCAATCGTAGTGGTAATCACCTCTCCAAAAAAATGCAGTGCGGGGCATGTCCAGAACATGTGCAGGATATGAGCTCCCCTTTCCCACATCTAGGGCAGGCTGCATCAGCCAGGTGGAAATATCTACCAATCCTCTCTGGAGTAAGGTACGATCTATGGAGGACATAAACAATTAATCAATTTAAAGTGTGCGTTCCTGGATATTTTCGGTGTTCTTTCTAGGATAATGTCCCAGTTCCTAGCAGTGAAAAGGATTCGCAGTTCCTCCTCCCATCGTGATTGCAGGTCTTCCAGCGGTCGTTGGAAGTCTGCTCATACTGCTTCATATAGACATGAGACCGTCTTAATGGTACCCGCAGAGAGGGCCAGATATTGGCAACTCCTGAGCGTGCGCGGTTTGTAGGCGCTAATGCCCCAATGTTTTCTCAGTGCCCTTATGAGTGCCCTGTGCAGAAGAAAATGGCCCAGCGGCAGATCGATTTCTGCATGAAACTCTTCAAATGGTCACATCTCTGAGTCTCTAAATAGGTCCCCCAGCTTTCTCGCCCCTGCCACAGTCCAAGTGTCGAGTCCCCTCCAGCATCCATTATGAGGCAGCTCTTTTAGCATGGAGAGAGGTAGATCAGGAGAGTAAGGTATTTTGCTATGCGTTTTTTCAAGCATCTGTTTCAACACCGAGCAATCACCTGGAACTCCTGGGTATCTCCAGCAGGGGACCGTCTCACTGTCAGCAACGTCTTAGCGAGGTCAGAAAGTGTTGGTGCAAAGTGGTATGGGGTCCTGTTCGGATCTCCTCTGCTCTGCATCCATTGGACTAGCCAGCTAAGCTGGACTGCTATATAATTCCTCTTAAAGTTGTGGACTGCTAATCCCCCAGTCGCCGTTGAGTGCTGCATTAAATTCAGTGCCACTCGCCTACGGCCCGCACCCCATATGAAGGCAGTAATTAAGGAATCCAGATCTTTAAATATTTTGCTTTCGGGACCCAGTTGGGGAGTGTTCTGAAGAAATAGAGGAGACGAGGTAGGACCACCATCTTCAAGAGGACTCTTCGGCCTGCCACCGAGAGCAGCAATGTTTTCCAAAAGTCTGCATGAGAGCAGAGTGATCGGATGGCCTGTCCCACATTGCCATCTAGAAGATCAATGCAATCATGGTAGATCTTGACCCCCAGGTAGGCCAAACAGCGGAACTCCCATTGTAAGTGTGCTAGTCCTTCAGGTGAGTCTGTATGCAGTGCGGTGGGGAAGAGCCTGGACTTCTGCCAATTCACTTTTAAAGCAGACAGTAGTCGAAAACTTTCCAACATGGCTCTGGCCATGTCCAAATCATCCTCGGTATCACGGAGGAAGATCAGTAGGTCATCCGCATATAGTGCTAT
Organism: Calotriton arnoldi; assembly: GCA_963921515.1. Lineage (NCBI taxonomy): Eukaryota > Metazoa > Chordata > Amphibia > Caudata > Salamandridae > Calotriton > Calotriton arnoldi. Next base: position 535,392 of record CAWUFW010006541.1, read on the forward strand.
GTGGTGATGGTGACCCCTAATATATAAGCCCTGATGAATATGCCCTGTTCTTGCATAATTGGCCAAGGGCTCCATGGCCAGCGCAAAAAGGAGGGGTTACAGGAGGCAACCCTGTCGTGGTCCGCGACCCACCGAATGTCTCCCGGAGATGACCTTCCATGTGAGGACTCTAGCAGTTGGATCCGTGTACAGCAATTTTATCCATACTAGAAAGTTCCTGCCCAGTCCCATATGTGAGATCCCTTCATAGAGGTATTGCCATTTTAGGCTGTTGAACGCCTTTTCAATATCAACAGCGAACACTGCAGCACTCGCTCGATCATAGTCTCCAGCTTCTAATATGGCCAGTTGCCTCCGGATGTTGATGGCTGTGTTACGGCGTTATAAATCCCGACTGATCTGGGTGAATCAATTTGGGCATGAGGGGCAGCAGTCTGGTCACTAGTAGCCTACTTAAGACCTTATAATCGATGTTTAACATTGAGAGCGGCCTATATGCTGTGTGGTCGTGTGCCGGTTTCCCTGGTTTCACGATGGGGACAATGAGCGCTTTCCTAGTGGTAACTAGCAGATACCCTGAGTTTTTGGCTACAGTGTACAAGTCTGCCAGTCTGGGTGTCAATTCTGCAGAGTAGGCAGAATAAAGAACTCCGCAGGTAACCCGTCCGTCCCCGGGGTCTTATTACATGCCATGTTTTTAATAGGTCTGTATCTCCTGCAGGGTGGTATCATGGCCCAGCTCCTCTGCCTCCTCAAGGCCGGGGAGGTGCAGTGCTTCAAATTAGGTCTGTGTTGCTGTGGTGTTGTGTGCTGTGACGCTTCTATATAGAGTAGAATAATATTGAGGGAAAAGGTCATTAATCCCATCCTGGGAGTATACTCTGTCCCTTACCCTGTCTTCAAGTTCAACTATGGGTGAGCCACGTTTGGTCAGATTAGCCAGCCAGGCCAGGAGGGATCCCGACTTGTCTCATTCTGCATGTGTTCAGTCCGTGTATTGTTTAAAGTCAAAGCACCGTAGCCATTCTAATTGGGCTGCTAGTCTCTCTAGCCTCTAAGAGGTAGGGTTGCAATTATGGGCATTCCGGTCTATGTATTTCCACGTCCCCTAGGTCTTGTTCCGAAGTTAGTACCTCTCCCAATAGGGTGTGTCTGATCTCCTTTGACTCCGCTACACATTGGCCACGCAGGACTGCCTTGAAGGCGTCCCACTCCACTTGGAGAGTGGGGGGCATGCCAGCATTGTCATTAAAATACTGAAGTATTTTATCTTTGATCGTTTCCCGAAAAAGCCTGGTCCTCCAATGACTGATTTTAACCGCCAGGTAGGGATAGAACGTCTGGGTTGGGCCCACTGCAAATGCAGAAGAATAAGGTTATGGTCTGATACTGTGTGGGCCAGATATTCAACTGAATGTACTAAGCTATGGGTGTCTGGGCACAGAGGAATGTGTCCAGATTGATGTGGACTTCATGGAGACCAGAGAAGAAAGAATAATCTCGCTCTTGGGGATGTGTCTTTCTCTAGGAGTCAACAAGCCCCCAGTGTTGTTACCAATCCACAAAAGCTTGGGCCGTGCGGACAGTTTAGGAATCTCGCTGCAGATGGTGGGCTCTATCCATTTGGGTATCCTTCAAACAATTAAAGTCCCCCCATTATGGGCAGCAGAATGAAGTGTGGTGCCAAGGGTCGTGGTAAGCCTTCAAAAAAGCGCTCTGATCGGAGTTTGGGGCACATATGTTTACGATGGCTATGTCTCAGCCTTCCAGGCACCCCGTATCACCACATATCTACCTTCTGGATCTATTAAATTGTTGGTGTGCTGGAAAGGTACCCCCACCCAAATCCATATCAGGACCCCTCTTGCATAGGCCGAATATGTGGTGTAGTATGCTTGGCCCCTCCAGCTAAGCTGCAGCACCAGTCCCTCCTTCACCGTTAGGTGTGTTTCCTGTAAAAGTGCTATTTGAACTCCCTCCTGTTCAAGTAATAAAAACGTTATAGCGTTTCAACATAGTATGCATTCCACGGATATTCCAGGAGATACATTTATAAGTGAGGGGGACCACCATCTATGATACATAGCAAGGTTGTTGGCATGCACTTCCCCTTCCCCTTCCCCTTCCCGCTTCCCACTCCCTTCTCTCAGTAACCCCCATGCAGTACAGGCGTTTTATGCAAATGAGTACTACTCATGAATACCCAACATGTTAACCAAAAACTATTGTTCCAACGCCCTCTCCCCCGGACAAGTAGGTGGTCACCCCCCATCCAAACAATCAAACAGTAAATAACAAATTGTGTGAGTTCCCTCGTGTTTCTTTAAGAGGGGGCATGGCCAAGAGAGCCCCTCGGGCAGCGAACCCTCTGTCGAGTGTAGAGCTTAGGAGGTTTAACTCCTGCCCAGGGAGGGAACTTAAGTAGGATTCACATTTTTCCTTAGTAAGTATTTCCGGTCCAAATTTGAAATCCCCCAGATTGTTACCAATATGTCCAAGGATTTAGATGATGTCATTGGACGATCTTGAGTCACTTTGGGCACCATTAGGCTGGAGACTGCAGAGCTGGTGGAGCATCGATCAGAGTTCGAGCCCCAAGCAACACTATCCCCCTCAGGTGTTGGGGGTCCTGTATCTCCTCCACTCATCAGTGCTACAACCTCCATCGCATTCTGTCTTTCGAGTTGCACCTCAGCTTGTGAGGGGGCAGCAGAGCTGTGCGGTGACTTTCTGCATCTAGAGTGGGACAGCGTGCACGCTTTGGTTGGGGGCTCTGACTGGGCCCCAGCTGAGGCCGTTGATCCAGCCAGTCCCAGATCTCCTGCGGGGATTGAAAAAACCTAGCGCCATCAGGTTCTGCCACTCTTAGTCAGGCCAGAAATAGCATTGTGTAGGTAAGGCCCAGCTGTCACAGTCTCGTCTTAGCCTCCTGAAATGTGGCTCTCTGGCTTTGTACCTCCTGGGAGAAGTCTGGAAAGATCTGTAGCACAGCATTTTCAACTCGGAGACCCCTTTGCAGCGGACCTGCACTAGGATGTGGTCACAGTCTTTGTAATCGAGTAAACGGGCCACCACCAGTCTAGGGGGCCCCCGGGTATGGCGGCCTGGTCGGCACACGGTGGGTCCGCTCAAGAGCCAGGAATGTAGAGAGACCCTCTGCCGCTACCTCTTCACAAGTCCATTTCTCAAGATAGTCTATCATATTGGATCCTTCTAGCTTCTCGGGCAGGCCCACAACCAGTATATTGTTGCAGCGGGAGGGATTTTTGGCATCCTCTGCCCTGAGCTCGAGTGTGCGAATCTTGGTCCCCATGTTGGTCAATCTCTCAGCTACTGAGGTGAGTGTGCCCGGTATATCTGCCAGCGTTCTTTCATTTATGTTTACTATCACCACTAGGCGCCTGTGATCGTTACGCAGGAGGCCCAAATCAGAACGTAGAGTATCTATTTTAATCTCTAGCACTGCTCGGGATGCTGTAATGCTTGAAGGATATCATGTAATGAGGGGTTCCCATCTGCCTCAGGCTACTGAGGTGTGCCTTCACCATCGTTCAGGGGTCCAGCAGCGCCCCCAGCATCTTGATCTTGACTGTGGGTGATTTTGCCCATGTTCGCTGCAGGCAGAACCAAGCTGGGAGGTCTGGGCAGCAATATAGTGTCAATGGAGTGTATGCAGGATACACCAGAGCAGTGATGTAGGGATCGGCGCCAAGCAGTGCCAGTGACTCCACTGCTACAGGGTAGAGTTAGCAATTACCTCAGCAAAGTAGTCCTTCTTTACAGCAGAGCACGGCTTAGCTTCAGGCAGCTCATGTCCTGTTGGTCACTCTAATCAGTGTGACGTGCATCCTTAAGGTTTTATAGGAGGCCGTCCCTCAGCCATCCTCAACTTATTCTGCCCATAAGCCAGGATGCCCCTCCAGAGTAGGTTCCCCCGCTCTCTGCAGCGCCCAGCATATGCACAGGCTGGAAAGTCAGTGGCCCCCAGACCTGTGCAGGGATATTGGGCAGCCCCAAGTCTAGGCAATGCTTATCGGGCCTCACTAGGGTACCCACAGGTGTGAAGGAGCCACCAGTATTGGGGCAAAGCAAGGCATCTCGGTAGCTCCAGTTGGGGCAATGCCTGGAGTCCAAATCAGTGGGTCTCCAGAATCAGGAGCCAGCTCCTCCGATCTTTAGCGATATGGAGGTGGGGAATCAACAGAGTGCCATGTGCATGTGTGGCATTTCCCCCCCAGAGCACAAGCACACAGCTCAATCACAGGGTCAATAAAGCGGCCCACCGCCGCTAAGCACGCAGTAGCTAGGGCGTCTGCCGATATGCAGGCTGACAAGTCCGGGCCCCATTTCCTCCCCCACTGCGCCTTCAATACGCCGATAGCGGACGGACCCCCTCTCCTTACCCAGTTCAAGAGCGCTGCATCCGGCTGGGAGTGACTGGGACCCACTATCTACCCGCAGTCTTGTTGAGCTGGAGTCAGGGCCGCAGCAGGCACCAGTCTAGGAAGACGCTTTTCGATAGCCAAGCCCTTCAGGGTATAGGCCCAGGTACTTTTCTCTCACGCTCCTGGAGGAAACATCTGATGCTGCGCCACCTCGCCTCTGTTGTGTTTCCTCCCTTATTCCTCCACCCAGCCTTGGGGTCCTAGGGTCTCTTGCCTGCTGCATTGTACACCAGGTCTGAGCAGGCCTCTATCCTCCAGGTCCGAGCAGCCGATGGCAGGGTCAATGGAGGATTGACTGGACCGGGGATCCGGGGGCACATGCAGCACGGCAATAGGGCATCCCACTCACCGATATGGTCAGAGGCTGTGGTCACCAGAGGCGTGGCACTGCTGATTCTGGGCAGCGTGAGGCCGACATGATCTTGAGTCACGGCCTCATGGTTCTGCTGCAGATAGATAAGATTAGTTGATGTTGGCTTCAATCGTTGCCGGCAGTGTCAGTGCCAGTCCCTCCAGCTAAGGGATGTAGTCGGGGAGCCTTCTGGGGCCCCATGTGCTGGCTATATTATGTCAGGATGGTACTAGATGGGGTCGGCCGAGCGGAGCTTCGAGAAAAGCTGCTCACTCCATCGGCATCAGGTCATGCCCCCTCGTATAGTTGTCCTGCTGTAACCTCAAACCCCAAAGTTCAATTCTAGGAGGCATTTCGTCTATGGGATTGCCGATTATCATCAACAGCACTTGACGATCAGTCACTACTGTGAAGGGCTTCCTGTACAAAAACACATGGAAATATTCACAAGCCCAGACCACTGGCAAATTTTCTTTTTCAGGTTGTGAGTAAGCATGTTCCATTTGTGACAGGCTTTTACTGGCGTGTGCCACAATATGTCTCCGGGCATTTGGCTGTCCATTGTGCTATGTAAGGATTGCGCCTAACCTGACAGGGCTAGAGTCAACTACAACCTCTGTGTGAAGTTTGGGATCAAAGTAGGCCATTTCAGGGGCACTCTCAATAGCTTGCTTGATTTTTGGAAGCTCTTCTCACATTCTTGTGACCAATGAAAAGACACATTCTTTTTTGTTAGTTCTTGTAACGGTGCACTGACCGTAGCAAAGTCTTGCACGTATCTAGAACAATACCTGGCCATTACAAGAAATTATCATAACATAGAAATGTCTTGTGGGGAATTTGCAGTAGACAACATTTGTACTTTAGCTGGATCAGATTTCATATGCCCATCAGAAAAGACATTGCCAAAGAATTTTAAGCTTTTCTTGTGGAATTCACGTTTGTCCGCAGTTAGAGTTAAGCCTGCATCATTCAGCAAATGACAAACTTGTATGACAGCTTTGTCATGCTCTTTCTGTGTAACTCCGAAAACCAATATTCATCACTATAGTAAACAATAGTTTACTACAGGCTGTATGATACGTTGAATGATGACTTGGAAAAGTTCTGCAGCAGAGAATATACCAAAACTCAATTGCTTGTAGAAAAACAAACCAATATGCGTAGAAAAGGTTATAATTTACAAAGATTTTTCTTCAAGTTCTAATTGGTGATATCCTTTATTTAGGTTGAGTCAACAGAAGAACTTCGCTCCATTCAATTGAGCTATCATATCAGCTATGTGTGGACCGGGATGTCTCTCTAGCTCAATTCCGTTGTTGGTCGGACGCATGTCAACACATATGTGTACAGCTCTTTCACCTTCTCTTTTAGGCACTATTACAATGGGAGAAACCAGTGGTGTTGAACTAGTGGAGCATTCACTGATGTGATGTTTAAGTAACAAGTTACGTTCCTTTTCAACAGCTTCTTGCAAGTGAAACACAACTCGTCTGTGTCTTTGAGCAACAGGACAAACATTGTCATTTATGTGTAACTTTACTTTCATTGTTTTGAGTTTTCCTAATCCATGAAATAATGAAGGAAATTGACTTACAATTTCATGATGAGCATTCATATTGTAGTTCACTAACATTAGTCCCATATCAGAAGCAGTGTTAAAACTCAACATAAAGGCACTTCAAGCTGTTCTTTGAAGTACATGAATAGGAGCTTGTACCACAGTTTTCTTATGTCTCATTGTGGCTACAAATGAACCTTGACTTTTTAAGGGCGTTGAGGCAGCCCATGTGTATACTTTAGTCTTTGACTTTGTGAGTTGTGGTCAGTAAACCTAGGATTGAGCCAAAATGCTGCACCTCCCCGACCAAGGTGTAACTAGGAGAAATATCTTTATTTATCTTCGTTACTTCCTCTTTCTATGTGTGCTGCAAAGAGGAAAATACCTCAAAGGATTGTTTTTGTGCAGGGAAGTGTACCTTGCTAGGTAAAAGTAATCCTGCTCGTAACGCAGGCACCCTTGCAGCATGGCGCAAGGGTGCCTGTGTTGGTGTTAGGCTGCCACAAGTGCGCCAGCACTAGGAGACAGAAGAAACAAGCCATATCTTAGTAGATATGGTGCATTTCTGCTCTCCTCCTTTGACGCAACGCAGCACAACAAGTTGTCTTGCTGCATTCTGGGAAACATTGGTAAATATACCCCTACATGTCTTCTTCCTTTAAGAACACATGACACTGTCATACACGGAATTCAGGTTCAAAGGTCAGACTCTCCAATGTAAGTAGGCACAAATTTACATTAGGCCAGCAAGTTGTTTACATTTATTTAAGCAATGCAACACTGTCTCATTTCTAAAAGATAAAATTAAATATGTGGGTCCGTAGCTATCTAAAGTAACCTTGGTATGGTTTTTATGAACCTGCAATGAAAAAGTCATGCATACAGCTAGAAAATGAAAAACCTACCTCATCCCCTTGCTGAGGTCGCATTAACGAAACGCGGTCATATTGCCGTCGAAATAAGGCACACAGTGCGTCCAGGCGGCCCTGCAAGGAAAAGCCACAGCAAGTCACCCATCAGTAAGAAACATTTCACTTCCTTACCCTTGAAAGATCTTGGATGCGCTTTCCTACGTATTGGTGCTACAAGTTAAGAGCAGGGCCGGACCACACAGAATTTCCCCTTTCAAGCAACTCTGACCTGTGATGTTGTCTTCATTCCTTTTTGAAAGAAACTCATCAGCTATTCCATGCTTCTAACCCACAGTTACAGTAGTAGTTTGCACTCAACTGTTACTTATGCTGTTTATTGCGGAAATGCCATCAAATTACTGCGTAAGGACTGTTAAATGGAATTAATTGTACTTTACAGTTTTAAAGTCCTATTTGCTTTGCGTATGAACAATTTGTGGTTGATTATAAGGGCTTAGCAAATAAAATATGGACCGTTTGATGTAAATTGAAACATGCTCTAGGTTCTACAAGTGAAAATTTGGTTCCAAAATACCTGCATCATCCAACTAAATCTACAGTGCTTCAGTAATAAACGCTTTGGATACAGTAGGATTTTATGACGCAGGCAGCATGTAAACAAAGCATAATGATTAAATTGTCCAAGAAGACTGAAATAGGTGGGAGACAATGGGGGGAAGGGTGGACTGCTTTGTATCCTGGACAGCATTATTTCTTCTGGGCACTGATTGACTTGCTGTTGCCATTTGGGCAATGATTTATTTTTCATAATAAGACCCTTGAAACTGTTGCTGACGTGTAAGGGATTTTATGATTGATTCAGGATATATAGCTGTACCACCTGGAGAAAAACCTTTTTCTATCACTCAAGCAGCATCAAGTTCTCAAAGCAGGAGTTAATGGCCCTTTTCAGTCCTGTGTCGATTTACACTACTATTGTGAATTGTAAAATCAGTCAGAATAAACAATGAAATAATACCAGTCAAATGTAGGGTTTTCACATAATATTAATAAAAAACAACACCCGAAGAACACTGAATATCTCTGAGGATGACCTACAAATCTAGTGTTAGAAACAAGGCCCCAGGCCCGGATGGGGTACCAATTGACCGTTTATTGATTATGCTGATCTATGGGCAACTCTAATTGTCAATGTCCTAAGGAGTGCAATGGTCACAGGCCTGCCTAACACTTGGGCGAATTCTATCATGGTACCGATTTTTAAGAAGGGTAATAGAGCTGACACTTGGTGCTATCAATCCATTTCCCTAATTGATTCCACAGCCAAAATACTTGGTAGGATCGTTTTGGATTGGCTAGAGGTTTGAGTCACTGAAAAAGGCACTTTCTCTGCAGTCCAGTATGGTTTTAGTAAGGGCCTTGGAACCATTGATCAGTGCTTGAACTTGCATCTAATTATCAGCAAATATAAGTTGGCTAAGACTGGCCACTTGCACTTAGCATTTATGGATTTGAGTTCAGCATTCGATTGTCTCAACAGGGAGCAACTTTGGGCAAAAATGTTAGAAATGGAGGTAGAGGCCGCATTGTTCCAGTTTCTAGCCAAACTACGCAAAGATGTGACAGGTTGTATCAGGTATGGGACTAATGGTGAATGCACCACCCTAATCAGGATTAACAGAGGGATGCGACAGGGGTGTGTGCTCACCCCCTTTCTTTTTTACTTGTACAATAATGATCTGGAAGCGAGCCTATCACTTGTGGAGAAAGATGTGACATGGGTGGGGTCTAGAAGTATTTCCACATTGTTATACGCGATGACTGTGTTTTAATTTCAAGAACAGCTATAGGCCTGCAGAGGTTGTTAAATTAATTTGTAGCGTTCATGAGTGATCTTGGCCTCTTGAATAATATTGCAAAGTTACACTCTATGGTTTGTGGGCATTCCCCGAGCAACCTGAAACCACAGTTCATTAATGGAATCAAACTCTTAAACGTCCCGTCATTGACATACCTGTGGGTACCTTTTGAGCCCAAATGATCCTGGTCACATCTTATGAGGGTTAAAAGGTCTCAATTTGATTAAATGATTGAAGCAGTCTTTAGGTTTGCAGGGAAACTAGGATCAAAACCCTTGGACGCCATGATTAATATCTATAACACCCATGTAGCTCCTTTGGCACGTATGGAGCAGTATTTGGGGGTACACCAATATTTTGGAACTATAGGTCAGTGAAAATGCGTTTTTGAGGAGATTATCATCCGTTCCTACTAGCATACCCACTTACGCTTGCCATGCAGAACCGGGCTTATCTTATCTAGAGGACCATGTTAAGCTAGCACTTCTCCTGTTGTGGCACTCTATATGGTCCAAGCAGGAAACTCTCTTGAATCAGGACATAAGCACGGACTGTTTACAGTTAGATCATGTTCACCGTGTATCGTGGCTGAGGTACATTAAGGGACAATTTCTGCTTGGGACGCCAGAATGTTTTTATAGGCCATACAATATGAGCACCTTATCCAAAAAATGTGTAAAAGCTGAGTTTCTTTCTATGTGAGGAAAGAGAAGGGAAAGTCAAGGGTTTAGCTAAAAGAGTGTGACCGCTTATCATCTCATCTATTAGTAATTACTGACTGTATGGAGCCTTACGAGACTTCTTTACCACATCACTCTCAGCGTTTCTATCTGCTCAGATTTAGATTTAACATAGTGCATCTCCTCATTTCTTACCCCAGACATACCTACAACTATTCAGGCCTAGAGCAATATCCATGTGATTCGAAGTCGAATCAATTTATGCTTCATTTCTTTTTCTTCTGTCAACTGTATGCCATGCCTAGGAAACAATATCTTATACCACTGCTTACGTCTTTGATTATCATAAAGTGCACACCAGCCCTGTATTATTTGCAATGATAACAATCTGACTATATTTGCATGATGATTACATAAGTTTATATCGGCTGCAGTCAGACGGAGAAATACGATAGGGAAATGATACTTTGATGCGCAAGTCATTTTTATCAAATTCTGTGTCTGGAATTTTAAATGTTGCCATTTTTATATATTTTGTTTTAAACTTTTTAATGGTTGTGATGTATTTATTATATATTGATGGATTTTATGTACTGTGTTCTTTTATGGTTTATACAAACCGAATCAAGATATTTTTTTTACCTACAAATCACCAGTGGAGATTTGCGTCTCTCTGTTTACTCTGAAGCAAGAACTAGTTACTTATTAGCAGTGCTTAATTTGTAAAATACTAAGTTCCAGGGCCCTGACCAGCAGGCCAGTGCAGGTTGCACCACCCATCTCCCCTGTCATCGCTGCCAAAACAACTACAAACCATCTCTCTTTCCTGCAAGTGCGACAGTTCAGATTATTCCAGGTCCCCAAAGCTAGAGGAATGCCTGGGGAGGCAGGTATTAGTAATTTTTATGTATATTGTATCCATAAACAACCGTTGTTCTGCTCATCTCTAAATTAGATGAGCAGCACCACCATGTGGCAGACTGTCCCAAGTGCGGTGTTGACAATTAAGTGCCGGTGCTGAGCACTGGGAACCAATTAAGTGCGGTGCTGAGCACCGGAAACCACTGGCTTAAATTAAGCACTGCTTATTAGTAACATTCAAAGGCGCAGGCAGTGTGGGTGTTGATGGTGCTGCAGGTGAACTAGCTATAAATATAGCACTAAATTTTGTTTTTATCTTGTCACATTTGCTGTGTGTTCAAAGGTAGAGGTCAAAATGTCAGGCTACATCTCTACAAATTGCTGCTTATTCTTTTAACATTGAGATTGGTTTTTACTTTTCTTTATCTGATTGTAAAGTGAACGGATTTTGTAATGTGACCTATATGTCAATCTTGCTAGTGTGAAAGGAACGTCTGCAGAATGCCATTTTTTTCTAACACATAACAAAATTTAAATACCAATAAGTGAACTGTACAAATATTTCAAAATATACATGCAGTTTAGAAAACAGAAATTGAGTGATTTATTTTTTGTAATTCTGAAGTGTGATGGGAGCAAAGATTTTAATAGGATCAAAACAAACCAAGACACCTTAATTGATGATGTGCGCGTAACAAATATTGGCAGAAACCTGATTCCCACACACATTATCATTTGTGCACTATATAGTTTTATCACTAAAACTGTCTGTGCAAATCTAGTGGCCATTTCAATGGAAAATGTATTGTCTATATATGACTGCGCGCTACCACACCATTCTTTAGTAATATATTTGTGAACGTGTGCTCTGCAAAATCCATCACCAGCTTCGTACTACACCCTTACCACTCTCCTGCGGAATGTGCATGACCCATTTGCTAAACTTGCTCTTTGTGTGACGCTTGGAGTTTTTACAATCCCTAGGAGTTCAGAGATGTAACACTAATGGCAGCACCTCCACTCTGAAAATTGTTCTGGCGCCACCTTTAATGCTCTGCTTCTGAGAAGCAGGATTGAATAAAGCCAATAGTGAAAAGCCTTGTTATAGATATTGGCAGGAAGGATGTTACCTTTATAGGTGAGTACCACTTGGGCTGATGAGACTCCGGGGGAGGCTTTGGTTTTCGAGGTTTAGGCTGGAATGGCTCTTCTGGCTCCTCGGAGACGGTCACAACGGCATTCTTTGCTTTTTCTAATCTTGCTCCCTCTTCTGTTGATCCCTTGTCACCCCAGCGCACCTTAAAGAGACACAGACACGAACCAGCTGGTGTGAACAGAGGCATTTGTTGCCAAAAACAGCAAAAGTGCACCTTAAGGAACAGTTTACGCAACAAAATAGAATGTATTCTCACTTCCACTTCACATGGCGTTCCCTTTCTTTTTTTTCTAATATATGCTGTTTTGATGATCCCCTTTGAATGTAAAGGCTTGTCAGCCAATTGCTAAATAAAATAAAACATAACATCTTCTTGTGCACTTTGGGGCACACAGAGATACGGTAATCTAACGATATAACAAAAACAGGTAATAAAAATTAATACATTTAAATATGTGAAAAACATAAAGCTTACAGTAACATCCAAAGGAAACCCCAGACGGCGTTTGACAACACAGCCTCAGTACTGCTACTGGCAAACGCTTCAGTAGTGTACTCCTTGGTTACAAGACTGCAGGGCAATGTTAAAGTGAGACACCAAGATCACCCACGGTTTCTTGGGTTTATGAGGGTGACCCCTGGATCGATATACTGCAGCCTCCACGAGCATTCATTTTTCCATATCCTGAAACCAGCCACCCATTAATGGCGTCTTCCCCAGCAATTCTGAGCCACATCTCTTCTGGCCACAGTTACATGTTAATAGCTATGGGTGCCTCCCAATCTTCTATAAGCCCCAGTCGAGCCTGCCAACGTTAGGGTCAGTGGATTTGATGGGGGGGGGGACCTCAAAAAATTTGATGCAGTGATGGATAAGCTGACCTGGAGAATACTGGCCTACTGACATTGAGTGAGGGAGCTGACATTGGTTCTTGGCAGGGTTTGGATGGGTCCTTACAAAGTAAGTAAGGGAGGTCAGACGCATGACTCCTGGAACCTTTCGACTTTCTGGGCTCCACTGCTAAAATCATCCACTAGGGGAGTCTGCAGACTTCTTGAGTACACTGCTGGTGAGGCATCAAGATTTATATATAGCAGTCACTCACTATGGCATGAGGCCTAGTCCCTGAGGTGCAACTCAGAATGCTATAAGCTGGGTCTAGGTACTGGTTAATACATCTGGAAGAAACCCCATTTTTCCCTCTGAATAGCGTAGCCAGGCAAACAGGCTCATGGTTACAGGGCAGATCAGATTAGACTTTTTTGGCCAAGAGGTAGGGGACAGTGTGGGGGTTGCCCCATGAGAAACAGTGGAGTTATCAGTACAAAAATGGAATAGAATTTTAGACATTTGAGAAAGTCTGAAAGTGGGAGTTCCCTGGTGACTGACATCACTGTTGATAGTGATCATAAAAAAATCAAGGCTATATTTCAGCAGGCAATGCAAAATCATAAGCCCCAGACCTCCTCTTAAGAGGATGACAGTTACAGTGCCCAAAGATTGTAAGCCTTCTCGTGCAAGCTCGGATGATACTATGATGAAGAGTTTCATGCTGGGGGTACTGTAGCATCCTCCCCAGGCTGGATACAGGCAAATGATCACGCCATAGATGGAGCTTGGTATTACACATCTTTATTCCTCAGTGTGTAACCCTTAACTGAACATTCTACATCATAATTTCTGTCACCCACACCCATGCACCTTCGTCACTGTTCTACTGAAACCAAAAGGGTCCTGTCATCTCTAACTCACAAGACATTATATCTCCCCCTTTGTTGAATAAAAAGTACAAAAAATACATATATACATCACAATTCTTTAATATGTCATTTTGGTGCTCAAATCAATCACCCAGATCTGGTCGTGTGAGGCTGGAGAGATATCGGAGAAGTGTCCATGACTGAAACTGGTACAGTCATTGGGCTCTCTGGATTCTCAGGTGAACAAGTCTCACTTCTGACATCTGGAGTTGGCGAATGTTGAGGCAGGTGCTGGAAATGCGAAGAATCTTGTGTAATAGACTTTCCAGGATGGTGAGCAGTCACCATGTGTCCGTTACTAGTTAAAACCCTCAGTGGGTCAGCATCAAAAGGAGCATCACACTTGCATTTCTGTTTCTGCCTGATGATAGCTTAGTCTCCTCTTTTGAACACAATGCTCCGAGCACAGCAGCATCTATTTCATAGGTCTTCATTTTGTGTTTGTAAAAAAAATCAGTGGTGCGAAGTTTATCAATGTCAATAGATTTCTCCGTGGCCCATTATGGCAGTTTGTTCCTATGGCTTTCCCAAACATTAAGGTGGAATGTAGCGGTTCAGGTTTTGTGCAATACTCTGTACCGATAATCTATGATTAGGATGATATTTACCGCCAACTAATCTAAGCAGTTTGAACTCCGTTTGGAGACCATACACTAACCGACAACAGTGAATGTGTGCACAGAGTTAATGTATTTGGCGCACGTATTCTACATCCTATTTTGGCGCACATAGCACCTCTCTCCTGCTCTGCAAGAGAGTACATAAGTTGGATGAGATGCCATCCACCATCTCATCACTGAGAACTACACAATAACTATGTTTTCATGTCTGTCTATGTATCGTCTGCGTGTTTTTTATCTTCTCCTGATTTTTCTAGGTTGCAAGAAAAGTGGTTAGAACAAGCTGACACCACCCTGTAGATTACACAAGGGGGACGGCTCTTCCACTTCTAAAACAGGGGTTCTTTATGAACATACTTGTTTGTTTGAATTTCACATTTTAACACTAACGTTTTTGGTCCTGAGGAAGCGCCAAGGATCTTTATGACCATCGTAGGGCGCAAAACATGTCAACCTAATAGTTACTAGGGTACATTATTACCAAATCAGTAACACATAACCTACGGGTTTTTTAACCTGACCGGGGAACCAACATATTTTAAAAAACTTGATGGTATCCCCCTAGCCAGTTTTAATCATTCACTCACTCACCTTCCTCTCACGACCCCTCTTCCCTGAAAATCTCACACCCTCACTCATCATACCGCGTAATTAAAAGATCTCCACCAAAGTGACCCTTCGGGGGACCCGTAGGGCATTGCAGCGCTGGCCTGACGAGGAGCAACGTCCAATGATGAAGCATGACATCCCTTGGGATGTGTGAGGGCAACAAGAGACAAAATCTGTGATGGTTACTATCTGTGAGAACAGAACCTAGACTCCTCTGTTCCCCCTTTCCTTTTCTGTGCGGACATTAATTGTGTCCCTATAGGAACAGTTACCCACTTCTTGGATTCAGAATTGGGAGTTGACCTGTAAGCACAAAGCGTAGACTGAAGAACTGATTTTAGTTCAAGCTTTTCCAGCACAGCGCGCTGATCGGCCTTCTTGAGGGTACTCATAAATCTCTCGACAGCACCATTCTCCTGTGGGCAGAAAGGTGTGCTTTTCTGATGCTTGATATTTAGATGCGTGAGAAAATCTTTAAATTCTCTACTATTGAAAGGTGGGCCATTGCCAGATTTCAAAATAGAAGGAGCACCCCATGTTGCAAGAATACTTTCTAATCTCTCGATGACTCTGTCATGAATAGTTGACAACAGATCTTCCACAAGGAGAAAACAGGAATATTCATCAACAATTACTAGTAGATGATGTCCATTGTCAAGGGGCCCAAAGAAATTATTGCAATCTTCTCTCATGCACACTTTGGAAGATCAGACATGTTTAATGGATGCTGGGTTGTTTTGGATGACAAGCAGTTACACAAATGACATGGCCTTAACTCTTTTTCAACTCTTTCATCAAGACGAGGGAACCACACTTGGTCCCGTAGAGCCCGTTTCGTTGCAAAAGCTCCATGATGTCCCTCATAGGCCAGTTCAATAACTTATTGTCTCAGACTCTCTGGTAGGACAATTCTCGACCCTTGTAAGATGATGACTTCTGGGGTAACCGAAAGTTCTTCCTGCACATTTCCGAAATTCTGATATTCAAGATCATCATGAAGAGGTTGAGTATGTTTTTGCCACAATTGATGCGTAATAATGTCTTTGAGTAGTAGCAAATCTCTGTCAATGCTCGTGGCAGCAATGATTTGTTCCACTGATATGGCAGCAGGGGTACTGGATTTCAAGATGAAGTTAACATAAGCATCAGCTGCTTTAGAAGTAGTGCCAGGGCATTGTATTGGTATACTAAAATATATATTAAAATATACTGCCTAGGCAGTGGTAAAATCCTATGAATGGCCCCTTCAGGACTAGGACCTTATGTAGACGGAGATGTTCCTTTATGTGCCATGGAATTTTGCATCCATAAATGATTAAGCGGGCTACAAGATATATCACAGCTTTCAACAAGCTTTTTCAATCGCTCCCAAATAAATTGCTTGCAGTTTCAAGGAACTTTAAGGTGCTCACTCTGCCACGCACCCTGGGGAAACCCCACTTTCAATCTCAATTGGTATCCACTTGATAGAGGAGCAAGGGGAAAATATCTGTTGTAGAAGCAACAATTTGGCCAGACATACACATGACAAGGAATTACTTTATTAAATTCTGTACCTGTGGTACAATACGCTCAATTTCCCTCACTTATAATCACGCCCCGACCGATCAAGCCTCACCGGCAAAAGAAATTGAGTCTCTCATTACTCACCCTCTCAGGGTGTCACTCCCTAGCACTAGGTACAATAATAAATTGAACCACAAACAAGTTCCTATCTCACATTCGCATACGACCTCCATAACCACCCTGAAATGTGCACTGCTTAATTGCCGGTCTGCTGTTAAACATGCAGCTGACATATCGCCCTTATTCTTAACCACGACCTGGATATCCTCATTCTCACAGAAACCTACATGAACGAATCTTCAGCTCCCATCCTTGACTTACTATTTTCCCCTAGTCATGACATCATCAGATTAGGCCACACAGGTCATACTGGTGGGGGCCTAGCCTGCTTATTTAGGTCTTCTCTCTCGAGAAAACAATCACATACTCTGTCACTCCCTTTCTGCAAATACCTCAGAGTCAACATCACCACTAACGAAAACTCATGTTGCTTCCTTCACATATTCTATCACCCGCCTGGAGATAACCATACGTTCATCGAACATATCATGGAGGTTATTTCTTCCAACTATGAAGGCCTTAATAACCAGATCTTTCTTGGGGACTTCAACATTCACTGGAACAATCGCAGCGACCCTCTTGTGAACAGTTTTAAATCCATCCTCCAAGACCTCAACCTTATCCAAGCGTGTAACAGCCTGAGCCACAACATCTTACCCTGCGACTCGACTGACCATCCTCTCATCACCTTCCTTCTCTCAGGTCAACTTAGAATACCTAAAGGTCAACCAGTGAAAGCCAAACACTGGGTATGTGACGCCCATAACATCAACTCACTCTCCTTGACGACCCTCACTAACAATCTGCTCCCACCCCCCTTTATCAAGATGCTTGGGACCTCACTGACCATTACATCAACTCCATGTCCAATATCATGGACACCCTTGCCCCCAAACAACTTAAGAGAATCCCATCAAAAAGATCCAATCCCTGGTTTAATTGTAGCCTTAATGATGAATGTTGTCACCTCAGACTTGCAGAAAGAGCATGGAGACACTCTTCCTCACTACCCAACCTTAAACTCCTACAACAAAGATGCAGTGCCTACAATAGGCACATTAGAATATCCAAAGCAACCTTCTTCCAAAATCAATTAGACATGGCAACAAACCGGCCAAAAAAACTGTTCGAGATCATCAAAAACTAGTCAATAAGGAAAAACAAGTCCATCTCCTCAGTCAACAAAACACCTCCTAGCTGTGAAACCTTTGCCTCCTTCTTTGCCGAAAAAAGCACACTAATCACCAACGTCATTCAGAACAATTTGAAACTTATTACCACTTGATCCCCCTCTATTTCCCACATCCCCCTCTCACACCTAAAAATAATGCCACCTGGTCCAGCTTTAATACCTTTGACAAAAGTGACATATTCAATCTTTTGACCTCTCTGAAGTACTCTAACCACTTCAACGATACCCTTCCCTCCAAATTCCTCACTGAGTTCACTCATATACTTCTCCCTCTTTGGACCATGATAATCAATGCCTCACTCACTCAAGGTGTCCTACACGACTGCCTAAAAAGCGGCCAGGTCACGCCTATCTTAAAAAAAAACAACTCAGACCTGTCTGATACCAATAATTACCACCCATCACTAACATCCCAACCTTGGTCAAACTCCTTGAAAAATGTGTACACTTACAGCTTCAAAAGCACATCGACCAATTCCAACTCCTTGACCAATGCCAATCAGATTTTCGACCAGCCCATAGCACCGAAACTGCCATGGTCCACATCATTGACAATGCTCTACGCTCACTCGACCAGAATGAATCGTGCCTCCTTATTTTACGTGATCTGTCAGTGGAATTTGATACTATCAATCATGATACCTACTTAAACCTTCTTGAGCACAGGATGGGTCTCTCCGGTGTTGTATTCCGCTTTAGGGGTCCGTATATAGGTTTTCCTGAATCATGTCCTTATATAGGCACAATTCGCCTTGCCCTTATATAGGCATAGAATCCCAGTCCTTATTTAGGCATTAACCGTGCACTCCAAATACAGGCATGGTCACCGACATCCGTCCACCCTAACGTCACAACGAGTTCTTAGAAACCAGACCCTCAAGCTTCGGGAGTTCCCCTAGCACAGGACTATTGATTTCTCCAAGAACTCATCTATTATGTATGAACCGTTATACCTTAAGGGTTCATTCCTGACGTCTTCCTCTGTCCAACTTCACGTCAATGCTAACATTCCACGACACCTACCAGGTATAAATATACCTTCCCTTGCCCAAGCAAGTTAGAGGAGACCTCGACTTCAGAGGAGCCCGTATCCCGGCCTGACGCACTGAGAAGACGCTGTCATTCCTGCACGCAGACGAATCCAGCTTCCAGTGTTCTGACTCCCTTCGCGGGGTGTTAGAGTTCCAGATCCGGCAAGAGATTCCCACCTCTTTCATTCTCAAGGTATGGAGCTGACTAGAACCTAGAGGGGCTCTTGGCATACTAGACTTAACATACTCTTAGTCTACCAGACTAGAGAATACTCCACCTACTTCTACCTTTCCCTACACCTAGACTAGGTTAGGTACATTTGGGTAGAACTAGCTTAGAGACTCGCATTTTTAGCTCATGTTATTTATGTACGTGAATATATGCTAAAAGATAATGCTAGCGCAGTATTATTTATTTCTACTGCTTACGCTGTACATTATTTATCTTGCATACTGTCTTGTGATCATAACAGCACATATCTCTTACACGAGAAACAAGACTGTTCAATAAAACCCTTTTTATTGAAACGCCCGTCTTTCTTTTCTGTGTAACTCTGTAGAAACTAAGCATGCACGATTGAATGAGTGAAACTGTTATCTATTGTTTCCACGATTCTGAGACATATTCCGCTTCTAAAGGGAAACAAAGTTGTCATGTTTTTCGGTTGCCAAAAACTACTCCCTTCTTGTTCTCAAGGAGTTTCTAGTGGCCTGTGAGCTAGCTGGCAGAGGTAATTAAGTTTAATATAATCGATAGGGACATACCGACCTTAGTCCTATGTCAAACCTATAAGTTATATTATTCCAATGCGCAGAGCTTATTAGGGAAATAGGATCTACACTACATGGTGCCCAACGGTTTGGTAAGGCAGTAATTTAACGCTAGATACTGAGTAACTCATTCGTGCTTTTCTCAGAGACCCCTACTCACAAACTCCATAAGACGTCTGGAGTGGGTAGGGCTAAATATCCACCATAACGAATAGTTTCTTACCTGTCGGTGTAGTTTTGCAGCTTGAAGACTTTCTGGATTCACTATGCTGTGCATTATTCCGCCATCTCGTGGTTGGGTCCGGATTCGTAGTCTTTTCTTTTTTTTTTTTTTTTTTTTTGCTGGCCCAGGTGGGCGGTGACGCCCCACCATTTGGTGTCTTTGGTGACGTCGTCGCGCTTCCGGCGGAAGTTCCCACCCTTGGTAGCCATCTTCGGATTCTTTTTTCTTTTCCTCTTACAGTTTTTGTCGTCTCTGTCTTTCACTTTTTATCCTCCAATTTTCCTTTTGATCCCTCTAAACTCTGTATGTAGTCTAGTTGTACCCTTAACCTCCTA
Source organism: Calotriton arnoldi (assembly GCA_963921515.1). NCBI lineage: Eukaryota > Metazoa > Chordata > Amphibia > Caudata > Salamandridae > Calotriton > Calotriton arnoldi. Next base: position 555,346 of record CAWUFW010006541.1, read on the forward strand.
TGTTATCTTCCTGGCGGAGGCGGGTGGGGTCGCTAGTGAATCCAGAAAGTCTTCAAGCTGCAAAACTACACCGACAGGTAAGAAACTATTCGTTTTGCAGCGTGAATCTTTCTGGATTCACTATGCTGTGCATAGACTTTGTAGCGGTTTTGTTATTGCGGTGGTTGGGTGGAAGATGAGCATTGGTTGCTGAAAATGTGCTGTAAGACCTTCTGTCCTACTTGTGCCTCTTTGTTCATCTGGATATCCACACAGTAGTGTTTGGTGAACGTGTGCACGGAAGACCATGTTGCCGCTTGGCAAATGTCTTGTACAGGTGTGTTCGCTAGGAACGCAACCGTTGCTCCCTTCTTCCTTGTTGAGTGAGCCTGGGCGGCTCCCTCTCATTCTTGTCCTGCCTGCTTGTGGCAGAGTTGTATTGCCTGTGCAATCCATCGTGCTATGGTATTTTTTGTTACTGGCCGTCCCAAGAAACTGCTTGCGAAGGAAACGAAGAGTTGTTTTGTTTTCCTGCATTCCTTCGTCCTTTCTATGTAGTGCATCACTGCCCTTCTGGCGTCCAGCGTGTGTAGCGCCTTTTCTGTGGGCGTTGATGGTTTCTGGAAGAAACTTGGTATCTGTATTGTCTGGTTAATATGGAACCGCGACACCACCTTTGGCAGGAAGTGTGGGTCCGTTCTCAAGACAATTCTGTCCTTGTGTATTTGCAAGTAGGGCTCTTGTAGTGTAAGAGCCTGCAGTTCACTGACCCTTCGCAGTGACGTGATAGCCACCAAGAATGCCGTCTTTAGTGTGAGCATGTGCAGTGTGATATTGTGTATGGGCTCAAATGGTGATTTCATCAACTGTGTTAGCACAGTGTTGAGGTTCCAGCTTGGGGCTGGCATCCTTTATGGGGGGGCTATTCTTTTAGCCCCTTCCAGGAATCTTTTGACCACCTGGGAGGTGAAGAAACTTTTCCCCGCTTCTCCCCTGGTGTAGGCCATTATGGCTGCTAAGTGAACCCTTAGTGACGAATAGCTCAGCCCGCTGTGTAGTAGGTGCGTTAAGTATTGTAGTACCGTTGATTCTTTTGTGACCTTTCGTTGCAGTCCCTCTCTAATGCACCATTGCGAGAACCTTTTCCACTTTGCAATGTAGCATTTTCTTGTAGTGGGTCTCCTTGCTTCTCTGAGTACTGCCATGGTGCTTGGTGGTAGCTTGAGGTGTGCGAATTCTAGGTCCTCAGGAGCCATGCTGCTAGGCTGAGGCTCTCTGGTTCTGGGTGGAGCACTTTTCCGTTTTGCATTGTCAGGAGGTCTTTCCTTCTGCTGAACCTGTGTGCTGGTTCCTGCGCCATTTCCATTATTTGTGAGAACCATGATTGTCTGGCCCACTGAGGTGCCACCAGTATGAGTGTCATGCTGCTGCTCCTGCATTTGCTGAGTACCTTGTGTAACAGTGGTATCGGGGAAAAGCGTATGCAAATTCGTTCGACCAACTTATCCATAGCGCATTCCCTAGGGACCTTTGGTCCGGTTGTCTGGATGCGTAATGTTGGCATTTTGCATTCCGGAGTGTTGCAAACAGGTCTATCCGTGGTGTACCCCACTTTTGGAACAGCCGCTGCACCTCCTGTTGGTTGAGCTCCCATTCGTGGGATGCCGACGTCTGCCTGCTGAGTCGGTCTGCTTCTACATTGTCTATTCCTGGAAGGTGTATTGCCAGTAGGTCTATCCTTAGAGGGATGGCCCATCTCCAAATTTCTTGTGCCAGGCTTGATAGCGGTGCTGACTGTGTTCCACCTTGTTTGTTGATGTAGAACATGGTGGTTGTGTTGTCTGTTTGTATCAGCACTCTCTGTCCGTAAAGCTGCTTCTGAAAGGCTTTTAAGGCTAGGAACACAGTTTTTAGTTCTAGGTAGTTGATGTGTTTCACTGCATCTTGTTGTGACCACAGCCCCCTGACGCGGAGTCTGTCCATGTGCGCGCCCCAGCCCTGCTGTGAGGCGTCTGTTGTGATGGTCACTGTTGGAGTTGGCTGTGTGAATGGCTTCCCCTGTAATATGTTCTCTTCCTTACACCACGCTATTTCTTGCTGCACTGCGTGTGTGACAACCACTAGATCTTCCCAACTCCCTGTCGCTTGTGACCACTGCTGCTGTATCCATTCTTGGAACGGTCTCATGTGCAGCCTGATATGTGGGACTAGGTGGATGCACGATGCCATCATCCCCATTAGTCTGCTCACCGTCCTCACTGTCAGAACTTGCCCCTTGCGGTAATGACGTGTTTCCCTCAGGAGCGCTATAGTTCTCTTGTCGCTGGGGAACACTTTGGACTGTGTGCTGTCTATTTGTGCCCCTAAGAATATTTTGATCTGCTGCGGTTTTGTTGACGATTTCTCCCAATGTATTGAGAAACCTAGTCTGGACAGTGTTTGTATGACTTGTTTGATGTGATCCTTGCAGTGTCTGTATGATCCTGCTTTCACAAGCCAGTCGTCGAGGTAGGGGTATACATGTATGCCCTTTCTCCAAAGGTGCGCTGCCGCTGCTGCTAGGCATTTTGTGAACACCCTTGGTGCGGACTTCAGGCCGAAGGCTAGCACTGTGAACTGGTAGTGATTGTGGCCTATCACGAATCTTAGTAGACGTTTGTGTTTGTGGTTGACGGGTATGTGCAGATATGCGTCTTTCAAGTCTATGGTCGCCATGTAATCCCCTTCTTGGATTTGGGGTATTACTTCCTGAAGTGACGTCATTTTGAATTTTTGAGTTTTTACGAACTTGTTCAGGAATCTGAGGTCCAGTATTGGCCTTAGTGTTTCGTCTACCTTTGGCACTAGGAAGTACGTTGAGTATACTCCCTTGTTCCTTTCGTTGATTGGAACTGGTTCTATTGCTCTTTTTTGTAGCAGCTCCTCTGCTTCTAGACGTAGGAGGGCGAGCTCCCTTGCGGGAATTGCCCGGTGTCTTGGTTTTTGCCTGGGGGTGTTTTTGGAGTTCTATGCAGTACCCGTGCTGTATGATGTTCAGTATCCACTTGTCCGTGGTAATCTCCCTCCATTGTGTGAGGAAGTTTCCTATTCTGCCCCCCCACCGGGGTTGTATGCTCGGTGGTTATTTGTTTGCTGTGTGTGTTTCTTATTTTGTCCTTCTGTTGACTTTTCCTCTCCCTTGGTGTTATTAGGGGAGGCTTTGGTTTGTATGTGGAGTCACTTTGAGGTGGGCTGCTGACCCCCTCTTCGGGACTGTCCCCGTCCGTACCCGCGCCCTCGAAAGGACCGTCCTCTGGGTTGGTACTGCCAATTTTGCTGCTGTTGTCCCTGTTGGCTTTGGCCCTGGTTGTTCCCCTGGTATCCTTGTTGGGGAGATTGGTGGGAAGTGGCGGGCGCATTGCCCCCTCTACCATTGGGCCGCCTTGAGGGGGTTCCTCTTCTCATCCCCCTGAATTGCAGTGCTCCCATGGACCTCGCAGTTTCATTGTCTTTCTTGAGCTGCGTTAACTTCTCGTCCACTGGGGCTCCAAACAGTTTCTGGCCGTCGAATGGCGTGTTCAGGATGTTGCTTTGTACCTCAGGTTTGAAACCTGAGATCCTGAGCCATGCGTGTCTCCTTTCTGTCACCCCTATCATCATTTGCCTGCTGGAGTACTCTGCAGCGTCCAAGGCTGATTTTAGGCAAGTGTTTGCGATAGCCTTGCCCTCTTCAACTAGGTGATTTGCCCTTTGTTGGTGTTGTTGTGGTAGGTGTGTTATGAGCTGGCTCATTTCATCCCAATGCTGGTATGGATGCCTGCTGATGAGGGCGTTAGAGTTGGCGATGCGCCAGTGTATGGCTGCGTTCCTCTCAACTTTTCGTCCTGTGAGGTCCATTCGTTTGCTCTCCTTGTCTGGAGGTGGACCTGTGTTAGTGGGCACATTTGCCCTTTTCCTGGCCGTTGCAGTGATAATGGAGTCTGCTGGCACTGACCCTTGTATGTACGCAGGGTCTTTAGAGGAGTGCTTGTATTTCTTTTCGCTCCTTGGTGTAACAGCCTTGCAGACTGCTGGTTCTTTGAAGGCCTCCCTTCCCTGGTCCAGGACGCTAGGGAGCATGGGTAGGAAGTGGGACCTGGTTTGTTGAGGAAGTAGGGTTTCCAAAAGGAAACATGCCTTTGCCTTCTCCTCCTGCATTTCGACGCCATACGTTGCTGCAGCCCTTTGGACGACCATATTGTATGCTCCAATGTCGTCTGGCGGCGAAGGCCTCGAGGGATAAGAGTCTACCCCTTCTTCTGGTGATTCTGCGTCGAGGTCTTGCCAGTCTAAATCTTGTTCTTCCGAGGGCACCGAGTCCTGGTAAGACTGGAACTCTTCTTCGCCTTCGGCTTCGAAGTAGTAGTCCTCTTCGCCCTGTTCGTCGAGTGGTTCGGGGGTTTTCGGGGGCTCGATGTCTTCGTTGTCGCCCTCCCCGAGTGTTTTGCATGATGGCTTCGACGGAATGGCGTATTGCTTCATTTTTTCGTCGAAGTCTTTTTTCCGTTGCAGGATGCTCGCCATCTCTGCTTCGAGCCTTCTCTTCTTCTTCTCCATCTCGTGGACCTTTTCGGCGTCGATGGCTGAAGCGCCCCTCTTCGCGGTCTCGGACGTCGAGGATGACGCCGGGCCTTCCTTTCTGTGCGTCGAGGCTTCCTTTTCGGAGGTTACCTTCGACGCCCTTTGTTTTTCGGAGGCTTTTGCCGATTGGGAGTCCTTCACGAAGGATCCGCTCGGTTGCTTGTCCTTGGTTGCTGTTGCTTTCGTCGAGTGTTTCGGCGGCAACGCTCCCTTCGAGGACTTGGCTTCACTTCTGAGAGTGTCGCTCGGGGCTTTGGCTTCACTCTTTCGAGCGTCGCTTGGGTGCTTCGGGGTCGACGTCTCCCTTACCTCCTTCGAAGTTTTCTTGTGGACCTCGACGACTGAGCAGTCCTCCGGTCCCTCTGCGATGTTGTCTTCCTCTCCACTCGAGAGGCCCAGGTCTCGAAGCGATGGAGCTGGTCCCTTGCCCTGCATGTTGTGGTTAGCCCTTCTTTGCCTCTCTCTCACCCGGAGGGTTTTCGGGGTGAACGCCAAACACGCGTTGCAGTCTTCGCTGATGTGGTCGAGCGGCAAGCAGAGGTTGCAGACTGGGTGCTGGTCCTTCTGGGCGTACTTGTGGTGACAGTTTTGGCAAAACTTAAACGGTGTCTTGTCCATACCCGCGCTCAGGGGGCCCCCTGTGAGCGCATTCTTTGTAGGCGTCGAGATTTTGGTCGTGGACCTTCTACCTCGTCGTCCTTCTCGCAGTCTCCGGTACTCGTCTCCTCGTCCGGTGTCTCTGGAAACTATCTTCTGGTGTTTTTGATTGATTTTTCGAGATTCTTCGTCCAACTTTCTGGAACTTCTCGTCGACGATCCAGACCACACGGCGGAAAAAAGAATCTGAAGATGGCTACCAAGGGTGGGAGCTTCCGCCGGAAGCCCGACGACGTCACCAAAGACACCAAATGGTGGGGCGTCGCCGCCCACCTGGGCCAGCAAAAAAAAAAAAAAAAAAAACAAAGAAAAGACTACGAATCCGGACCCAACCACGAGATGGCGGAATAATGCACAGCATAGTGAATCCAGAAAGATTCACGCTGCAAAACTAAATAGGGAAGCACCCTATAAATTAGTTGTTTGGTTTGTTCAACGTTAAAGGATACAGTGTTCCAAAATATTGTGCACCTTATCTTTTTGTTTCCTTGAAACTTGTTCTACATTTTTCAAAAAACGAAATGCCTGACTCCGACAACGGTGACGTTGCGGGTCACCCAGCTTTAACAGCTTAAAACATCACAGGTTTTATTGAAACCGAGGAGGGTGTCATAGACATCAATCCAAACTTAAGAAGAGCCATCACTCTAAAACTTATAAAACACGGCCTACCACCAAGAGGAGGTAGAGCAGTTTTCGTGATAGAGGAACACAAATCCTTTCAGACAGAGGTATTCTATTCATGGGTCATATTTCCTGAATTAAATTCAGTAACAAGACTGTTTCACTTCTACAAAGAAGATGATCCAACAGAGGAATATATTCCTTTCGAGGATATTGAAATTCCACTAACATACCAGGAGCATCAGCTCTGGTTCAAAGGCGCCCTAAAACATCACAGAAACATTACCAGGCTCGGTCCACTAGGTAGACCAGGAGCAACATGGCCGATTCTAGCCGGCTACACTCCTCATCCTGAACTGGATATAATGACGGATGAGGAATTACTTACTCAACTTACAGAGTTAATAAAAATCTACAGACAATTAGTCCAATATGTCATGCGGACTTTCACAGTCCAACCACCATTGACACTTCCAAATCAAACTCCTCAACAGGGGAATACACTAAAAATTACACCACTGACTCTATACGCAATCATGGGTAAAATGCCCACAAAACGTGAGCAAATTCCATTCTGGATAGCTCAAAAAATTACTCAAATCGAAGCAGTATTTCCGAATACTAGCCCTTATGAGAAATACAGAATCCTAACAATCTGTTTACCAATGGGGATCACACCACAACTGGAAGACTGCACCACTTGGGGCTCAGTCTTTGCTGCCATCTATACTAAAACACATGGTATTCCATCAATTGCAGTAATACCTGATGTCCTGAAACAAATTCAAAACGAATACGGGGCAGAGCCTGCTCTGAATTTAGGTATGAAATTACTGAAAAATTTCGACCAGGTCTCAACAATAATATTATCTAATATTAAAGGGGAGGCAGCAGCAGTGGCGATCCTCCAACGATTAAGGGAATTCGATGTTACAGAACATCAAACAGAACTACCCAGAATAATAGAACAATCATATGCAGAATTAGGCAGAGATAGTTTGGGTGGAAGACCAGTGAAGCCAAATCTATCTGAAAGTCCTGAGAAGGACTCTATTAAACAAACTCCTATTTCTTCTAAAAAGAAGTGGGAAACTAATAAAAATAATTCAGAGAAACGTTCTCAATCCCGAGGTAGGTCTCCTCAAAAGGAGCCCTCTGAAAGGAGGTATAACCTCAGGAATAGGGATAAGTTGAAAAAGCCTGACAGGTATCAAGATACTGATACAAGTTCCTCTCGTACCTTTCAGATCTCGTCACAGACATCGGAAAGAAGAGGACGGTCAGAACATAGAGAAGAACGCGTGAAATCGAAAGACGACAAACACGTTCCAAAAAATAAATCCAAACCTCAATTCTCAAAGAAGAAGGTAGCAGGTTTGAAGATCAGACATGCCGAGGATACTGAGAACACAACTCAAGAACGGAGAATGGGCTCAGACAATGCTGGACAGTGCAGCCGAAGTCACAATAGCTCGCCATAACCTGAAGGAACTTCTGGAGATAGTGGACTTGAATGAGGACATTACAGTTGAGACTGTAGACACCAGGGTTAGTACTCCACAAAAGTTATATGAAATAACACTCCGGATGGAGGGAGACATACCTAGACAGGTGAAAGCACTCTTTTGGGATAAACTTTCAAGGGGCTATGACATAATTCTAGCAGAAAAAGACTGGCCACCACAATTTGTCAGGGAGTGCCCACATGGCGAGGACATTATTATGCCTGCCTTCTCTAACCATATTCCAATTCACCTAAAATATACTTATGCCAGGAAATGGGCAGTTGCTCAGGCCCCAGCATTATACAAAAATCATGTAGGATGGGATGAGGATTCACCTCACCATAAAATACATCTAAAAAATGAACCTACTGCACAGAGGCAGTATCCAATAAAGCAAGAAGCTAAACAACAGGTCAGGGAGATCTTAGATCAACTTGAATACCAAGGGGTGATTGAAACATGCACCTCCTCAATGAACAATCCTTTGTTTCCTGTCTCCAAACCAGACAATACATATCGTCCAGTTTTGGATTACAGACACTTAAACACTTGTTCAAAAACATTTTCAGTGCAAAATGCACATAGTACAGCATTAATGAATAACATTGTGCGTAAAAAATATAAAACCACATTAGATATCTCAAATGGTTTCTTTTGTCACAACATAGCACCTGGAAGCAGGTACTTAACAGCTTTCTCAATAATGGGGACCCAGCGTCAATTTTGTCGACTCCCACAAGGGTTCAAGAACAGCCCGGGGTTATTCTCAATGAGGGTAACGGAGTTACTACAAATTTATGACAATGAGGCATTGTCATATGTCGATGACATCTATCTGACAGACGATGACCTGGACAAACACTTGAACAGGGTGAGCACCATTATACTGGGCTTCGCCTCTGAGGGCTACAAATTCAACTTTAAAAAGTCCAGAATTGCCCATCTCAATGTCCATTTTCTAGGATATGAGCTTTCAAGTGAAGGAAAGAGCTTGGCAGCCAACTTTTTAGAAAGGTGTGCGCAGCTCAAGACGCTGAAAAATTTACAATCCATCCTGGGTTTCCTAAATTTTGGAAGAACTTACATTCTAAATTACGCAGAAAGGGTTAAACCTCTCTACGCATTATTCAAACCTGATTTTTCAAACAGAAATTGGACACAAGAACACACATAAATCTTGCGTTCACTCCAAGCTAACATGTTAGCAACAAATCACTTACAAACACGCGTAAGTCAACGCAATTTAGTCATCCGAATAATTTCGGGTCAATGCGGATTCACCTACTTAACATTTAATGAGGGTGAAAAAGTACCAATTGCATACAAATCAAATTTGTATACACAAGCAGAAATGCGCTTCACTTCAACAGAAAAAATTCTGACAGCAGTTCAAACCGCTGTAGCAAAAGAAAGAGCTCTAGCCCAAGGAAACGCATTATTGTCGTAACCCCAGTTCCGGCCTTAGAGGCGGTAACTAAAGCGAGCATTCCAAATGCTAAAGCATTACATCCGAGATGGATACAATGGGTTAATTCTCTTGCTGCAACAGATGTTGAATATGTTTTGATCCTGATTTAAAAACACAAGCATTCCTGCAATATGAACATGAATGTCCTCTGCCCACAGATATTCTGCCTCTCGATCAGTACGAATTCATAATTTACACTGATGGATCCGCACAACCCGCAATAGTGAGTAAGCAAGCTTACAGTGCAGCGTGCACAATTGTTAAAGGTCGCATGCGCGATGGTATCTTCAGACCTATGGTCACAAAAACCCAATCTCTAGGAGATTGCACAGCTCAGCGAGCTGAACTACATGCATTCAAACTGGCACTTGAAAGTACAGATCGGCCCCACACTCATAGTGTGCGATTCTTTCTACTGTGTGCAATCGTATAATGAATATATACAAACTTGGCTTGAAAACGGGTTAAAAGATGCAAAAGGTGGCACATTAAAGCATAAAACGCTTTGGGAACAAGTAGTTCAGTTAAAAAACGAACTACCAAAGGCTCACGTGATACACACACTGAGTCATCAACGTGATGGCGTTCACGTTGCTGGGAATTCATTGGCTGACGGAGCCGCAAAGGGGGCTGTTCAGACGGCTTCCGTAGCTGCGATCACTCGTTCAAAAACGAAAATAGACAGTGAGATAATGTTGGCTGTCAATGCTACGAGCAAAGGCAGTGGTGCAGCGTTACCAAAAAAGTTTCCACTCAAGTACTCATATGTAATTGATGCGAACAACGTTCATTTTGCTCGAATCCCTGGAGTGGGGGATAGGGTCATTCCAAACATGGAACGTAGACCAGCTTTGATTTATGAAACACATCTGGGGGAGGGTCTGTCACATCAAGGGATCTCTAAAACAATATTGACATTAAAAGAGATGTACTGGTGGCCTGGGATGAATACAGAAATACACATATTCATCAATAACTGCATAGACTGCAAATTACAGCGTAAAAGCCACCAGACACCATGCTACGAATGTAGCTGCCCAGCACAGACACCATTGTTAGACAGCATTAGACTATCTATGTACATGCGTCCTCATGGACAAGTGCAATCCCACAAATACTAAGTCAAGGTTCCTATGGATATGGCCTCAGCGCTCGGCTGATGCTCGAACTGTTATAAAAGATTTGCGAGTCTTTATCGGCACATACGCAATAGGCACGCTACATTCTGACCAGGGCCCTGCGTTTAGCTCTCGAGCTTACAAAGAAGCCATGGCCAGTCTGGGTGTTGCATTGCGGTACTCCTGTCCGTTTCATCCTGAGGGAAATTCTGTTGTGGAAAGGAAAAACCGGGACATAAAGCAGTCTATAACAGCTAGGGTATTAGGTTCGGGTGATGGGTGGGTCAAACATCTTTATGGGGTCCAACGCTCATTAAACAATTTGCCAAGAAGTTCTCTAGGGGGGGGGTCACTCCATTTGAGGTCCTATTTGGGACAAGAATGTGGGTGCCAGATCTAGAAAGTAGTGGCACAGTGGTGGAAAATAAACCCTTTGATATCAAAGATCGTTTGGCTGTTTTACAGGACTTAAATGAACTAAGATCGAAACAAAGCAACGTATTCCTGCAGCCAACCACCACTGGGGGACAACCGGCAGTCCCAGCAAGGCCTGTCTGGATTCCAAAAGTTTGGGATCTAGTCAGAGAGAAGATTGCGGACAAGAAGGAATTTGGACCTTCTTACAGACAACCAGTACCTGTCCTAGCCGTACACGGAACAAGAACAGTACTTCTGCCGCCCCTTGCTGGAAAAAAGGAGAAAAGATTTGTGTCCATCGACCTCATCAAACCACAGTATGTGGCCAATACTAAATAGTAGGCCTCGTGGACTCCGACCTAGTAGCAGACACACTCCTCTCGCTACTATCCAAGAGGTTCAGACTGAAAGACTGATAACCATCGAGAATTCAGCAGTAACAGATGAAAGACTGAGCAACAATGCTATGGAACTCATCCCTCTTGAAACACAAGTAACAGTTCGTCCAAATACACCTGTCTACACCAATGTAACAAGTGATCAACTGGTACCAGCGACTTCTACAAATCCTGATGCAATTCCAACAATTGACAGAACTGCTTCTGGCTATTTCATTAACTTTGACACGTTTTCCGAGGATCCGAGTGAGCCCGAGACGTCGCCAGCATCAAAAACTTTTAAACAGCAAGTACAAGACTTTTTACATTTTTTGAAAAAGACTTATCTGGTTTCACCATGGATTGACCTATGGATTATTTCTGGAATATTTTTCTTCCTGCTTTGGCTAGCTTTGGTTATGACTATGAGCGTGCTTATAAATGGGAGATACATCCATTTGGACATTGAAAGAAAAGAAGTGAACTTACTTTTGAAACCTCACAAATCATCCCAGCCGTTCCTATACAGGATGGTATAGTGTGGGACAAAACGGATTTCGATATTTTCGGCCCTACGGAACATTTGAACATTCCACATTTATTTAAGATCTCACTAAATGATTTTGTTTCATCCAGTACCTTTTCTGATGATTGGGACTTTGAAACTGTAAATAATATGATGTTTGACCTAGAAAAATCTGCTGCATTTTCTAATAATGAATATTTAGAGGGTTCATCAGACTATGAAAAGCTGTATTGCTATAACCACCATGGTCATCATTTTTGCATAAATCTGCAACACCCAGAAATGTGTTTATGTTTAACCAATGGGAGCATTGTCCTACACCACCAAAAGGTAGTTCAAAAACATTTGCTAAAAAGTTTCCATATTTTTCAGGATACAATACATCTGATCCAGAAACATTTTACTATAGAAATGTAAACAAAACAGGACTGAAAATTATGTTAACAAATACAAAACAGATTTACTCTGCAGCATTTATTACGCCACTGTCTAGACAGGGTTTCGACTTATGGAAAGACACAATAGACACAAAATCTGTCTGGGGTACTAAAGATTGGCAAGTACAGGGGATAGAAGCTTTATTTAAAGCCTGTATCGTCCCTCAGCAAATAATGTTTTTGAGTGAAACGGTCCAACAAACTTCTTGCCTTGGGTTAGCCAAGATTAAAGACATGAAAGCACCTTCTATACCAACACCTGCAAGTGATAACAATACACAGGCAGCGGTTACAGTTGACACAATACTACAACTCAACAGAACAAATCCTGATTGGAGAAAATGGTTGATCTGGTCCACAGACACAAACAACTGTCAAGGGAGATTCCTGAATAAAACACAGGGGTTTACTATTCATAGGCCAGACCCAAGATACGTCCAAAGACAGCATCCGGGGGTAGTAACAACATACAGTGTAGGAAAATTATGCCTCGATTGGCTGGAAAAATCTACACTTAAGGATGTGAAACAACACTTATCTTTACTTAAAGAAGACGCAGACCTTAGGGAATTCTTGCTTGGACCAAGAAAACCGCGTCAAAAACGTTTCATATATGCCAGCATTTATGCTGCTTATAATGAAGCATGGAAGGTGTCACAGATGGAGGCCGCAGAACGAATACGTGAACTTGATCGTATTAACTTAGAGAAAACTCTCTCTGTGGTCGACAATGGGTTAACAACTTTGTCCTCCAGAATTTATTCATTGGACAGTATTGTATCCTCTGCTATCGACATACTGGAACAAGATTTAGCCATGTTACAGCAAGGCCAGTCTCAGTTACGTTCTATTTTGTTATTAAGCTGGACGCTGCAATCTTTGCGTGCGGGCTATGTGCCTTGGCGTTTTATCAACACGACGGCTCTGTTTGCAGAATATAATCTAACTGATAAACAGATCGAACTGGCACAAAGGGGAGCAAAGTATACAATACTGAGTATTGAAAAACTTGAAAAATTACCATTCACAGTGGCAGAAAAACCAGCTACAGAATGGCTTATTCACAGCAAAATTAGTCTACCTGTGACTACTTTCCAGTTTCAGTATTGCCTTAAAAAGATGCAAGCAGGCAAACATGAAAAGCTGGGTAAAGAATACATTAAGACATCCTGGAATTTACCTTACACCTATAGATGTTGGAGTGGGGATCGCAAAGTGTTTCTAAGCGGTACACACTGTGAAAGTGCACTAAGCGGTTCACTGATTTCTCAGGACATTTCTTTACACGGGGCTTGTAATGGTTCTGTGGCAAACTTGTCCTGCCACCAGCAGGGTACACCAGCTGCTGTGATTAATCCGTTTGGACAACTTTCTAATGGGAGTTACCTCATGTTGAATGATCAGAGTTGCTGTGGCATGTTGCCAGGCATCCCACATCTAGTAACGGTCAACTCCAGGGTCACTTGCTGTATGCAAGTATTGTTTGCCCCAATAGACACAGTCAGGGAGTCATCTTTATGGCCTTCGTTGAATGTCTCTTTTATACGATTTGATACTTTAAGCAGAATAAAAGCCATGCTTATACAACAATCAGTGCCTTTGACCTCGGCCAAAGAACCTATGATCTACAAGTTGCAAGGACTTCGGCTGAGATACAAGCTTTAATTCATACAAACTGCCCTATACATTTCGTAGAAATGATAGGACGTATCTTTAACATGTCAGATACAAGTGGAATTGTACATGTATTTAAGACCATCTGTTCCGGATATTAGCACCTTTCCAGGCTGTCCTCGGAATCATCCCAAACTTCGCACATTCAGTGTTTGGTGGTGTGCCGTTAATTCTAGCACTTGTTGCAGGAATTCTGTTTCTATTCCTCCTACTACGCTATGGCAAGCTTCTTCACCAACATCACTCCGAGCGATGTGGAGAGAGCCCTCCTTGAACGGAAATGCCGTGAGCGAATAGTACAGCTTTTGGGCATGCCTCGTCTAAGGGAACTTAATACAACGTGGTTCCTGTCATTCAGACCAATCTGGCAAGATTGCATCTTACCTGTTCTACGCTGCCTGTTTTGCGGTGAAGAATGCGTGCTAGACACCTGTCTAACACTCCCATCAGTCATGCCAACGGATATCGATACTCTGCTGGACCCGATAACGGCCCATGCTGTGTGTTGTCCCCAGAGGCTTCCAATCCTGATGGCGGCATTCATTGAGATCTCACAGACGCTTCCGGCTGCTGCTGAGGTACGAGTTGGATCAACGGGCACACAGGTAACAACGGACGTGAACATTGCATCTTCTGCTGAAGGCGATGTTTCTCATATCTGTGCAATTAACCTTCTGAACGAGGTGTTCCAAATGTCGCCAACTTCGATGGACGATATTTTGGCTACGGAAATAGATGATCTAATGTTTACGCCAAACCCATACACTGACTTTGATTCGGCTCACAGTGTACCAGGGCAACAATGAAATTTGGCCTTCATATTTTTCAAACTTGGAACTTTTCCCAGAAATGAACTTTTTTCTTTTTTAAATTTTTGAAATGACATGGCAAATGAACAATCTGCTTACAGTAGAACTAGTCTTATAAAACGGACTTCTTTGAATACTTCCAGGGACACATTGTCACCTTACTTGTCTAACATTTCATTTAATTCCATGATATGCAATGGCTTTGATTTTGAGAACTTATCGACCATTTCGTCATATGTATATATTTATGTTTCATTCACGTTGCATTTTTCTTCCGTTATATGCTTAGAATGAAAACGATGCTTTAAATGTACAGTACCTATTGCATTTCAACAGTTTTGAGCTTTTTAACATGCTTTTAGAAATGTTTTTAGCAACATGTGGTACTCAATTTTATGTTTAGCATTTAAATGTTTAGCATTTAGTATTATCGTTCAATCGAAGATGGAGTGGGTGTTGTATTCCGCTTTAGGGGTCCGTATATAGGTTTTCCTGAATCATGTCCGTATATAGGCACAATTCGCCTTGCCCTTATATAGGCATAGAATCCCAGTCCTTATTTAGGCATTAACCGTGCACTCCAAATACAGGCATGGTCACCGACATCCGTCCACCCTAACGTCACAACGAGTTCTTAGAAACCAGACCCTCAAGCTTCGGGAGTTCCCCTAGCACAGGACTATTGATTTCTCCAAGAACTCATCTATTATGTATGAACCGTTATACCTTAAGGGTTAATTCCTGACGTCTTCCTCTGTCCGACTTCACGTCAATGCTAACATTCCACGACACCTACCAGGTATAAATATACCTTCCCTTGCCTAAGCAAGTTAGAGGAGACCTCGACTTCAGAGGAGCCCGTATCCCGGCCTGACGCACTGAGAAGACGCTGTCATTCCTGCACGCAGACAAATCCAGCTTCCAGTGTTCTGAATCCCTTCGCGGGTTGTTAGAGTTCCAGATCCGGCAAGAGATTCCCACCTCTCTCATTCTCAAGGTATGGAGTTGACTAGAACCTAGAGGGACTCTTGGCATACTAGACTTAACATACTCTTAGTCTACCAGACTAGAGAATACCCAACCTACTTCTACCTTTCCCTACACCTAGACTAGGTTAGGTACATTGGAGTAGAACTAGCTTAGAGATGCATCGTATGAGTACTCGCATTTTTAGCTCATGTTATTTATGTACATGAATATATGCTAAAAGATAATGCTAGCGCAGTATTATTTATTTCTACTGCTTACGCTGTACATTATTTATCTTGCATACTGTCTTGTGATCATAACAGCACATATCTCTTACACGAGAAACAAGACTGTTCAATAAAACCCTTTTATTGAAACGCCCGTCTTTCCTTTCTGTGTAACTCTGTAGAAACTAAGCATGCACGATTGAATGAGTGAAACTGTTATCTATTGTTTCCACGATTCTGAGACATGTTCCGCTTCTAAAGGGAAACAAAGTTGTCATGTTTTTCGGTTGCCAGAAACTACTCCCTTCTTGTTCTCAAGGAGTTTCTAGTGGCCTCTGAGCTAGCTGGCACAGGTAATTAAGTTTAATATAATCGATAGGGACATACCGACCTTAGTCCTATGTCAAATCTATAGGTTATATTATTCCAATGCGCAGAGCCTATTAGGGAAATAGGAACTACACTACACATCGCTTTTAAAAGGTTCTCCTCCTTCCTTCACAAAAGATCTAAGTGCATTCCACTCAACCATGGTCCTCCAACCAGTTTCCAGTGACGCTAGGTGTACTCCAAGGTTCCACTCTGTCCCCGACACTGTTTAACATTTACATGAAGCCCCTATGGAAAATCCTCAAACTCGCCCACATCACCTACCATATGCATGCAGACGATACCCAACTCAACATAAAAATCACCTTGCCTGATGACATCAAAACTCTCAATCTCATATTGACAAAAACACAAAACTGTCTGACCCAAAATTACATCAAACTCAATGCCCTAAAAACTGAATTCTTACTGATCCCGCCGCCCTCAATAATCCCTACTTTGAAAGACTGGCTCCCTTATCTCACCGCCTGTAACTGCACTCCACACATCGTTGATTCTGCTAAATCCCTAGGTATATCCCTAGACAAAGGCATCTTGATGCAAAAATACATCAGTGCCTCCACCAGAGCTGCTAATTATCACTTACATCTTCTTAGGAAACTTACACCTTTCCTCCCCTGGCAGACCTCAAAAGAGTGGTTCAAGCTCTTGTACTTCTGAAACTAGATTCCGGCAACTCTACCCTTGCAGGCCTTCCCAAAACACCACTTGACCACTGAAGGCCACACTAAATGCAGCAGCTAGACTCATCACACTAAAAAAAAAGGCAATCTCATCACCCCGGACCTTCAATTCCTGAAATGGCTACCCTGCGAAGCTAGGATCCAACAAAAAATTGCATGTATGACCCATAAAGTGTTACACTACAATACCCCTTCCTATCAGGCCCAGAAACAGGTCCTCTCATGTGGTGATAGATCTTCCAGAAGTACTATCTCCCTACTACTCAAGCTACAAATATTTAAGAAAAGAAAACTTACAATCGATCCTTCTCCGGAAGTGCCCCCAGAATCTGGAACGCTCTCCCTCCCGAGATCAGATGCAATCCATCCACATCCCTCTTCAAGAAAGAAGTAAAAATTCTATCATCCAACAAATTCACCACCCACTGAGGACTGATGACTGCCCCAGCTCCTGCTCCTGATGATTCTTGCTCTGTTCCCTTTCCTACTTTGCTCCTTCTTGTCCACTACGTTCCTCCACCACTCTGACTACGCTTCAGATTGTGAATTATATTGGACTATGTTTTTTTAATCTCTCTTCTACCCATCTGTGTATGCTATTATTGTTCCACATGATATTTGCCATGTTAGGCATATTATATCAGGCTGCACTATACTGTTGTTCATTATTATTTTTCTGTTCTTGCTTGTCCCGTAAAGCGCCCTGTCACCCGTAAGGGTCTTGTTCGGGCTATACAGGACTCTTATTAAATAAATAAATAAAACAAAAAACAACTTGTGAAATAAAGGTATGCTGACTGATATCCTGAAACTGTTTTTACGATTCACAGGTTTAATCAGGGGGGCCAAGATTTCAGGTAACCAATAGTTGCATGCCTACCCACACAAACTATTAGACATGCCAGTAAGTAATTGAACAACTAAAATTGTATCTCCTTTGACACAACAGGACTTTCCTAGCTAATAGGAGGTGGAGTTCCACCAAAAAGCCTGAAACGGAGAGATACCGGTATTGTGATTATCTTACAAGTCTTTAATTCCTCCAAATCTAATTTACCAATTTCACATAACCTAACCTTTTGGGCCTCTATGTATTATTTTACCCCTCCAGATAATTGACAGTTCGATTAACTGGACCCCACATACGACCAATACCCACTAGAGGGTAGCAACCAAATGAAGGCATATTTGCCATAGTGACAATCAACTAATTAGAGGATGATAATCAAGTCAGTACCCACTTACAGTCTACAATAATGATCTTGAAATGCCAGCAAATTAAATATTTACTTGCATGCAGAGATTCCGATCAATCTTTCTGTCTTTTACAAGATAACATCAGGCATCAGTCACCTCACCGCTGAATTGTCAGTATAAGCCTATTTCACATGTGCAGTGGAAGCACAAAGTGTGACACACCTCGCCTGTGAGCTGAATATCAACCTGGTACATTCCTCTAAGTCTTGCACTCCATAATTTCAGGCCTCAGGACGCCCAAGGTCTGCAGGCTTAAGGGGCTGAAACGCTGATTGGCTAAGCAGCAGAGAACTGTATATTCACTGCCAAAATCATCATCAAAATGAAACGATCAATGGAAATAGCAATTAGAAATGTATTCCTATTATACAGAATACTATTTCATTGTATTGAGTTGTTGATGAATATGATCTGTGCATGTATGACAAAACAACAGAAATGCATTACTGTGAGGCATTGTTTAATTTAAGCAAGAGATCAATGGAAAGACAAGGAGAAAGCACTCTCCAACAAACCATTTGCAGCTGTTAGAGGTGACGTTGGCCACAACCTCAGCCATGAGTGAAATATAGAAATGAGGGCACTACAGAGTGGATCGGAGTTTGTTGGCCGTTTTCCTAAGAATCGCACAACACTTTAGTGCCTGGTAACAAATCAAACAATAGCATCATTTGATTTCCAGCGCAAAACTAAAAAATTTTCCACTTGATCCAACTTGTAAAAGTAAGCGAAAAGTGCTAACCTCCATCCTTTTAATGCCTCCAACTCCTCGGCCACCGTAATAGGAAGCATCAACCGTTGGCCACTTCTTGGGGGGTAACACTTCTTCTTCAGGTTCCTTTGCAAAGAAACATAAAATGCTTAATGAGATTGTTCAGTGTATTTCATTGTTATAGATAAAATATACTTTTTTAAATTTATTTATAAAGTTTTATATAGCGCTAGCTAGACCCGTGGGTATCAGAGCGCTTTACATACACAAAGGAAAAGAAAAGGAATTACAAAACATCGCTGTACATGAGGATGCATAAAAACAAAAGCAAAGACATAGAACTTATGTATCCAGAGAGGGGACAAGGACTCAGGTGGCTGACACAGTCAGAGAACCGCCATCCTATAAGGACAAAGTGAGCGGGGAGTCTATTCGGTTATTGATACCAGTGGAGTCTCTCTTTTGCTGTTCAAATCAAAAAGGAAAACATCGAGTAACTAATATTGTGCAATAAAAATAGTTTCTCACAGTACTTGCCTTGCCAGTTAGTCCTACTGGCTGCTACAGAAGTTAAAAAGTGGCGGGTGAGAGAGGCCCACCTCCTTTAGGGTGTTACGTGGGAGTTCCCTCCATATAATTGTCAACGAAAAACAGGACCAAAAGGTGTCTTAAGCAACACAATTTTCACACCAATTTCTTACAAATCCAGAAGTTCTGAAGAGCACTAAAAAGTATTTTAATACCTTTGTGGTGTTCCAAATAAGCCGCCCCTTCCCTTGCAGCTGTGGGACTCAGCCTACCCAGAAAAACCTTGAAAACTATAGGCATAACTGTAGATTTGTTAATGAAATGCTCCCTAAAAGGTGGCTTTTTTGGCTAATTCATATACAGCTAGTAAAATATGGGCATGAAAGGTCACAAGGTCTATTGTTTTTCAAAATGTTTTTAGCAACTTACTTCACTTAATTTTTCCATCCAGTCTATTATGTGTAGATTCTCAGTCACAACTTATGGGCTTACGGGGGCTAATAAAAAGTTATATATAATTCAAAATCACATTCCCTAGACTGGGGAGCTAGACATATCTTATAGAGTCATACAGCAATACTGTGCTTAAATTACAGAGAGATCAGAAGGTCAGACAAACGACAGGATATACTAATTGTACAGAATATGACTCGTTACTACGCAAGTCATTACATCGCGTGGCATTACAACGCGGTCGTTACAACGACCGCGTTGTTACCACGCAATGCCATTACTGCGCAAGTCATTACATCGACTTACAGTAGATGGCGCGCTGACATTAGAAATGTATAATTTACTATTCCAACTCCAGCCTACGCAACAGTAGGGAAGGTGTTGGAATAGTAAACTATACTATTCCTCATGTTAGGGCGCCAGATACTGCAAGTCGATGTAATGACTTGCGTAGTAATGGCATTGCGTGGTAACAACACGGTCGTTATAACAACCGCATTGTAATGGCATTGCGGTCTAATGACCGCGATGTAAAGGTCGTTTCCCAATTGTACAGGCCAAGGGCTCTGACAGCAGTAGTGCTAATATATTAGTAGCTTTACCAATAAAGCCAATGGTGAAATGCCTCCTCACAAGTAATGAAATAAAAATCGTAGGACTAGTATTCCTCTGGCATCAAGGAACTCAATTCAGCAATAAGTCTACTGAACTCAGCAGGAATTATAGCTCATTTATAAGCTGGGAATATATTTCAGTAATACAATCAATCTCTCTAAAACATTAGTTTGCCAGTTTCTATACAGACATTTAACCATGTCATATAATATGCTAATTTCGGATACATCAATTCAATTCCCTAAACATTAGCACACTATTTTCATGAACAGCTTTTATGTCCTGAGATAGCAGATTATCAGTTTTTAGTAAATACATTTTTGGTCCCCAAATACCACCTGGTCACATTCATCAAGCATTCGGATACATTTCTATAAAATATGTCCTGATTCTGCATTTATGTCCAGTTATCATTAGCAAAAAACAGACATGTCCATCATATGCCAAGAATTTTAGCTACCAGTGCTAGATTTGTAAAACTATAGGTGCCAGGACCCTCGTCAGGAGGCCACTGCAGCTTGAACCATCCATTCCCCTGCCAGCGCTGCCAATTACACTACCAAAATAACTACTAACCATCACTGTCCTATAAGTGTGATAATTCAAACTATTCCAGGCTCCCAAAGCTATAAAAATGGCTTGGGCGGCAGGTATTAGTCATTACTAATGTATATTGAACTAATACACAACTCTTGTGATGCTTATCACGAAATTAGACAAACAGCGCTACCATGTGGCAGACTCTCCTAAGTGCTGGTGCTGACAATTAAGTGCCAGGGCCAAACACCGGAAACCACTTCATCACTGGCTTCAACACTGGCTCAAATTAAGCACTGGCAGCTACCAGTATGCCAGGTATAACCGGAAATTCACAAGAACTCATACAGTTTGTCAGTTTAGACATAGGCTGCTCCTATGAAGAGCTTGGATTCAAACAAATATGCCACCAATAATGACCATGATATGTCATTTATGTGTCATGGTTAAACAGAGATAGTCCACATATAACCAAGAATCCCCATAAATATATCACTCATGGGATGCGATTATGCAGATATAGCCAGTGTATTGCCAAGAATGCTCACAAATTAAGTCACTGATGGGCCACTATTATTCATTGATAGCCAGAATGTCGCAGGAATGCCCATACGTATGTGAATGACAGGCCACTACAATGCTACTGAAAGTTAGCATGTGTTGCCAAGAATGGCCCAATACATTATGGATTGGCCACTTCAGTAAAGTGATGGGCAGCATGTTACCAAGAATGTCCACAAGATGTCATAAAGTTGCTACATTACGTATTGGTGATCCTTCATAACCTCTGCAACCACCAACCATAGGCCTAGCCTTCGCAATCAAACACACACACATACACATACACATATTCATATTCATATGAACATATACACAGAGGCACAGGCCATTTTTCACACCCCTTCTGACTTAATATAACCCATGCTGGCAATCCTCTAGCAACCATGCAACCCTCATGGGGCTCCACTGGAATAGTGATGCAGGAGTGACAGGATTGCCCACTTTCCCCACCCACATACCTGTCTTCTCAGCAGCAGAGTAAAGCGGACTTTGCCTGAGCTAGGACTAGTAATTGCAGTGCCCCTCACTCACGAAAATCAATAGATTTTATTTACATGCACTTTAAGGGGCATATTTATGAGCCTCTTGTGCCGCCGTAGCATTACTTTTTGTGATGTTCCGGCGGCACAAATCACGAAATCATATTTATGAAGTCACGCAAAGCCACTTTGGAGAGTGGAGAGTGGAGAGGTGTGGTGCAGCGGCCAGGGCAGCTGACTTCGGAGCACAGGGCTCATGGTTTGATCCCCGGTGGCAGCTCAGCTCAGCACCTTGTGACTCTGGGCAATAGCTCACTTAATTTCCACGACGGCCCCCAGCGCCTTGAGACCCGTAAGGGTGAGTAGTTCGCGCTTTACAAATACAGATTTAGATTTTTTTTTAGATTTTGCATGGCTTTAAATAGCCTCACAGATATGGAGTAAGGTAAGGCAGCGTAAATCGCTGTGTTGCCTTACTCTGCGCTGGGGAGGCGTTCATGGGATTGCACTGGGTGTTCCCACGCAACACCCATGGAATTTTACGGTCTTCCAGATTTACAAAACCATGTAAACCTGGGGATGTGCCAAAACCTTATGCCACCCCAGGGGGGGGCACAGCGAGGAGAAATAACGAATAGTTTCTTACCTGTCGGTGTAGTTTTGCAGCTTGAAGACTTTCTGGATTCACTATGCTGTGCATTATTCCGCCATCTCGTGGTTGGGTCCGGATTCGTAGTCTTTTCTTTGTTTTTGTCTTTTTTTGTTGTTGTTGTTGGCCCAGGTGGGCGGCGACGCCCCACCATTTGGTGTCTTCGGTGGCGTCATCGCGCTTCCTGCGGAAGCTCCCACCCTTGGTAGCCATCTTCGGATTCTTTTTTCTTTTCCTCTTACAGTTTTTGTCGTCTATGTCTTTCACTTTTTATCCTCCAATTTTCCTTTTGATCCCTCTAAACTCTGTATGTAGTCTAGTTGTACCCTTAACCTCCTATGTTATCTTCCTGGCGGAGGCGGGTGGGATCGCTAGTGAATCCAGAAAGTCTTCAAGCTGCAAAACTACACCGACAGGTAAGAAACTATTCGTTTTGCAGCGTGAATCTTTCTGGATTCACTATGCTGTGCATAGACTTTGTAGCGGTTTTGTTATTGCGGTGGTTGGGTGGAAGATGAGCATTGGTTGCTGAAAATGTGCTGTAAGACCTTCTGTCCTACTTGTGCCTCTTTGTTCATCTGGATATCCACACAGTAGTGTTTGGTGAACGTGTGCACGGAAGACCATGTTGCCGCTTGGCAAATGTCTTGTATAGGTGTGTTTGCTAGGAACGCAACCGTTGCTCCCTTCTTCCTTGTTGAGTGAGCCTGGGCGGCTCCCTCTAATTCCTGTCCTGCCTGCTTGTGGCAGAGTTGTATTGCCTGTGCAATCCATCGTGCTATGGTATTTTTTGTTACTGGCCGTCCCAAGAAACTGCTTGCGAAGGAAACAAAGAGTTGTTTTGTTTTCCTGCATTCCTTCATCCTTTCTATGTAGTGCATCACTGCCCTTCTGGCATCCAGCGTGTGTAGCGCCTTTTCTGTGGGCGTTGATGGTTTCTGGAAGAAACTTGGTATCTGTATTGTCTGGTTAATATGGAACCGCGACACCACCTTTGGAAGGAAGTGTGGGTCCGTTCTCAAGACAATTCTGTCCTTGTGTATTTGCAAGTAGGGCTCTTGTAGTGTAAGAGCCTGCAGTTCACTGACCCTTCGCAGTGACGTGATAGCCACCAAGAATGCCGTCTTTAGTGTGAGCATGTGCAGTGTTATCTTGTGTATGGGCTCAAATGGTGATTTCATCAACTGTGTTAGCACAGTGTTGAGGTTCCAGCTTGGGACTGGCATCCTTTAGGGGGGCTATTCTTTTAGCCCCTTCCAGGAATCTTTTGACCACCTGGGAGGTGAAGAAGCTTTTCCCGCTTCTCCCTGGTGTAGGCCACTATGGCTGCTAAGTGAACCCTTAGTGACGAGTAACTCAGCCCGCTGTGTAGTAGGTGCGTTAAGTATTGTAGTACCGTTGATTCTTTTG
Organism: Calotriton arnoldi; assembly: GCA_963921515.1. Classification (NCBI taxonomy): domain Eukaryota; kingdom Metazoa; phylum Chordata; class Amphibia; order Caudata; family Salamandridae; genus Calotriton; species Calotriton arnoldi. Next base: position 579,006 of record CAWUFW010006541.1, read on the forward strand.
TGACCTTTCGTTGCAGTCCCTCTTTAATGCACCATTGCGAGAACCTTTTCCACTTTGCAATGTAGCATTTTCTTGTAGTGGGTCTCCTTGCTTCTCTGAGTACTGCCATGGTGCTTGGTGGTAGCTTGAGGGTGTGCGAATTCTAGGTCCTCAGGAGCCATGCTGCTAGGCTGAGGCTCTCTGGTTCTGGGTGGAGCACTTTTCCGTCTTGCATTGTCAGGAGGTCTTTCCTTCTGCTGAACCTGTGTGCTGGTTCCTGCGCCATTTCCATTATTTGTGAGAACCATGATTGTCTGGCCCACTGAGGTGCCACCAGTATGAGTGTCATGCTGCTGCTCCTGCATTTGCTGAGTACTTTGTGTAACAGTGGTATCGGGGGAAAAGCGTATGCAAATTCGTTCGACCAACTTATCCATAGCGCATTCCCTAGGGACCTTTGGTCCGGTTGTCTGGATGCGTAATGTTGGCATTTTGCATTCCAGAGTGTTGCAAACAGGTCTATCCGTGGTGTACCCCACTTTTGGAACAGCCGCTGCACCATCCTGTTGGTTGAGCTCCCATTCGTGGGATGCCGACGTCTGTCTGCTGAGTCGGTCTGCTTCTACATTGTCTATTCCTGGAAGGTGTATTGCCAGTAGGTCTATCCTTAGAGGGATGGCCCATCTCCAAATTTCTTGTGCCAGGCTTGATAGCGGTGCTGACTGTGTTCCACCTTGTTTGTTGATGTAGAACATGGTGGTTGTGTTGTCTGTTTGTATCAGCACTCTCTGTCCGTAAAGCTGCTTCTGAAAGGCTTTTAAGGCTAGGAACACAGTTTTTAGTTCTAGGTAGTTGATGTGTTTCACTGCATCTTGTTTTGACCACAGCCCCCTGACGCGGAGTCTGTGCATGTGCACGCCCCAGCCCTGCTGTGAGGCGTCTGTTGTGATGGTCACTGTTGGAGTTGGCTGTGTGAATGGCTTCCCCGGTAATATGTTCTCTTCCTTCCACCACGCTATTTCTTGCTGCACTGCCTGTGTGACAACCACTAGATCTTCCCAACTCCCTGTTGCTTGTGACCACTGCTGCTGTATCCATTCTTGGAACGGTCTCATGTGCAGCCTGATATATGGGACTAGGTGGATGCACAATGCCATCATCCCCATTAGTCTGCTCACCGTCCTCACTGTCAGAACTTGCCCCTTGCGGTAATGACGTGTTTCCCTCAGGAGCGCTATAGTTCTCTTGTCGCTGGGGAACACCTTGGACTGTGTGCTGTCTATTTGTGCCCCTAAGAATATTTTGATCTGCTGCGGTTTTGTTGACGATTTCTCCCAATGTATTGAGAAACCTAGTCTGGACAGTGTTTGTATGACTTGTTTGATGTGATCCTTGCAGTGTCTGTATGATCCTGCTTTCACAAGCCAGTCGTCGAGGTAGGGGTATACATGTATGCCCTTTCTCCGAAGGTGCGCTGCAGCTGCTGCTAGGTATGTTGTGAACACCCTTGGTGCGGACTTTAGTCCGAAGGCTAGCACTGTGAACTGGTAGTGATTGTGGCCTATCACGAATCTTAGTAGACGTTTGTGTTTGTGGTTGACGGGTATGTGCAGATATGCATCTTTCAAGTCTATGGTCGCCATGTAATCCCCTTCTTGGATTTGGGGTATTACTTCCTGAAGTGACGTCATTTTGAATTTTTGAGTTTTTACGAACTTGTTCAGGAATCTGAGGTCCAGTATTGGTCTTAGTGTTTCGTCTACCTTTGGCACTAGGAAGTACGTTGAGTGGGGGGTGTTTTTGGAGTTCTATGCAGTACCCGTGCTGTATGATGTTCAGTATCCACTTGTCCGTGGTAATCTCCCTCCATTGTGTGAGGAAGTTTCCTATTCTGACCCCCACCGGGGTTGTATGCTCGGTGGTTATTTGTTGGCTGTGTGTGTTTCTTATTTTATCCTTCTGTTGACTTCTCCTCTCCCTTGGTGTTAATAGGGGAGGGTTTGGTTTGTTTGTGGAGTCACTTTGAGGTGGGCTGCTGACCCCCTCTTCGGGACTGTCCCCGTCCGTACCCGCGCCCTCGAAAGGACCGTCCTCTGGGTTGGTACTGTCAATTTTGCTGCTGTTGTCCCTGTTGGCTTTGGCCCTGGTTGTTCCCCTGGTATCCTTGCTGGGGGGATTGGTGTGAAGTGGTGGGTGCATTGCCCCCTCTACCACTGGGCCGCCTTGAGGGGTTTCCTCTTCTCATCCCGCTGAACTGCAGCGCTCCCATGGACCTCGCAGTTTCGTTGTCCTTTTTTAGTTGCGTTAACTTGTCGTCGACTGGTGCTCCAAACAGTTTCTCCCCGTCGAAAGGTGTGTTGAGGATGTTACTCTGTACCTCCGGCTTGAAGCCCGAGATCCTGAGCCATGTGTGTCTCCTCTCAGTCACCCCTATCATCATTTGCCTGCTGGAGTTCTCTGCTGCGTCCAAGGCTGACTTTAGGCAAGTGTTAGCGATAGCCTTGCCCTCCTCCGCTAGGTAATTAGCCCTTTGTTGGTATTCTTCTGGCAGGTGTGTAATGAGCTGGCTCATTTCATCCCAATGCTGGTATGCATGCCTGCTGATGAGGGCGTTGGAGTTGGCGATGCGCCAGTGTATGGCCGCGTTCCTCTCCACCTTTCGTCCTGTGAGGTCTATTCGCTTGCTCTCCTTGTCTGGAGGTGGGCCTGTGTTGGTCGGCACACCGGCCCTTTTCCTGGCCGTTGCTGCGATAATGGAGTCTGCTGGCACTGACCCTTGGATGTACGCAGGGCCTTTTGTGGAATGCTTATATTTCTTTTCGCTTCTAGGTGTAACAGCCTTGCAGACTGCAGGTTCTCTGAAGGCCTCCCTTCCCTGGTCCAGGACGCCAGGCAGCATGGGTAGGAATTGGCTCTTTGTTTGTTGAGGGAGCAGGGTTTCGAAGAGGAAACCTGCTTTTGTCTTCTCCTCCTGCATTTCGACCCCATATGTCTTTGCAGCCTTCTGGACGACTCCATTGTAGACTCCGATGTCGTCTGGCGGCGAAGGCCTCGAGGGATAAGAGTCTACCCCCTCTTCTGGTGAATCTGCGTCGAGGTCTTGCCAGTCCAAGTCTTGTGCCTCCGAGGACGCCGAGTCCCGGTAAGACTGCATCTCTTCTTCGCCTCCGGCTTTGATGTAGTAGTCTTCTTCGTCCTGGTCTTCGAGCGGTTCGGGTGTTCTCGGGGGCTCGATGTATTCGGCGTCGAACTCCTCGAGTGCCTCGTGTGCTGGCTTCGATGGAATAGCGTATTGCTTCATCTTCTCGTCGAAGTCCTTTTTCCGTTGCAGGATGCTCGCCATCTCTGCCTCGAGCCTTCTCTTTTTTTTCGCCATCTCGTGGGCCTTTTCGGCGTCGAGTGGTGCAGCGCCTCTCTTTGTGGTCGCGGCCGTCGAAGATGACGCCGGGCCTTCCTTTCTCGGTGTCGAGGCTTCCTTTTCGGACGTGACCTTCGACGCCTTTGTTTTTTCGGAGGCTTTCGCCGATTGGGAGTCCTTTTCGAAGGATCCGCTGTTGCTTTCGTCGAGGGTTTCGGCGGCAACGCTCCCTTTGAGGACTTTGCTACACTTCTAAGAGTGTCGCTCGGGGTTCTGGCTTCACTCTTTCGAGCGTCGCTTGGGTGCTTTGGGGTCGACGACTCCCTTACCTCCTTCGACGTTTTCTTATGGACCTCGACGACAGAGCAGTCCTCCGGTCCCTCTGCGATGTTGTCTTCCTCTCTGCTCGAGAGGCCCAGGTCTCGGAGCGATGGTGCTGGTCCCTGGCCCTGCATGTTGTAGTTCGCCCTTCTCTGTCTCTCTCTTACCCGGAGGGTCTTCGGGGTGAACGCCGAACACGCGTTGCAGTCTTCGCTGATGTGTTCGAGCGGCAAGCAGAGGTTACAGACTGGGTGCTGGTCCTTCTGGGCGTACTTGTGGTGACAGTTCTGGCAAAACTTAAACGGTGTCTTGTCCATAACCGCTCTCAGGGAGCCCCCTGTGAGCGCATTCTCTGTAGGCGTCGAGATTTCGGTCGTGGACCTTCTACCTCGTCGTCCTTCTTGTTGTCTCCGGTACTTGTGTCGTCGTCCGGTGTCTCAGGAAACGATCCTCTGTGGTGATATTCGACTTTTCGAGATTCTTCGTCCAAAGTTTCTGGAACTTCTCGGCAACGATCCAGACCCCACGGCGGAAAAAAGAATCTGAAGATGGCTACCAAGGGTGGGAGCTTCCGCAGGAAGCGCGACGACGTCACCGAAGACACCAAATGGTGGGGCGTCGCCGCCCACCTGGGCCAACAACAAAAAAGAAAAAAATAAAAAAAGACAAAAACAAAAACAAAGAAAAGACTACGAATCCGGACCCAACCACGAGATGGCGGAATAATGCACAGCATAGTGAATCCAGAAAGATTCACGCTGCAAAACTTTATTTCTCCTCGTTTTTTCCCATTTCCATGTGTGCAGCATTGTACAGCTCACGCAGAGTTAGTTAAAAGCCTCCCAGAATTGTTTTTGTGCAGGATGGTGCCTCTTCCTGCACAAAATTAATCCTGCCGACAACAGATTCACCCTTGCACCATGGTGCATGCGTTGACGGCAGGCTGCCAAAGCTGCACTAGCGCGGGGGAAAAGACAAGAATGCCCTCTCGGGCCACCCAAACCAGTCATGCACACTTTCCCCCTTCTCCATGCAGGCTGTACATGCCCACTCCTACAGGCCCTGGCTGAGCGCCTTGAGACGGTGCTCAGACCAATCACAATGCTGCATTGTAGCTTTGTGACTGGCTGCGGGGAGCGTGGGAGCCCTGGTGCTTCCTGCTTCTTACAAGAAGCCAGGAAGAGGACGCGGAAGAGACAACGGCGGCCGGCCAGCTGGCCGGCCGGGAGGTAAGTGTTTTTTTTTAAAATAGTGATTTCCCCCATTCCCGCCCGCCCCTCCCCCACCCGCCCCAATGCTGCTTCCAGGCAGCAGCAGCGACTGCTCTTAGTAGAGAACCATAATATCCCTTGTTTCCAGCTTTTTAGAATGGCCCATGCCATGTGTTGTAATGATGTACTTGTGCGCTAACCTAGGTACCAACAGGGCATGCTCTGTAGGTACTGAGCCCAGGGAAGGGCACAGTTACATCTGCTGTACATAACACCCATTGCCCAGTATCTGCAATTCAGGGTGTAGGGCTACGCTCAGCAAGCATCAGCATTATTTTCGCACCTGATAAATAACGTACCCCATGGTATCGGTATTTATAAGGGGCAATAAATAACACCTCAACTTGTAATCAGGCCCTATGTATGCTATATGTAACAGGCTGACCTGCAATTTACATAACCACTGTCCCTGTATCTTCTTTCTGGACCGCAGACCTCGCTGCAAAAATGTGTGTTTTTAGAAGAAGTTTTTACCTCCTGGCATATGCCTTGGCCCTTCCTGGTGGTCAGTATACTCACATGTTATTCACGATGGGTTAGTGGACCTCAGCTCGGGTCACTGCACCTCATGAAGGTTGAAAGAGCAAACATGCTTAGCTCCTTACCTTCAGATAGCAAACTCAGATTTATGTTTGAGTTTACAGACAAAAGACACACAATTGATGGGTGGAATGCAGAACAAATCAAAACATTCACCCCCAGTCAAGAGATCTGGGTTAAATCCATCATTCTTTTGCTCACCATGCCACCCCAGTTTAGACCTGGCCATATGCAAATCAGTCTTGACCCTGTGCCTCATGGGAACAGTCCAGCCCGAACTGCCAAGCCAGGTCCTCCCTGGACCGGAAACAAGCATCCTAGGACCGGTTTCGGGGTTTCACCCCTCTTCAGCCAGGATAGCTTGATTCCAGTGGCACAGTGAGCCCAGGACCCACGTCTGGGCATTTCTGGCGTACTTAGGGCGAGAAAGCAAAAGACACACAATTGATGGACGGAATGCAGAACAAATCAAAACATTCACCCCAAGTGAGTTTACAGACAAACCTGCCATACGTCAGTATTTTGTCTTACCATTTTGGGGGCAACTGCACATTATATGGTTAACAGATTTACACCACACCAAAAATTTGATTTCCTTGGCCTAAACAATGTCTTCATGCCAAAGTTTGTACTATTCTGTTCAGTGAATTCAGCACTGTTGCTTCTTACGATTTCCCCATGAGACATTGCATATTTCTCTCCGGTACAGTGAAATGGTCAGCCTTATGACTATTCTATAGATCTGTTGTGTCTGACTCTTACAAAGATATATAACATTTTGTCACAATATTTCCCATCTACTACTATAGTACGATTAGGACTGCCATCAAGAGATTTTGTTATGGCGTTTCCTTGTTGAATTGCAATTGCATTGAATTGGTTGGTTTAGGAATAAAGGTGTCATCATTAATTTTAGGCACCCACAGTTGGCCCACAGTTTGCTGACTTATCCTTTTGGCCGGGTATCAAAAAGAGAGCACGGTATTGATGATCCCGCTAGGTTATTTTTAGAAACCTCACTTTGCTTCTGGCCATGTTAATCCTTTACATGTCCCAGTATCAACGGGGCCTGTTGGATCGCAAGGATAGCCGTTGTAATCCCAACCAGAAACCTCATCATCTTGCTGTTACTGGCGCTGGAACTATGCGATTATCTGTGGGCATCCCTTTAACCAATTGCTATGAAGTTCTCTCAAGTTTCTCCCAAATTGACTGCTCATTCCTCCCATTGAGGTCTTTGCCGAGCCTGTTTCTCTAACTCCATCCTTAGTGTTAAATTATCCTGGTCCTGAGAGGTACCTCAGTGCTTTAGCACCCTCCTCCTTCTCATTGATTAGTTGGAACATTGCTGTGAATAGTTCCAAGATCGACAATCTAGATTGGATGAGGTATTAGCCGCTTTTACATTATTCTTTTCCAAGAGACCTGGGATATTTGCCCTCTATCGTGTGACAGCTTTGCATGTTTTTCAGTTGCAGCTACTCCTTCTTCTCCGAGATTAGGGCGGTCTTTCATTTTGGTTATATTTATCACTTAGGATCTTGGTAGCTGAATTGTATTTCAGTTGTTCTGCCTTTCAAGCTGTGTTGATTAAAGACCCTATTAGTTCCTTCCATTTTTATTTGATACATTTTTATAATGATGATTTTACTAATGCAGTCTGTGGCATTTTTGCCAATTTGATTTCTTTTATAGAGGAACTGAAAGTACTACCTTATGAGAGGGAATCACAAGCAAACTGTATTATATGTGGTGATTTTAATGCTAAAATAAGGATTAATACTGTGAGTTTGGATGATGGGACCACACTTGACTATGTTGAGGACTTGGATCGTAGAGGCTGTAAGCTAGTATCTTATATAGTAGCAGGCGACTTTGTCAATATTATCCAGCTTTTTGATAAAGGTGATCCCCGTGCCAACTTTTAGAGGGTGGGGACTATGGATTATATCTTTTCGACATGTAACTTGTACTCTATCTTCTTAGAGGGTTATACGCTAGTAACTGATTGGGGCAATAATAATGCCCTGTTGGCAGCAGGGCACTTCCCAATTCAAAAAAGTGGTTCCTCCCGCAAGGGAGCTCTTGTTGCCATCTTCTTCAAATGATGGTTGAAGGCTATGCTGGTCCCTGCTGGCAAAAAGAGGACAAGAGGTTAACCTAGTAGTTAATGAGCAAGTTGGGAGGGTGCTGCACATCTGTCACTCACATTAGCTGAAGTTGCCCAAACTATTGAGCAAAGTTTGTGGGGTAACGCCCAAGGGCCTGAGGGTATGCCCATCGATTTGATTAACTGTGAACTTAATATCTGGGGCCCTCTGCTTATCAATGGGTTAAATATCTTTCTGAGCAACAGGTATCCAAGTTCATGGTCACTCTTGGTGTTCGTTCCGATTTTTAAGAAGGGCGACCAAAACACTCCCAGATGTTACCCACCCATTTCACTAATTGACAGTACTTTAAAGATCCTAGACAGGGTTGTGTTTTCATGCTTCAAACTCTGGTCTAAATAAAATAAAAGTGTTAACCCCTGGTAGTAAGGTTGCAGGTCGGTCTGGGTACAGTGGACCAGTGTCTGAATTTGCATCTTATTTTGTGAAGGTATAACGTCGCCAGGCGCTGACCACTGTACCTAGCCTTTATGGATTTGTTCACTGCCTTTGACTGCATTAATTGCAAAAAGCTCTTGCTGGATATGGGGGCTGAAGTTTCTTTGGTTAGATTTCTCCACACCCTTCCCATTAACCTGGCTGCCAGAGTTCGATACAATACTTCGGGTGAACCTGGCTGGCTATTTTGATCTCTCTCTGGGAGTACCCCAGGGTTGTATTCTGACCCCATTATTGTTTACTCTGTATGTTAATAATCTTATAGCTTGTCTAGCTAATGCCTCTGATGACGTCCTGGTGATGGGGATGACCCTTATTCCAGCTTTTCTACATGAGGATGATGCAGTACTTATGGCCCGTACACTGAATGCACTTTATATATTGGTAGGCTCTTTTGTGTGTTTCATGGATGAACTGGATTTAGTTACCAATTTTATGGTTCAAATCTCTTGGTTTTTCAGTACAGAATAAAATAGCGTAACCATGGGCTCAGATCACTCACCATCTATAGTACAGATATGAATAAACAGAACATTCCCCTACTTCCCCCTGGAAACCACAGCGCTATGGGGTATGATGAAAATTGTGGTCTCTTGTGCTTAGCATATTGTCCAAATAAGTACTGTCTTGATTGGAGTCTACCAAAGGCTCCGTTAATCGGAGAAAGCAGCGATATCTGGGGCAGGTGAGTTCGCGAAATTTGGAGGATAGTAAGCCAATAAAGGGATTCCATAGTTCAGGATATGAAGTGCCCTTGTGCTGTAAGAGTGAGGGTCAACCTCTCCATCCCTAGTATGTACCAGAGGCGTTGGAGCCAGCCCTGGTAAGTAGGAATCTGTCCCACCACCAATGTGTCAAGATGTTCTGTAAGGCTGCTCCCAAGGCCAATACAATCTGTCTTCCCCTACAGGATTTGAGAGGGAAGGTGAGAGCGTTGGGCAAGCCCAGAATGACATAAGCAGGAAATTGAAGAAGATGGGTGTTGACATGAGTGTTTACATCATCTAGTAAATGTGTCCAGTAAGTGGTGAGTTTAAGGCACTCGCATAGCAAGTGCAGTATGGTGGCAGGAGAACCTCAGCCATGCCAGCACTTGGGTGTACGCTTTGGATTACCCCGGTGTAGGTGGACTGGCGTGAGGTACCAGTATGTGTCAATCTTGTTGGCCATGTGTTGCGCGCATAGCAAATTTCCTCCCATTCTTTTTGGGTCAGTGAGTGACCTAGTTTCAACTCCCAACATCATTGGCCTGTCGATTTGACCTCCAGAGTGGGTAGGTGCAAGAGGCTGTAGAATTCAGTGATGTCACCCAGTGCCAAATTTGGAGGTAGTGTAACCGCTTGGTTTCAGGTATTGCAAATTCAGATCGGAGTTGTTCAAAAAACAAGGGACCTTCCTCATTAAACAGATGACCTATGGACTGGCATTCCTCTCGTTGCCAATGTTAAAATGCTGTGGAATTTAGCCTGAGGACGAAATCGACATTGCCAATTATCGGTGTCAGCGTAGAAGGGAACGTAGTCAGACCTCTGCGTTCACTCACTCGATAGCAGACCTCTAGAGAAGTTTTGGTGATGGGGGGAATAGAGGCTCCTCGGATGGGCAGCCTTATGCAAAAAGAGAATTTTCCACAGGTGTTGCTCTGCCAGCGCTCTATCCATGGACAGCCAGTGTTTTTCAAATTCCTCCCGAGACCATTTAAGCAGGAACTAAAGTTGGGCTGCTCGGTAATAGCATAAACGATTTGGGATGCCCAGGTCACCCTAATTTGGAGGTCTGTAGCTTAGATCCCTCCGCTTGCGGGAGCAGCCATCGGTCCACACAAAGCAGTTCAGTTTGCGTTGTAAGGTCTGGATGTACCAGTGGGGGGTTTCAACTGGCAGAGCCTGGAAGAGGAATAAGATCTTAAGCAGGATTGACATTTTCAAGGCGGCCACTCGGCCAAGGCAGGGGAGGCGATATAGCATCCATATGGTTAAGTCTGTTTTGATCTATTGGGACAAGATCTTATAATTGAGGGAAGAAGTCACCTTAGCAGTGGGGGCTAGTTGTATACCCAGATAGGAAAGGAAGTCGTCACCCATTGTATCAGGTAGCTAAATGAAAGGGCTAACTGTGTGGCCGGCGTAATGGAAAGATTGAGGGCTTGGGATTCGTGCACGTTCACTCGGAATCCTGCTGCTCGTCCGAAGACCTTCAGTTCATTCAGATACGTTGGGATAGAGGCAGAGGGCTATTCCAGGGCCATTAGGACGCCATCAGCATACAGGCTGATGGTGTGTTCTTCTCCACCAAAAGGGATCCCTTTAATTCCTGGGTTATCGCGTACTCTCTGGGCCAGAGGCTCCATGTAGAGCACAAATAGCAAGGGTGAGAGAGGGTACCACTGGCGCGTGCCTCTGTATATAGGGAATTGAGTGGATGTCTGCCCATTCACTCAAACAGTTGCAACCAGATGGCCATGGTTGTTGAGAACCCATGAACAGAAGCGCTCGCCGAGTCTGAAGTGTTTAAGTGTAGCCTCCAAGTATGGCCAACAGACCTGATCAAATGCTTTCTCAGCATCCATAGCCAATAGCATTAGATCTCGGTTTGAATGCTGGGCCTTGTCAATTAAGTGAAATGGCAGAGGGCTATTCCAGGGCCATTAGGACGCCATCAGCATACAGGCTGATGGTGTGTTCTTCTCCACCAAAAGGGATCCCTTTAATTCCTGGGTTATCGCGTACTCTCTGGGCCAGAGGCTCCATGTAGAGCACAAATAGCAAGGGTGAGAGAGGGTACCACTGGCGCGTGCCTCTGTATATAGGGAATTGAGTGGATGTCTGCCCATTCACTCAAACAGTTGCAACCAGATGGCCATGGTTGTTGAGAACCCATGAACAGAAGCGCTCGCCGAGTCTGAAGTGTTTAAGTGTAGCCTCCAAGTATGGCCAACAGACCTGATCAAATGCTTTCTCAGCATCCATAGCCAATAGCATTAGATCTCGGTTTGAATGCTGGGCCTTGTCAATTAAGTGAAGAATCCATTCAGAATTATCGCTATATTGGTGATGGGGAACAAAACCTGCCTGGTCCGGAGCAAAGAGGTTTAGTAGAAGGGGGCCTAAGCAGGCTGCCAGAAGGCCAGTGAATAGCTTGATATAGACACTTAGAAGGGATATCAGCCTATACGAAGTGCAATAGCGCTTATCCTTGCCTGGTTTCTGGATGACAACAATGGCAGCCTCCAACATAGAGGGCAGGAATGAGATTGGACTCCAGAAGGAGTTAAATAGTCGGGTTAGAAGGGTACCAAGATCGTTCAGAACGTTTTCCAGATAAGTGCACAGAATCTGTCAGGGCCCGGCGATTTACTCAGCTTTTTGTTGGCAATGATAGAGGTAACCTCTTCAACCCGAATTGGGCGGTTGATGTGGGATGCCTGTGCCGGTGTCAATTTTGGGGTGTGCACGCCCTGGAGGTACAGACCTGAACTATCTTTCGGTAGGTCCTGCCCTGCGTATAGTTCTTTGTAGAAGTCTTCAAAAGCAGAGGCGATGTGGGCATTGCCGGTACATTCCGAGCCATCTGCATTTAATATAGCCTGAACTTCAGTGGCCTGTCCCTGCACTCGTAATCTATTAGCCAGGAGGTGTCCACACTTATCTCCACCAACATAGAAGGAGTGGCAAAGTCGAAGAGCAGCATATTCCACTCTGTCGAGATCTATGCCAACCAGTTCTGTCTGGGTGGCCTCCAGCTGATGCCGAACTTGGGGGCCCCAATTCGTTTGTGAATACTCTCGAGTTCCTGAACTTGGCAGGACAATTGCTCTCTCTTCTCACTGCAGAGCTTGCTGTCTGCTGCGGAGATAATGATTAATTCACCTTTAACTACAGCTTTCCGGGTTTCCCCCAGTGTAGATATAGAGACATCTGTGGTGTCATTTATTTCAAGGAAATCCACTAGTGCTTTATTGATTTGCTTAATGATCGCAGGTTGGTGCAGGAGGGTGTCTCGCATCCGCTAGATTCTGGGTGGAGGCTGCAATGGCAGAAAGGTTAGAGTGGGGAACACTGCCGCGTGGTCCGACAATGAGCGGGGCTCTATCTCTGAGGCCGCAACCATAGATTGAGTGTCTGGTGTGCCTAGGAGATAATCGATGCAGGCATCTGTTTTATGTGTATGGGAGTAAAATGTGCAGTTGCGAGTCTGTGGATAAAGAGTACGCACAATGTCTCCCAAACCCATTTTCTTCAGCCACAGCACCCCCTCCCATGAGAGAGCCCCAGTTTGACTTTGGTGCTGGGCAGATTTGTCCAGATCATTGCTAAAAACAGATTTAAGTCATTCCCCAGGAGCACCAGACGATCCTGCGTAGCCATAACCTCAGTCACAGCGAGTGCTACTGTCCCTCGTTAATTGTCCTGTGACACCGAGTGAGCTAGTAATCTGCCTCTAATTTCGTCCTGTTTGGGGCCTATCTTGCCTCGAAAGGATCTGGACATGAGGAATGCCACGCCTGCAGTTTTAGAGGAGTGGGTGGAGAAGAATTGGTGTGGGAAGGCCCTGGAGTGCATTCTTTGCCAGTCATTGGCGAGTAAATGTGTTTCTTGGAGAAAGCAGATGTGCGCCTTTGAGTGTTCTAGATATGAGAGTATGGCCCAGTGCTTAACAGGGTTGCTGAGACCCTTTACATTAAGGGTACGAATCCGTAGGTTATGTTGCATAGTACTGAAATAAAAAGCTCTCTGTGGGATCACTATGCGACAAGGTGCATTCTGTGATGTGAAGCATGAGAAAGAAAGAGAAGGCCTTATTGTAGTAATAGAGTGAGACCGCAGTCAGTAGGTTCCTCCCAAAGTAAACAGAAAAGAGGTGAAAACAAAGATAACAACCAATAGAACATTGTCCAATAGAGTTAGTGTCTAGGGTGAAAGACCCGACTAGAAAAAGGTATTCGGGAGTATGTAGTGGCTCGGAGTCCCCGTTCCCCGTCCCCCGCCCATACCACCGGTCTTAAATGGTGGAGCAATAACTTCACGGCCAGGATAATATTGCATCTATGCTCGCAGAGTCTCCAGAGAGCATCTCCAACACTGTCTGTCATTCTCTGGCCATAGTCGCTAGGTCAGGACGGAGCCTTGTGCACTGGACCCAGATGCTCCTCCATGGTTGGCTTCTGTATCCCCCTCTCTTGCATCTGTCAGATTGGGAAGCATCAGGTGAGGTATCTTCGATATCTAGGAGGTGACAGGCCTCCTCGAAGAATCGAAGTTGATGAGCTTGCCATTCAGGTGAAAAAGATGCTGGAAGGGGTGCCTTCACAAGTATGAAATGCCTCCTTTTCTAAGGTGGGAAGAAATATGGCAAAACTCCCTGCGCTTCTGGAGTGTGGAAGCAGCTAAGTCTTGATAAAGCATCGGCTTAGAACCTTTGAACTGTATTGGGTGTTGGTCTCTAGCTGCACACAGGATGTGTTCCTTTAGTGGAAAATCATGAACACACACCAGTATGTCTGCAGGTGGCGCAGAGTCCGGTCTTTTAGGGCCCACTCTATGTGCTCTATCAAGCTTAATGTCCATCTCCGATGAAAATTCCAGAATTGAACAGAAAAGCTACATGACGAATAGGGTTATGTCAGGTCCTTCGGCCCCGGTGGGTATACCCATGATACATATAATGTTGCACCAAGATCGGTTTTCTAACTCTTTGACATGAGCTTGTAGGTCAAGCTGTTGGTCTTTGAGTCAAAAGACTTCCTGCTGCAACTGTTCAGTCTTCTCATCGCGGCTTGTTTCGTGGTCTTCCAACGAGGAGACTCTGTTGCTCAGTCTATCGAGGTCTCGTTGGAACTCCTTAAGGTCAGTTGACAGATCTTTTTTGAGCATCTGGAGATCATCCCGAAGAGAAGCAAAGAGCACCTCAAAAAGGGACGGTGATCGGGACGTCCACCTCATCATCATCTGGTGTAGTTGCCAGGCCTGGGGGTGTTATGGGATCTCCAGTCTGGGACCCCATGGGCTTAGTGAGCATGTCTTTATGCGTGCAATCCTTCTCTCCCCATCCGGTGGTCATAGCTTCTACTGTGAATGGGGCCCCTGTCACCGAGAGAGAGGGAAAGGTCTGCCAACCCCTCAGATCCCCGAGGGCTCACCTCAAGCAGGAGACCCTGTACGGCCGGTGGGATGCCCAGTGGCAAATTGGCTACAATACGGGGTCACCAGCTCATGGGGTCTTCACGTTGTAAGTCTGTTGAGGCCAGCGTCCATACTCGAGGCAAGTTGTGCAGTTGTGGCTCGAGGGCTTCGCTTGGTGGCGGGAGCGCCCAGCTTCAGGAGGAGCTTCTATTGCACCCCGTGCCCCTTCTGAGTACAAGTGCAGGCTATTCCCTCAGGGCCCTCAAGTTGCAAGGCTGAGGAAGTGCCTGAATCAGGACCAGGAAGGGTGGCCTCTCCTCGAGCTGTGATGTATAGGGCTCAGTCTCTTCACTCCAGTCTGAGTGCCGGCGCACAGCAGCACGGTGAGGAGGGATTGTGGGGCACTCAACACCAGAGACTGTCTTTTAGGGCCCTTGGAGGTCTGGTGGCAGGAGACAGGGCAGGCAGCGAGGTCAAGCCCCTGTGTCAAATTTAGAGGATCACCAGTGAGGTAGGGCCCAGGCCCAGCAACACTACAGAGCAGGGAGGGCTCTGGGATTGAATCTGTCCTGCGGCTGTCCAACTCGTGGGAGGGGTCCCCCAGTCTCTGTGCCAGTTCCGCTCCCCGATGGGACACCCCCAGAGGCCTCATGGTTGGTTAAGTGGGCCGCGTTTCAAGGTGAGCTGCTCTCCCTCCCCAGCCCCAGACGGAGGGCCAATAATGGCTGCATTAGGCCTGCACTGGGTCGGATGTTCGTGAGGACCTGCTGCGGGTTCCTCTGCATGCTCCCGCAGCCCTGGGGGCAGGTGCCGGCTCTCTTCCGCTCTCCGTGCTGCCAGGGAATACTTCAACTGGGAAAAGGTCAGCCGGGCCCCTCAGAGGTGTAGGGCACACTCAGGACTCACCACCTCTGTACGTCGTCAGTGTGGCAGGGTCCTGCTTTGGTCACTTTGGTACTGTCTCCGAGGCGGCTGCCGAGGCCATGGGTGCTAGTCACAGTAGGCTTCGGGCCAGCGTGTCGCTAACTTGTCCTGGGCCACCCAGCTCTCCTCGCGTTCCCCAGCCGCAATCATTGTTTCACTAGCGGTGCGCCTCTGTATTCATTCTGTCAGTGTCCACAGCTTCCCTTGGCCAGAGCTCGCCGATGGGGCGGATTAGCCCGGTGTGCCGCAGTACATGCGGGATGGATTGGTGCTGGGGATGGAGAGACTCGGAAAGATGTCTCACTCGTCCACCATCTTGGCCGTGCCCCCTAGTTACCAATTTTAGTAAGTCCCATATTAAGGCCTTGCGTCCTAGGCAAAATGAACATTTTGAATTGACCCATTGGTAGTAACATCTTGACTGGGGTAACCATTTCCCATGCCTACAAATTTACTTTGACTCTTTAGGTACTTGGCGCACTCAGGTTCGGAATGCTTGTTTAAAGATGTCCAAAACTGCAGGAGCCAATGCAAATTTACAGCAGCCTCAAAGTTGCATAACTATGCTGCCTTTACTGTCAGTTTATAAAGCTCAGTGTGTTCCAGTAGCTTCCTAGGGGGCTGGTGTTTGGAGCTACTCCAATTTATTATCGCTCCAGTATGATGCAAACTGAGTCTGCAGATTACTCCTTTCAGTTCCAGCAGCCAGGTCACACTATATTCTGCATTTGGAGCTGTCACTGAAGTATATATCGGATTTAGTGTGTTTGGCACCTCTGATGCTTTGAGTATCACTTTGGACCTCGCATGAAGCAGACCTGAATATGGAGATTATTAAGGACTGCTTAGCCTGTAAGTATGGGTTTAGGTTACCGTTGTTCCTTTACGTGAAGGATTCTTTAAGTAAGGTTGACCTCCTGCAACTTTTTGATACACCAGGGTCTCTTCCTAAGAAAGACAAACGATTGGTCAAGCTTACTTTTTGGAGTTTAGTCGGACTGAGAGGTTAAAGGATGAATCAGTGAAGACCTTAGTACAGGTTTATATCAATTTAGGGTAATTAGTGCTATAGGGCCAGATGTACGACCCTACAAATTTGCGAGTCGCAAATGGTGTCGTTTTGCGACTCGCAATTTGCGACTCACAAGTAGGAATGTACAACAGTGTCTCAGACACTGTTTGCGATTCCTAATGGGGTTGCAAATTGCCTGCCTTATTAATATTCATGAGGCAGGTGCAATTTGCGAACCCATTGGGAATGGCTAGCACTCCCAGGGATGGTGGTCTGATGGGGTCAGCAGAATACCATGTCTATGACTGATTTTTTAAATAAAGCAGTTTATTTTTAAAATGCAACGGGATGCATTTAAAAAAGAAAAATGAAACGTTTCTGTTTAATTTCTTAAGAGTAGGCAGTGGTCCATTGGACCACTGCCTGCTTTTAAAAAATATTTTCAGTGCCAGTCACAAAGGGGAAGGGGTCCTCTGGGGACCCTTTCCTGTTTGCGAGTTTCTTACCAGCCATTTGAAATGGGTGACAAACTGCGAGTGTTTTGCGGCCGCAATTGGGGCCGCATAACAATCTTACATTGCAGTGGGACTCGCTATTAGGAAGGGACGCCCTTGGCACGCTCCTTCCTAATAGCGAGTCGCAAACCCTATTTGCGAGTCAGTAATACGTTTCGACTTGCAAAATAGGGTTTGTAAGTGGGGCAGACCAACTTTGCAATTGCAAACGGGCCGATTTCCCGCTTGCGACCGCAAAAAACTGGACGTATCTCTGGCCCATAGTTCTGTATCTAGCTCTAAACTAAATTACAATTGTAATACTATTTGAATGATATATAGTGGAATAAAAAAAGCAAATAACAAAATTAATGTACAGAATGTGGGCCTCTGGAACTTTCTGTTGGGATTAGATGTTGCAGTGATTAGATTTTACACCAAGACTACTTCTTCAAAGATGTTCGAATGGCAGTTTTCTAGTGATTTGAAAAATAAAAACAGAATGCAGACATTATAGGGTCAGAAGACATACATTAATTGTGCATAGTAAATAAACACTGCTGACAATGGACAGCCATCTACATTTAGAAATGAGGGAAGAACTTGAACCTTGCATCTCTTACATGAAGTACACTGTCTTTTAAAGGTTGGAAGCCCCATCTCTAGGGTCTAATGAATTTTATCTGCAAATAACCTTACAATTCAGACTCCTCTGCAACATAAAGAGTATTTGTCAGGGGAACATAAAGAGTATTTGTCAGGGGATTTTATAAATCATTTTCTCTCTGTAAACTGTTTTTATTCATTTACCTCTGGTGGGGCTGAGGGTGCTGGAGGAGGATCCTTAATAACCTGAAAAATGCAGAAGAACAGGTAACTATAAAGCACAACAGGAAGAGGGCTTATAAGACAGTTTGATTGGCATTTGTGAGAATGTAGTATTTTATGCTAGTTCATCAATCTTTACATACAAATGTATAACTAGGAGGTTGAGGATCCTGGCTCATTTTTTTGTTTGAATCTCTGTATTGCATTTTGGTAGTTATCTCTTACAGTAACAGCTCATATGACAATACAATAAACGACATATCATCTGCTTCTGAGTACAACAGGTGCATATCTGATATGTAGAATTCATCAAATGACAGTTTCAATATGAAGCCAGGATTACCGAAGGAGTTGCCCCCTTCCCACCTGTATTATCACAGTATTTGACATATATAATGTGCAGGCATCAAAACAACGTTTTGACCTAGCGTACATTGCAAGATTCTTGTTTATGTTTAAAAGAAAAATTCAACCAAAGGGACCAACTTGAGTCTATAAGTACAGTGATACACAACTCTGTCATTCCCCCACCCACAACCAGCAGCACCAGTGCATGTTCATGATCATGGATGTCAGAGCGGCGTCACCCTCTCACATGTCTGCCACCAGTCACGAGATGAGTATAGCTCCTAACGTCTTTGCTATCATGGGACAGCCTCTACGTCTCCCAAACTTCAACCCTCTCTTCAATCCTGTGTGTCCTCCTCTGGTATCTGTGTTAGTGACTGGAAATCTACCAGTATTGCGTCACAGTTTTGAGCTACTGGGAGTTTGAGCAGTCCTAGGGTGTCCTCCCTGTGTAGTACCGTACTCTCCACCTGCACCCACACAAGGAATGATTGTATCCAGGCCTTAATTGGGGGAGGGTCGGGAGTCTTCCACCGGTGAGTAATAAGGTGCTTAGCAGCTATAAAGCCCAGGTAAAGAAATCGGGAAGTGATCTTGTGTTTTTTAGTTCTAGGGAATAGACCCAGCACACACGCCTCCCAAGTGTGTAATGCTGGATGTTCTGTGCAGGAGGCTAATCAGGTCGTGACATCTTGCCAGTAGGTGTGTAAGGCAGGGCAGTGCCATAACATGTGGAGCAGGTCAGCCCCAACTAGTGCACATTGGGGCAAGCAGCGTCCATCTGATGAAAATATTGATTCGTTTTGGTGGGGGTAAGGTATGCTCTATGTATGATGTAAAATTGTATGAGCCGGAATTTCACATTCTGTGGGATATGTGTAGGTCCTGCCAAGATCTTTGTCCACTCCCTATCTGTCCAGGGATGATTAAGATCTTCCCCCCAATGAGCTCTCAAGCGTGTCAGTGGAGGTGTTGTGTGAGTCAGCAACGAGGCGGTTAACCAATGTATAATGTGACTTCCTGTCCCCATAACCTGTAAGTGTTATATTACAAAATGTGACTGTGGCTCAATGGTCATATCGCCCCACGCACGTGCCAGTGTAGCCAGTAACGAGTTGTGTAGTAAAAATTGCCCCAGGGGCAAGTCTGTGTTTCCCTCCAGGTCCTCATAGGGTAGCAAGACACCATCGCTATACAGGTCTCCTAATGTATGTAGTCCAGCCGCATGCCAAGTGGTAAGCTCAGCCCCAGATGTGATGGCGGTGTGTCTAGGCGTGCCCAGGAGGGGCAGCGCAGGTGCATATAGGATCACCAAACATGACAAGTAAAGGCCCCATCGCTAGCAGCAGTGCGCAACAGTTAATAGCAAAGGACCGTGGCGGCTCTAGTGATCGGGTGAAATAGATGGTGGATATGAGGCATCGACCAAGGTGACAACGTAGTGACTGTGTCAGTCAGTTGCAAGCCCGAGAGCCATCTAGCTACCCATTGCTGCTGGGCCGCCAAGTAGTATAGTTCCAAATTTGGTACTGCTAACCCTGCCCAATCCATAGGCGCGTACAGCTTAGCCACCCTGCAGCGCCCAGCATTCCAAATAAATTTGCACATTTTTCGTTTAAAGTCTTGAAAAAATTTAGCTGGTACATAATGGCCAAATTCTAAAAATAGTATAATAGTCTAGGAAGGATCATCATCTTCAACAATGCGATTTGACCCATCACAGATAATGGCAGTGTCTTCCAGAACATCATCTGAGTTCGAATGAAGGACACCACTCGTGTAAGGTTGCCGTCGAATAGATCGTCTAAGGAGCGATACATACCAATGCCCAGAAACTTAGCGGGCTGCCAGGGTACCACCGTTTCTTCAAAGGCTAGGCCTGGATCCGGGAGGTCCAACACAAAAGGAAATAAGCAGGACTTCCTCCAGTATACCCGAAGGCCCGACAGTCCCACAATTCAATGCAGTATATCGGTACAACAGCAACTCATCCGCATATAGGGATACTACATGTAGGCTGTCACCCAGCCATATGCCCCAGTCCATGCCCTGCCTGCGAAGTTCCGCGGCCAGTGGTCCAATTGTCAGAGAGAATAGCAAAGGCGAGAGAGGGCACCCCTGCCGGGTGCCATGGCGATCGGTATCGACTTAGAAATTAATGACCCAGTCCTGACCCTAATGAGAGGCTGTGTGTACAGTAGTTGTGCCAGGTGTATGAAACGCGCTCCAAGACCATATTGACGCAATGCCGCGAATAGGAACGGCCATTCCAGCGAGTTGAAGACCTTCTCGAGATCTAACACCAGGCATCCGGCACAAGCCCAGGCAGTGCAGTGCGTAAGCCAGAACTCGAAAAAAGCGTCGTAGATTTAATGAGGTGTTACTTGCTGGCACTAATCTGTTTTGATCCTGGTGTACCAGGGTCAGAATTGAGCGAGCTAAGCGGGCCGCCAGCACCCTAGCTAGGATTTTGCAATCTGTTTTGAGTAGCGCAAGTGATCTGTATGACCCCAGTACCACCAGGTCCCTATTGGGTTTAGGAAGGGAGACGAGTAGAGCCTCGAGCTGGGACTCAGATAGAGTGGCAGCTGAAAGGGCCTCCTCATATAAGAGCTTCAACTGCGGGATGAGCAATGTGGCATAGGTTTTTGTAAAACTCAGCTGTCAGCCCATCAGGGCCCGGAGTCTTCCCGGTGGCAAGGGCCTGGATATTGAGCAGAATTTCTACTTGAGTGAGCAGTTCATCCAATATCACCTGCTGTTCAGGGGTGGTGCATGGCAGTTCCACTGCGGAAAGGAACGAGCAGATCTTGACCTGGGTAGTCACGGCAGACGACTGATTTAGGTCTGAGAAGTGTCGTGTAAACTTGGCATGTATCTCTTTTTGCGTGTAGAGTAACGTACCGATAGAGGAGCGGAGCGCAATGATGGGTGTTTGAGAGCCTCCATGGCGTATGATCCAGGCCAATAATCGCCCTACTTGGTCAGCTGTAGCATATGTGCGAGCAGAGTGTGCCGTGTAATTTAATCACCAAAGTCTTTCCAGCAGGGATTTATTTTCTACCCGTTGCTTCGCCAGCGGCATATGTCAGCTGGTGTGTCCACCACTCGGGCTTCCTCTCTGAGGAGCCTGTTCTCAACTCCCTTGAGATCTGCTTCAATAGATCTGTGCAGACCACACTGTGTACCCAAGCAGTGCCCCTGGATCATTACTTTGAGATGGTCCCATTCCATGAGGCGTGAGAACGCTGTGCAATCGTTGCTCCAGAAATAATTGATTATGACAGAGCTCAGGACTTCCCGGAAAGTAGGGTCCTCCATTGTCTCCGGTTGTAGTCGCCATGTGGGGATGGCGGGCATGTCAGCATCCCATGACAGCTGCAGGAATTGCAGTTTGTGGTCAGAGTGAATCCGACCCATATAGTCAGTCTGTGACACCGATGAGGCAAGGGAAGATGTGCATATGAGTCTATCCAGTCTAACATGTAGCTGGTGGGAGCCCGAGAAGTATAAGTAGACTCAGTCTGTAGGGTGGTGGTGTCGCCAGACATCCATCAACCGCCAGTCTTCCAGCCAATCATGTAGCACCCGTGCAGCCAGAACTGTAGGCGCCCCCTGGAGTGGGGGGAACAAGCGATCCAGAGCCGGATCAACGACACAACTCAAGTAACCGCCTATTAACCACGGTAACCCGTACCAGAGGGATAATCTATTAGATAAGGTATTGAAGAATGTGGCTTGGTCAGAGTTTGGCTCGTAGACCGAGCCCAAAAGTATGTGCTGCCCATCCAGGCGGCCCTTTACTAATACGTATCACCCTTCCACAACAATGTCAGTCTCGTCTGCCGTGAAGGGAGTCCCTGGCCTAACCAACACCAGTGCTGCCCGTGCAAAAGCAGAGAAGCTAGTAGCAAAGAGCTGCCCCCGCCAGCGTCTCTGGAGTCTGGTGATCTCAGGGAGTGTCAAGTGTGACTCTTGCAGGAGGGCGATATGAGCAGAGTGACGCTTGAGATAGGAGTAGATAGAGTATCTGCGCACAGGTGTGCGAATGCTGAACGTTCCAAGCAAATATGTTAGTGGAAGCCATTAGCGTATCGAGGGGAGGTCCTGGAGTGTGTGGCATCTGCGGGTGAATAGAGAGTTGGCATATCGGCCAATACCTGGTGCGGGTAGAGAAACCACTTCAACAGTAGACTTGTGTACACAGCTAAACATGAAATCATAATTAAACAGTCATAAAACAAACAAAATTCAACAGACTTCAATAATTCCATAAGGGTGATTGTACAACGCTCATCCGCCCAAACCGTAAATCAAGTCATTGCACCTTAGTCGGCGAAAAAGGCAAGAAGGAGCACACCCTTGTGTATGGCAGGGGGCGTGTAGCACAAGGAAAGGTGTCCCCTACAAGGCAGTGTAGCAAGCAATGCCAATATTACGCATACATGGCATTTTAGTCCGCATATCAGTTACGAAGCAGGAGCAGAGTTCAACCTTCAGAAGAAAGAAAGAGAGCATTGGGATATATAATACACAAACATTAAGTGGCTATCCTGGTAAACATTACTCTATAGTGTTCACAGTGTGAAACGCATTGAGTTACTTGCATGTCCTCGGGACCCCGTCAGGGATAGACAGTGAGCCATGCAGTCTTCTCCCAGTCATATTATGACGTCCGCCGTGTGTGGGGTTACTTCAGGAGGCACAGGAGAGCCAGGGAAAGAAGGAGTGGCACCAACAGAGCACTTGTCGATTCCACACTCTGCGGGGCTATCACTTGATTCCAATGCGTATTGGGAGTCCCCCAAAGCCGCCGTCATCTGCCGCACCCTGTGCTGGTCCAGTATCATTTGTTCTATATTGAGTGCATGTTCCATTCTTGTATTGCTGTTTCTGCGCCGTTTCCCTCGACGCCCTCCGTGGGATGCTGAGCCTTGAGTTCCTCCAGGAAGCTCTGGGAATGCAGCCGCTTGATCCAAGCTCGTAGAGTCTAGCCATTCCCAGGCCATGGCAGGGGTGTCAAAGAAGTGTGTCTTCCCTTGTGCCACCACTCGTTGGCATGCAGGGAACAATAGAGAGTATTTGAGGGCAAGAGTGCACAGGCAGCGCTTCACCGCCAAGAATGAGTTCCTCTGTTTTTGCACCACAATGGTGTAATCTGGGAATAGCATGACATGGGCATGATCCACTTGTATAGACAAGAGTTTACGAGCTTCTCGTAATATCGAGTCCCTGTCTTTGTAATGCAGTAGGCGAAACAGTAAGGGCCTTGGGTTTAAGCCTGGGGGGGGCTCTTGTCGGAACCCTATGAGCCCTCTCAACTGTGAACGACTGTGACAGTGCCTCAGCTGGGATCAGACGGTGAATCCAACAATCAACATAGGCAGCAGCATCTTTTCCTTCCATCCCCTCTGGTAGTCCTACCACACGTATATTATTTCGCCTGGATCGCACTTCAGCGTCCTCCGCCCTGCACTCCACGGCATGTACCAGACTAAGCGAAGTCTCCACCTCATGGATCTTCAATGGAGCGAGTTTCGTCTGCTAAATTGGGATGGTCCGCGTGAAGTAGGTTAAGTTCCGTCCCTACAGCATCAATTTTGTTCTCCAATAAGGACCTACTCTGCTCCAGCGAGGTCTCCAGCTTTTCCACTGCAGCGAGCTCTGCATCCAGCTTACTGCTCATTGAGCCGGCGGGCTTGATGCTGACCGACTTGTCCGGTGGGGTCCGTGAGGTGTGTGTCTGAGTAGACACACAGCCGGTCCCAGAGTGTAGGCGGCCCATAGTGCCAGACATAGATCCCAAAGCCGTCTCGGTCACTGCAGAGCAGGAGTATGCCCCTCAAGCGCCCCGTCACCCACCTCCACCGGGCAAAACCCAGCGCCGCAACAGAGACCATGGTCAACCCAGAGGCACGGGGCCCAGCCCAGCTCCAGCAGAGGACACAGCCAGAAAGTCCTGGTGGAGGCACTTCTCAGTAGAATCCCATTGCTTCGCAGCTTCGTGGGGCACAAATGCTCTCAATGACAGTGGACGAAATGCAGCATTTGTTACCCACAGTGGGAGTGTCTGCAATGGGGAGCCGCGTGGTATGCGGCAGTGCACCTCTCCCCTACTCTCCCACGCCACCACATATACGCTATGGCCACGTTCCAGACGTCAAGGCGAGAACTCCGAGGCGTCTTGTCCCCACAGAGCAGGCCCACACAATCTCGCCACTCATGAAGTCCCAGGCAGGCCGAGGTCTCGCTCCAGTGTTGGGGGCACAGCAGGGAGCAGCACAGGACCTCACTCCCGACCCACTGCACTTTGCCCCCGCAGTTAGCCTCACCTGCCCCAGTTGCAGTGTTCAGGCTCAGTGCCTTCTGCCCAGGCCCAAGTCGCCGGTAATCAGAGGCCAGCCTTGACCTCTCTCTGCATCACGAAGGGTCCTCCAAGGGGGGGCGCACAGCCCTTTGCTTCTGCTCTGCAGCGTCGGCTCCTCAGGGGTGGGGGCCGCACCACTCAAGCCAGGCACACCCCGTGCCCGGCATCACACCGGAGGCCGGCCCAGGCCTCGCTCCTCATCGCTGCAAGTACCAGCAGGTAGGGGCATTATAGCAACTTGCCCTCAACGTGGCTCTCCTCCAGAACGGGTCCACCCGTCTCGTGCGCCACTAGTAAGGGAGGCCGTGTGGGTGCCAGGTAATGTCAGCTCCCTAGGCCTGAGAGCATGGCAGTTTTTATTGGCTCTTCCTCCCCGCTTGGCGTTCCCCAGCGGAGGACAGGCCGGGCTCCCTCTTCACCGTGCAGGCCAGTCACCCTTCAAGGCCAGGGCGGCACGCCCCGGGCCCGATCCGACCTCGTCCACCCCCGCAGACAGTGTCGCAGGTCCGCTACCCGGTGCAGCGCGATGTCCGTCAGGGCACACCTCATCTCAACAGCTGTCAGAGAGAGGGTAGGTGCACTTTAAATCTATCTGGCCTTGCTTCGATACGGACAAATGGCGGATAATAGGTGATTGGCAGCGGACCCTCAGCACAGCGCGTCTCCCATCTTGGCTCGCTTGGTCACACCCCCGAGGATCATGGCTCCTATATGATCATGTATGAATAGTCACATCTTGCCCCATCTTATGACCCTCCACTGGCTCCATATCAAAAAGAGATCACTATTCAAGGCATTATGCCCAACTCACAAGGCCCTTTACATCATACACAAGCTGTCAAATCAATGTCTTTGAGACCTACCAGCAATCCAGATCAGTCTCCTTGAATCGACTTCATCTGCCTACACAGATTCTAAAGATTAACAATCAGCTCTCTCCATGTACAATGCTCCCATCTTTTGATCCATCTCTAAAACTCAAAGAAAACTACCTAAAGTTCAGGAGCGGCTTGAAGACACCACATCTATCACCCTAGTATGGGAAGCCATTGGGCTATGTGTCGCCTGCAACATGCCAAATCCACCAATATATCTTGCTCAACAGACATCCTTTTCTACCTCCTACCAATTGATTTGATTTTCATTTTAGCAATGAAGGCTAATTCCTCAAACTTTCCGATAGGGAACTTGAAAGGCACTCTCCAACTCGGACTATGGTGCAGGCGGATTGGGTAATGCACATGAATACCTTCTTTGGTTCTCCATCTCAAAATGCTTTGGTATGGCAGAAATGTAGGATGAAATGCTTTACAAAACCCTCAATTAAATATAGATGGATAGATGGATAGATGGATAGATAGATAGATAGATAGATAGATAGAATCTGTACCATCAATTGATTATCATTACCAACATTGCATAGCAGCTAGAGAATACTGACAGACTCTGAAGAGGGCCACATGAATCTAAGATCCATAATCATCTTTGACTGTAAACTATCTTTGCCTGACAAAGTCACATTTAACGTCGCACTGCTATAGATCCTGACATTATACTAAGCGTTCTTTTGGAATCCTTGAAGTTAAAAAGGTGGGTGTTCCCAAATAGTGAAAATGGCCATAGATTCCAAGTGTGCCGTGATTCTAGATGAAATGTCACGATAAAGGGCTGCAAAGTGTCAGTGTGCCATTTAGGTGACCATTGAGAATATATCCTTTTTATTTCCCATAATTGCCCATAACTGTGGGTGATTTTGTGTCCTTTTTGACTGCTTTGCCTTATTTCGGAGAACACCAAATTTTTACACATTGCCAATATGTGGAAACAATTTTCCTTGTCGAATTTGAGGCTATTTTACCCAAAAATACAAGTGAAAGGAGACACATGGCATACAACCGTGACAAGAGAAACAGGGAGGGAAAAAGGGGGAAGTAGTAATTGAAATGGGAAGAAGGAACACGTTTTAGGGTACATTTATGATGCCTTAAGGTGAAGGGTCTGCCCAGATATAATTTCTGTAGTTCAACGTGCCTAGTACTTAAACTACACCTCAACAAGGCTGAAACCTGGTCTGTGTTGCTTGTGTTACTATTCAGAAAGGACCTTGCTTCTTAGTTCGGTTTGACTGTCCCTTGTGGAGCAGGCTGAAAATAATTTGTACGTCTGAGCTATGTTAGTATTGACGCATTTAAGTAAAAAACATAGGCCTTTCAGAGCGATTATCAATGACTCAGATGGTTTCGAGCATTCCTTCCTTCACATTTTGTGCTACTAATTTCCATTAGAGCCAGCAGACTCCTTGGACACAGGACTTATATAGCACTGAATTATGTGGATTTTATATAGGCTTTAAGATCAAGGCTGTTCAGAGAAATGCCTAAAGTTACACAGCTTTATTTCAAGTAGCACCTGTTGCACAAACATCTTAGATAAACATGCTCATTTTTATTGTCTCAGTAAACGTAACGCAATCCGCATGTCTTTGCACTCACCATTCATCAGCATGTTTACCAAGTCTTCCATAAGAAATCTTGCACCATAAGAAATCAGCTTACACAAATAAGCCTAACATTAGATTCCTTATCTTGAAAAACGGATACAACTAAATCGTGCTAAGTACTTACCAGTTTACAGCAAAGTGGCCAGAACCACCACATGAGAGCCAGGGCCACCAAAAGCAGGATTACCAGGATTGCAATGACAGCAGCTAAACCGTTAGACTGAAAAACATTAAAAAAAAACAACCCGGAAACATTAGCCAATTGTGTTTTTTTTTATTTAAATGGTGTGATTTGGTCGCTTTATTTTATTGTGTTTAATAAGAACTAAGGCTTGTATACCTCACTGAGACTTCGATCCCACAATTTGGTGAATGGGAATATCAGGATTAGAACCCATGTCTCCGTATTCCATTGTTTGCCTAATGGCTGGGAGACCATATCCTCCCATTATTATTATTATAAGCAACTTGTAATGCGCACAGCTGCCCCGAGGGGTTTCCGGCACAGGGTGTTCACAGATAACTGTTCTAACCATGTAGACACAGAATAGACACGTTTTCAGCATCTTATGGAAGGTGAGAAAAGACTGACAGTTTCTTAAGTCACCCGGTAATGAGTTCCAAAGCTTAGAATCCTGGTAAGCAAAGGAGTTGCCCTTCATACGGGTCAATGGAAACCTGGGGACACCGAACAAGGCCTCCTCTATTCTTTGTTTCACTGTGGTCTGGGTATACACTACGGCAACAGTGTTCCTGTTAAGCAAAGCTTAAGGATCAGATTTCGTCAAGACTACAAAACTCAAAGAATCGAGGCACAGATTAATGATTTTTCCACGCAACACAGCAAGACACCATGCTGCGCTGCGTGAAAGGGAGAGGGCCGGATTGCACCATATCTGTCAAGATATGAAGCATTCCTGTCCTCTCCTTGTGCTGGCACACTCAGGGCAGTCTAGCGCCAACACAGGCAGCCTTGTGCCGTGGTGCAAGGGTGCCTGCGTTACAGTCAGGATTGTTTGTGTGCAGGAAGGGACACCTTCCTGCACAAAACAATCCTGAGAGACGTTTTCCTATTTCTAAGTGTGCTGGAATCCAGCACACTTAGAAAGAGGAAACAAGGAGGAGAAAAAAAGATATTTCTCCTCATTGCGCCTCTATCGGGAAGGCGTACAAATCTGACACATTTCCAGGTCTACCAGTGTTGGTAAGTCTGGGAGTGCTTGAGAATAAAGGGGTGGATATGTGGGAACATCCATGCTCCACCCATGGAACGCCTTCCTGGTGCAGTGTGAAGCAGGTCAGCAACTTGCTCTGCCTTCCGTTACAACAGGTTTACCAAGTTAAGGTGGGTACCTCTGCATGGCATGGTAAATCTCTTTCTAGGTTTTGTGTCACCCTGCGTCGCCTTGCATGGTGCAAGGGTGATGCAAAACCTTGATAAATCTGGGCCCGAATTTGCATCACTGAAATTAGGGCCGGATTTAGGGTTTGGCGGACAGGTTCACTCCTTCACAAACACGAAGGATCCCCAGCTGCCTTATTTTTAAGTGTATTATATACTATAGCACTTGTGATAAGGCAAACAGCATATCTGTCACTTACTATACAATACATATGTCTGTGTACTCTTTTGAGGTCTTCAGCTTTAGCAGTCAACACCGCTCTGACAGGTGCAATTAGAATTGATTTAACCAGTGTGAATGCAGTACCCACTAGCAGTGGCTGCAGATTGATTCTTAAGAGTGATTGTGTGCTTTGCAAATTTCTGAGTTTCTAAAACGTGACACCTCCCTGAGTAAGCCTTGGATTTCCCTGCCTTGCTAAATTGGTTTTCAAGTGTTAACTGGGTGTTTTTCGTGCTCGTTTTGGGACCAACAGTAAGGTGGCCTGTAGACTTCATAGCTAACTTACTTCCCTAGTCCCATCTAAAGCCAAGTAACCCCTGACTGCCTTGTAACCTCTCTCATCTGAACCAGCTCCTACGTGAATTGCAATACAGGTGGATTTGTATTGCCCACTGCCGTGCTACTGTCCATCTCCCCTAAGCCCTTGTTGTTGTCCTGCTAGTTGCACTGACATCCACTGCTGAAAAAACACAGGTGAAATGCAACTTGAGGCACTCTGGAGTTCCTACTAGTAAGATGGCTACCACATTCACATGTAATGACGTTGCAGTGTAAGGAGTTAGCTGGTGGGCAATGCTTGTTACATTAAACAATCAGCCAAGCAGATGCAGTATAGCTCGCAGCCTATCTCCCCACCGGTGATGGCATTATGCATTGGTTTTACCGCTGCTAGACTTACTCCAGAGCTGCTGCCTCTCCATCCCACTGGGAGATGACGGAAGTGGATGGGGCTTAATCTGTGCTACACTGGTTTACCTAACGCACAAGTATTGCGCTCTTTGGTCCATACGTATGTGCTCTCCGACACATGTGCACTATAATGATCCTGTCTGGTGGCAAACCAGCTGCTCCTATCAGGTTATTTACTAATGTTCTGCTCGGGCCCTCAAAAAGTGCACTATGGAGCAAAAGATAGCATTAATTTATTAAACATTTTAAAAACCTGCATGAGCAGTGCTAAGTTGTAACCAATTGCACTATCAGAGTATCTGGTGCACCGTGGAAAGCACTGAGTGTCGGGCCATACACTCCTGTTTACCCAATATCATGTTATCGTGTATATATATATATATATATATATATATATAGTCGATATATGTCATACCAATACAAAACTAATTTTTCTAAACTTCTGCCAAACTACTGTGCTAATTCGTCACACTATGTCAAGGTTATTGCAAATGAACACTTTTTTGACCCCCTCTTCTAACAGGGTATGAGAATATCAACAGTAAGCTGAACATGCTAAGTAACGTCAAATAAGGCTGGAACCACCATCGCCAATCTTTGGTAGAAAGTTATTGATACTTGTCGGCTCATTCTGCACATCGGCAAGGTAGATATGAAATAAAAGCGGTGCCATCAGACACTCCAGCTTGAGAGCACTGCCAATATTAGTTATTTCGATTTCCTTTGCCCATTAGGAAAAGCAAACCAAGACCCAAAAACTACATATAGCATATGGACCCTCTCAGAGACAGAATAGACAAATAGAAATGTTCTGGTTAATATTATCAAATGTAAATACATCCCTAATAAAGGGTCTCTGTACTTCTCCAAACTTTGACATTTTATTTGATGAATTTCATGTCTCTTCTTAATGAAGTGTGCCACCATATGTGCAATCATATTACTAAAACGTATGGTACTCTTATGTTCTGTTGATCACAGTTTTGCTTTCCTTGATGTTTTTCCAAGTGTCCTTTGCCACACTGACATTTTATATAATATGTGCAATATTCTACTGCACAATGGGCGTAGTTCTTTAAAGTTATTTAATTTCATGTCTGTGGATTGGTGCACTTTCGCCTTACACACTGAAGCAACTGGAACAACTCAAACATGAATAGGTTTACTAAGCAACAGTTATTTCAACTCCTTATTGTGCTTTTAGCTATTGTTAAATTATTCTTAATGTTTCTATCTAGCTCAGACGCAAATACAGTCCCCACTGTGAAGATTGTCTTTAATTCATCATGTCACTGAATGATGTTCCAATTTGTTGTTTATATTTGTTTAATTGTATTGCTTAGAAGGGAATATTTAGACACAAAAATATTTTCTGTTCCTCTCTTTTTAATTTTGTCTCAAACAATGAATTTCTCTGGATTGCCTGAAAGTTGTGCAATGCTATTTCAAAAAACTTCATTGAATAGCCTGGTCTTCTGAAGCACTCAAACATTAATTGCTCTTCAAATCAGATTTTTCTTCTGCAATAATGCTTTTTACTCGTATCAACAGCGAATATGGGAAGTGTATCATTAATGGTTTTAGGTGGATATTTTTGGTACTAAAAAATTGATTCTGTCTGTCTTTTTGATAGTCTTGTGACCTACTGTATGACCCTTTATGCAACTTTCCCATCCAGCGGACCCCACTGACCTCAAAAACTACAGACCCATCTCCCTGCTCCCGTTCCCAGCGAAAGTCATCGAGAAAGCCATCAACAGCCAACTCGCCACATTCATTGAAGAACACAACATCCTCGACTCCTCCCAATCCGGCTTCAGAAAAAACCACAGTACGGAAACCGCCCTCCTCGCCGCAACAGACGACATCCGCACCCTACTGGACAAAGGAGAAACAGTAGCCCTCATCCTCCTCGACCTATCAGCGGCGTTCGACACAGTCTCCCACCGCACCCTAATACGCAGACTCTACGATGCAGGAATCCAGGACAAGGCCCTCGACTGGATCCGCTCCTTCCTCTCCGGCAGGACGCAGCGGGTCAGACTCCCCCTTTCCTCTCGGACCCCACACCTACCACCTGCGGAGTCCCCCAGGGCTCCTCCCTCAGCCCGACGCTCTTCAACGTCTACATGGCTCCACTCGCCCCCATCGTCAGAATCTACGGACTCAACATCGTGTCATACGCAGACGACACCCAGCTCATCCTCTCCCTATCCAACGAGCCCAACACCGCCAGACGCAACTTTCGAGAAGGCATGGAAGCCGTCGCCAAATGGATGAAAAACAGCTGCCTACAACTAAACACCAACAAAACAGAAGTACTCATCATGGGCCCAAACCCCGATGCCTGGAGCGACACCTGGTGGCCCCCCGCCCTCGGAAACCCGCCAACCCCCACGGACCACGCACGCAACCTGGGAATCATCCTGGACTCCGAGCTCAAAATGGACCGCCAGATCAACTCTGTCTCGTCTTCCTGCTTCCACACCCTCCGCCTTCTTCGTAAGACCTTCAAATGGATCCCCCTCGAACACCGAAAGACCGTCACTCACGCCCTGGTCACCAGCAGACTCGACTACGGCAACGCACTCTACGCCGAAATAAACAAAAACCTCACCCGCAAGCTAAAGAACATCCAGAACGCCGCCGCAAGACTGGTCCTCAACCTGCCAAAACACTGCCACATCTCCCAGCACCTGCGCACACTCCACTGGCTCCCTGTCGAGGCGAGAATCACCTTCAAGATGCTCACCCACGCACACAAGGCCCTTCACGGCACCGGACCAGCATACCTGAACAGCCGACTCAAATTCCACGCACCCCAAAGGACCCTACGATCAGCCCAGCTCTCCTACGCCGTGGTCCCCCGCACCAGAAAGACCAGATCGGGAGGCCGCTCCTTCTCCTTCCTCGCGGCCAAAGCATGGAACGCCCTTCCGCTCCACCTCAGACAGACAACATCGCTCCCCATCTTCGCAAGAAACCTCAAAACCTGGCTCTTCGACAGACCCCCTCCTTGATGGATGGAACCTGCACCCCCCCCCCTAGCGCCTTGTGACCCTTACGGGTGAGTAGTCGCGCTTTAACAAACCCCTGATTGATTGATTGATTGAATAGGTAACACTGTCTTTGCTTATTGTACTTGTAAACATAGGGGCATATTTACAAAAGAAGTGACGGAGCACGGCGTTAGACTTGTTGGCTCGGCATTAGCCTTTTTGTCTTAAAGCCACTCTCCACCACTTCTGAAACACACGGCTGCACCGAGAATACGGTGCAGCCTTGCGTTTCCCCCTGTGCTGGTACTACATTTAGCAGTCTAGGCCAATGCAGGCACCCTTGCACCATAATGCAAGGGTGCCTGCATTGAGGGTAAGGATTGTTTATATGCAGGAAGGTGTCCCTTTCTGCACATAAACAATCTGAAATGGCATTTTGTAACTTCTGTGTGTGCTGCTTTGTCCAGCACACATAGGCGCAGATTTACAAGCCCCTTGCGCCTCCTTGTGCCGCCATTGCATCACTTTTTTTGACGCAATGGCGGTGCAAACAATGCAGCCAATTTACAACGTGAAGGATCTAGAGACATGCATCATGTTGTAAAGCCCTGCGTCACATTATACCTGCGCCAGGTATAATGTATGCAGGCTAGGCGTTCCGACGCAAAAAGCCATGTAGAACTGACGCAGTGAAATTTACAACATTTCACTGCGTCACTCTACGCCTTCACTGCGTCAAAATCCCTATGCCTGCTCAGACCAGGCGTAAGGAACGATGCAGGGCTTTTTGTATGGGAATTACCTATCTGTTGTGGCACACTGCTGGAGTTGCATCACTTTCATTAGCAACTCCAGCAATGCGTCACTTTTGTGCCAACAGATGTGTCAGTATTTCTGACACATCTGTTAATGCTTGCGCCATGGAGCACTGTATTGTAAATAAAGCGCATTCATGGTGGCGCAAGGACATTTGGCACTGGAGCAAGGAAACTGCCGCATCTATGCAGATGCTTCAGTTCCTTGTAAATCTGCCCCATAGAAGTTGCAACTCGTCATTTTTTTAAATGATTATTTATGTGCAGGAAGGGACACCTTCCTGCACATAAACAATCAATGGCGTTTTGCTGTTTCTATGTGTGCTGCACAACGCAGCACACATAGAAACAGCAAAAATGAGGAGAAATAAACAATTTGTCCTCGTTTCACCGAGTAAGACCCGGTTTTCCCTGGTCTTAATTTTGGCACTGCCTCATATTTACGCCGCTCTTGTAAATATAGGGCAGCGTCAAAATCAATGAGTGTTGCGGTGGAACGCCCACGACAACACCGATTGCCCACCCCTTTCACGCTAAGTATAGCGTGAAAGGGTGCCTTATTTAAGAGGCAGTATTAAGCCACGTTAAGTGGCTTAACGCTGCCTTGTAAATAAGGCGAAGCCCATATCGCCACAGGAAAGTCACTAAACGTGACGTTCCTGTGGCAATAGGGGCTTGTAAATCCTTTCATGCTTATTACGTTCTTGTACATTTTTTTTCCAATGTTTCGAGTGGTACTTTTTAACCTGACTGTAATTTTTTATTCTGTAAAATGTATCTCTCTTCAAATTCCATTCACAAATTCATCAGCATATGATGGAGCTGCACATGAGCCCATGGAAGTTCTGAATAGCTGCAAATAATATCTGTTTTCACTCTCACTCGAAAAATCGTAGTAATACAGGATGGAGTCCATTAGAAATGTATGTATTGACGCCCTCTATTCTTAACATTAACAAGTATATCATAGCAATGCAGCGTGGTACGAACAGGTAAAAAAATGACAGCCATCCAAATGCATGTGTAAACATATACGGCACCTCATTTATGATATGCATTTCAGGTTACTTAAGACCCACTCGTATGCACAAAATATGAATATGAACAAGCAACAAAAAAAAGCATAATTAAACACCACTGGCCCCTATCTTAACCACCATCCTGAGTCCATGTCTCAGATGAAATCGTAGCTTAACAGGCAGTGCTTAATTTGAGTCAGTGGTTTCCGGTGCTCGGCACTGGCACTTAATTGCCAAAACCGGCACTTGAAAGCTGCCACATGGTGGCACTTTTTTTTTGTAATTTAAAGATAAGCAGAACAACTGTTGCTTACTAATTCAATATACATTGCAAACTACTAATAGCTGTCACCCAAATCATTCTTATACATTGTGTGCCTCAAACAGTATGAATTGCCACACTTGTAGCAGTGTGATGGTTAGGAGTTGTGTAGGTACTGCCACTGGCAGCGCTGGCAGGGGCAATGGGTGGTTCATGCTGCGGTGGCCTCCTGACGGGGGCCCAGGCCCTTACATTTTTACAAATTAAGCACTGTTAACAGGTGAGGTCAACCTGTGACAGTAGGTGAGTTCAGGATTTACCATTTGTCACCCATAATTAACAGTGGGAAAGGACAGGTGATAGAGTCATGAAGGCATCATCTCCGGTGTACGGCAGTGCTCAGTCGGCCTCCTCATCTTTGGATTTAAATTTCTCTAGCAAATCATCCCATAACATTGCTCTAGGTTGTTTGTGTAACCCTCAATACTCCTCCCTGCGCAATGCGTAGCTCTCTGCGTGCCCCAGTGGCAAACCTCTTTGCCCCAGCTTGCAGCAAGGGACACACTAGGGGATTTCCATCGGCGTGTGATCTTACATTTAGTCAGAAGAAGTGCCAAATCAATAAATCGAGCCATAGTCCTAAAGTTCTTGGGACTAGGATAGAGGCCCAAAAGGAAATGTTCGGCATTGTCCCAGTGTGCAGTCCCTGTAAGTGTCGAGAGCGATTCCCTCATATCTCCCCAAGAGGATGATAATGAAGGACGGGCACATAACATGTGCAATAAGTCTGCAGTGGCGGCCTTACCATCTAGGGCAGTTGGGTGATGTTGCGGGGAAAATCCTGTTGAGTTTCAACGGTGTCAAATGCGCTCTATGGACAAGTGAAACCTGAATACATTTGAAGTGGGCAATGCAGGGTATCATATTTGGGTACTCAATAAGAAAACGCCATTGTTTATCGTGTACTGCACGGATTAGGTCTGCCTCCCACTGCGCCCTTAAGGGGTCCAAAGAAACATATAGATGGGCGCGTAACTCTCTATAGAGCCATTTGTCTAGGTATCTACCAGTGCCTATTTCATACACGTCTTGATTCAGTGTGTGTGTGTGTGTGTATAAGGTTCAGTCCCCGATGGCAACCAGTACCGACAAACACAGTGTAATATGTTGGCATGTGTCAAGAAAAGGGAATTAGGGAGCCCATGCAGATGTGCAAAATCCTGGTGGGTCATGAGTGCTCCCTCAGTGTACAAATCACCTATTGTTGTGATTCTTTCATTCTCCCAAGGTAACTGGGCCAGGTGGACATAAGTGTGCCCACCGGAGTAGGCAGCCCCTCAACGGGATATTGTGGGATATAATGGATGGGTGCGTTCGCATAACAGAGAACACTTCTCCAATACGTAATAGCGTTGTTAAGTGGAAGTGGGAGACGCAAGGGTCAGCCCATTCCAGGCAACAACAGGCTATGTAACAAACCCAAACATAATATTCGTAGAGTATAGCCGATATTATTCAAATGAAACCCCGCCAGGAAGTAGGATAGCCATTGTAACTGGCCAGCTAGACAATAAGCCTTAAAGTCAGGCGCACCTATACCACACTCCCCAGACGGCAGCTGTAGTTTAAGTAGGCTAACTGGAGGCCATACCGTTCCCCCAATGAGGTCAATCAGCAGAGAGTGTTCAAAGTGTTATAAATGGTTGCGGTTAAGATGGACCGGTAGGGTCACAAAAAAATATAGTGGCTAAAGCAACACAACCATTTTAGATAATGCCTGCAACTGATAGGGGCAACGTAATACAGAATTTCACCTGGAACCTTAATGACGTGATGGTTTTTGATAAGTTCTCATCTATCAGATCTGTAGGTGATCTATAAATTTAAATGCCTAAATAACAAAATATACGATGTGCAACAGATATGGGCTGAGTGCCCAGGAACAATGTGTTGTGAAGCATTGTGTCCTAAAAACCAGAAAGCATGTGATTTAGTGTGTTTTACCTGTAGTCCAGACATGGCGCCAAAGGACCAAAGTAAAGTAAATATGGGTGTGAAGTCCATTTAAAGATGTGCTTCTGCGTGAAAACGAAGCCGCGTTGGTCTAAATATATTAATTTAGTAAGCAGGGGAATAATACGTCGCACCAATACCTTGCACAATTTCTTATACTCTGAGTTTAGAAGGGAGAGGGGTCTATAAGAAAAAAGGTCTTCCTGGGCACGACCGGGTTTAAGTAAGGAGGTGACCAGAGCCTGGCAAGTAGTAGGTGGCAGGGAGCCCGCTTCCAGGGACACATTGTAAAGTCGGTCCAATTGTGGAATTAACCGGGAGGCGAATGTGGAATATAATTCAATGGGTCAACCATCCATCCCAGACGTTTTATTGCAAGCCATATCGCAATTCGCCAGGTGTCAATGGGGCACCTAATTCTGTGCTATGCACCGCCAAGACCTGCGGGAGCCTCAGATCACGGAGAAAGGAATCCACGACCACTGAGGTCTGGGGGCACTAGCCTCATATAACCTAGGAGTCTAGATGAAAAATTATGAAGACTACGAGGTTTTAACTGATCTATCTGATAAGATCTATATCTTGATTGTGATGGCTAATTCGCCATAAGAAGGGTGACTGGAAACACACAAGTTAAAACACACAAGTTAAGCTCCACCCCTATTTGTCACAGAAGAGTGACACTTGCGTGAATTAGCATAATATATTTACTGTGTGTCTTAATCTTATTAATGTAAAATGAAGCACCAAGCATACTGCTGGAGTGTATTCATTGTAGAAATAGGTGTGTGCTCTAATGTTTTCATTATAATGTTATAAATTGTAGTTCTCGTTCATATTTACATTTTGAGTTATACTGTTTTTACTGAAATTTCATTCTTATGTACTCATGTACTTATCTATTAATGTTTTGCATTTATTCTATAATCGTATGTGCACATATAATCATGTATTTACTATGTACACTGACTGTTTCATTCTTATGCACTCATGTACTTATCTATTGATGTTTGCATTTATTCTATAATCGTATGTGCACATATAATCATGTATTTACCATGTACACTGACTGCTTTATTAAGTTAATTAACCAAAGGCCTTCAGCATTTGGTCTTTAATGTTTCACCTTCAACATGAAAGTTCTGCTTACATTGCAATGTTCTTTCTTTTGCAGGTGCTTTCACATCATCTCATAGTTAGTGAAAGACATATTGTGTGTTAGAGATAGTGAGGTCTGGGAGGAGAGCTTTTGGCCAGAATGAGAGGCGCTTACAAACTAAGAGAAGAATCCTATTCATGTCATATCAGGAGCAGGGAGACTCCAAGATCGTCCTGATGTTCAAACCGTAGGATGGGAAAATCGAGTGAAGTTGCCAACTTCTACTGTGAGAAGGTGGAAAACTACTGGAAACGATGGCATGGAATTCTTTAATGTTCTGTGGGTTTAATTGGTGTTTTCCCTGTTAGCCTTTAGAGCAGATACTCTTTGGACTCAGAGAAGTACAGACCTCTCTGCTTATATTTCCATTGTGTGGCTTTATGCTATACATTGTCCTGATTTGGAGAACGTTTGCTGATATCTCCGCTATGCTGACACCTTCCTGTTTCACCTGATTTAACCAGGTTTCCCTAGTTTTCCCAACTTTAGTTTAGGATAAGTTTAGGTGCTTTACATTTATTCATGTATAGGCAGGAGTATCAGAACCTCTAGACTGATCATCAAATCCTATTTCTTATCCTCTGTATTGCTGCAACTGAATTTCTTGTATGCCTTATGCTACTAAGACTTAATTTAATTCGAAGTTTCGGTTTACCTGTAGTGAGTCTGTATCTTTACAATATGTTCTTGAAATTCATTTATATCAGTTTGCCTTTAAACTTGGAATAAACCCATATAAATCTACTTACTGATTCCTGCTCCTTTATGTGTGGCCAAATGGGATACACTGTAAATTGAGTTGTTTGATGGATAGTAACTCCCCTTTACCTCGCAAGCAACTAAAAAGATTAATCGCAGAATAAATGGTAAGACCGTCCCAGTGCTCTAGCTCTGCTAACTTTGATATAGTTGAAGGAATAGGTATTAAAGCAGGAGTGATCCTATTGGGTGCCGAAAAAGTATTAGACTGGTCTTTGGCTTGCCAAGGGTAACATGGATTTGGAACTAAATGCTTAGACGGAGAATGTGCATTTTTCAGCAAGACTACCACCTCAGTGGTCAGTTTGGTGTTCCAGTCCAAGCTAATTGAGTTATTTCTATAAGCCTGACCCTCAAGCCATTTGGGCCCCTGCCCGGGTTTTTCATTTACAAAGATGGGGTACATTAGCAGCACCTACAGTGCAGGATAGGGATCATTTAACTGGGCTAATTACCCTGGACTCCCTACATATAATTGATTTGATGCCCTTGCAGATTGATAGAGAGGAGATTGGCTCCTCTCTGGCTGCCCCCGGGGAAGGGGCTAGCACAAGGGAAGTCAGCATAAAAGAGGTGCCGAACGGGGATGGAGCACTTTTGAACACCTCTAATATTAACTTGAGTGTACTTAGTTGGGACATTGCTGGGTTAACATCATTATTAGCAAATGGGCAGGGGCTGGATTTTTGTAAATTATATGGAATAGTGTATTTTCAAGAGATCTGGGATGTAGAGGGGATTTACTTTATGGATGGGTTCACCGCCTTTAGGGCTAACGTTGTGGCTTCCCCGCATGGTTGAGGTAAAGGGTGCCTGGTGACATCAGTAAGCTTAAGGCTAGAGCACGTCATGGAGCAGGTGGCTTTTGACTCTGGAATTATTTTGGGTGCTTTACTATCCTTCCCGCATAAGACCAAGGTCCTGTTTATTAATATTTATAACTCCTCCTCCTCAGAGGTAGCACTGGAAACTGAGCTAAGAAGATTCTGGGAAAAGACACTGCTAGAGTGGTCTTTTTCACCTATAATCATGCTGGTGGGAGACTTTAATCTACACCAGTGGAAACCAAAACGAGTGTTCCAGATGCTAAGCGCGTGTTCCTGCCCAAAGGCTACAATTTTATCAAATGTTCAATGCCATATGTTGATCAATGTAATGAGATAATCACATCAATAAGACATCAGCAAACATCTGCATTTTAACTATACAAACACTTATTTAACAATGTTTAAGAAAAGAAGAAGAAGAACAAAGATTTCTTCCTGGAATCAGTTTTACTTTGGTTCTCGAAATAGTTCATAAATGTTATGTAGTCACATTCATCTAGATTATTCTACACCCATGCTTTACAGTTATTAATAACAGGAGGGAACAAGGCCAGTGCGTGGTATCAGAGCAGGTTCATTTTAGCCACTCATTTCAAAGAGATATTTTTGATCTTATTGTATCTGAATTGAATCTTATTAATCTTTTAACTAAAGAAGAGTACGACTCCCCTAGGTTAGTACCAACTTTTAAGGATAGAGGCTACAATTCAACTATTGACTATAGTTATGTGTCTTCACGCCTGATTCCGTTTGTGGTGGGGTTTAGGACGGTGTGGAGCATTTCTAGTGACCATAACCCAATCGTGGCTGAGTTTGGTTGGTATGATTTTTCGGCCAAGGCGCCCAACACATAGAAAGATCCTCTTATAACAAAGGAACAAGGAAGACACATTAGCTGGGGTGAGTATCCTGGAGGACCTCTTGAGGAACTTGATACAAGTGTGCAGCCATGATTTTGATGTCTGTCTGAATACGGATTTATCTGATCAAGCTATTGTGGTCTCATTCTCTAGTATCTGTAAAGAGGTCCAGCCTGCCCTTACCAGAAACTGCTTTCGACTAAATAGTCTTTGTCCCAAATAAGTCGATAAGAGGTGTACAAGGCTTATAAAGAATTAAAGGCAGCTCTTAAACAACAGCCAAGGTCGTCAGTGGTAGTTAAAGAGGCAAGAAGGAAATATGTGCAGGTGAGCAGGAGCCGAAAGAGCGCCTTGAAGAGAGAAGCATGGGAAGAGCTTAAGGATGCCTGTAACTCTAGAGATAGTTCGGCTTTCTGGAAAGTCAGAAATCCACCATTATTTAATGAGGTAGCAGTATCGGATATGAGTCAAACTATACCAGCGCAGAAATGAGTTGCTCAATTCGGACATATATATGCGAGCAGCAGTGATTCCACCCACATTGTACCCCCAGTAAGAGATGTAAACTTACAATTTGAACTGGAGGTAAGGGAAGGAATAGTGGAACTCACAGCTGGGAAGGTGCCTGGTCCTGATGGGGTGCCTCATGACCTTTTTAAACATGTATAAATCTTGGACCCCATTAATTACCAAACATTTGAATGCTGTAGCCCGAGGACATATCCCTTTATCAGGTAAACAATCAGTTAATGTCCCAATTTTCAAAAAAGAGAATTGAGCAAACCCAGCGTGCCATTGTCCAATTTCTTTGATAGACGCCAAAGTGAAAGTATTGGGTAGGGTCTTGCTGAAACGATGATCAGACTGGGCAAATAATAAGGAAATTGTGTCAGAAATACAATATGGTTTCAGACCAGGATGAGGAACAATTGAACAAAATCTGAATCTTGGGTGAATAAATATACAGTTGCTAAAAGGGAAAGCATACACCTAGCCTTCATGGACCTCAGCACAGCGTTTGACAAAGTGGTTAGATCAAAACTGTGGACTGTGCAAAGGGACATGGGTGTGGATGAAGCCCTTGTAGCTTTTTCGCACGATTTGCACATGGGGCTTGAAGCCTCTGTAAGATATAGTCTATCGGCAGAATGCACTATGCAGTTTCAGTTAGGGTGGGGGTTCGGCAGGGCTGCATATTGACCCCCATGCTTTTTTATCCTATATATCAATTTAATCAGTTTTTAGGGAGTTTATTGCAAACATTTTCTGAAGGTAGGAAATAGAATGGTCCCAGCTTTGTTGTAAGCAGAATACTGTGTTCTCATTGTGCGTACAGCCATTGATTTACAGTTATTATTGGACAGATTTTATGATTTTATGGAGAATTTGGGCCTGAAAATTAATTATACTAAGTCTTATACCATGATATTTGGACCGAAAAAGGCTACAACTAAAACTTATAGAATTAAGGACCATTGTATTGGAAATGTAGACAAGTTTTGTTATTTAGGGATTTTGCTGGACCACAAATTGAATTGGGACCCTCTGTTGAAATCACACGTTCAGTCTTTTAACAGGGTAGCCCATAACGCTGATGCTTTTTCTAGGCGGCTAGGTTATAGACACATAAAGCCCTTATTACATCTCTATAAAGCCAAATGTGTCCCAACTGTAGCTTTTGAGGTGGAGATTTAGAGATATAAATCTTGCCTTCGCACATAAGTTGCAGAAAATAAATTCTTTTGAAGAATGTTGCGGAGTCCCCTGCTGTGGCAGAGACAGTGCATGATGAGCTGGGAGCAAGCTTTATTGCAGATTACATACAATTGCGTCCCATACTCTTATGGTTTTCCATATGGCTAAAAAATGAGCTAGAGTTTAACAGGAAGATCCTGAGGGATTGCCCGAGTATGGAATATGGTCAGCATATACCTTGGTTGAGCTATATAAAAATTACCCTGAGTGTTCTGGGCAAACCTCAGCTCTAAAATTCCCCAGAGTAGATTTCTAAATGAGATATTGTGTGGGTTAAGGGAGCCTTTATGGCACATACGCAAGAAGCAAGAGCCTCAAGCTCTCAGCATAAAAGCAGTTACACCCACTATGTCATGGTGAAATCTACATACAAAACAGAACTGTATTTAACGTTGGATATGCTAGTTTTTCACAGAAGGTTTTTAATGTATTTTTGTCTGAATTTGTTCCCTCAGCTATTAGCGGGGTGGCACAAGGCATCCGCCCCCCCCCCCTCCCCTTTGCACATCTGATATGATCTCTAACAAGACACTTTACATATGTTTTTTATCTGCCCTAAATGGACTGGTTTGCGACACAAGTGTATTTGCCCTCTTCTCTTGCCTTTGAGGTTTACGCAAGCCAGACCAGCTTTACTGTATTTGCAATTTTTGCATAATCCTAATGTATGCTACTATTTATCCAGGTTCTTATCAGGGGTGTTTCATGCTAGTTTCTGAAACTGTATTTTATGGACGGAATATGAATTCTTTGATGATTTTATATTGTCTTCATTGTACTTTTAAGATTTCTTTTGCAAATTGAATAAATATATTTTGATTTATTGAAAAGTAAAGTATTGTGGGGGCATAGAAATTTTAAAACACCAAATGTAAAAAACTTGCATTTTACTATGATTCACTGTTTATATATTGAAAATACTGGACTAATGGGGACGCCGGAAGGATGCAAAGTGCTCCCATTATGGGGGAGATAATGCAGATATTATGCATACGTTTGCCCAATGCCAGGAGCTGTTTGAATTCTGAATGACAAGTTTCAAAGAGCTGACGGTGCTGAGTGGGAGACTGATGGCTCCATCATGGGAGCTGTTTATACTGTGATTAGGATCTTCCCTTTTGTCGGCAGTGGTGATATGCATTTATGTGTCACTTCAAATTAGAGGTGTCAGTTCTAAAGGGTGTTGATTGGCCAGGATTTGGGGGTCAATAAAAGAATGGCTCATTGACGGTTCAGAGGAAGAAGGTATAAAAGGAAGGTGCCCAGTGCCCACGTATTCGTAATGGTACTGGCAAAGGATGTATATAATAGATGAGTGTTGATTTCTGAGATGCTATTTTTTGAATTACGTATGTGTTTATTTATTTAAAGCTACACCACACAGTCACCTCAGGGTATTTTGGCACTAAGAAACAAAAGGGCAAAGTTAGAGTCACAACAACAGTTAACAGATTAATTGTGTTTTAAAAACCCAGCAAAATTGCAGGTAGCGTCGAAGGGAATTGATGGTGTTGTCGAACATGGAATTTGGCTTGAAATATTCCCTATTTTGGTATCATTGTTTATAGGGCTTCCTCCAAATAAAAATAGCTAAATAAAATCATTGTTTCAAAAAAGCTAAATCATATAGGAGTCTTTGCTCAACTTATTAACAGTGCCTACAAGAAAGATATATGTTACACAGTACTTAAGGCAGTTGCTTAATAGTGCATACTGGGGCCACTACCAGTTCAGGGTGGATACAGCAGGACCCATAGCTTGATTAGTTAATATATAATTGCTGAGCTACTGTCATATTGGGTGGACTTCATGTAACACCCTGGTAGACCCTCTAATGCCCTCAATACAAAAGTGAGGCAATATCTTTTAGAAGTACTGTGCTCTGTTTTGGAATCTCATCACACAAAAGGAAGCATGGCTCTTCAGCGCATAATCGAAAGACACACAGATGATGGACGGAATGCAGAGCAAATCAAACATTCTCCCCCAGTCAATAGATCTGGTTTAATCTATTGATCTTTTGCTTACCATGCCACCCCAGTTTAGACCCAGCCATAGGCAAATCAGTCTTGACCCTGTGCCTCCTGGGAACAGTCCAGTCAGAACTGCCAAACCAGGTCCTCCCTGGACCGCACACAAGCATCATGGGACCGGTTTTGGGGCATCACCCCTCATCAGCCAGGCTAGCTTGAATCCAGTGGGACAGTGAGCCCGGGACCAACGTCTGAGCATACCCGGCGCACTTAGGGCCGGTTATGATGAGGTTGATATGGCTGGCTGATGAGGGGTGACACCCCAAAACCGGTCCTAGGATGCTTGTTTCCAGTCCAGGGAGGACCTGGCCTGGCAGTTCAAACTGGAATCGCATGGGGAGCAAAAAAACGATGGATTTAGGCCTAGATCCCTGTACTGGGGTGAATGTATGACATTGTTCTGCATTCTGTCCATCAATTGTTCTTTTTGCTTCAGCGTATAATGCCATGCGTTATTAGGAATGATGGATTCCTTTGTTTGGGGAGCTCACCTCAAAGTTCCTGAACCCATGTTAAATAACAGATGTAGGGGATATAGAACACAGCACTCCGTGGGAAACAGCCTTTATAACACAGCAATTACCACGCATATGCCTTTACCACGCATGCCTTTTGCCTTTTGCCATTTCGCAAATCTAGAGTGTCGCTGGTGTTGAGGGTGCTCTCTGAAGAGCTGTAATGACAGAGAAACACGTGTCAGGAGTTGCTTTTATTCATTTCAGGTTGGCTTGGATGGTATTTTGCCAGTCCAAAGCTGTAATACTGTGCCTGGAGTGGTAAATGGCTTTTGTCATTTAACAGTTCGGCATGGATAGCACTGTGCTATTCCTATGCTTAAAGACTTTGCTGTAGAAATGGCAAAAGACTTTGTCCCTTTCTATCTCGGCGTGGATAGCACTGTGCTAATCCTATGCTTAAAAACTTTGATAGAAAAGCAGACATTTGAGGTGAGCAAATCTAGAGTGTCGCTGGTGTTGAGGGTGCTCTATACAGAAGCTGCCTTCCACCTAAACTTGGGAACTACCCAGAGTTCTCTTCTTCTTTTTTGCATATATATATATATATCTATCTATATACATACATATATTACCTACTGGCGATTGCCAGTAGCTAGTTATAGTCTCTGATTTAGATCTCGGCAGACGGGTTACTCCGTCACAACGATGACAGATATCCTGTCTGCCTAAATCTAAATCACATAGGATATAATGGGATTTATATTCCGGCTGATGGGATATCCATCACCGTTGTGACAGAGTAACCTGTCAGTCGAGATCTAAATCAGGCTCCTAGTTTCGATAGATGAAGCGTTTTTTGGTTTGCTAATAACTTTGGCA
The DNA here is from genome assembly GCA_963921515.1 of Calotriton arnoldi. Lineage (NCBI taxonomy): Eukaryota > Metazoa > Chordata > Amphibia > Caudata > Salamandridae > Calotriton > Calotriton arnoldi. The sequence goes on from CAWUFW010006541.1 coordinate 623,832, forward strand.
CCATTTGATGAATCTTCCTGGAAATTTTCCACATAGTGTTCTACTTTGTTTAGTTCTGCATAGAAAGTTTTGGGGTGATCCTTCAAGTAGGGGGCCGAGAAAAAGGGGGGGGGTCAAAAAATATGTGTTTCCAATGCATTTTCCAAAGGGATTTTAGACACGATTACAGCCCAAACCGCTAAACAGAATTACACAAAAATGGCAGAAAGCAAACTATTGGTCCAGAAAGAGCCCTTTTTGTAATTTGATGTTAATATGTTCAGTAGTTTTTGAGTTATTAAAGAATATATATCATATGATATCATTATGGATATCATTTGAGATGTCATTAGATATGTCATGAGTGATGTCACTGATCATGTCAAGAGTGATGTAATATGTGAGGTCATAAGCAGTGCATTGCGGGGGCGTAAGTTATGGTTAGCTCAGGTAACTATAACTGTTACATTTCTATGGTTTTGTGTGTGTAAAATCTGAGCCTAACTATAACCTCTCCGTAACCTTTTTTTGTTTTAGTGAATATATATATATATATAGATGTGGCTATGTGACTGTGTTTATCCTTGAGTGAGTGGGTGTCCGAGTGGCTGTGTAGGTGGGTGAGTGGGTGTGTGAGAGGCAGTATGTGTGTAGAAGTGGGTGTGTAAGTAGCTGTGTGGGTGAGTGAGTGGCTGTATTAGTGAGTGGGTGTGTCAGCGGCTGTATGGGTGAGTGAGTGGCTGTATGGGTAGGTGAGTAGGTTTGTGAGTGAATGGGTGTCTGAATGGCTGTATGAGTGAGTGACTGGATGTGTAAGTGGCTGTATGGGTGAGTGAGTGGCTGTTTGAGTGGGTGTTTGGTTAAGTGGGTTGGTGTGTGAGTGGCTGTATTGGAGACTGTTTTTCTGTGTGAATGGCTGTATGGTTGAGTGAGCGGATTTGGGAGTGTTTGGGTGAATGGGTATGTAAGTGATTGTGTCGGTGTGTGAGTGAGTGTGTCTGAGTGCTTGTATGGGTGAGTGAGTAGCTGTATTGAGAGGCTGTATGGTTGAGTGAGTGGGTGTGTGAGTGGCTGTATAGGTGAGTGACTGGTTGTATGAGTAGCTGTAAGGGTGAGTGGTTGTTTGAGTGAGTGAGGGTGTGTGTGAGTGCCTTTATAAGTGAGTGAGTGGGTTTGTGAGTGGCTATATGGTTGAGTGAGTGGTTGTGTGAGTACTTGTTTGGGTCTGTGAATTGGTATGTGAGTGGTTGTATGGGTGTATGAGAGGTTGTACAGGTGTGTGAATGGGTATGAGTGGTTGTGTGGATGATGTCATCAGTGATGTCATTTGAGATGTCATCAGTAATGTCATGAGTGATGTCACTGACCATGTCATGAGTGATGTAATATGTGAGGTCATAAGCAGTGCACTGCGGGGGCGTTAGCTTTGGTTTTGTATGAGCGAAATGTGAGCCTAAGTATAACGTCCCTGTAACCTTTGTTTTTTTAGTGAATGTCTAAGGTAGGTAGGTAGGTTAATTTGTTTAATAGTTAATTAAAACCATAAACATTGTTAAAAAACATACAACACACAACATATACATCAATAAAATCTTAAAATGAGGTTATTGATCGTAATAAAACACTCTTTCTCACATAAATGGATGTCGTTTATACTGGGTTTGCTAGGCTAACAATTATGCAAGTTCAAAATGCCTGGACTGTATGAAACTAAAAAAAGCCTGAGCAATGTACAGTGAATGTCTAAGGTTTTTTTTTAACTCTATTTTCTAACTATAACGTCCCTGTAACCTTTGTTTTTTCTAAGTGAATTTCTAGGGTTTTTGAATGTAATTTCCTAATTATAATGTCCCTGTAACCTTTGTTTTTTTCAGTGAATTCTGACGTTTTTTTAGATTTTATTTCCTAACTGTAACCTATAACCTTTGAGAGTGGGTGTGTGAATGGCTGTATAGGTAGGTTAGTGGGTGTGTGAGTCTCTGAGTGGGTGAGTGAGTGGGTGCGTGAAAGTCTGAGTGGGTCTGTGAGTGGTTGTGTGAATCTCAAAGTAGGTCTGTGAGTGGTTCTGTGAGAGTCTGAGTGGGTCTGGGAGTGGGTACATGAGTCTCTGAGTGGGTCTGTCATTGGTAACTAGGGAAGGCGTGAAACTCCACTCCACCGCCGGAATTTGCAGAGATTTGCCACTCTGCTCTCCACTTGGAATGCGGAGTTCGGTAAACACTGTGCTAACCCGCGTGCGGAGTGGAGTTTACTGGCACGCTCACCCCAGTCTCAGCAATCCCACTGTGGGGGCTTACTTGTGGCAACAATAGGGGTTCTTGGCCCCCAACGACCCCCAGCAGCCAAGTGACTTGATCCCCCAACCAGTAGTGCACCAGGAGACCCCTTTGCAGAGTGGTTGAGAAAGGGGGCGAGGCCTCTGATGAGATCTAAGCAATCCCACTGTGGGGGACTTACTTTTGGCAACAATAGGGTTTTTTGGCCCCCAACGACCCTCAGCAGCCAAGGGGACTTCATCCCCCAACCAGTACTGTGCCAGGAGGCCCCTTTGCAGAGTGGTTGAGAAAGGGGGCGGGGCATCTGACAAGGTCTCAGCAAACTGGTTTCTGACCTTTATTTTGCCAATTTCTTCTTGTTTCTTACCTTGATTTTGCCTCTTTCTGCTCGTTTCTCACCTTTATCCACCCTCTTTCTTTATCTGCCTCTTTCTGCTCATTGCTGAACTTTATTTTGCCTCTTTCTGATCGTTTCTCACCTTTATCATCCTTCTTTTTGCTCATTTCTGACCTCTATTCTGCCTCTTTCTGTTCGTTTCCCACCTATATTTTGCCTCTCTCTGTTCGTTGCTGACCTTTATTTTGCCTCTGTCTGCTCATTTCTCACCTTTATTCTGCCTCTTTCTGCTCATTTCTGCTCATTTCTCACCTTTATCTTCCCTCTCTCTGTTCGTTTCTCACCTTTATTCAGCTTCTTTCTGCTCATTTCTCACCTTTATTCTGCCTCTTGCTGCTCATTTGACCTTTATTCTGCCTTTCTGCTAGTTTATGACATTTATTTTGCCTCTTTCTGCTCTTACCCGGGACCGTGGGGGGAGCCTCAAGATCCTCACCTCCTGTGGGAGCCGGCATTGCTGCTGCAAGGAGGGAGCTGTTGGAAAGGCAGCTTCCTCCGTGTACGAGCAATCTGTTTTATCTCTTTACCTGACCGCATGTCTGTGGGAAAGAGATGAAACCTCCTCTTACAGCGGGCGGAAGCACTCTGACTGGTCCCGCCCGCTGGAACCGGAGTGTTTGCTTATGGTTGGTGGGTGCTGTCAAAGATCCCGCCAAGCGTAAGCAAACAGCTATGTTTGGTTGTATGACATTACAATGCATTCTGTTGCAAAGCATGCCTTTCCCATGCATGCGTTACAATGTGAATGCCATTACCACGCATAACCTTTACTACAAATATGCCTTTACTACACATACCTTTACAACAAATTTAGTTGATAAAGCATGAATGTTACGGGCATATTCGTGGTAAAGATTTTTCCTGTCCCCTGCCCCAAGTCCTAAAACCGGTCCATGGAACCAAATCTTCCTTTCTGCCAAATTTGGTGTAAGTCTGTCCAGTGCTTCGGGCTACAGGTTCGACTAAAGGTCCTATGGGAATTAACATGGGAAACGCACTTATTTTGACCCCCCCCCCTTTTCTCAGCCCCCACTTCACAGATTGCCCCAAAACTTTCCATAAATAAGAATCACTGGGGCACTTTTTGGGGAAAATTACGTGAAAATTCGTCAAACGGCGCCAAAGATATAGGCAAGTCAAAAAACGATTTTCCTATGGAAACCGCCAGTAGGTAATATATATATATATATAAATGCAAAACCTCTTCGATCCATAAGATTAAACAGCACACACACAGCGTGTCAGTTTCAGGAAAGTTTAATTGCTACGCGTTTCAACAGTTACGGGTCTTCGTCACTGCCTTGGTTTTGCATTTTCAAATTGTTGCCCTGCACCTTACCCGTCCGGTGGATGTGGCGGGAACTCTTGTGAAGAACATATATATATATATATATATATATATATAGATATATATATAGAGATATATATATATATATATATATATATATATATATATATTTTTTTTTATCCAACAAACGCCGAAGCTTCTCAAGATGCACTCAACAGTGCATCTGCCATTCGGCATCACGGTTCAGCCCGCCCCAGCCATCCAAGTTCGTTGTATTGCCTGACGCGTTTCTGTGGCCAATGTACCACTTCATCAGAGGCATTTCTCCTGTACCCATTGGAGCGCTCTTTATACTGCATGCTGATTGATTGAAAAACCCCTCGTGGGTTCAACTTCGTAGTTGATTTCTTCATACAACGTGCTGGGATGTGTAGTCACATCAAGCTTTTATTAAACACCTATAGTAGGTTCCAATGCTTACAGATTTCAGAGAGTCAGTTAAAATCCTTGGTAGGATCTGGATGTGATGGGAGCAGGCACTTTTCATCAAGACGCACTGTCGAGTGCATCTTGAGAAGCTTCGGCGTTTGTTGGATAAAAATATATATATATATATTTTTTTTTTTCTTTTCTTATTTACCTTATTTATACTTACCTGCGTGGTAGAGGCATACGTGACAAAGGCATATGTGTGGTAGAGGCATGTGTTGTAAAGAAATGTGTGGTAAAAGCATGCCCCCTTTGTCCTCCGATAGAGCAACGGGTTGACATGCCCTACCAATCTCAATGCCGTCCTCATTCTCTCTATTGTAATAATGGAAATGACAGAGGCGTCAGGATTGGATGGGATCTCGTCTAGCAGAAAGAAGCATTGGGGGGCAGAAGCAAGAACAATAAGGCCATTCACTCTATGCCACAGATATTTACCATGTATTTCTGGTCCATGGATCGGCTTCCCAACTCCTATGCTCCACACGTCAGTGTTAGACTGTGTGCAAGGATGCGATGGAGTGGTGAGATGTCGTCCTCCCAGAGAGAGGGCATGTGTGCGCACTCCTGGTCTTCAAGACATTACCAAAGTTTGAAAAGTAAGCGTCTTGCGAAGCCGAGACAGCAGCAGTAACTAAATATATTAAAGGGCCTCTTTACTTTTTTATTAGAACCATGGCCCTTAAATATAAGATGCAGCATGTGCTGAGTAACACACAGGTCCATCTTGAATCTGAAGAGGATCCTAGATGGACTCATTGATAATACAAGTTTATAAAACTTCACATCTATTATGTGAGTAACTATTGAATTATTTCAAAATGTGGATTTTTGACTTCTACTGTTAGTGGCTTCTGTAAAATTCTTGGGTGTCGATATTGGATAGGGCTTATACACCGAAACTGCACTACTTTATTTAGTCTACTGTATTTTTTATAGGTAACTAGAACTGCACAACTTCCATATGCGCCCTAGAAATATGGTATTATGCCACAACACGTTCATCATTACTGATGTGTTGCAATGAAACTCTTTGGGAAAATGGCACCCAGTGACGTAGAAGCAATGGCAGGGAACCCTGCTATAGTCAGGCAAATTTGGCCCACTCTTCCCTTATTTAGTTACTAGCATACAGCCATAACTGGAGTGCACAGGGCCCCCTAGACCCCTGGCCCTGGTGTCCTGGCAGCTGCCGCACTATAATAGCTATGCTCCTGATGGCTCCTGGGAATATGCAATGTTCCAGAGCTGGGAGAACCTTCCATGAATTTTAGAAGTTATCAAAGTCAAACATTCTACCCATCCTCGCTCCATGTGCCTTTAACCTGTTCTGCTGTTCTGGGGCTCTGAACAAACAATTTAAGATTCCCCATTATTTTTTGCCCCTCTTCCTTGTTCCAGTTATTTCACGCGAGGAGATGTGGTGTCTACTGGCACAGTCCAGAAGGTTCTGGAAACCATCTGGACTGTGACATCACTTGTCTGTGATGGAATGTTGGGGACAGTAGAACGTTGGGAGAACCGTTGGGTAGCTTCAGTTAGAGAGAAGGTGTGGTGTGAGGTGTACGGACTCCCGCTCTCCTTCCTTGTAATAAACTACTTAAACTTACTGTGACTACCGAGTGTTCTTCACCACAATTTGGCGACGAACTTGAGCCCACGCATCGTTCGAGGTTAGGAACATTTACACACAACAAGAATCGCATTGATAAACGTCCTAGTTTCAGATGTGGCAACCGAGGGCACATGGCTAGGGACAAGAATTGTCCTGCAATGAGATCTAAGTGTACCTATTGTGGTATATTAGGACATTTTGCCAAGGTGTGCAGGAAAAAGTCTAACAATGCCACTGTCATGTGTGTTTTGAATGAACAAAATACTGATGGGAAGAGCGATAATGATTCTGAGAACAATGATTGTATTCTGTGTATTGATGAGACCTTTTTAGGAGTTGATGTTATTGGAAAAAGGAAGCCGTTTTGGTGGCATAAGCATCGTTATGGTAGCTGCTTTAGGTTCACCATACACTATCGTGCAACAAGATGTCTGGGAGAAGGAATTTGCAACAGTTTTGGGGGACCAATTGATCCCCACCGACGTACATCCGGTGACATTTACCGGCGATAAAATTCCCATGTTAGAGTACAGATGCCTCAATTTTGAGTTTAAAGGCAGACAAACCCTAGGGAAACTATATGTGGCACATAAAGGACCCTCAGTTTTAGGCTGGGTGGACCAAGGAGCTTTAGGCATTACCCTTAACCCCAATTGCAAAGATCAGGTCTTAATGATGGGCGATCCAGTAGTATCCATGGAGGAAGAACTGAGGGTAGAATTCCCTGAGGTGTTCTCTGAAACTATAGGTAAATTGTCTGGGTTCTCTCACAAAATTGTTCCTTAAGGAAGGTGCGACTCCAGTTAGTCACAAAGTACGCAGTATCCCACTAAAGATAAGAGCAGCTGTGCAAACTGAATTGGACAATCTTGAGAAGAATGGCATTATTGAACCAATTGAGAGCGCAGAATGGCTTACCCCCTTAGTCGTCGCGCGAAAACAGAACGGTCAAATTTGTTTATGCATAGTTCTCAGGGAGCTTAACAAGAACATTGTAATAGATAAGTTCCTACTTCCTAAGATCAATGAACTACTGGCGGAAATCAAAGGGGTGCAATGGTTCTCCGCCATCAACCTCACAGCAGCTTATCACCAAATTTCCCTACCACCGTCATGTAAGAAGTTATGTCATTTATCACACCCTTCGGGTGTTACAGATTTGTGTGCATGCCATTCGGCTTGGCCTTAGCTGCTGCTGCTTTTCAGCCGCTGATGCACAAGCTATTTAAAAACTTGAAAGGTGTCACATACTTTCAAGATGACATACTCATCATGGGCAAGGATAAAGAAGAGCACGATTCAAAATTGAGACAGGTTTTGAGAAGACTAGCTGAAAATGGCCTTACTGCCGATTTGAGAAAGTGTAAATTCGCTCTACGATCTGTAACTTATTTGGGTCATGAGGTGGGCAGGAAGGACATAATTAAAGCAATCAGTTCAGCACCTGCCTCCAAGACCAAAGAAGAGGTCAGATCATTCCTGGGTCTAGCAGAATTTTACAGTAAATTCGTAAAGAATTTTGCAACCAAGACTCATGGGTTACGTCATCTTTTGAAAGATAAAAAACTTTCAATTGGGACTAATTAGTTAACCAGGAGTTTGAGAGTATTAAATTGGACATTTGCAATGCCATACCCCTACAAGGATTTGACATCTCAGCGCCTAGTGTAGTCACTACAGATGCCAGCGGGAAAGGGTTGGGTGCTGTCTTGACCAAAGTGTCTTGTGATGGTTTAGAAACCACCATAGCATTTGCTTCCCGTTCGCTCACTCCCTCTGAGGAGAAATTCTCAGTAATTGAAAAAGAAATGCTAGCCACAGTATGGGTAACGGAAAATTCAGGCAGTACCTGTGGGGCTCAAGATTCATCCTTAGAATGGACCACAAACCCTTGGTCAAAATTTTGACCTCTAGTGGCAATGTTACAGAGACACCTCACATTGCAAAAATGCCTCTTAGATTGTTAGACTATGTATATGATGTTCAGTACTTACCTGGCAATAGGAACAAGGTAGCAGATTACTTAAGCCGTTCTCCCCTGCCTCTGGATGAGTATTGTCGAAATAAATGGGAAGAATACAGTGTCACATTTACAGAAGAGATGGAAGATGTAATAAATGCTGATGAATGGAAAACAGCATACGAGTCTGACAGTGTCTTGATAGAGTTAAAGCATTATGTAATGCACGGATGGCCAGATAAGAACAAAGTACTGATTGCGCAAAAACAATTTTGGGAAGTGAGAAGCGAATTGTCCATCAATGATGAAGGGTTTCTTCTTAGGGTTGATAGAGTGATTCCCCCTGAAAGTATTAGAGGTCGCATACTGAGCATTAAGCATGAAGGACATTTGCCTATCGTGAAGTCCAAGAGAAGGGTGAAGGCATCTTATTGGTGGCCTGGGGTGGACAACGATGTTGAGAAAAATGTAAGAATGTGTGCATATTGTGCCAGTGCTGATAAGTCATTGACCGTCCTTAGACATCCTTTTGGGGAATACAAATGCCCCGAGAATCCCTGGGACAAACTCTCAGCAGACATTTTAGGTCCTATTCTGGACTCATGGGGCATTCCTAAATACATCATTGTTTTATTGGATAAGTATTCCAAATGGACGGAATTTGAGGAATGTGAAAATGTGGTTTCATCTTCCCTTATTGCCTTTTTAACCAACACCTTTTTAAGAGAAGGCATTCCCAGAACCATTATGTGTGATAATGGTCCTCAATTTGTCTCTGACAAATAGAGGGCATTCATGACGAGGAATGGTATCAAAGCGAAGCACACTCCTATTTACCACCCCACTGGCAACGGAGCCGTAGAATGCTTAAACCGCGTGATTATGGGCTCTGTTCAAGCTGAAATGAATGCTGGGAGGAACTGGGAGAAGGAGGTTGCTAAAACAGTGTGGGCTTACCGCATAACCCCTACAGTTACTGGGTATAGTCCCTTCAGGATTTTGAGAGGGAGGGAGCCCTTCACTAGGGCAACACAGCTTGGATGGACCTTAAACTTCAAAGCAGATGGTCTCCTTCTGTGGTTAAGGGGAATCTCCTGAGAGCTCAGAAAATCTACAAGGAATACTTTAACAAGAAACATGGTGTGAAAGAAGCAAAGTTGACAGTGGGGGATTGGGTCAGGGTACTAACCGCAAGAAAGGGAATAACAAGTTCTCTGATCCCCTCCAGGTTAAAGAAATGTATTCACGCTCGGCACTTTTGAGTGATAAAAAAATCTGGCACTTAAAATGGCCAAATGTAACAAAGTTCTGTGGTGGAAAGACAATGACTATTCTGAAAGAGAGAATGAGGATTGGCTGTGGACCGAGGTAGAAGCACTAAACTGAACTTCTGGTGATAATGAAGGACAGAAGGAGAGGTCTAGTGGTAGTGACACGACACAAGGTGAGCTTGATGGTATGAATGAAGCTGGTGACGGCGTGAGAGCACGTGATGAGGAGGTGCAAGTTTCAAGTGGTCCCCAAGGACCTACCCGTAGTGGTAGACCAGTCATATTACCTAAGAAGTACGACTAATTTGTTATGTAATACCTCACGTTGCTCAACATGTACTCTACCTTAAATATTTATTAAGACAAGATTTATTTATTTATTTATTCTTGTTCTACTATTTATCACTTATTTGCGCATGTTCCCATGCAGGACACGCTTCTTGTTACATTATTGCTCAGATTATTATTATGCATCTATTCTATTATTGTAAATAGGACCTCGCTTTGTATTACCATTATTATAACATCTGTATAAGGGGAAGATGAGTGGTATCTATAGCACAGTCAGAAGGTTCTGGAAACTATCTGGACTGTGACATCACTTGTCTGTGATGGAATGTTGGGGACAGTAGAACGTTGGGAGAACCGTTAGGTAGCGTCAGTTGGAGAGAAGCTGTGGTGCGAGGTGGACGTGCTCCCGCTCTCCTTCCTTGTAATAAACTACTTAAACTTACTGCGACTACCGAGTGTTCTTCACCACAGGAGAGACCACAAACTCAGACAGACATTCTGTTGTCCTACTTGGTTAGCCTACAAACAGAAAGATGGAAGGAGCTACATGCAATGTGGGTGCTTCCGTGATCTGCATCTCAGATTCAAGGATGTACAGTCCTGATTTGGGTTCTAATGTCAGCCTTCTAACTTCACCAAACAATTGATCTTCGACAAGTCACTTTATATCTTTGACCATCGATTCCTTCCTTTGTCAACAGTGGTAGTACACAGAATCAGGAAAATGATACTATAAATTCTTACATCATTTGCCAAAGGCATTGTTTACTTACGCAATGTGTCGCTGTGACTGTAATGGCACTGGTGACTGGAGTTTCTCCATTATTTAAGCTTATTAAGACATCCAACTTACTGATAGGAAAATAAGAAAAACAAATGATGAGATGGATAAATTTAAAAGGGCAGACCAACATAAAAAGGAATTGAGGGAATGCTTTGCCATGGTATACAGGTAAACAAACAGAGGTTCACTCGTTTAAGATACAATCTCTGAACGTGGTGAAATGGTGGACGCTACAGAGTAAAATGACCCAAAGCCGGCATCTCTCTTTATGAATTAAAATCTTATCTGACCCTACAATATTAAGCAAAAAACATTATATTTCAGAATGTATATATGACTTATTTAGCCATTTATACGTTTTATACGTTTATGTTTTGTAAGGGTTCCAAATCTGTCCACTATTATGAACAGGTTTTTCAAATTGTGGTATTTTTCTTCTTTTATCTCAAAGTCTTTATTGATTTTTATAGAAAAACAGTAATGAGACAGTGATACATGTCACATATTGCAATGAAATGAGTTGAACAAACATGCGACATAGCATACAAATGGTAACGCAAAAAGAAAGAAAGAATGAAATTAGTATAAAACATTTGACAGAGTAAGTCTGTATGCAATCATGTCATGTTTATATCCTTAGACAACAAACAATGGGATGAAGTGGTACATCTAAGAGTACGGAGTCTAGTAATTGGTGTGCGTTCCGTGAGAAGATGCAGATAAAGCCCAATGTAAGCAGCTACAGTACTGTAACATACGGGTCAAGGATAGGTAAGGGCCAAAACAAAACATACGCAAGTATAAAAGCCCATACCAGCCTCCCTGTTGTATGGGCAATAGTAAGGAAAAATAAGAGCTAAGCTCAAGCATCTAATACGGAGTGTAATAGTGAAGGTGGCGGAGTAGAGCTTCAGGGGGGTTTATTACTAGCAAAGTAGTTGTCCAACGTTCTCGACCCAGTTCTCTGCTGAGGTCTCCAGGGTCAGTGTTGGAGTGCAATAATGTCAGCTCCTCTTAGGTGCGTGATCCAGTTCAGCCATACTTTAAAGCAGGTGGCAGAAGTATCTTTCCAGTTATTGAGCACAGACTTACAGGCCACAGTCAGTAGGATATCTATTAGTAGCCTATTGTTAGGGAAACCAACCTGTAGAAGGTGAGGTAAGTCCCTGATCTCTTTATTGCAATTCCAGCATGTTGGATCTTCTCTGAGGGACATCTTGTATCGATGTGAGGGTGTCCAAAATTATCTATGATCTGTGAAGGAGCCAACAAGGAAGAGGCAATTTTGTGGGAGACAACCGATTTCCAAATCAAGCTCCAGTCATCCGGAGAGAAGCTATTGGCCTTGTCCCATTTTCTTAATAGGGCATGGTTCAGGCGAGTGGGTTTGGGTTTTAAAAGGTGGTAACATTTGGAGCTTTGGTGACAGGATATGTTGAATGATGATATAGCTGTAAGTAGGGAGGGTTCCCTGTGGGAGCACTTGGACTTGACTATACAAGCTTTGAGCTTAAGAAAGTCATAAAAATCCAACTCCAGCAGATTGTACTGGTGTTGGATTTCTTTAAAGGAGAGAGGTGATTTCTGTGTGCCTAGGTATTTAAAGAAGTGAATGCCCTTGGAGGACCAGGATCCCAGTACACAGGTGTATCATATATTTTAAATTTGGGGGTGTTCCAAAGCGAAGAAAGGTTAGATTGATTTATTGGGACCTCTACAGTTTGTCTATCTTTAATAGTGCCCGTTTAGTGTTTGTGTTTTGTGTTTGGCAAGGTCTACTTTTGGTGGATAAAAGCATAATAAGATGTTTATCCTCAAGGTTCTCTTTTTCATCTGAGAGCCATGAAGGGGTATAATCAAGGAATTGGGAGAACCGTAAGGATCATTGTTTGGATAGGAATGGCAGGTTTACACCACCCAGGTTTACAGGGAGCCTCAGTTTCTTAATTGATATCCTAGGCTGTTTGTTTTTATTAGTGAAATTGGCCTATAATTTTTAGCTAGTGTTAGGTTCTTACCCTCTTTTGGGAGCACCACTATAGTGGCTTCACTTGTGGTTCCTGAGATAGCTCCAGAAGCCGCAAAATGATTGAAAATATCAATAAGTATGGGGGTGAGAGAGAGAGAGCGCAAATGATTTGTAGAAATTTGCAGTAAATCCATCTACTTCCGGCGCTTTGTGTACCATCTAGGTACGCCCTGCACATTTTGTTAGAGGCCTGTGAATCTGCTTTATATAGTGACTCATAGAAATCTCTGAACACCTCTAGCATCATTTGTTGGTTTGTCTGTGCCACATTTGAATTATCTTTGATCACAGTGATGCCCTTTTGTATTTGTTTGTGTTTTAGATAGGATGCGAGCATTTTCCATGATTTATTTGCTTTGCATAGTTTCAAGCCTTTATATTTATCTTGATTTCTTGTTCTAATTCTGATAATTTGCCACTATGGGCTTTGTTTAGATTTGATCGTGGGTCTATTGGAGTGCCCCTAACAATTTCCTTAAGTGCGTCCCAGAAAGTGGCAGGAGAAACGTCTGCTGAAGTATTGTCATTAATGTAGTTAAGAATGTTTTTTTCAATACTGGCCCTGGATACAGTATATTTCATGGATTCTTTTTACCACTAGAATGTCCCTTCTGTAGTTTGATAGTTGCTTTCTCTCTAATTAGGGCAAGCAACGAAAGAGTGATCAAAATTGGGTGTGGGGTTCCTAAGTGTGTAGTAGTGATCCTCTCCTGAACAAAAGTTCACAAGAGAAACAAATGAAATATGTCCAACCCGTTACTACGGGTGGGAAGGGAAAGAGACCCTTTTCTTTAAATAGCCCTCACTCACTCTAATAGTGACATGCTTCATCATAGGGCTCACCCCGACTGCTAAAAGTCGGGGTGGGCTTGACTGTGTTTCAGGGAGCACTTAAAGATATTGTGTATGGGGGCGTACTATTAAAGATAAAATTTCTCACCCACTCCTAAAGAATTCTTCAATGATGGCATGGGAGGGAAGGTTAAAATATATACAATAGGGTGTTTAAGGATGTGATGGTCCTAGGACCCTTATTCTAGCACCAACATGTTTCAGCCCTCCTATCTGGCCTAAATAGGTCCTGGGTGTGCAAGCCGGGGAGCTCACGGATGAGTAGGTCCCTGCAGGGAGGACCTTTGATGAAAGTGTGACAATAAGGCCTCCCTCCTGCGCTCCCTCTGGGAATCCGTTGCCCTGAGTTACAGGGGTAATTCCTCATCGAGACCAGTGGCAAGTATTAGGCTTGTTCCAGTTTTTAATCACTTAAGAGTGCCTGAAACGAATGTTGACACGCACACACGTCTTTGGGGGAAGTAACTTCTTTGCATCCCACCCTGACGAAAGCCCAGGACCTATTTAGGCCAGATAGGAGGGCTGAAACATGTTGGTGCTAGAATAAGGGCCATAGGACTATCACATCCTTAAACACCCTATTGTATATATTTTAACCTTCCCTCCCACGCCATCATTAAAGAATTCTTTAGGAGTGGGTGAGGAATTTTATCTTTAATAGTACGCCCCGACACACAATATCCTTAAGTGCTCCCTGATACACGGTCTTGCCCACCCCGACTTTTAGCAGTCGGGGTGGGCCCTATGATGAAGCATGTCACTATTAGAGTGAGTGAGGGCTATTTAAAGAAAAGGGTCTCTTTCCCTTCCCACCAGTAGTAACGGGTTGGACATATTTCATTTGTTTCTCTTGTGAACTTTTGTTCAGGAGAGGATCACCACTACACACTTAGGAACCCCCCACCCAATTTTGATCACTCTTTCGTTGCTTGCCCTAATTAGAGAGAAAGCAACTATCAAACTACAGAAGGGACATTCTAGTGGTAAAAAGTATATGAAATAGGGAGGACATGTCCTTTCTATCCTCTTGATTGAGGACCTCTCTACCCGCCCGGGACTTGTGGATCCCAGGATTTGTGTACCTATTTCATGGATTCATAATTAAACCGTCAAATCTTACAGGTTGGTTTCGCGTTGATACCAGTGAGAATTAGCGAAATACAAGAGTGATCGGAGATCAGCCAAGGAAGGATATCTGTTTTATCAATGAGGTGTGTGTGTGCGGGTTTCAGACGAGGAGATAATCTATTTTTGAGTATGACTTGTGTGGGTTACACAAAAAAGTATAATCTCTGGTAACAGAATGTTGTAGTCTCCAACAGTCACGTAGGTTGAATCTCGAGCACAATTTGAGGAGAGACCTCTGGGACTCTGGTGCATGGAAGGAGGCTCTTAACTGCCTGTCTAAAAATACAACTAGGGGCGAGGTTGAAGTCGTAGCCCATTACAATCAGTTTGTCACTTGGGATGGGACTTAGTGGTAGAGTTAAGGAATGCCAGAAGTCTGGGTCATCTGAGTTTGGCCCATAGACATTAATAACATGGAAAGCCTTATAGTTTTTGGAAAGTTTTGTGAGCATTCACCTTCCCGCCGTGTCCATCTCATGGTAATCTATTTTCAGGCCTGAGTTTCTGGCAATCAAGGTCACTACTCCATTCCTTTTGTTTGATGCAGGGTAACAAAGAACTCCACTTGACCAATTACTATGAAAGGAAGCTGCTTTTTTAGGTCCAATCTTAGGGGCATATTTACGAGCCCCTTGCACTGCCGGAGCGTCACTTTTTGTGATGCTCCAGTGGCACAAATCACAATATCATATCTATGAGGCTACGTGAAGCCACAATGCGTTGCTTTGAATTGCCTCATAGATATGGAGTAAGGCAAGGCAGCAAATAGCTATGTTGCCTTACTCTGCACTCGGGAGGCGTCCCATGGGCATTGCGGTGGGTTTTCCCACGCAACACCCATGAATTTTGATACTTCCCCAGAATTACCAGAGCATGTAAACCTGAGAAAGCACCAAAACCTTACGCCTCCCTAGGTGAGGCGTAACAAGGAGAAATATCTTTCTTTTATTCTGCAGCACACATAGAAAGAAGAAAACACCTCTTAGGATTGTTTCTGTGCAGGAAGGTGCCTCTTCTTCCAAAGAAACAATACTTCTGACAACACAGGCACCCTTGCACCATGGTGCAAGGGTGCCTGTGTTGGCGCTGGCTGCCGAAACATACGATGCATTCCTTCCCTTTCACTTTGGCGTAGGGCAGCACAGCATGCTGTATTGCTTCGTTGCCCTATGCCGACTGGAGCTTTAAAATGCATCACTGCAGGTAGGGAAACAGAACTGATATTGCTCCTGCCCGGAGGGAGCAGCTAATTATGCTTGCTCCCTCCGTGCAGTAACAATGCCTGCTCCTGCACTATAGGGGAGGTGGCTGGAGCCGCTGGGGCCCTCGGGCTCCCACCATGGCCCCTAACATGTTGGGGTGGGCACCGGGGCACACCCACCTATATTAAAGGCAAACCCTGGCCCATAATAGACTCAGGAGGGCAGCGTGGGTCAATACGACTGGTAGCCGCTTTTCACTGTGGGGACACCGGAGCCTGCTCACGCCCTCCCGCAACTTGGTCCAGGAGGACCACAACACCCAGGAGCCATAGCGCGCAGAGGCGCTACTTAAGGAGATTGCCGGCCCGCGGCGCGTGTAGCTGCTTTTCACTGTGGGGACACCGTAGCCTGCTCACGCCCTCCCGCAACTTGGTCCAAGAAGACCACAACATCCAGGAGCCATAGCGCGCAGAGGCGCTACTTAAGGAGATTGCCAGCCCGCGGCGCGTGTAGCCGCTTTTCACTGTGGGGACACCGGAGACTGCTCACGCCCTCCCGCAACTTGGTCAACAAGGACCACAACACCCAGGAGCCATAGCGCGCAGAGGCGCTAATTAAGGAGATTGCCGGCGCGTGTAGCCGCTTTTCACTGTGGGGACACCGGAGCCTGCTCACGCCCTCCCGCAACTTGGTCCAGGAGGACCACAACACCCAGGAGCCATAGCGCACAGAGGCGCTACTTAACGAGATTGCCGGCCCGCGGCGCAGGGCACGCGCGGGGACCCGCCAAGGCCAAGGGCGGGCCCGTCCACGCCCGTCGGAGCCCGGAAGAGGCTGGGCTGGGCCCCCTCTCTAACGTCCTGCTTCTGACCCAAGGTACCTTTTCTCTTTTATTGGTTGCTTGACAGCATGGGGAGACGGAAGGCTCCGGTGGGGAAAATAGGGGACGGAAAAGTAGCAACACTCGATGCTTTTTTGTCAAGAGCTGCGAGCGTTCTCTCACACGAAATTGAGCTGACAGAGAGACGCTTATCCATGGAACCATTACTTCTCTCTAATAGGTCACTATTAGGGAATACCTTAGAAAATGCCACACTTACTCCATCAACGCAATTGGCTTCATCTGACGACCTTCCCCCTGGCCAACGGGAGCCTTCACTCACGCTCCATTCGTCCCCCATTCTCAATAGGAGGAATCCTCCATTACCATCTCTCAGCGATCCCGCAACAGAACCTCCAACAAAGAGATCTAGGGGCCCTGGGGCCGATAAGCCCGAATTGCCCAAGACCATTCGACCTACTAAACCTCGGGCTGTTCGCGCCAAAACAGTCACCTCAAAGACTCCTACAACATCGATGCCTTTAACCGCCAGTCCCCTATCTCGTGAAACAATTTTTGATAAAGCCTTCTGGTCAGAAGCAACTAAACTTATGTCGACTTTACTTGACCCTATTATGCTGAAGTTAAATAAAATTGAAGAGAGATTAGCCGGCTTAGAGGCTCAAAAAATATCCGCCCCCTTTCAATGGCGAGTCAGCTTGCTGACCCTTCATCTGCAGCTATGGATAAACCGGAACCTGTTGTGCACGTTGGTCGCAGCGCAAGCCCATCGCTGCCCCTGGGTAACTTAACACGGACACCTGTGAGGGGTGGATTGGCCCCTCCAGCCCGCGCTCAATTTACCGAACAACTGGAGGCTCAACCTCCAATACTTCCGGGCAGAAGGGAAAATGTCCTCCAGGCATCACAAGGACTGGGTGAAACAAGATTGGGACCTTATCCATCAGGAACCCAAGACCCCTTTGCGGCAACGAGGGTCAGCCATCCACAGCAAGCCCTTCATCTTCCACCGGCAGCTTCTCCCCTCGTGCTGGTCCTGACAAATGTTCCGCCTTTGCGGGACCAGCAGCACGAATCCACCACGCAGCTAATGGACAAATGCCTGCACTGGCTATCAAATCATTTTATGGACGCGGGCATGGGGAGTCACCAGCTAGCTAATAAGATTATCATGGCGAGGAGAGTGGGGTGGGTGGGTAACTCTACTAAATCCCTCGCAGGAGAATGCGTGGCGATAAATTTTATTAAACCCCACTTCGACACTGCTCTTCTTAAAAATCTCCACAGAACACCTTCTAGGAGTACGCAGATAATCCCTCTAGAACTAGAGTACTTCTACAAGCAGGGGCCCCCGCAAGGTTTTGACCAGAGGGGTGGGACAAGGCCAGCCACACACATGTCGCGGTACTTGGATCGCGTGAGCACTGATTTGGGGGTTGGGTTATCCAATAGATTCACTCCCCTCTCAGACTTGGAAGCTTGTGATTGACCATCAATATCCACCTACTCTCCAGTCCCTACACCAGCCAACCCAGCTTCTGGTTTGCATGCGACCCCATTGCCCCCTCCAACCCAGGGATTAACGGTTAGAAATAAGATCAGCCATAGCATCATGGAATGTGGCAGGAATTGCCTCTAAAGTAGGCAACGCCGAGTGGCAGAACTGTTGGCTAAGGTTGGATATTATTTGCTTCCAAGAAACATGGGTAAAGGACCCAGTGTTTTTTGCAGGGCACCGCACACTTCATACACCAGTGGTGCCCTCAGCGTCAGGTAGAGCTAAAGGGGGACTATTAACCCTAATCTCTAATACCTTACCTTTTCAAGTAAAGCAGGTAGGTGCCCAGAATAACCACTTCCAAATTCTCCAATTGGAGTCCGTAAATGCCGGCCATTGGACTCTAATCAACTTCTATAATAATGAATTTGGGGGAAACATGAAGCGAGTGGCAGATGACTTAAACAACGAGCTAGGTTTACTCAATTCACGTACTCACAAGGGCCCTCTTAGTCTAATCTGGATGGGGGACTTTACTACACATCTGTGTAAGTACAACGGGGTTAGGGTGTGTGGGCTAGATGACCCCCAGGGTAATCCCCTCCTCCATTTTACACATAACGAATACAGCGATACCCTTAACAGATTACTCTATTTGAGGCACCTAAGTGTAATTAATAGCTCGAGGACTGGCCAGATAGAGAGAACATTTAGGAGGAATAATTGCGAGTCAACGATCGATTATGTCTTAGTCTCATCCGCAATACGAGATAGAGTGGACCACTCAGCCAACCTGTTCACATCCTATAGCGATCATGCAATCCTATATATCCATCTAAACCTCCCTCAAAAAATGAAAAGACCCCAGCAGGTAGTGGCTGATATTGTATTAGCTAGGAACAACGGATACCAACTAAAGTGGGCACAGGTCGTGAAGCAGAATTTGGCTCCTGCAATATTAGCCCAAGTAAAAAACATCCTCTACTGCCTGGACGAGGAGTCCTCTCCCCCCTCTACTAGTCATGCAGTTCAGAACCCTATTAACAAAAATAAAAGCTGCTCTTACTCGACACAAGCCAGCAAGCGACTCACAACCGAGTCGCTGGTTCGACACATCATGCTCTATAGCAAAGAGATCTCTTGTTAGCGCCCTAAAATCCCAGCCCAGAGACCGGTTTTGGTAAGATCTCTGCGAAATGAGTACAAGCAGGCTAGAAACAAACGAGTAAAAGATATAAGGGAGAAAGCCCGGGATGACCTCGAACAAGCCGCCAGTTCAGGAAATAGTAGAGAGTTCTGGAAGGTTATAAATGCCCCCTATTTCAAAGACACAAAAGACCCGTCCCTGGACATGCACGTAGAGGAGGAGGCATGGATAGGACATTTTGAAGGTATTTTCGGGCGAAAATCCACCTTGGACCCTCAACCTACCAGATTTAGTACCCCCGCCCCATAGATTCCTGACATTTGCGTTACATGAAGTTAGAACAGGGCTGGAAGCCTGTGTCCCGGGAAAGGCCCCGGGCCCTGATGGGGTCCCAATTGACCTCTTTCAGGCCAATCGAGATATGTGGGTTCTCCTAATAACTAATGTTTTTAACAGTATAGCGGTAGAAGGCCCCCCGCCATCCTGGAAACACAGTGGTATAGTCCCAATTTTAAAGAAGGGAGATAGGGGCAGTCCGAAGAACTATAGACCTATCTCCCTTCTGGACACAACTGCCAAACTAATGGGCCGGCTGTTATTAGCCAGGTTGGAGGACTGGGCACTGGAGCGAAACATCTTAATGCAGGCACAATATGGCTTCCAGAAAGGGAAGGGGACAGTTGACCAATGCCTCAACCTCTCGCTCTGCATAGATAAATACACTAAGGCCAAAGGTGGGAAGTTATACATGGCCTTTATGGACTTGTCAGCCGCCTTTGATTGTGTGTCCCATCAGAAGTTGTGGCCTATGATGGAGGAAATGGGCATTGATCCCTTAATCATTTGTTTCATCCGTCAGTTATATGCCAATGCTGCTGCTTGTGTGAGGTACGGCCTAAATGGGGAATGCACTCGTTCGTTTAAAATCGAGAAAGGTGTCAGGCAGGGATGTGTCCTCGCCCCATTTCCTTTTTCCATCTATACAAATGGGGTGGAGGCAGCCCTGTCTGGCTCGACTCCGGACGTGCCTAGATTTAACAACTCTCCCCTGCCAATATTGGCATATGCTGACGATGCAGTGCTAATCGCTAGGACGGGGGTAGCTCTCCAGAGCCTCATAACAGCATATGCCGCCTTCATGGCTTCTTTAGACCTCCGAGTAAATGAAACTAAATCTTTAATTATTGTAGCCGGAGCGGCCAGAGGTGCAAAATCTCCTTACTTCCATCTGGCTCAAAGAAAATTGAAGTGATTGACTCTTTCGCATACCTGGGAGTCTTGTTCGACAGCAAACAATCTTGGTCGCACTTGGTGGCGGCAAGAGCCCTAGGTATGGAAAGAAGCCTACTAGCTATAAAAGGTTTCACAAAGAAGCTGGGAGCCAGCCCCATGGACACGATTAAAAACATCTACCAGGCTAAAACAAAGGCGGCGGCAATCTATGGGGCGGGAGTCTGGGGGATTGCCCATATTGAGCACCTGCAGAGATTGGAAGACACCTTCTTCAAGGCAAGGGTTTTATTACCACCTTCAACATCTAACCATATTCTACATCTTGAACTAGGACTTCCCTACTTGTCTGACCCTATCAGACTGGCCCCGATCCTGCTATGGCTCTCTATCTGGCGAAGGACAACGGTTAATTTAACCCAACGTATAATTGGTGACTGCCTGAAGTTGGAGGGTCGAAGCAGGATTGGTTGGCTTAGTTACGTTGAAGCAGAACTAACTGCTATTGGGCAGGAAGATTTGTTCAAGGACCCTGCCTCTTGTAGAAAGGTCCCTAAACAGAAAATAATTGACTTATATAGGCAGAGGGCCAGCATTGTTCGTATGGAAAAGAATCACCATCAAAAAGCGCTCACTGCTTATGCCCTTGCCCCGCCAAGAACTGGGGGAGATTATTCTTATCTCTCACGCATCCCCATAGCCCAGCATAGATTCATTTTGTTGCGTTTCCGCTTGAGGTTTATTCCGTTGATGCTTGGGTTCCCAGAGAGGAAGTTCAGGCATGCTGACCTGAGTTTATGTCCCTGCGATAACTTTTCGCCCCAATCTGATCTACACGTGGTACTGTTTTGTAAGTTCTACCAAAGTGAGAGAGAAGCGTTTATCCTCCCTATTTTAAGGCGTCATAATTTTAACCAATGTAGGGTGGCACTGTATTTTTTAAAGTCTTTACCTAACCCCTATGTTTGCTTCTCGGTAGCATCCTTTCTGTGGGCCTGTATGAGAAAAAGAAAGTTGATGGGTGTATTGTCTTAAAGTACTGTAAGGGGCACTCAAACTCAACCATGTTTTTAAAGTGTTTTATGGCTTTTTATAATATTTGTTTGATATGATGAAATTGTGCTTTTATGATCTACTTGTAAATAGATCAAATAAAGATTTTAAACGAAACGACTGAGAATATGGGTAGGCTGAGTAAATAAATGTGAAAAGGGGATGATGTACTTATGAGGATGTCTCTCTCTTTAACTATTTCTCGCCCCTTTAAAAAATTTAATGCCTCAAATTACTAAAAGCCCACACCTGACTTCACATTTTTAGACCTCTGGTTTCATGCCTGCATTAACATCTCAATGCTCATTTACTTCAGCCTGCACTTCTGGAAAGGCTTTAAATGTAACAGCTCCTATTCCATCTAGGTGGCATGCTGGACTGCCTTACTTTTGTCTTGAATACAACATGTTACTCTTCAAGTTGTTCATTACAAATCTTTGGTGACATTGCAGTTGATTACTAAGGAGTTACCCGACAAACTGCTGCTGATGTTGGAAGTATATGTTTGACTCTGCATGCCAGAATGTTTTAGTGGAATGGATGAGGAAGACATTTGAGAACTCATAACTTGTGACTTCATTCTAGCTTTCTAGAGGACTTACCATAATTTCTATAACAAAAGAACCCCTTCATTTTTTCATTTACTACAGTATACTCTGTACTGAAATACTTTTAATTTTACAGCTTTTATTCAATCAAGATGGCATTCATGGATGCCATACTTTTGTCATAAATACACATTGTTAGTGTTCTAGTTGTTCATTAGAAAACTGTGGGAATACAGCAATTGTTTACCAGCGAGGTATCCGACACTCTACTACTGCTGTTAGAAGTGCATGCTTCACTCTGCATGTCAGAATGTTTGACTAAAATGGATGAGGAAGATATTTGAGAAATCTTAGAAAATTTGTACTCATTTTAGCTGTCTAGAGCCCCAGCCATAATTTCTACGACAAAATTAACCACCACATTTTTTTCAGTTTTTAAAGGAAATGCTTTAAGTTTTACAGCTTTGATTCTATCAAGATAGTCTCTGGTGTGCCACAGTTTTGTCATGAATACAGAAGGTTAGCGCTCTAGTTGTTAATTAGCAAGCTGTGGGGAGCAGTGTTGCCAGATTGGGCTAATTCACGCACAAATAGGCAACACTTTTCCCCATTTGTGTGAGAAGAAAATCAATTTGCAAGTGCCTATTTTTTTGACATATTATCCCCTTGTGAGCATTTTCTTAAACTGGGATGGCGCCTCCACACTGCAGTTAATCTTGCTTAAGCTGCCTGGCTCGTTATTGGTGCAGTGGCTCTGGCATCATCATGGCTGCCTTACTCTGAGGCTGTTCACACACATTATGTGATGCAGGCCGAGCAGGCTCAGGCAGCATTGGCAGTAGGAAGAGGACTCAGTACATTGACTAAATGACCACACACATACAGACATGTAAGTAGCACCACCCTAGCTCAGCTGGCATTTGGGTCACAGGGTCGTCAATCTAGAAGCGTGTGAAAGTGCTACTAATGACGGCCCTGGCATAAATATATTGGGAAGCCTCCTCGCTCCAGCTCAACCTCTTTAAAAGCTGCAATGACACCCGGCTCCTCCTCTTGGACCTCTTCGACAGTGTGGGAAGGAAGGTGGACGTGGAGGACCTTGTGGGTGGGCAGTGACACTACATGCAGTTAAGTGGCTCTTCTCATGGCGCACGCTAGTGCCCAGCAGCCACAGCCAACCAAGCAGCCGAGCCCAGACCGACTCTCCCTCCTGTCCCCCAGCCTGTCTCCTAAGCCCATCAACTCCCGAGCCCAGAAGCAATTTGACATCACTGCATTGGTTGCTGAGGCTCCAATGGGTTTTCCTGAGACAGGAGCGGGGCTAGTAGTACATGGAGAAGCGAGCCCCTGGGGACCTGGGACTCTGTCACAGCAGGTAAAAGTGTTCCCAGCCCCCGGTTAGTGTTTGTGCGCACTGCGAATCACTTCTGGCTGTGCTAATGAAAACAAGAATATGACCCTCTGTAATGTAACTGATGCACATGTAAAGCACTCCAATACCTTCAGGTCAAATTCACGCTATATAAAAACTGCAGAAAAATGCACAGAGGTCAAAACAAAGCATTGACATGAAAGGAGAGACAAATAGATACCCATTGAGTGGCTGAGTTGTACAAAGAGAAACCAGAAAACCTGGATAAATTGTGTCCTCCCTGCTTAAATTGCGTGATCTTAGGCGAGTATTTTATTTCACCACAACGATTTTTTCTTCATAATCGGGAATGAAAGCACTTTCAAATAACAGCTGTACAAAAACCAGTTGTTTTTTAATTTAATAGACTATAATGTTGGTGTATAACAATCTGGGCCACATACAGGGTTTACATGACAACTGCCTTGCCTCTTTTTTTTTTTTTTTTTTAAACATACTTTATTGAAACCATGGCAGCATAATAAAATGACAGTGATTGTACAGACGGCATTTTGTCTTTTGTTGGTTTCCAAACTGATACATAACATATGTACTGATACGGTATATCTTCTGGGTATAGATATGATTTGTTTAACCACGGCATTAGCGGCAATAAAGGCACATTTATATAAGCATAAAACAATATTACTCCAACATCGATAGTATCAAATATGTTTATGTTCAAACTAATTTTAACATAACTAACCTGTCCTCGCCCGCCTCCCGCCACCCACCCTCCTGGTCTGCGGTTACCGATGTGTAGGATTGCCTATTAGGGTTATTAATATGGTACTATTGGTCCTATTCTGCCTATGACCAGTGGAATGAGGACTGGTGTCTGTGATGGTCTATCCTCATATACATAAGGTGTGATATTAAGTTATTGCGTGGGAGTGCCTTGCGTGGGTACTAGATCTAGCTGTTTAAAGTCCTCCATCATAATGTCCCATTCCATAGAGATAGGTTGTTTCCGCAACCCTCTTGCTTCCTCGCGTCGAAGTGCCGCGCTTTCTGCACCCCCCCCATTGTATCATGTCTTCCTGCCAGCTAGTCAACGTAGGGCATCTAGGGGATTTCCATCTTTTAGTGAGGGCCCTCACGGCTAGTATTAGAGCAAGGTCCAGAAATCGCTGTTGTACTTTCTGTGCTTTAGTGTGTTTGCGGAGACCCATGAGGCACTGTAAGGCGCTATCCTGAACAGTTATGTGTGTGGCCTCTCCTAGGGAATGTCGAATTCCATTCCAGTAAACTTGTATGCGCGGGCAGGCCCATAGCATATGAATGAAATCCGCCTCATCTCCCTTGCAACGGGGGCAGCAGTGTTGGGCCTCCGGGAACATACGGTGTATCCTCTGTGGGGTTAAGTAGGATCTGTGTAAAATCATTGTTTCTATAAATTTCAATTTAACATTGCGGGACACCCTCTTGGGATGTTCGAGCTTGCCCAGGCTTTGTCGGTCAGTTCTGTGCCTGCGTCCGCTGCCCACTTTGTTCTAAGAGGTGTGAGTGTGATTGCCGCATGCGCCCTGACACCGGTGTATAACCATTTGACCAGATGGCCCCCGTTCCCCATGTAGTATAGTAGATGGACCAGGTCATGTTGTAGGGGTTCCCTAACTGCCTTGCCTCTTGGTTTTCTAATGGCACTGTCATCAGTGTGGGGACAGGGGCATGGATGGTACTATGTTCATGTTCATAAAGTATCACTTTTAATAAGTACTCAGTGAAGTGCTAACATGTGATATATTAATGTTAACGCTTCACAAGTTAAAGGAATACACTTTTTTGAATTTAGACACTTTATTATATTCTAACATCTTACGTGGCTGTTATTTTCAGGACTTGGCTCATGCAAGGGATCTTCGAGGGAGGGAGGGGCCCCTGGAATTGGATCTCCCTGATAGTTTGTTGGTTTGCCCACCTGTATTGTGCAGTGCACATGCTGAACTTAAGTATTTTAAGACGCTGTCATATGTGTTAGTAAGGTCATTAACACATATGAGAGCACCTTGAAATGCATGTCCTTGCGATGTGTGCTGTACCAAAAACAGATTCACTTGCATTCTACATGCATTGTAAGGCAGGCAATCCATCAAAGGGAAATGTCACTTTCTAGAGTGCATTAGAGATTATCCTGGATAAAGTGCATGGATTTAGAAATTTTGCTTCGGGGGAGTGATCAATAGAGTAATTTTTAAATGCAAATTTTTACATAGCATGTGCATTTGTACAGCGAGCAGTCACTCCTTTGTGCATCCCGGCAGAAAAAAACACGTTTGCTGCTGGTAAGGTATGTTATTCCACACAATTAGACACATTGGGCCAAATTACGATGTCGGTTGGATAAACGTCCGACTGACATCGTAGTGGAAACGGCCTGCCAGACAAGGAGTCGGCGGTTCCGCTTTCAGAATTAGGATGTGACCGCTTTCACGGCAGTCGTAAAGTGTATATTTTCTATTGAGGCTAGTGCTGCGGGTTGCAGCACCATCCTCAATAGAAAATATACACTTTTAAAACATCCCTGCATGTGGGGCAGGCTCCATACGTACCTGCCACACAGTGCAGGGATGTTTATTGGGGCACCATAGGTGCCCCCCCGGCTTCATAGCGGGTGCCGCGGGGGACGGGGGCCCTGCAATGGGCCCCCAAAGTCACTTCCTGACAGCCTTTTTATGTCGGAAACGCCGTCATGGAAAGGTTGTGTGAAACGGACATCATAATCCCGTTTGCGGTGCCTGAGCAGGCACCGCCACCATTTGGGGATTATTAGTCCTTCCGACTGGCTCCTTGAGCCCATTGGAAGCACAGCGGAAACCCCTGTATTGTAATACGGCAGCCGGGCGGGAAACCATCGATGTCGGGCAGAATGCCTCCAACTAACTGATGAATGGCTTTCCTGCCCGATATCGAAATCGGAAAAAAACACCTCTTATCTGTAGACCTATAAAATTCAACTTGGCATGTCTCACACATCTCAACTTGAGCAGTGTGTTCTCTCACGTGACAAACCTATACAACTCAACATGTGAGAGAGCACACTGCTCTATTACATTTACCATGAAGCATTTGGGACGAATGTTGCAGGCATATGTGTCCAAACAAGCCCAGAATAATTTATTTGTGCAGTGCAGTTTTAGGCTTACCAGAGCCACTACAAGAAAAATGTCCAACTTGTAGCTCATCATGAGAAGCGAGTGACCATTTTCCATGTCTATATTTCCATTTTTAATATGTGTAATGCATTGAATAATTTAGATACTGTGGGGTCTACATATTTGTCTAAAACAGAAATTTGAGACGTATGCTTCAAAATGTTAGCTTTATGTTTCAAAATGTTTCTTACAGCCAATGATTACATTATTTGAGTGTTTCAACTGTGGGCTCGTTTTGGGCTTGAACTGGCTAATTTTGGTCTTACTTTGCGCAGATAGTTGAACGGCTTTGGAAGGCATTAAAAATCCGGCAGCATTGGTAAGGGGCTACAGTGGAACACTGGGGAATCAACTGACAGGCTGCTGCTCTTGCTGCTGCTGCTAGAAGTTCATGTTATAGTCGGGATATCAGACTTTACTGACACATAGCTGAGGAATACAGTGTGACCTTATAGAAAATGTGCTCTCATTTTAGCTTTTGGAACACCTTCTATTACCTCTATGCCAACATCATCAGAGAAAACAGGTTCCTTTCAAACATAGTGCAGCAGAGAGTTAGCATTTTTCACAGGGTAAAGCCACCTTAGCACACACTATAATTCCTAAAATTAGTATGGCACCACCAACAAATGATTTAAATCCTTCTGTATATTATGTATATTTGTATATATATTTTTCCTTTTCTTCTTTCCTTTTAAAAGGCTGCCTGTCAAAGCAGGAAAGACTGTGAAGTTGATAGACCCGCAACACAGTTCATGGGTGCGACATGACCGTTAATGATTTACTGTTTCCAGTACACCAGCAGTCCAGTGTACACAAAAAGAGCACAATCAAGCTTTGACCTCTTTCGGAACGTGAGCAGTTTATGGTACTGCTTTGTGCTGATGATGCTGGCAATGATAAAACGAAATAGTGGTAATCCAAAATTCCAGTAAATATGAAGTATTAGGTCCAAAATAAAAGCAGAGAGAAATTGTGGATCTGAAAATGTGGTGGTATACCATCATTTCCCACAAATCAGGGTCAGAGTCCAGCTACCCAGGTGCTAGCAATGCTGTGATCCAGTGTTGACATGAGCTTGTGCATCACACCCATGTTCTAGGAAGGGTTCTGAGGGGGTAGTTCTCCTCCAAGACCAGCGTAATTTGAAATTGCATTGAATACTTGATTCTTGCAAACATTCAACAGCACTGAATG
The DNA here is from genome assembly GCA_963921515.1 of Calotriton arnoldi. NCBI lineage: Eukaryota > Metazoa > Chordata > Amphibia > Caudata > Salamandridae > Calotriton > Calotriton arnoldi. The sequence continues at coordinate 651,473 of CAWUFW010006541.1, forward strand.
TAAATGCCTGCACCAAACACTATAAGCATCAGCTTTCAGAAAAGACTCCTACATTTGTTTTGCTTTGTTATACAAGTCCCTAAGGGCTTACTTCGTGGGGACTAGAAATTATATTCCTTAGCCCTATGTTGAATTATTTTTCTCTCTCAGGCAATGAGTTATTTGAATATGGAACTTTACAAACATTACAATAACAAGAATAAAGATCACTAGATTGAAGGGCTTCAGTTTTTTCAAAGATAATCCTCATTTAAATTACCAATCTTACTACTTTACCCTTTCCTTATTCCAAGACATGATTATACATTAAATTTATCAGGTTACATCGAGAAACCCATTACGATTAAAAGATATAGTGAGGGAAGGGAAAGAAATAGATCTTTTCAGCACAGACAATTTTCTGCGCTACACCAGATCTCTCAGAAAAGTAGATACACAGCACATCTGAGCAGAGTAGATGCGCCCTGTGTGCAATGACATGAAGTCAAGGCATAACGCAGGCCTTGACATATCACAGGCTGATTCAGGTGTTCGTTATAAAATCAGTTATATAGATAGGCAAAGTACGATGAAAGGAAGAAGGCCAACAATCAGAAAATAAACTTTGTTAGGAAAATTCCAAGCAGATGTCTTTTTGATTTCTCTAACACTTACTCGCCTGCGTTATACAGAGTTGGTGCAGGACAAATCATGTAGTGGGACTCCACCGTTATAGGCTTTTCATCTGGAAATAGAAAATAAGCACAATAATACATTAAATTGATGCAAAGCAAAAACAGACTATTCTGAGGATTTAGGAAACAGGCAACTCAGTGGTTTAGATATTATGTTAAATACTAAAATTGGAAAGTGAGCATATTTATTCGTTACTAGCATAAAGCATATTATGAAGCTTAGCAGGCAAACAGTACAATGGTGGAGTTTCCATTTTGCTGTTAAATGCTAGAAGGGCCGACTTGTTTCTCAGGCTGAAACATAGTAGTAACAACAAAAAAATGTAATATATAAAGCACTATTAGCTACAGTTTGTTTAGGTAGAACAGTGTTATATGCATTTATCATTTTCCAGAAATAGTACTGTTTTTCTGTAGGTGGACATACAGCAGAGTAACATCTAAATATATATGTGAATGTGCGCAAGATCTTGTACCACATATCAGCAAGGGTATCTTGGAGTGGCACATGGTAATTGAAACATGGTCTAAGCACCTTGTCTGCCAATCAAAATGTCTACTGCAATTTGTTCTCAGTAGAGTAGTCAAATCATATTGAAGTGGACGCGGCAAATCAGAGCCCAATCACAATGAGGCAGCCCGATGCTTTTAAGTGTGAAAGCCAAATTTGAAATTTGTACATTCACTCCTGCATATTGTACAATTTTATAGGAACGTTCTCTGTAATACCCCCCATGTGTTACCTCTAAAATAAGTCAGGACAGAAGCAAATTATTTAAGTGAACTAGAAAGACAGCAACAATGTTATCTTCATGTTTTCTTGGTAAAGGCAATGCTTACGTATTGTTGTCTCGTTCACGTAGTAAGTGCAAGTAACGCCATCTCGACTTCCCAGCAGGAATCCATTTCCTTTTAAAACAAGCTGAAATGCCTCTATAGGAAAGGAATATTAAGATCTCAGATCACAAATAACAGGCTGTCCAAGTTAATATTAGTGTTATGTGACGATTTACTTGAGTGAAGGTGGCTGAGCTGGAAAGAGTGAGAAGGTTGCACACTTTGCCTCCATGCAAATATGGGTTGAGAAATACAGGTTGCCCTATCAGAAGAGTGAGACAACCAGATAAATGCAAAAACATTTTAGTCAATATAGACAAACGAGAATGGCTCATACATAAAGAGTGGAAAGAGCCCCCGATCCCCAGTCTTCTCTAAATGTAATTGTAAGCCATAATTAAAAGTGGAAACAAAGTGGCAGGCACCATGGAAGGCGGAGCAGTCTGGACAGCCAAGATAGCTTTGCCTGCACAAATGCATAAATGTATAGTATGTGCTAAAACAGATGAACGAGAAGCTCTAAGCCAAATCTATAACCCCATCTGCATGTTCATGTGGTAATCATTTGTAGTGTTTGCCATTATTCACTTCCTGTTTGAACAATTAAAATGTACTGTCTTTAAATTCATATTGCAATTGAAGTTTATTGCATTTTTTGTTTCACTCATTCATAAAGTCGATGGGACTTATGTAGATTGTGACTAGGAATTATGGAGAATCCTTTAAATTGAAATAGGCAGAGTGTGTCAGTGGGCTTTGTTATCAACTTTGAAAGCAAGGGACTTTAGTTCTAATTATAGATTCCTCATTTAAACAACCTGTTTGACCCTTTGCCTGAGTTCTGTATCTTGCATAGTTGTCAGCACTTATAACAAAACACACGTTGACCTCCACTGGTATGCTGTAGCCCAACCTAGACCTTGTTCCGAAACCTGCACTCAAAGAATATTGCTGGGGATTAAAAGTAACTAAAAGGGAATCCACATCATCTGTATGACACTTTTTCTGTGGTTAAAATGGTTTAGGACAACATTTTATTTGAATGACCGGCTACTGTGAAAAATGTAAACTTGAAATAGAAAAATGCTCAGTCATGTTTGAAATTATGTGGGTGCTATATTTTGACTTTTATTCGCTGCACTGAAGTGGATTCAGATTTAATTTGAGTCATTCTCGCTCCTAGACTGCTTCCATATTCCCAGGTAGAAAGGAACACTCACTGGTGTATTTTATTTGACCTATATAATTAGATAGATAGATAGATAGATAGATAGATAGATAGATAGAGAGATAGATAGATGTGTATCGCAGAATGTGTCATTTTGACATTCCTACACACAATAAGATTTTCATTGTATTAATTTTGAGCTTATTTTACTCCTTTTTTACTCTGTATAATGAGGATAATTTTCATTCTGTACGATTTAGTGCTTATTGTAAACTACTTAGCAATAATATTGAGGTTAAAATAACACAATTGGCAATTTACATATAAATTAAAAACTTTACCGTGAGCATCAAAAACTTAATTCAAAATTAATTTTTGTTTGCAAAAGCTCTTTTCGAAACGTTCACAAACTACTGGAAAGAACGGTCAGAAAAAAATGCAACAGCAGTAATAATTTTAAACAAGGTTCCATTTTTGTCCGTATTACTGGCAAATGTAGACTTTCCCTATGGAGTAGGAACAACACTGATGCTAATATTATAAACTATTTTCTTTAATTGTGCACAGCTAGCAGCCAAAACTGGAATATAAATGTGTTGGAGGATGACGTCACAAAGAAAAGCATGCCACTATTAAGGCAGCCTACATCAACTTTCACTTTTTTTTCTTGCTGTAAAAACAATAGACCCCTGCACCTCAATAAACTGAATGAGAAGAGCTTTGGTTGAGAAGACTGAATGACCACACCACTGAAACGGTGCTATATATATATATATATATATATATATATATATATTTCTCCAAACACTTCCACACGGAAATAATAGTCGCACTCGGTTTGTGTTTTCTTTAAAAAGCTTGCAAGCTTTTTAAAGAAAACACAAACCGGAGTGCGACTTATTATTTCCCGTGTGGAAGTGTTTGGAGAATTTATGGCGACCGGGCTCGGCCGCGAGGTAACGCACAGCTGACTAGAGCGCCATATCAGCGAAAGGAGCCAAAGGAGAAGGATTGATATATATATATATCTAAACAAAAAGAATTAATAAAATGAAAAACTATATAGTAATTTCCCATCATTCACATGGACAAGAAATGACATCACTGCATTTTCGATCATCCATCTGTCCAGGGAGTGACATCACCGAATTCCCATTATCCATCTACACAGGAAATAACATCACTGGTTTCCTGACAAAACTGTCTTTAAAAGAAGAAGCCAAGTAAAAGAACTTCATTTTCCATCATCCACCTGCACAGCAAGGGACATCATTGCATTTCCCATCATCCTTCTGCACAGGAAGTGACATCACTGGATTTCCCATCATCCAGGTGCACAGAAAATTGCATCACTGGATTTCCCATCATCCATCTGCACAGGAAATAACATCACTGGTCTCCTGCCAAAACTGTCTTTAAAGAAGAAGCCAAGCAAAAGAACTCATTTCCCATCATCCACCTGAACAGCAAGGGACTTCACTGCATTTCCCATCATCCTTCTGCATGGGAAGTGATGTCACTGGATTTCCCATCATCCAGCTGCACAGCAAATTGCATCACTGGATTTGCACAGGAAATTACATCACTGCATTTCCCATCATCCAGGTGCATAGGAAGTGACATCCCAAGATTTCCCATCTTCCATCTGCATAGGAAGTGACATGACTGGTTTTCCACCCAAAACTGTGTTTAAAAGAAGGCAACAAGCAGGAGGACCATTTTCCATCATCAACCTGCACAGAAAGGGACATCAGTGCATTTCCCATCATCCATCTCCACAAGAAGTGACATCACTGGATTTCCCATCATCCATCTGCACATAAAATGACTTCACTGGTTTCCAGCCCAAACCGTCTTTAATAGAAGAAGCCAAGTAAGAGGACTTCATTTCCAATCATTCACCTGTGACATCATTACATTTCCCATCATACATTAGAACAGGAAGTAACATCCCTAGATTCCCCTCAATCATCTGCACAGGGTGTGACATCACTGATTTCCCACCAAAACCGCCTTTAAAAGAAGAAGCCAAGCAAGAGGACTTCCTTTCCCATCACCAACCTGCACAGGAAGTGACATAACTGTATTTCCCATCATGCATCTACACAGGAAGTAACATCACTTCCTGCCTTCTCCCTACTTCAATCCACTCTCCAGTGCGCCCCATCGCCTGTGTTTCTCATCGCTTTGGCATCGCCAGCAAAGGGTGGACACATACAAGGGCATTGCCTGTTAGGGCCTGAAGGGCCATGGACCAGAACCTCTGTTCTAGTGAAACCTACAAGTTAAGATTATAATTAATTGCCTCCCTCAGCGAATATAGCATGTTACATTGCATGCTATTACATCGCGTTCCTTTACAATGCGGTCGTTACAACGACCGCGTTGTTAGAATGCAATACCTTTACAACGCAAGTCATTAGATCGACTTGCTGTAGGGGGCGCGCTAGACTTAGGAATAGCATAATTTACTATTCCAACTCCAGCCTGCGCAACAGTAGGGATGGTGTTGGAAGGAAAATGCTACTTACCCAGTATGCAACTGTTCTTGGCATAAAGAGCTGTAGAGTCATATGCTGTGCATAGATCGCTATCTAGTGTTGGGTCCGGATGTTTGCACTTTGTTTTTCTTCGAAGAAGTCTTTCCAGTCACGAGGTAGGTGACTGCTCCTTTCGGTGATAGTGCGCATGGGCATCGACTCCATTGTTAGATTGTTTTCCCGCAGAGGGTAATAATGGAGTTAGTAAGAGTAGTAAAAGGAGATGTCCATGACTGCATGTATCTAAAAAAGATGTTACTGCAACAGGTATAGGTACCTGGGGAGGAGGGTGGGCGCATATGACTCTACAACTCTATATGCCAAGAACAGATGCATACTGGGTAAGTAGCATTTCCGTTCGAGGCATATGAGCTGTAGATCATATGCTGTGCATAGACTACATAGCAGTTATCTCCCAAAGCAGTGGCTAACCTGTATCTGTTGCAGTGGTCTGAAATAGTGTACATAAAACTGCCTGGCCCACTCTAGCTTGTCTTGCTAACATATCTACACAATAGTGTTTTGTGAATGTGTGAGGTGTAGACCATGTTGCAGCTTTGCATATGTCATCTATGGGTATATTTCCTAAGAATGCCACAGAAGCCCCCAGTTTGCGTGTAGAGTGTGCTCTAGGGGGAACTGTTAACGTTCGTTTTGCTTTTGCATAGCATATCTGAATGCACTTGACTATCCACCTTGCAATACCTGATTTTGATATGGGATTGCCTTTGTGTGGTGGAGCAAAAGCGACAAATAGTTGATTTGTGTTACGGAAAGGTTTTGTCCTTTCTATGTAATAAAGCAATGCTCTCTTCACATCTATTGGGTGTAGGGCACGTTCTGCCACTGAATCTGGTTGAGGGAAGAACACAGGTAACTCAACAGATTGATTGATATGAAAAGCAGAAATGACTTTAGGAAGGAATTTAGGATTAGTCCGAAGAACCACTTTATTTTGGTGCATTTGTAAAAAGGGTTCTTCTATAGTTAATGCCTGAAGCTCACCCATTCTTCTGAGTGATGTGATAGCAACGAGGAAAGCAACTTTCCATGTGAGAAATTGCAGTTCACATTTGTGCAATGGCTCAAAGGGTGGACCCATTAGTCTGGTGAGAACAATGTTGAGATTCCACACTGGAGCAGGTGGACATCTCAGGGGAATGACTCTTTTGAGTACCTCCATAAAGGCTTTGATAATGGGCACTCTAAAAAGAGATAGATGTTGTCTATTCTGGAGGTATGCAGCTATTGCAGCTAGATGTAAGCGTATGGACGTGTAAGCTAAATTGGAACGTTGTAGATGTAACAAATAACATATAATGTTTTGTACAGAAGCATCAAGCGGGTTGATGTGATTATTATTACAGTATATCACAAACCGCTTCCACTTTGCTGCATAGCAGGCTCTTGTGGTAGGACGTCCAGCCTCTTCGATAATATTCATGCAGTCTGCCGGTAGATTAAGATAGCCAAACTCTAAGACTTCAGGAGTCAGATCGCCAGATTGAGTTGACTGGGTTCTGGATGTCTTATGTCTCCATGGCTCTGTGTGAGAAGATTGGGTTTAAGACGTATTTTTTGGTGAGGAACTACTGAGAGTTCCAATAGGGTTGTGAACCAAGGTTGACGTGCCCATGTGGGAGCAACTAGGATTAGTGTCAGGGACGCTTGTTTCAGTTTCCGAACCACTAATGGAATGAGTGGGAGAGGCGGAAAAGCGTAAGCAAATATACCTGACCAATTCATCCATAGTGCATTGCCTTTGGACAATGGGTGTAGATACCTGGACGCAAAGTTTGGGCATTTTGCGTTTAGATGTGTGGCGAACAGGTCTATGTGTGGGAAGCCCCACCTTTGGAACATTGGGAGGAGAACTTGAGGGTGTATTTCCCATTCGTGGATTTGCTGTGTTTGACGACTGAGCAAATCTGCCATCTGATTGTTTACTCCTGGAAGGTGTTCTGCTAGGAGATATATTTTGCGGTGTCATTATCTGGTTGAGGGTCAGCATTATAATTATCCCATGGGTCAGTATCCTGTGGTGTGTAGTCATCTATATCCCCATCCCCTGTATCCTGTGAGTCAGGTGATGGTGGTGGAGGAGAATGTGTAGGTGTAATGTGTAAATTTGGATCAATGGGTGAAGAAGTTGGAATGTATGGTGGAGAAGGGTTAGTACCCACATTTTTCCTTTTTAGAGGAATGTGGTAGTCTTCTTGTAAGCCCATTTTCCTCTTCTCAGGAAGTTTGGCATGAATATGTCCAGTTTCTGAATGAATCATAATCTCCTTCTGTTTCTGTCAGGTTCAGTTTCCACTAGGATGCACAGGAGCAGAACGACACAATTCCCAATTCCCCTTTCTGACTTCTCAGCCACTCACTGTCTATATACCGTGTGGCTGTAGAACCCAAAAGGGGGAAAGGGGTAGGGGACAGAGAAGAGACAGCCACGCCTTTCTTCTGGTTCTTCTCAGCAATTGTTCTTCTTATTTTGTTGTTAGGAACTGCAAATGAGAAAACCTGCAATCTTACTTCTCATTCTTAATACATAAATAATAACATTGCATAATAAATAATATTACGGTATTTCTTACTGAGCATCTACCCAAATTAGCTGTAGCTAATGCCTCTCTTCTATTGTTTTAAAAAAGAAAGTGTTTCTTGTGGTAACTTTCTCTTTTAACTGTGTTCTTCTTTTTCAGTAATCTTCTCTGGTGTTTAGCGGATGGGTGAATACCGTATTTACAACACTGACTGGTAGGTATTCCAATATAACCTTGTACAAACACCTAACCATCAATTAAGAATGTATTTATAGTTCTCTTCTATAAATGCCAAATCTCACTCGTACCCAGAATTACTGAGCCAATAATGTATGAATAATGCCAGCGTGTGCGTGAACTGAGTGCCTACCAAACTTGCGCAACGAGGGAACCTCAATTCTGTTCTCTGCGCGCATACATGGACTAGTGCTAACACAAAAACTCTTCACATAATACGCCAACTCAAACTCTATAATTAACAACTCGAATTTCCTTGTATGCGCACTACTCCACTTGGCGTGTGTGCGTGAAAGGAATTCTGGTAAACTGGCCTGCTCAATAACGGGACACTGTTCCCCTTAAACTCGCTACTAAACTGTCATGCGCTCACCATTGAAGTTCTCTCAGTAAACTCCTGCTCAGAAGCGGAACACTAGTTCCCAAAAGACACTGCCAGTCCTGTCATACGCATACCCAAAATGATTCTTAAACTCGCCTGCTCAGAAACGGAACGCTGTTCCCCAAACTCTCTGACAAATACAAGCGCGTCGAAACTAAAACGACGGAAAAACTATTACGACGTATGCTACCCTGACTAGCTATGCCGCCGCAATAAGAATGCTGCCAATACCTCCAAGATATCAGGTGAAGTGCGAAAGTTCTTGTTCTTCAGCTGCTAACATTCTAAAGCTGCATTCTTTCATCTAGAAACACTAGAATGCTGAACTACGATTTATTCGATGTATTATGGAGGCCATCTTGGGATTTCTCCATCTACTGAGCCTAAGTCTGGCTACTCCATTTCTAATCTTTCTGAAGGCCTGATATATAGTTGCGTTGACTGAAACCCTATTAGCAGTAACTGGTGGCTTGGTTCTGACAGTACCCCACCGCAAGGGAGGCTCTCCCAATCTGGGTTTGCAGGGAAACTTTTTATAAAAGGCTCTCACCAATCGGGGAGCATGAACATCTGAAGCTAGCTCCCAAGACCTCTCTTCTGGACCATAACCCTTCCAATCGATAAAATAATAGAGTTGACCCTTCTTTTTTTGGAATCTAAGATTTGCTTAACCTCAAATTCTTCTCGTACCTTGGTCTGTATTGGTCTCGGGGGTAAAATTGTTCTTAAGCCTTCTGTAACTCTTTTTAACAAGGAGACGTGAAAGGTTGGATGTATTTTTAGCGTTTCAGGTAACTTCAACTTGTAAGTCACTGTACTCAATTTTTTCTCGACTTCAAAGGACCCAATAAATCTTGGATGGAACTTCCTGTTCCCCTTAAGTCTCAAATTTTTTGAGTTTAACCAAACCTTTTCTCCAACCTGTAAATATGGTTCTTTACATCTTTTTTTGTCTGCATAGAATTTGTAGTCTTGTTTAGCCTTCACTAAATTCTCTGTTGCTAATTTGTGGATGTAAGTTATGTGTTTAACTAAATCTTTAACTGCTGGAACATCTGCTTCTTGAATATTTACTGAAAGATTGGGATGTCTGCCTGCGTTAAAAAAAAGGGGGAATAACCTGTGGAAGAGTTTTTTGCGTTATTGTGTGCAAACTTGGCCGCCCAAAGATAATCTGGCCAATCCCCTTCTTGGTCTAGTAGATACAATCTAAGGTATTGTTCTAGCTCTTGGTTGGCTCTCTCTGTCTGGCCATCTGCATTAGGCTGGTAACTAGTGGTGTATCTAGTTTCTATGTTTAGTTTTTTGGTGAATGCCTTCCAGAAATTAGATAAAAACTGAGAACCCCGATCAGAGACTAGAACCTTCGGAATTCCATGTATTCGTACTATGCTTTGACTAAAAGTATGCGCTAACTCCTAAGATGTAGGTACTCTTTGTAATGGAACAAAGTAGGCCATTTTTGTGAACGCAACTACACAGACTAATATTGTATTGTAACCCTGACTTGAAGGCAAATCAACTATTAAGTCTAAGGTTACTGTATGCCAAGGATGGGGTGGATTTGGTAGTGGCTGTAATAAACCTTTTGGAGATTGCCTTTCAGGCTTACCCCGAGTACAGATTTCACAAGTAACCACATACTGACAAATATCACTTGTCATGTTCGGCCACCAAAACCTTTGTTTAACCAAATCTTCAGTCTTTTGGATACCTTTGTGTCCAGCTAACACATGATCATGACATTCTTCTAGGGCCTTCCTTTGTAACTCAAACATGGGTAGAAATAGCGCTCCATCTTGGAAGGGCAAGTTGTCTCGAATCTCTCTGGTGGACACCTGGTCAGCCCATTCTTTCATTTCACTTCCACTCATGACCTTCTGCACTGAATCTTCCAGCGAACTCTTGAGCACCGCTCCTATGACTCTTCCTTCTGCTATGATGGTTTGATCTTCAATTTCTTCTTGTACATTCTCCGTACCTAACCTTGACAAGGCATCTGCTTTACCATTCTTCGTTCCTGGACGATAAGTGATTATGAAATCATAATCAGCAAAGTACAAAGACCACCGAAGTTGCCTAGGAGTTAATGTTCTTGCAGATTTTAGAAATTTTAGGTTTCGATGATCCGTGTAAACCGTGACAATATGTTTCCTCCCAAGTAGGTAAATCCGCCACTCCTTGAAGGCATCTTTTATGGCTAGCAATTCTTTTTCAGTAATGGTGTAATTCACCTCAGCAGGGGTCAGTTTCCGTGAACGAAATGCCACAGGATGAAGCTGGCCTGTCTTCTTATGTCTTTGTGACTAAACTCCTCCCAAAGCCAAATTGGAAGCATCCGTTTCCACATAGAAAGGCTCCGACGGGTCCGGATGCAACAAAACTGGGGCCGTTGTGAAAGCCCTTTTTAGGTTTGCAAATGCTTCTTCCACCTCCTTTGACCATTCAAAGGGAACTCCTTTTCTGAGTAATTTTGTGATGGGAATCAATTTCTTGGAAAACTCTGGAATAAATCTCCTATAAAAGTTTGCAAATCCGATGAAGCTTTGCACTTCCTTGACAGTTTGCGGAGACTTCCACTCTAGGACTGCCTCTACCTTGTGTTTATCCATAGTTATTCCTTCGGGTGATAGGACAAAAACCAGAAACTCCACTGATGTCACACTGAATGCACACTTTTCCAGTTTCACAAAGAGGCTGTTTTCTCTTAATTTCTGTAGGACTCCTCTCACATGCTCCTCATGCATCTCTACACTGTCTGAGTATATTAAGATGTTGTCAATATACACTATTGCGCACTGATCAATATATTCTTTTAGGACATCGTTGATGAAGTGTTGGAAGGCTGCCGGTGCATTACAGAGCCCATAGGGCATGACTTGATATTCAAATAGCCCATATTTAGTCCTAAAGGCTGTCTTCCATTCGTCTCCTTCTTGGATTCGAACAAGGTGATATGCCCCTCGGAGATCCAATTTTGTGTAGATCCGTGAACCCTTCACTTGATCCAAGAGAACAGATATCAATGGCAAGGGGTATTGATTTTTGACAGTGATTCGATTTATTGCCCTATAATCAATGCATGTTCTTAATTCGCCCTCTTTCTAGGGATAAAAAAAAGTGACGAAGAGACTGGGGATTGGGAGGGTCGAATAAATCAATTTTCCAAATATTTCTGGAGGTAATCCTTCAGATGTTGGTTTTCCTTCTCAGTTAGGGCATAAATTTGGCTACAGGGCAGAGTAACTCCTGGTTCTAGCTCAATTTTACATTCGTAAGTCCTGTGAGGAGGAAGTTTCTCCGCCTCCTTCTCACTGAAGACGTCCAGGTATTCTGCGTATTCTTTAGGTAATTCGACTGTGTGTATAACACATACTGTCGCTCCTCCATTACAGAGAAGGGTAGCTGGAGTTACCCTTTGATCCCACATTAAATTCTGATAATAATTCTCCTTACAAAATTCTAAATCCATTTTTATTGTTCTGGAACTCCAATCGATGGTGGGGTTATGCTCAGTAAGCCAGGGCAATCCCAAGATTAGCTGAAATTGCGGAGCATCTATCAAATTGAATTGCAACCTTTCACAATGTCCTTCCATCGATTCCAACTCTACAGGCTCTGTGTGACTCACTATGGGTCCTGAAGAAAGATTTGTGCCATCCACTGCCCGAACCGCCTCACTTTTCTCTTTCCTTAGGGCCTTTAATCCAATCTTCTCAGCAAACTTCTGGTCACAGAAATTGCCTGTGGCCCCTGAATCCACCATCACTGTGATTCCTTTCAAAATGCTTTCTCCGAACCTTAACATCATGTGCATTATCAGATGAGGTGAGGAGGATTGCAAGGTATTCGCCAAAGTGTGATCCTTAGGAGTTGTATCCAAGTCCGCACCCATCAGTCCAACTCCCTCTACTGATGGTGCTGCCAGTTTTCCTTCGGCGACTGTTTAGGCTTCTTTGGACAGTTTCAAACAAAATGCCCTCCAACCCCACAATAAAGGCACTACTTGTTCAATCTTCGTTTCTCCTTCTCTTCCTTTGATAGTGGACCTCGAATAGTTCCAATTTGCATGGGTTCCATGCCATGCTGCCCTTCAACAACTCTTGTTACTTCGACTTTAGCTCGATCATATCGTGGTATACTAGGACGAAATTTCCTTCTCTTCTCTCCTCTTCTCTCGCTCTGACGGAAATCTATTTCCAGCACCAGATTGATGAGAGACGAGATTTCTGTGGGTCGATTGGGTACTTGAGCAACAGCATCTTTCAATTCTTCCCTTAGACCACGATAAAATACTGCTGCTCGTTTATTTTCTGGCCAGTCCGTTTCCACTACCAGCTTATTAAATTGGGCCAAATAGGCTATCAATTCACGATTCCCTTGTCTGAGTTCGAGCAACTCATTGTCCGTAGCTTGCGAGACTCGTCGACGATCAAATATTCTATGGAACTCTTTTTTTCATTCGTCCAAGTCATAAAGTATGGGATCATTTCTAGATACCAACGGCATCGACCATGAAGCAGCGTCACCACGAAGATAGGATAGTATGAAGGCTACTCGTGATTGTGCGTCAGGGAAGACTGCTGGCCGGCACATAAAATGTAAGGTACATTGTGTCCAAAATATTTTTGCCTTTTGAGGGTCTCCAGTAAATCTCTCTGGAGGTGCCAACGGGATCACTGGTGACAAGGAATGGATTACTTGAGTGGTAACCTTAGACTGTTGACTTGTAGTGTCACTAGTGATTTCTACAGGGGATGAAGGAAACTTAAAATTAGGTCCTGTAACTAGACTATTCATTTTAATTGCTAATTCAGAGGTCTCTCTTCTAGAATTCATTATATCTTGTTTTAAATCTCTATTCTCTTCTCTAACTGCAATTATTTCCTTTTGTAATCCTTCCAATACTTCACCTAATTATTTAAGGTCCAAACCTTCTGCCATTCTGCTCGGGTGCAAGAACTACGTGGGCACTTTACTCTGTCAGGTTCAGTTTCCACTAGGATGCACAGAAGCAGAACGACGCAATTCCCAATTCCCCTTTCCGACTTCTCAGCCACTCACTGTCTATATACCGTGTGGCTGTAGAACCCAAAAGGGGGAAAGCGGTAGGGGACAGAGAAGAGACAGCCACACCATTCTTCTGGTTCCTCTCAGCAATTGTTCTTCTTATTTTGTTGTCAGGAAATGCAAATGAGAAAACCTGCAATCTTACTTCTCATTCTTAATACATAAATAATAACATTGCATAATAAATAATATTACGGTGTTTCTTACTGAGTACCTACCCAAATTAGCTGTAGCTAATGCCTCTCTTCTGTTGTTTTAAAAAAGAAAGTGTTTCTTGTGGTAACTTTCTCTTTTAACTGTGTTGTTCTTTTTCAGTAATCTTCTCTGGTGTTTAGCGGATGGGTGAATACCGTATTTACAACACTGACTGGTAAGTATTCCAAGATAACCTTGTACAAACACCTAATCATCAATTAAGAATGTATTTATAGTTCTCTTCTATAAATGCCAAATCTCACTTGTACCCAGAATTACTGAGCCAATAATGTATGAATAATGCCAGCGTGTGCGTGAACTGAATGCCCACCAAACTTGCGCAGCGAGGGAACCTCAATTCTGTTCTCTGCGCGCATACATGGACTAGTGCTAACACAAAAACTCTTCACATAATACGCCAACTCAAACTCTATAATTAACAACTCAAATTTCCTTGTATGCGCACTACTCTACTTGGCGTGTGTGCATGAAAGGAATTCTGGTAAACTGGCCTGCTCAATAACGGGACACTAAAAAGAAAAGAAGATAGGTAGTAGTGGTCCCTGAGAGGTAAGAAACCGCACAATCAATCTGTAGTATGTATTTGCAACTAGCCAAATAAGTGTGAAAAAATCTATCAATATAGTTTGGCTGGGGTGCTAAAGTAGCTTAGTGCAACTACTACCTAGAGGTGCTATTAGCATATTAGAAACTAACATGCATGCAAATATACCAAAGGACAAAGCTGTTAACAGCACCCCCATTATCACGTATAATAATCCAAATACAATATTGGATAAATACTGGAAAGAGTCCGAATTCCAATGCAATTCTTAACAAAAGTTAATGAGGACAAACTGATGAGACATCAGGTATACAGAAAATACAAATAGTCCAAAGAAGTCATCTGTAGGTTTTCATTCTCTTTTTAATAATTTTTTCAAAAATTCCCAGCACACGATCTTGCCGACACGTGTTTCGTCTAATCCTAGACTTTTTCAAGGCGATTTAGGGATGTTGTCGCGATGTGGTCTGATAAGAATACTTCATAAGCCAACATCCGTTGGCATGATCATTGAAAACACCAGTCTATTGTCAGCTCCAAGATCACATCAGTGCTAACCATCTCCTGCATGACTACCACTCTACCGCAGCACAGAGACGCCTCCTCTTGACCACAGAAGAAGATGATCCCTGCCTCCTGATATTGATGGATGTCTCAGACGCCTTTGAGACAATCAACCTTCTCATTCTAATAGGCAGCTTTGAGGCGCAAATGGGATTTATGGCAATGTCCTTCACTGGTTCTCATCCTACCTTTCAAACCAACACCAGTTTGTTCACATGGGCTCCTCCAGGTCACAAAAGATCCCTGTCACATGTGGAGTCGTCCAGGTTTCCATACTGTCTCCTGTCATCTTCAAAACTTTAGATGGCGCTGTATGGGGTATACTCACAGATAACTGCATCAAGATTTACAATATGCCGATGATACACAACTCTACTTGAAAGTCTCCTCTGCTTCAGACATCCAGTGTCTCAAACACTGGTAGTACATCATCCAGACCTAGATGTACAGCACCTAGCCGAAGCTCAACCCAACCAAGATAACATTTATATTATTTGGCAAGAGCAACAAACAAAATGCAGTATAAACCTGGCTCACTGACATGACCCTTGATGGTTTCAAAACCCAGCTTTCACCGAATGCCAAATCACTTGGATTTGCCCTGGTACAAGCTCTCTCTTCTAAAGAAAGTCAAACTGTTCTTTCTAGAAAGCGACTTTAGAACAGCTATTCACGCTCTTGTACTTTCTCATCTGAATGGAGATAACGACATACTCTATGTCCTCCAAGACTTCACAGCACATCTCATCCAGGTCTCTGAAGAAATATGATCACATGACTGCACCCTGATGGAACTCTATTGGCTACCTTGGCCATCACACATCATCTTTAAAACTAGCTGCATCATTTACAAAGCTATCACAACCAGCACCCCCACTTATCTTGCAAATAGACTCACCATCTCTCTTGGTTCTCGGCACAGCCAGGACACCATCAAAGTGCAGACTAAGAAGTGTAAACAAGAAAAAACAAGACAGCATGCATTTTCTGTCTATTAACCAAGGATGGATCTGGAACAAAATCCCAATATCATGAGGACTGCCCCAATGCTGCTCCAATTTAGGGAAGTGTAGATGACTCACCTCTTTAAAGTAAACATAATCACAATGCACTAACTGTCCACAACTCTTCTACCTCTCCAAATACTCATGACTTGCCTTTAACAGGTACAGCTCTCTGCTGCCTTTTGGCTATGTTTGTGCTAAAGAAATATCATGTACACGCATACATAAATATAGTGAATGTTTGAAATTCACATTTATATAAAGATGGTATTGCGAAAGGGATATCAGTGGTATCTATATCCATATGGAATCAAGACAAGATACTGTAACTGCTGGTTCCCTCTAATCGAACCTTAAGATTCTATAGAACCAACCATATCTAATTTAGATTTCATGATGATGGAGAAAAAAACGATAGGATACAGTTCATCCCAAATGAAACAAAGACACTCATGTTCTTTGAAGATCGCCAGTAAACAGATGGTATGCTTTAACAGGGGTCTTCATATGTTATATTTTTCAGAAAGATGAAAATTAACATAGAAGCCAGAATTCTGTATACAGAGTCAATAAAAAACATCAGAAAAATGGCTAGGATGTCATTGATCAGTTATATAGGCAATGGTTTAAATATTGCCTAAACAAGTTGTTATATTGCACTACTTATTCAGGATTATTGTACTCATAATCGTGCGTGGGATTATTAACAATTGTACAATAGATATTGATTTGGTAAATATGTTAACGATGTTAAATTATTCAAATAATGTTTGAATACAAGTATTTTTGAGCGAATAAATAGCGTAAAGTATGTAATCCAAATGTAGCACATTCAGTTGGCTAAGAATGACACTGAAGGGCATATTTACAATTAAATTGACGGAATGCGGCGTTAAGCCAAGAAGGCTAATGCCGCACTCTTTTACTTTAGAAATGTAGGGCTGCACCGCATTTACTACAATACGGTGCAGCCCTGCGTTTCTCCCTGCGCTGGTGCTAAATTTAGCTGCCTAGCGCCTACGCAGGCTGCCTTGCTCCATTGCCTGCGTTGTGAGAATGATTGTTTATGTGTAGGAAGGTGTCCCTTCCTGCAGATAAACAATCATACATGGCGTTTTGCTGTTTCCATTCGTGCTGCACAATGCAGCAGCATAGAAACAGCAAAAAAGAGGAGAAATAAAGCCTTTCTCCTCATTTCACCTTTTTAAGACCAGGTTTTCCCTTGTCTTAATTTTGGCACTGTCCCATATTTATGCCACCCTTGTAAATATGGGGCAGGGTAAAAATCAATGGGTATTGTGGCGGAACACCCACCGCAACACCCATTGCCCACCCAATTTCACGCTAAGTATAGTGTGAAAGGGTGCCTTATTCACAAAGCAGCATTAAGCATCGTTAAGTGGCTTAACGCCGCCTTGTGAATAAGGCGAAGTCCCTATCACCACAGGAACATCAGAAAAAGTGACGTTCCTATGGCATTAGGTGCTTGTAAATATGCCCCTGAAATTATCCAGACATTGAGAGCAGAAGGAGATCAAGAACTGAGTGGAAGACAGGAGGATTTCTGTTTCCTGTCATAGGCCCTGAGGCACTAACCAGCACATTGGCCATGGTTATCCAGAAAGGCCAAATAAATGATCATGGAGGACAACGTCTTAGTTTGTCTTGTCAATTTGAGCTCTAGTTATAATCTCCAGAGTACAGACTACTGAAAGGGGATACAAACTCCTGCACTTCACAAGCAAACTTCATGGGACCAATCTTATCTATAGCTTTTAAGAATTGCTAGAGATCCAGTATTTTGAATGAACTGCACAGCCAAAGCCGAAAGGTCTGGCATAGTTGAGTACCAGAAATCCTCGAGGCCACCATTGCTAGGTGGCTCTGGATGACAGATTGTGAGCTGCTCCGGCTAGCATGGACAGAGGGATGGGAGGCAGTGAAGACAAATGAGGTTGTCAATGGCCTACACCAGGACAGTTGTGAACCAGGCTGTAGACCTCCATAAAGGAGCCACCAAGACCATCATCTCCAGAATGGATCTCTTCCTGAAGAGAAGTCAAGGAATCACAGCATAGGATAAAAAGATATAAGCCAGGAGGCTTGAATGAATCTAGGAGGAAGGTGCCCAAACTGAGTCCCTTCGAATCAGGTGCTATCTGAAGAAGAAAGTACTTAAAGGTTTCAGCTCTAAGCTATAAAATCTACCTGGTAAGGGCCTTACTTCAGATAAACATCTCTATGGCTAGAGTTTAATCTGTGCTGTTCTTTAGAATGCATCCGTGCACATCAGCAGTCTCATTATTGAGACAAGGAATGATCCCAGATCTCTTTCTGTCCAACCAAACATGTCAGAAGTCTCTTGTGATATCCACAAGAACTTTGAAACGTGGAACGCTCACCAGACAATTAACCTCTGGTGCAGATAGGGGGCCACTAAGGTGCTGTGTTACATGGTAATGAATAGGGCCTGGAAAAAAGGCTTGCAGGAAGATAGAATCCCCAAATTGTGTGCCAACTCCCATAGGGAAAAAAGGGTGCTTTGGGAGTGTGAGTTCGGAACCTTTTCACAATTTAGCAGTGGGGTGTTTCAGCTGGCAGGCAACTGTGTTGATCAAGAAGCTCAGGAAGTTTAACTCCTGAGAGAAATTGCAAAGCTTATGTGAAAATGATTCTTGGTATGAATACGATGTAATCAGAATATAGTCGAAGTAGACAATGAGATACATGATGTGGACATGATGCCAGGTGGCGGGGCAGCACATCAATTTGGTGAAGCACTAGCCCACTGAAGAAAGGAAGGCGGGTGACTTTCCATTGTCTTCTACCCAAAATAAATTTAAGGAAATGTTGATGCTTGCAGCATTTGGGAAAGGTATACATCCTGCAGATGCAGAGTGGTGAGCCAGCTCTTTTCCAGAAAATTCTCAGGGGAGAAGAATACACTTCATCTTGAAAGAAGCATAAAAACATGAATTAAGCAAGCACAGATTAATAACAGTCTGCCTACCTACATTGTCCTTCTTTTCTATAGGGCAAAATGGTGCTTCAATGCCTAGCTGCCTTTAAGAGTCTTTCTCTTTAAGTTCCTTTTGTAAACAGATACCTTCTGAACTATCAGAAAAGCCTGATATAATGGGAAAGAGATGGGTGGGGAATAACGATCTGGGAAGGAGGGCTGACCAAATACATGCAATTTCCTTTGTTTCCAGAACCCATGGCTTTTATGGGATGATGGCACATGTACACAAAAATAATGCGAATCTACCCCCAATTTGTAGAAGGATAGATCTAAGTTTTAAGGGAGGAATATCTAGTGCTTCTCAGTCTTGGGTGTAGACAAGGTGCCATGGGAACTCCCGGCTCTGCAGAGCTGCTACTAGAAGGGGTCAGCTCTGTCAACTCTTCCATGCCAGCAAAGGGCCTCTGATCGTACAATGCTGTTGGCAGAGGAAGCTGCCACTTTGAGTTCTAGCACAGCCACATTTGGAAAGACCCTGTACTTGTCATTTTGCTCCTTTCAGGTGTAAAAGCACCAATGTTTTGGGAAAGTTCTTTCATAAAGGTGTCCCAGAAAAGCATGAATAGAGATTTGGACCTTCCTACATAGCATGGGGTTACATTTAATCAAGATACTCCTCTTTTTGCAGGACTGTGCTAGCATTGCAGAGAAGGCACAACAAGCTTCTCGCCATCCACTAAACATTTCCACATCAAGGTCAGACCAGTCTGAGGCCGACTCAACTAAATCCATGGCCTTAACTAAAGGAGCAGAGACATCCAGAAGCCAGTCCAGACAGGCCTTAAGCCCCTAGGTAGTAAGAACTAGGGTGTGCGAGTAAAAATGAGATTTGGGGGACACAGTACACATGCGTATAAATGTATTCCTAGGAATAACATACTGATCTAGACATTCACATTTTCTGCTATGTGGGCAGATAAGACCACTTTAGATAGAGCAGGCGCTGGATGGCTTAGGGTCCAAGAATATAGTTGTCCAAGGGATTGTTAAAGATGTGGGTTTTAGAAGGCATAGGATGCCCCCTTCAAGGTGTGTCAGAATCCTGAGGGGTCTAGACAAGTTTGTCAGAAACTTGTGTGGTGGAGAACCAGAGGATTTCTTGTTCAAGCCAATGCCAGAGACACAGAATGGAGAGTTGCCTGGAGAGTTGTCCCAAAGTAGTAAGGGCAAAGGCATTAGAAATCTTCCCTAACAGTCATGGAGACAAAAGGTGTCTGTTTGTGGGACTACAGGCAGAAGGACTGTGTTCATGGACCAGGTATATTCTCATAATGGAGGCCTTGGAGATATCATGAGAGGAACCGCCCAACTGGAGTCACTTGGGTGAGGGATGTGGCCCCTAAATTGGGCAGGCGGTGTAATGTCCTTCCTCCACCGGCCCCTAGTCTGTCAGGCTGTTGGAGAAAGTATTCCATTGATGAAGTCAACTGGGCTCCATTGACCAAATATTTAAGGTCATTCTCTCTCAAAATGAAGCGGGCTGACCAAGGGTTTGGGGGTCAGGGTACTCTCTTGTGTTTGCCAGGGACTACCCTTGTCCGTCAAATTATAAATGGGGTCTAAGAAGTCTAGACAGCAGCCGTGGCACTCAGCAATGCTAGGGGGCATGGAGCACGAGGGGCGATCTGCCATAAGAATGAAAGCCCTACTTAAAGCTCAAAATTAATTGATGTGAAGTAAGAATGCAGAGGAATATTGTAGGAGAGCAAATAAAGCTAATGCAGAAACCAATGGAACATCCATAGTGTGGAAGAGGAAAATTAAAATTAAAGGATGCCTAGGTGAAACAGACAATGCTATGATACAGTGAGCTGAGAAGGGGCTACATTTGGGTTAACATGAAATCTGGCAGAAAGGCAAAGGTAAACTGGCAAGAAGTAAACCAACAACGCTGCTTTGATGGAAGGGGCCTGAAGCTTAGGGAGAGAAGGGATGCAGGAAAATAAGGGCCAAACAAATCATATGCTAAAAGAGTGCTGCTAAAAACCTAGAAGATACTACTCGGCGGGCAGAGTATCTAGAAAAAATGGAGAAGCTTTTTATAGGCTTCTTTTATAAGGGTATATTCAGGTTTGTGATATCATTTCCATGACATGTTTTGCTCATCTTTGATGTGGCATGGCTGCTGCCTGTGAACAATAAAGTATTTCATTTTAAGGTATAATAAGCAACCTTTAAGACTATTTTTTTTTAAATAACACATTTTAGGCAGTCAGGTTTTTCACCTATCCGCACTAAGCATACTTAGATTTAAATTCATGTGGTGAGAAATGTGAGCCTATACCTTCCAGAATTCTTAGTGCTACTGGCTGACAAGCCAGGCCTGGCTGAAATTTACCCTGATGAAATGGTATTTGATGGCAGATATGGAAGTGGTTTGTGAATGAAAATACTAACTTACCTCCAGCACACACACTTGACGGTTCGACCTGCAGAACCTCCGTACACGACTGTTTCAGGATCTACAAAAATAAAGAATGGGGAAAAAAAACAAAATACCTTAATGTGGTTAAGATTTTTTGCTGCAGTTGATGGCAGAGTGAGGAAAGGGTAAAGACAGCATCTGACTATTTTCTTTTTTTTATTTAGATGGCAGATCATATTGAATTATATAAAGGTTAATCCCTTAATTAGGGGAAGATTGTCACAAGTAAGCGCAGACAAAGCTCTCTGTCTCAGGACCCAAACTAGTCATGGCCCAGTGATCCTACTCCAACATGTATTTATATCATAAATAAGCATTGGCGAAACCAAAAGGTCTCACCTATGCAAGAGCTATTGGCTTTGCCAATGTGTTTTAGCCATGTTGCATACCAGCATTGCTGCTGTTCGGCATTGCTAAAAGTTAGTGGTGTAGAGGAGAGTGGAGTGAGTGCGGTTTTGTAGAGTGGAATGGTGTAGAGTGGAGTAGATGTGTCGTAGAGTGTGTTGACGCAGAGTGTCTTGGAGTGGCATAGACTGGAGGGGAGGATTGTGGAGTGGCAAAGAGTGGAAAGTAGTGGCGTAGAGTGGAGTGTCGAAGAGTGTCTTAGAGTAGAGTGGAGTTCCGTGGAGTGTTGTGAAGTAGAGTGAAGTGGAGTGTCATAAAGTGGAGTGTTGTGGGGTAGAGTGGAGTGTTGTGGAGTAGAGTGTAGGGGTGTAGAGTGGAGTATATTGGTGTAGAGTGGAGTGGTGTAGAGTGGAGTGGTGTAGAGTGGCATAGAGTGGATGGGGAAGAGTGGAGGGGCATAGAGTGGAGCAGAGTGTCGTGAAGTGGCATAGAGAGTTATAGAGTGGGGGGTGTAGAGTGGAGTAGTGTGTCGTGGAAGAGAGTGGAGTAAAGTGGCTTAGAGGGAATTGCATAGAGTGGAGCAGAGGGTCGTAGAGTGGAATGGCATAGAGTGCAGTAGAGCATCATAGAGTGGAGGAGTGTAGAGTGGATTGGTATAGCGTGAAGTAGAGTGTCATACAGTAGAGTGGTATAGAGTGGAGTAGAGTGTTCTAGAGTGGAGTAGAGGGGAGTGGAGTGGTGTAGAGTGTCATAGAGTGGAGTGCTGTGGATGGTTGTAGAGCAAAGGGTCGTAAAATGTCATGGAGTGGTAGAGTAGATTAGAGTGGCATAGAGTGGCATTAAAGTAGAGTGGCATAAAGTAGAATGTTGCAAAGTGTCATGGAATGGAGTGTTGTAGAGTGGCGTAGAGTGGAGTGTCATAGAGTGACGTAGCATGGAGTGGTTTAGAGTGTCAGAGTGGAGTGTTGTAAAGTGGCATAGAGTAGAGTGGAGTTACGTGGTGTACAATGGCGTAAAGTAGAGTGCTGTAGAGTGTTGTAAAGTGGAGTGTCGTAGAGTGACATAGAAAGTTGTGGAGTGGCTTGGAGTAGAGTGGAGTGTCTTAGAGTGGGGTGTTGTAGAGTGTAGTGTCACAGAGTGAAGTGGAGTGGCGTAGAGTTTAGTGGAGGGGTGTAGAGTGGAATAGAGTGGCCTAAAGTGAAGTGGCATAAGTGTCATAGACTGGAACGGCGTAAAGTGGAGTGGTGTAGAGTGAAGTAAAGTGGAGTGTCAGACTGGAGTAGCGTGTCATAGTGTGGACTGGGCTAGAGTGGAGTGTCATAGAGTGGAGTAGAGTGTCATAGAGTAGAGTGGAGTGGCGTAGAGAAGAGTGCTACAGAGTGGAGTGAAGTGGAGTAGAGTGATTAAGAGTGGCATAGAATAGAGTGAAATGGCATATAGTGGACTAGAGTAGAATGGAATATAGTACAGTGGCATAGAGTAGAGTGGCGTATAGTGTTGTGGAGTGGCATAGAGTGGGGTAGAGTGGAGTGGCGTAGAGAGTCATAGAGTGGAGTGCACTAGAATGGAGTATGCATGGCTTGGTAGTGCACTGCCATTGCAGGCGAGACATTTTCAATTGAAATGAGCATTACATTTCCAGAGACATACAGTTTTACTAATAAGACTATACAGCGCACAATGATAATGTGTGGAAATGGCATAACCGAGTGTATTGATTTGTTTTAATAGTATTACAATATTTGTTTCCAGCAAACTCCACAATACAAAAAAATATGCTTCCCTGTTGGTTTCCTAATTTTTATTTTTTCCATCATCATCATCATAAAATTATTTGGTTATTACAAACCATTAAAGTACACAAAGTATGATAACACAGTATACTATGACAAATACTATGTCAGCTGCAGGCTGCAGGGCAGGAGCAACTGTGGTAGCAACTGTGGCAGCAAGGCTCGGCCCCGGTCCTACAGTGAAGCGGTCTCGGTCCCAGGGGGTGCTTGCCAAGTGAAAGGAGCCCAAGCCTGTGCTCAGTCCCGGGGGCCACCCCAGTTGCAGCAGGGAATACGAACAGCAAAGGAGCCGGTAGCTGCAAGGAAGGAGAGCCATCCACGAGCCCGGGGTCCGATGAGTTGTTGGGCTGTCAGCTGTGGTGAGGCGGAAGGAAAGGTGAGCCGCAGCAGCTGTGCACAGTCATTATATTTTTACTACCTTCACCTTGAGTGTCTTTAGCAGGCCCTCGCTGTGTGGGAGCCCGGGCACCGTGATGAGACCGTTTTTAAAATTTTAGAAAATAACTCACAATTTGAGAAATGGGGCATCAATATACGGAAATACAATGATAATCAATATCCAACCTTACTGATCCTGAAGTTAACAATTAATAGCCCTGCTTCAATAGATCCCTCCACAACCATAAGATCAGGAGGTCATACCAGGGTATTAAAAGGAGCCATAGGGCCACTATTCAATCCAGATCTGTCATCCGGGATCAAAGTTACAAGCTGCAACTCGGGTTCTCGAGTTTGCAAGGAGTTAAAGAAAAATACAATACTTAGTGACAATTGGAGCTGGCTTCCGAAAATACTCACAAAAGGGAAGACTGGAACGCATGAATGACGCTTAAAAAGTTTAATCAAGGAAATAAAACTTTTTAACATTTGTTTGTGGAACACCAACGGCCTTAAAACCCTAACAGAGGACAATGACACAGTAACCTTTTTAAGTGATTTTGATGTTTTAATGTTTCAGGAAACATGGAATACGAAAAAGGAACATTTGAATTTTTGCATCCCGTACGTCTGTTTTTGGTCGCGCTAGTGGCGGCTTATCAATTTACGTGTCACTGACCTTGGATGTCAAACACTATGAAATCGACCTTCAACTAGCATGGCTTTTTTGCATTAAATTAGATCTCAAACAACCAATAAAACTTATAAATGTCTATTTAAGTCCAAATAATTCTGTCAAAACACCCCAATTTACTGTACTATGGGAAGTAGTTAAAATTTTGTACCATGAATATCCAGCCACTATGCTAATTATCTCAGGAGACTTTAATATGCACTTGCTTGCCAAAAATGGCGCTAACAAACCAAGTAGAGCGCTGACACAGATGTGCCGTTCTCAGCTCAATAAATATAATCTTATGATTTTGCAGGAAGACGCTCAAAATCTCAATAGGAGTGTACCTACATTCAAAAAACAGGTCAACTTTCCATTATTGATTATTCCATCATTTCAATGGAGTTGATATCCTCCTTCCACGATTATCAAGTGATTCCTAGGATAGAAAGCGACCACAATCCACAATCAATCTCCCTTGCATTATCAGTCACCCACCTGCATGAAGCAAGATCTATGGTAACCGGGTCAACGGCCTTTAGCCTGAAAAGGCTAGTGTGGAATTCGAGAATCCAGAAGGAAATATGGGAATTTTTAGAACCTGCAATTGTTAAGGCGCTAATTGAGAAAAGTCAAGGGAAGTCTATGGTTGATATCTGGTCCTGTCTGTGTGCTTCAGTTTTGGATCGCTTTCCTTCTTCAACCACATCAAAAGGGTCCATTATGAGGCCTAAAAAATCAGGATGGTATACAAACAGACTACTTCATCAAAAAAGAGAACTTAACAAAGCAATAAGGGCCACATTTAGAAAAACGAATGGAGCCCTAAAAACTTCGGAACTTCGCAAACTAAAACGGCTTAGAAGGTGCTATAAAAATGAAATATGGAAAGCCAAACATACGTACTACGAAGGAATCTGGACCAAGCTACATTTTTCCTGTAAAACAAAAAACTTGAAAGTATTCTGGGGAATAATAAACAATCTCGAAGATGGTAGCAAAAGAACGAATAGTGCCAATATGGCCGAATCCTGTTGGGCATCTTTTATTTTCAACCTCTATGGGGGATCCCCAGATGTAATGTTTAACAATAATGCCGTTCATCAAAAGTCAAGCTCGTTGAGCAGCGAAGACGGCGGAACACCCAGGAATGATCAGTATCGCATTCAAGCCAAGCCACAAGTCAATGAGATATGGCAACTGGAACAAGTAAAAATGGCAATAAGCAAGATTAGATCGAATGGTGCACCAGGCCCCAACGGAATCCTGAATTCAATCTTTAAAGCTAAGCTTGATCTTTGGTCAGAGATTTTAACAACTTTGTTTAATGATATTATTAAAACTAAAATGGTTCTCGAGTCATGGCAGGGAAGTATAATACAGACGATTTATAAAAGTGGTCCACAAGACAACCCAGCAAATTATAGGCTAATCACCCTAACAGATGTGGAGGCAAAAATCGTCTCAAACTGTTTGCTAAATGATCTTGAAGAATGGGCCTCAAAAGAAAATCTAATTCCAAGATTCCAAACTGGCTTTCGAAGGGGCGAGTCAACGGCAACAAATTTGACCTTACTGACTTTATTGGCCGAAAGAGCAAAGTATAGAAAGCAAAAGCTATTTATTTGTTTTGTCGACCTTAAGGCCGCTTTTGACTCTGTCCCCCGTAATTTATTATGGGCTAAGCTATCTGAATGGGGCATTCCAAATCAATTGCTTGACATGATTAAATTGCTATATACTAATACGTGGGTCCAGGTTAAAGTCAGAGATGGTAGATGTACAACTCGCCGAGTGGTCTTAAACAGGGTTGCGTTTTAGCACCATGCCTTTTTAATCTTTTTATGGCCGACTTACCGTTATATCTTAAAAATGTTAACGCTCACTCACCAACTTCCTTAGGACAAGATATCAAATATTTACAATATGCAGATGATACCATACTGTTAAGCCACACTGCTATAGGTCTAAGAAGGCTAGTTGATTCATTCAATAATTACATATCTGCTAATGGCTTACAAATGAATACCAAGAAGACAAAAATAATGACGATTGGTGGTACAAAATCAAATAAGAGAGTATGGAAGATTAATGGGTTACATATTGAAAATGTGAAATTGTATAAATATTTGGGTATTACATTCGATGACAAATTGTCTTTTAAACAGCATTTTATTAACCAAAAAGCTAAAGCTACAGCCTTGTCCTTTGCTTTTAGAAAGTTGAGAGATACGCTGGCATGTCCAAACCATGAGCATTTACTAAAGGTCATGAAATCAAAGTTGATTTCCTCTTTGGCTTATGGCTCAATGATTTTTCGAGGTAAAGATGCAAAAATCCTTGATAACCTCCAAACAAAAGTTTTTAAATCTGTTTTTAGGGTTCCAAGGTATATTGGGCATGCCAATGTCAGATTGGAATTTGGTCTGAAAAGACAAACTCTGATAAGACATTCTGCCTTTTTAAAATCGTTACATTCTTTTTTTTGTTCAGATCAGGGAACCCTTGCGAACCAATGCTGGCAGGAGATAATGAAGTATGAGCATGCTAAGGGCTGGAGAGCATATTTAATGGAGAGTTTAAATAACTTTAAGTTGCCGCCCCTCGAAGACGTAACCAGGAGTAAAGTTGTGTTTAAACAGACAATAAATCGATCAGCTAACTTTCTATTGTTTCTCTTAGACAAAGATGAGCTCGCCAAAAAGAGTCACTCCTGGTCAGTTATTAATTCATTCATTAAATTAGGACCACAATCGTATCTCACAACCCATTTAAAATAATTTTTAAGGGACAGATTTATGTTGTTACGATTTGGGAGATATCCCACAAAGGATGGAATCCCTTCATGGGAACGTATTTGGCCCACAAACAGCTGTAGGTTATGTGGTTATTATAAAGAATCGTTCATGCATATTGTAACTACTTGCCCTCGGCTGTCAGAAGAGAGGAAAGCTCTATTAAAATCCATCTTTAACAAAATAGGGGTGAGAACATGTCGACAAGCTATAATAACTTGTCTTTCTGGGAACACGCCTCGTCTCATCCCACAGTTTGTAAAGTTCGTCCTCTTCGCAGAAAAAAAAGCTACTTTCTGAATGTAACACCTGACATGCCTAGAATATTTATGACTGGCTTTACAGGATAATGTTGTAAAACTCTAAAATGTTAAAGAAAAAATATGCAATCCCATAAAATTGTTCCTGAAGTTATGTGAATGGTCCTTAAATCGAAGTTTTAAAAGATTTTAATTGCTTGTAGTAACTGGGTATAATCCCAATACTAAATCAATTATTCGCTTGTGTGGGCCTGTTTTGACGAGGAGAAATTATCCATTCTAATTAATTGTTTAGAATGTTGATTGATGTTAGATGTTGCACAATCGCACTTGAACTATTGCTGCTAAATGTAAGCCTTGCACGCGTGCTCCTTAACTACTGCTGCTAGTTGTAAGATTTTGCACAGGTACATTTTATCTATTGCATTTTAATTTTTGTACTTTTTGTGTATGTATGTAATATTAACTTGGTAGTTCCTTTGAGAATGTTTCATTATCCATTTGGAGTAATGGTTTTCGTGATTGGTGCGAAAAATGAATTTAAAATGTTCCTTGAAATTACTCGCAAGAAAATGTATTATATGGGTTCTTGCTCTTGAAAGTCGGGATATTAGACCGATCGAATTGGTATATTTGAATGCTCTTTCATTATCTCTGCTAGATGTAATACACTGCACAAGTGCACTTTACAATATACCTTGATATAATTCTTAATATAAAGTAGTTTATGTGCTTTGTCGGTTAAAGATGAGATTCCAGTCAGATCAAATTGGAATATTTAAGTTTTTGTCACAACCCAAAGTGTTTTTAGCCTTGTCTGTAATGATTTTTATTAATCAACAAATAAAGCATTTCTTCTTCCTAATTTTTATTTTTTCAATCATCATCATCATAACATTATTTGGTTATTACAAACCATTAAAGTACACAAAGTATGATAAAACAGTATACTATGACAAATACAATTAATCAAAAACAGATATAGAAATCAAACGGCAAGTCTTAAATGGACCTTTCAACAAAGAGAAAAGGGCAAACTGTAGTCCAACAGTGACAAAGGTCATCACTTAAAAATCCAGTTTTAAAGCATGTTAAAGATACAGTACAAAGCTAAAGCATTATAAAACCAGAAATAAGGAAACCTTGTGATAGTCAGGTACTACATAAGACTGACAGCTGTGCAGCAATACCTGGGAGCTAAAGTGAAAATACATGTGCAAATGAGCAAGAAAGTGCAACCATGATGAATTTAAAAGTTACATTAAGAGACTTGTCCGCTTGTACCATGCCCCCTGCAAGTACTTCACTACAGCATACACAGCAAGCGGATCTTGTCCTTTCTTAAAAGCCAACAGCACAGAAGTCCGATCGAGTAGACCCAATGTGCAGCATGCCAGGATTATTTATTTAGAGCGACTTGCTGAATATGTGGGACAAGAGAAAGAAAATATTCCTCTGTCTCGTAATAGGAACAGACACGGCATGCTGTGGATCTTCCGACATTAGGTAGCCAAGTGCTTGAAAATGCTGTGAGGGGTAGAATGCTGTAGCAAAATTTCAAATAGAGAGATCTCACAGAGGCAGGGCAAATGGTGTTTAAAATTTTTTCATAAAAAGGAAGGACTTCAAGAGTAAAATAAAATTGAGTTAACACACCTGCAGCGCCACAGGCCATAAGTTTAGCATAGTGCCTGTCCTGTCACTTTTACCAATTCCAAGGATCCCTGGCCAATAAGTTCAGAGTATTCCAAAAAACTTCCAGGTCGAGCTCCATCAAGTTCGCCTTGTTCGATCTTAGCCAAGGGATCTTCCGTGAAGCTCCTGACCTTCCAAGAATGTCAGCAAATCCCTCCCTATATGGCTTCAGGGCCTCTGACTTCCAGATATGCACCCAATAAACTAATGGGCACAATTTGGCCACCAGGCCCAAAGGCTCTAATCCAAGATCGACTCATACTGGTAGCAAGGGGCAACTCTGGGGAGTACTAATAATGATCGCACAAATTTGTTTTCTTCTCAACCCAGATAGGTCAGTCTGAATATGCCTATAATTCGCTTCCAAACAACACCGCATTTAGAACTTGTGACCTATCTATTTTAAGAGGGGTATTAATCGGGTGAGACTTGACTGTTTTCATAAATTTAAGTAAGGCCCTGGCCCTGTGTTTTAATGTAGCAACACTCTTTTGAATGTGGGCCTCCCAGGAGTTGGAGTCTGATATTCTAATACCAAGATAATCAAAATCCCTCACTGTATTAAGGGAGACACCTTCAGCGATGATCTCCCCCTGTAGTTTTTACTTGGATTAAAGACCATATACTTGGTCTTAGTTGTATTCAGCACAAGGCCACGCTGGTCACAAAAAAGAGAAAATCGTTGCAGCAAAGTTGACAACCCCCTAGAGGTCTTTGACAGCAAAAGGCTGTCATCAGCGAACAACAAGACAGGGACCTTGAATCCTGCTAATGTAGGGGAGTCATTCTGATAATCAGTTAGGAAATACACACACCCATTAATAAATAATAAAAACAGGGTGGGGCCACGACACAGCCCTCGCGGATCCCCCTTTCTATAAAAATGTATGTATGGGACCCAGATATCCAGATTTGATAGAAAAAGATCCACAGGGATCTTATCTAGGCCGGCAGCCTTCCCCTTCTTTTGCGCAGGTACAGCCCTCTCAGTATCTATTAAAGAAAAATATAGGAATTGTTCAGTGTGGCGATCGTCACACTCTACCAAGAGGCTAGGGGGGTTGCTTCATCTACACATAGCTCGCAGGACAAAGGGGCACTATTTGCGTACAGAAATTTTATATGATTCTCCCATACTCCACCCTGAGTATGAATTTCTGGACACATTGCTGTATGGGAAGAGCCATGTTTCACGATGTGCCAAAATGTATTAACATCTTTTTTGGTTGTCGCGCTTCAAAGGTCGGCCCATAAGTCATCATTCTACTTTGCTTGGGCTGTCATGAGTGCAGTTTTATATTGCGCAGTGGCTAATGGAATCACACTTCTGTTCCCTTCTTTGATTGCATTCAGCAGGGCATGCTTTGCTTCCCTGCATGTAGAATTAAACCAAGAATTGGTTTTAGCTGATTTCCTTGCAGGCTTTAAATCCTTCTCAAAAACCTCCTTAAGCTTTGACAAGCAATCATTATGATTGGCTAAAAGAAGTTCACTATTATCTAACTTGTCAGCTACTAGATTTAGAGTAGAAAATAGTATATCATAGACTTTTTCTATGGCATCTTCAGAGGTAGCATTAGCGTTCAACTTTAGGGCCCTCCTAGAGATAGCAACCTCAAGCACAGCACAACCTAGGGCATTTCTCGTTGCCTTTTCCCATGTTGCCTCATGGCCCCAAGTCAAGAACAAGTGGAAAATGATAGCTTCCCAGTCTATGGGGGATTGCCATATCAATCAGAAACTCTCATATTCTAATATCTAGGAGGATATAATCAATTCCACTTCTATAATTGAGTCTGTGAAAAGTAGGAGACAGTGAAAAGGCTGATTTTGTATGGCCATTAAAAGCTCACACCCCATGTGACAATCAGATACTGTATAGTTGCAGGGCTGTGGCAGATAGTCGAGTAATAGGTGGCACCTCTACAAAGGGAATGCCCCAAGATTAATCCTCTTCAGCTATTAGTTCTGAGAAGCATGCATTAGGCTCAAATGTAATGTTAAAATCACCTGCTATGATGATGATGTGTGAATTGGCACAACTATTATTGAGTCTGTCGCACATCTCTAAAGTTGGGGAAGGTACTTTAAAAGAAGTGGCCCTATTATAAACATTAATAAGTGTCCAGGACTTCCGACCAGATTCAACCACCTCTAGCACCAGTCCGGGAATTGTACTGAACTCTCTCTTGTTTGCCCCCTAAATGTAGTTTCAACCCATATTAACAGGCCACCAGAAGGGCAGCCAGCAGCTGAACAGGTAGCAAATGTACTGTAGCTTCTAAAGCCATCCCTATGCTTACTTTCTGTGGCCCATGCCTCCAGGAGCACACACAGGTTAAATCTGTCAATAAAGGCAGCACATTCTGGATCAGCCAGTTTGGCGGAGAGACCTACTATGTTCCAAGAGACTACAGAGAGCCTTCCATCCGCACTTTACTAGTGGGCCCATTGGTAATCACAATAGTGGAGCCTACAGTAAGTCCAGGGGAAAAGGCCTCCTGTAGTCCCTTGCTGGTTCCATCTAAGGCTGAGGTAATTGTGGGGGGAAGGGGGTTCATCTGTATCTGTAGAGTAAGCGTGCAGCCCAGACATCACCTCCACCTCAACCATGACCATAACTGTAGCCTCAAATGAATCCCTTTCTTCCTCAGGGAGTCAAGTCAATTTCCTGGATGTCAAAGAGAGGGGCTTAATGATTATTATTTGGAATAGCAAAAGAGCGTACTGGCTGCAAAGCTAGATCCATAGGAGAAATTGTAGATCTTCCAGGTGGCCGATAAATATAGCCCAATAGGAGTAACCCCACCCTACCCTCGAATGTGCAAGCAGATCCCAACATGTTAAAGGCTCTAGCAACAAGAGCAGAAGACCTAAAACTGACGATAAGGCAATCACTCTCTATGTTTTTCTTGGAGGGGCCAACCCAGCTTACTCTCCGAGCCATTATTATTTCATCCTAAAAACATGCACGTGGGCCCACATTGCCCTGAAGCCAGTGAGTAACTTTGTCATGCAGTTCCTCATAGGATTCAACCTTATTCTCCACCAGAGGAAGAACACCTGCTAGAACCATTGCTTAGAGACATGCATTGGGGGGAGCAAAATAGTAGGGAGAGCAGGGGGGTTACAGACGAGTCTTTGTACCCCTGGGCCCCTACACACCAACGATCCCAATGGAACATTATTAACCTTTCACCCTGCTACCCTATTCACCACTGCTGATGCAGTTATGGATGCTGGGGTGATGCCTGTCGAAGGTAAAGCTAAAGGTAAAGGTAATGGGGTATGGGTATCCAAATGTAGCTGTGTAGTTAATCTGCTGTCCTTCATAGCTGTTTCTATTTACCTAAGTGGGCTATAAGTGGCGAAAGGGTGTAAACCATTATTGCTTTGACTTCTACTGAAATCATATTCAGAAAGAGCACACACTCTAAGATCCATTGGTTGGACATTGGTGACTGAACCTCTAATGGCATGGAGAGAAGGCTTATCAATATTACCCTACGCTTTCCTAGTAGGGAGTGCTTTCCTTTTCCTCTCAAGAAAGAAGGGCGGGAACGAAGGAGATAAGTCATTCGTGATTGAAGCAAAAGAATCCTCTCCACTGGTGCTTGTAATAGTTGAAAATTGGTCCACCTCAGGGCAGGATGAGATTTGCCCACTGCATTCTGCGGGAGAGTGAAGTGGAGAAGCTTTAGTAGAAGGGAGAACACGATTGAGTGATAGCCAGTGCTCCGCTAGCTCGATCTCCTGTGCAACCACACCTGCTGCCCTGGCCAAGAAGCCATCCAACGTCGTTTGTACGGGAGGTCCGTCTTTTGAGGTTGAAAATGCAGGACTCTTTGCAAGGGCCAAAAGAACTTTACGCTTACCCATACTACTATTAGTTACTATCACTCCCTAGCTAGGAGATACAAGAAAAGGTACACCTGAAAAACTGGTACAAGTAGAAGTAACCAAAAAAAAACCCTTCAAACTTGGAGGCCTAAACCTTTCAAACTATCGTATATTCAAAACTGCATACCTAGTGAGACAAGGACTTTTTTGGATCCCCTTGCCTAATAGCGCTCCTTCAATTTGGCTTACTATTCAAAACGATCTCGCCCTATCACTGTCTCTCATTTCCTTCAGTACTACCAAGAAAATAAGGACGGAACATCCCTCAGTCATTCTCTACTGCACAGCACAGGCCCTATGGAAAATTGATGACAAACTACTACTCTACCCTAGTCTTGATATGGCATACTGATAACCTCAAATCAGAGAGCAGAACACTATTCCTGGAAAAATGGGCACAGAAAGGTAGGGGATCTACACATAAGATGACCCTAAACTGGCCATCTACTGGGCCTAACCCAGTGCTTAATTTGAGCCGGTGGTTTCAGATGCTAGGCACCAGCATGCAATTGTAAACATGCCACAAGGTGGCGCTGTGTGGGTAATTTAGAGATGTCCACAACAACAATTAATTTTTTATTCAATGTACATTAAAATGACTATTACCTGCCGCCCAAGCCATTCTTGCAGCTTTGTGGGCCTGAAATAGTCAGAATTGTCACACTTGTAGGAGTGTGAAGGTTAGTAGTTGTGTTGTTACTATCATTGGCAGAATAGCAGGGGCAATATGGGGTGCAAGCAGCAGTGGCCTCCTGATGAGAGCCCTGGCACTTTTTTATTTTTTTTTACAAATTAAGCACTGTAACCTAACACATAATAACATTACACTATCCTTAGCTAAATGTAGGCTGTGGACTGCATAAATGGTCCACTGGACCCTTTCCAAACTCTACAAACTTTGGGGCATTTTTACAAGGGTATTGCGCCACAGGAACGTTACTTTTACCGCCGTTCCTGTGGCGCAGTGCCCTGCTCCATATTTACAAAGTGGCGCTAAGCCACTTTTTGTGGTTTAACACTGCCTTGTAAATATGGTACCTTTCACACAGTTTTCTGTGTGAAAGGGGCGTGCAATGAATGTTGCTGTCGGCGTTCCACTGCAACACCCACTGCTTTTTTACGCTGTCCCAGATTAACAAGGATGTGTAAATCTGAGGCAGCGCCAAAAACTAACGCCATTCAATAGCAGGCGTTAGAATGGCGCAAAGAGGAGAAATACTTTTATTTCTCCTCATTTTGCTTTTTCTATGTGTGCTGCATTCTGCAGCACACATAGAAAGTCCAAAATGCCATTAATGACTGTTTATGTGCAGGAAGGTGTACCTTCTCCAAATTGTTTTAAATACGGCACATCCCTGTGTTTCGGAAAGGCGACATTTCCTTGTAAAGATGCCCCTTGGTCTCTGAGATTCAGACAAATGCTGGAGCTGTGAAAAAGTGACAGGTGAATTACAACATATGCTCCTCTAATGCACTTTTTCCAAGAAATTTTGGTCTGAACTTGGAACTACCATTTCGCAGACCATACAGATAAGCTGGACCCCTGATCTCACCTCTATTGCATTAGGTAACATTCTTCCAGAAACATATCATTGTCTGGACAGTGAAGGACGTATTTTATGGGACATACTAGTTTCAGCTGGTCTTAAAGCTATTCTGTCTGAATGGAAATATCTCTTCAAACTCTCAGTCCATGCCTGGTGGGAATAGGTCCAATTTACCAGGAGAGCGGATAACTCTCTAAACACTTACCTGAAAACTCTAACGAAGAAAAAACAAAAAATCTGGTCAAAAATAGACTCATACATCTCTAACTACATATTACCGTAGATGCCAACCCCTCCCCTCCCTCCCACCTCTCCCCAACTCCCCCTGCCCAGCTTCTCTCCCGCCACACTCTCTCCTCATCCACTACTCCCTCCCAATCCCTTCATCCATTGCTTTTCCTTCTTTCTGTCTCTTTTCTTTCTATCTTCTCATCTCTCTTTCTCCTCTCCTTTCCCATATATTGATACTACTCTGGGATAATCCACCGCATAATACTCTGTCAATATGATTAGGAAAGTACAAATGAGGCACATTTTTTTGCAATTGTGAAGTGTGCTGGAAACAAATATTTTAATACGATGAAAACAGATCAATACACTAGGTGATGTAATCCACCGCATAATACTCTGTCAATAGTCTCATAGCACCTCATTCTTCTCTAGCACCTATGATACTAGGATACTATGATTTATTGATATTATGATATGTTATGGCACTATGATACCATGACACTATAACTCTATAGCAAATCGTGTTGTTCGCTCTCCCATTCATCAAACTCCATTACGCAATTATTCCTCTTCTTTATGTATTGCTTCTGTACTATTAAAATCTCAATAAAAATGATTTTGAAATAAAAAAAAGAATTAGAAAAGCACAAATGAAGCAAATTTATTTGCAATTGTGAAGTGTGCTGGAAACAAATATTTTAATACGATTAAAACAATCAATACACTAGGTGATGTAATCCACCGCATATTACTATGTCAATAGTCTCCTCTTCTTTATGTATTGCTTCTGTACTATTAAAATCTCAATAAAAATGATTTTGAAATAAAAAAAAGAATTAGGAAAGCACAAATGAAGCACATTTTTTTTGCAATTGTGAAGTGTGCTGGAAACAAATGTTTTAATACGATTAAAACAGATCAATAAACTAGGTGATGCCATTTCCACACATTATCGTTTGTGCGCTGCATAGTTTTATCAGCAAAACTGTATGTCTCCGCAAATGTAATGCTCATTTCATTTGAAAATGTGTTGCCTGCAACGACAGTGTACTATTACACCATGCATACTCGACTCTGTGACACTCTACTCCACGCCACTCTGTGCCATTCCGTATAAGTACTTTAACAGGGGAATCTATTGCACAAGATATTTCCTCTCAAGGTGCATTGGCAAATCTTAATGTTGTGGACTTTTAGCAGATTTTTCAACCTTTTTACTTTTGTATTGTATCGGTTATATATAGTATAGTATATTCTGACAGGTGGATCGGTAACATGCTAATCAAGAAACTGATGAGAAGAGAGATCATAATTTCGATGGTTTAATGCGCCCTCACCCCCCCCCCCCCACCAAGTGAGGAATCTGGTGGACCATTTATCTAGCACAGGGGTCTCCAGCCTTTTCAGTAATGAGAACTACTTCTGATCAGTGAAAATCATTGTGAGCTACTGTAGGCTAAGCAATTTGCACAGTGTTACCAGATGCCCCCATACCCGGCTTAATTGACTTTAAACCTAATGTCCATAGAGCCCGATAGTATGGTTTGAACAAAATACTTTGACTATGGGCACTATGATAGGGATGCCATGTGTGTCAGTGAGAACGTGGTCTTTGGGGATGTGTGAATATGTGTACATATGCATGGGATAAGTGTGTACGGGTGACTGAGAGACTGTGTCATATGTACTTGTGGCACAAGACATATTTTGCATATGTGGCACTGTTAACTGTGTAACACAAATGGGAGAAATTGAAAGTGCAAAAACAAATTCTGCAAAAATGTTCAGAATATGGAACATTTTTCTGCACTTTACATTTCTCCAACTTAAATAATGGCTGTATTTTTCACTCATAAATATGGCACTGTGTTGAGAAAATTAAACTGAAGAGTTAACTTTGTTTATATGGATTTCATAAAACTCATTTAAATGTTCTCCCATTTCCAAGTGCCACCTTTGCAAATACCAAGCATCGTGCACCCAGTGGCCTGTAGACATAGTGCCATATTTCTAACAGAAAAAGATATTTGTTTAAATGAGAGGAATTTGAAGTGAATAAACATGCTTCATACTACATTAAGACGTTTTTGGCTTAATTGAAAGTGGAGAAAGACATTAATACTTAATGTTTCATAGAAAAAGTTTTCTTCACTTTAAATTTCTCCCATTTTAAGCAATGACTATTTTCCCATTATACATATGGCACAATGTCTACTGGCCACTGGGAGCAAAAGACCTGCTGCTTGTAAATGTGACTCTTTGAAATGGAGAAAATTAAAATGGAGAGTTAATCATTAAGGTAACTTTTCATTTTCACCCATTTAAAAGCATTCAGAAACATAATTTTGTTCTCACGCTCAAGGACCTTTATTTAAGAGTTAAATACTTCAGTGCTTCAGTTCTTCACCTCTGTGACACAGCCTGGCTCATGAATCTGACTGAGCACTGCTCATTATCAGGCCCTGCTTTGTGTAGCCTGATGATTAAAATGTAAAGTAAACCCAGCCTTCTCTTAATGTTAAAAGAAAAATGTGACCCTGCGCGAGCTACATTGAAGGTGTCTGGGAGCTACTGGTACCTTGTGATCGACTGATTGGAGACACCTGATCAAGCATATCTTTCATTTTGGCTAGAGTTGTTTTTTCGTGGTGGTCAAAGGATTCTCTGAGGTTTTGGCTGAACCAAATGACTAGGTATTTTATTTTGTCCGGAGCCCATTTGACACCATGACCCCCATTAACTGAGCTATTGCAGTGGACCTTCAAGGGCAGGACCCCCGTTTTGTCTTTATTAAGGGTGTAACCTGAGACTTGGGCATAATCTTTGATAGTTGACATGATGTCGGGTACGGCAGTCAGCTTGAGTTTATGAAAATAAAATTGTCGTCTGCATATGCTGCCACTTTTTGTGGACCTGCAGAAATGGGGATACAGGGAATAGAGGAGTTCTCTCTGATTTTCATAAGGAGTGGAGTGCTTTCCTATTTCTGATATAGTCTGAAAAATTTGCACAGTTCATTTACAGACAGTGTGTTTTGTGTTAGAAAAAACCTTTCCCTTCACACGCCCAGATTGTCAGATAAATCCTCTCACTTTGAAGTCAGAGAAAGAAAAGTAAACACCAAGCTTTCTTGGAATACAAAGCTTGTCATTTGACCACTGTCTTTGAATGCACAGCAAATGTGACAATAAGAACAAATTTTAAAGACCTGTTTACAGAAAGTGAGCACTCATGGAAGACTACAATAAACAGGCTATGCTCCACGAAAGGGACAAAGACATGCTTGACAGCCTAAAACAAATAATGCCAGAGAATAGAAAGCAAGCAAATGTGAGTTAAAACCACAAAGCCAGTAGTAAGCAATGGGTGGAATGCATTCTTAGAACAGCTTTCAGAATGTTCTCAAGAAATATTTGCAACCAGATAGCTGCGCTGTCTGGTAGGCTTAGACCTTAAAAAGTAGACTTTGCTGACTCATTCATTATCAGGAAGCTAATGACGACCACCAACAATAGGTTGAGCCAGATGCTGGGCAATGTTCAAACGGTGTGTTCTTTTTTCTCTGAGACCTTTTTAGGTCGAGCCTAGCGCAGCGCGCATGCGCTGCTCTAGGAAAACGACCTCTTGGAATCAATCTGGACTTTTCACACGCTCGTGCGTGTGTTTTTTTGTGTGCTTTGTTTCTATTGGGCTTTGCGTGCGAAGACAGCACGCAATTGGGCAAAGGCGGGTGCATGTCCCACCTTTCCCAGGAAATGTATCCGCCCAAGGCCTACGGCTTGCGGTTACGAGCAGCGGCGCGCAGTGTGCCATCTGTTATTCGCGTGCAGCAGCGGGCACAAGCGCGCGCGCGCACCACTCCCGGGCTTGTTTATTTCGCTAGAGTAACACTTATCCCACAATGCACTGCGCTTGTGCCTTTGCTCGTGCGCTGGAGGCGCACGGCACGTGTCTGCCAAGGGCTCTCTCCGCCTTTCATCTCACATCTGTGGCCCAGCGATAACGTCAGCTTGGACCCAAGAGCCCCAGATGGAAAAATACGTTTCATCCTCAGATTGCGCTGCACCGCTCTGAGTCACGGAAATGGCTTGCTTTTGGAAAACAATGTTGATAAAGTCCTGGCGCCATGTGGAGGAACACGGGGATATTACTGGGAAAGCATAGATCTGATATCAGCCTCTTAATACGCTGACGGCACTCACGGTCCCGGCCTTTGTTTTAGTTTCCTTTCACTGCCTGGGCTCACGCGCCACCCTTACGTGTCTCCTCTCATGTCTCCGCTGCCCCCCCATCCTTCACCCCTCCTATCCTCTTGTCATCTCGCTCTCGCGTGCAGCGGCGGGCACAAGCGCACGCGCACCACTCCCGGGCTTGTTTACCTCGCTAGAGTAACACTTATCCCACAATGCACTGCGCTTGTGCCTTGGCTCGTGCGCTGGAGGCGCACGGCACGTGTCCGCCAAGGGCTCTCTCCGCCTTTCATCTCACATCTGTGGCCCAGCAATAATGTCAGCTCGGACCCAAGAGCCCCAGATGGAAAAATACGTTTCATCCTCAGATTGCGCTGCACCGCTCTGAGTCACAGAAATGGCTTGCTTTTTGAAAACAATGTTGATAAATTCCTGGCGCCATGTAGAGGAACACGGGGATATTACTGGGAAAGCATAGATCTGATATCAGCCTCTTAATACGCTGACAGCACTCACGGTCCCGGCCTTTGTTTGTTTCCTTTCACTGCCTGGGCTCACGCGCCACCCTTACGTGTCTCCTCTCATGTCTCCGCTGCCCCCCCTCATCCTTCACCCCTCCTATCCTCTTGTCATCTCGCTCCATCCTCGGAAATAGTCCTCACCGGCTCTCCGTCCTGCCCTCCCCTCCACCCTCCGTATGAGTCATCTCTGCCCCCCCTCTCATTCCCTTTCCCCACTTCCTGCTCCGTTACCATCCCCTGGCTCCCCTTTACTAATCCTCACTCGCCCCTCTCGAC
Source organism: Calotriton arnoldi (assembly GCA_963921515.1). Lineage (NCBI taxonomy): Eukaryota > Metazoa > Chordata > Amphibia > Caudata > Salamandridae > Calotriton > Calotriton arnoldi. The sequence goes on from CAWUFW010006541.1 coordinate 691,303, forward strand.
CGACCCGCTCTCTGCCCGTCCGTGATTCCCTGGCCTCTCTCCTTCCTGCACACCTGTCCTCCCGCCCCTTCCCTCTCCTCTTCCTCCTAGCCTCTGATCCGCTCTCTGTCCCTCCTCGTGATTCTCTTTCCTTCCCATGCTGTCCCCCTCCACTTTCCTCCTCCTCCTCATAGCCTTTTATCCCCTCCTGAACACCTGCCCTTATTCCCCTGAACCTCTCTCCTCTCTCACAGACCCTCTCTGGAGCTCTCCTTCTGATTCCTTCTCCCACGTCCCACCCTTCCTCTGATCCTCTCTCCCGCCCTCCACCTCTCCAAATATCCTCTCTTCCCCTCCTCCTCTCCCACACTTTCCTCCTTCCGATACTCCCCACTTCTCTCCTCTCTACTGAACATCCTCGCTCTCCTCCTCCGGATCCGCTCCGCTCCTTTCCTCCTGGTTCCATCTTCTTCCCTCCTCCAATCTCCTCTCTTCCCTTTTCCCCATACCCCTGCCGCCCCCCACCCCCTGGTCCCCTCCCGTCCCCTGTCCTGCTTCTAAAACCCTCTGCTCCCCTCTTCCTGAAGACGTGTCTTCCACTCGCCCAAACCCTCACATGTTCCGGCTGGTGTACTTACAGTATGATGTGTTGCCACCATTTGCACACGCCTGCATTTTACCACATGAGTGGAAGATATGTTTTTTTAACAGACATCTCCACTGGTCGAACTGCATAGACTGATAGTCTGCACTGACTTCTGCAGCCCAGTGTTACCACAGTACATTACAAAGCATGTTTCTGTCCATGACACACAGGGATCGCGTCCTTAAACATCATAGGGCGTAAAATTGTGTGGCCGGATTATTAACAGGATAATGTGCTGCATGGCTAAACACTTATAAGGTCCCGAAGGTGAGACCTATTGGCTATGCCAATGCTTGTTTTCTAATTAGAATGATGCCAGTGGCGGCTCCTCCAATAAGGCGGAGAAGTGTTGCCCCACTGCCAGGAGCAGCAAAGAAAGGAAAAAATAAAATGATAATAACGGAATGTTATTATCATTTTATTTTGTACTCCTGCTGCAGCAGTGCGTGGGGGAGCGGGGCAGAGGTGCAGGGGAGGAGTGGTAGAACACTCCTATGAGCAATGACTGTTTGGTCGGCCCTCCTGGGCCATCCAAACCGGTCATGCGCACTTCCCTGTTCTCCATGCAGGCTACATTACAGCCTACATGGAGAACATGCCCACCCCTCCAGCTCCTGGCTGAGCGCCATGTCACGGCGATCAGACCAATCACAATGCTGCATTGCAGTGTTGTGATTGGCTTAGGGGTGGAAACCTGGCTGCCTGCTTCCTGTTCGGACCTAGAGTCGGACACAGGCGAGCAGGAGAGAAGACACCGGACCCGGCGGAGGCAAGGTTAGTTTTAAAAAAAATTTTTTTTTTTAAAAGCAGCCCATGCCCCCATACTTCCCTGTGCCCGCCCCCCCGCGAGCTGTGCCGGCCGCCCCTGAATGATGCGCTTCTTCTTGGAAACCTGGAGTGGTTCTTGCGTCAAGTTTCTTACCTGGGCATCACAAAACCTTCTAACATGCCTGATTAAGGGTCAATTTTTGATACTGCTAAGGGCAGGTTCAGCTCAGGCATTCATAGCACTCAAGACTTCAAAGCAGTATGCACAATCTAGAGGGTCTAGTTAATAGGAAGAGCTCTACCCTGGCATAAAATGGAGCCCTTCTGGCTAGACCACATGGCAGGACTCTCTCTGCAATTTTAATCTTTCGATGTTGAGAACAAAGAATACTGTTGATATGGTATTAGAATGATCTACTATTATAAGCTATAGGCAATTTGGTTTGCTGTGTATGAAATGTAAACTATAATATATGCATAACCTCACCTGCACCGCGGCGTTCATATTACCTGGTAGGTTTTATTGATGATGGAAGAATTATGGCTGAATCAGTCCTGCCTGAATGAAAATATGTGACTTGAAGGCTACATAAAGATCCCTATCAATATCTTGAACAGTATATTATCAGAAAAATACCACTTCATAGGAGTAAAGATCACACTGCTAAAGCATTTTGTAACTGCAGCAATAATTTCTAGAAAGAAAACGTGCCATTCAGGGCATACGTCCTGAAAACGAAATTTATATTAGAGGGTTATCAACATCAACCCCAACATTAAATAAACCAAAAAACTGCAAAAACATACACATGCAAATACTGTTTTAGAGCAACAAACACCGGCCAGTACTGTTACATAATTAACATTGTGTGGAATGATACTGACCCGCTCCGTCCACAGGCACGCCGTGGAACTCTGGGACCTGCTCGACGCAACAGCACCGGACATCGCCTTCCTCACCGAAACCTGGATGAACGCCTCCTCAGCGCCTGACATCGCCATAGCCATCCCGGATGGATACAAGATCACCCGGAAGGACCGCGTCAACCAGACGGGAGGAGGCATCGCCATCGTACACAAGAACACCATCCGCATCTCGACTAACTCCGACGAGACCTTCACCGCCGCCGAACACCTACACTTCCAGATACACACGGACCCCAAGACCACCCTCCGAGGCACCCTCATCTACAGACCCCCGGGACCACGCACACTATTCAGCGAAGACATCGCAGACTTCATCAGCCCGCACGCCATGCCCTCCGCCGACTACATCCTCCTAGGGGACCTCAACTTCCACCTGGAGAACAACAACGACAGAAACACCACCGCCCTGCTGGACAACCTCGCCAACCTCGGACTCAAGCAACTGGTGAACACGCCCACCCACTACGCCGGCCACACGCTTGACCCCGTCTTCTCGTCCAGCAAGCACATCTCCTTCAGCCACGCCACCGGACTCCACTGGACCGACCACAGCTGCGTCCACTTCAGCTTCAGAAAGACTGCGACCCACCACCACCCGCAACAGGCTCCCCGCCGGAGCTGGAGCAAGATCACCGCCGAGCAGCTCACCGCCTCCCTCAGCCAGAACACACCCACCGACACAACGGACCCAAACGAAGCAGCCAGCAACCTCGCCAAGTGGCTGACCGCCTGCGCCGACGACCTCGCACCACTAAAAAACCCTCCCAGCAGACCCGGAAGCAAGAAAACCCCTTGGTTCACCAACGAACTCAAGGAATCCAAGAAGAACTGCCGCACTCTCGAGAAAACCTGGCGACTCGACCAGACCACAGACAACAGGACCGCCCTCAAGCACGCCACCCGCAAACACCACCAGCTGATCCGTGCCACCAAGAAGTCGGCACTCAAAGAACGACTGGACAACAACGCCCATGACAGCAAGGAACTTTTCAGCATCGTCAAAGAGTTCTCCAACCCCAGCGCCGGAAACAACGACATCACCCCTCGCAAGACCTCTGCAACTCACTCTCCGCGTTCTTCCACCGCAAGATCACCGACATACACAACAGCTTCAACGCACAAACAACGCACCCTACCGCCGAACCAATGCCCGCCACCACCACCCTCTGCAACTGGACCCCGATCAACACCGAAGACACCACCCGCACGATGAACTCCATCCACTCCGGATCACCAACCGACCCCTGCCCACACCACGTCTTCAACAAAGCCGACGCCACCATCGCACCCCATCTCCGGGACATCATCAACTCCTCCTTCCGCACCGCCACCTTCCCGGAGAGCTGGAAGCACGCCGAGCTTACCGCCCTCCTGAAGAAACCAACGGCGGACCCCACCGACCTCAAGAACTACCGCCCCATCTCGCTCCTTCCGTTTCCGGCCAAAGTCATCGAGAAGACCGTCAACAGACAGCTTGCCGCCTTCCTCGAGACGAATGGATCCCTCGACCCCTCGCAGTCCGGGTTTCGGGCCAACCACAGCACCGAGACCGCCCTTATCGCAGCCACCGACGACATCAGAACCCTAACCGACAACGGGGAAACAGCTGCCCTCATCCTCCTGGACCTCTCCGCGGCGTTCGACACCGTCTGCCACCGCACCCTAGTGAAGCGCCTCAGCAACATCGGAATCCGAGAGAAAGCACTGGAATGGATCATCTCGTTCCTCGCCGGAAGAACCCAGAGAGTCCGCCTCTCCCCGTTCAGATCCGAAGCCACCGAAGTCATCTGCGGCGTTCCACAAGGATCCTCACTCAGCCCGACCCTCTTCAACGTCTACATGAGCCCCCTCGCAGCCATCGCACGCCGACACAACCTCAACATCATCTCCTACGCCGACGACACCCAGCTGATCCTCTCCCTCACCAACGACCCCACTACCGCCAGAGCCAACCTGCACGACGGGATGAGAGACGTCGCCGACTGGATGAGGAACAGCCGCCTTAAACTGAACTCAGACAAGACGGAAGTCCTCATCCTGGGCTCATCACCCTCCGCCTGGGACGACTCCTGGTGGCCCCCGGCCCTGGGCACCGCACCCAAGCCAACGGACCACGCACGCAACCTGGGCTTCATCCTGGACTCCTCCCTATCAATGACCAAACAAGTCAACGCCGTCTCATCTTCATGCTTCAACACCCTGCGCATGCTCCGCAAGATCTTCAGATGGATCCCCACTGAAACCAGGAAGACCGTCACCCAGGCACTCGTCACCAGCCGACTGGACTATGGGAACACCCTCTACGCCGGAACCACAGCCAAACTTCAAAAGAGACTCCAGCGCATCCAGAACGCCTCCGCACGACTCATCCTGGACATCCCCCGACACAGCCACATCACCGTACACCTGAAAGACCTGCACTGGCTCCCCGTCAGCAAGAGAATCACGTTCAGACTCCTCACCCACGCACACAAGGCCCTCCACGACCTGGGCCCAAAGTACCTCAACGACCGCATGTCCTTCTACACGCCCACACGCCAGCTACGATCAACCAGCCACGCCCTCGCCACCGTACCACGCATCCGCAGAACCACCGCCGGAGGAAGATCCTTCTCCTACCTGGCGGCCAAGACCTGGAACTCCCTCCCCACTCACCTTCGGCGAACCCAGGACCATCTCGCCTTCAGGAAGCAGCTCAAGACCTGGCTGTTCGAGCAGTAACTTACCCCCTCCCCCAGCGCCTTGAGACCCTCCCGGGTGAGTAGCGCGCTCTATAAATGCCGTGATTGATTGATTGATTGATTGAGGCACTCAGTTTTCTGTATGTACATTCTGCTTATATCATTCTGATGGTTCACTGACAGAATATTGATGTCAATAATATAGATGAAAAAAATATTGAGGTAAAATATAGAATGCAAAAATATCGACTCCCTATACTTAAACAGGTAAGTACAAAAATATCGAAAAAATATAGATGTCCAAAATATAGTTGTACAAAATATTGACTTTTATACATATAAAATAAAATAATAAATATTAAATATATTTAATAATAAAATGTATTTAAAAAATAAGATTTAATATACATTTTAACAAATATAACAAATAAACTTAATTTAAAAAAGTTAAACACACATACATAATAATTAATATATATATATATATATACACTTTTAAAAGAATTAATAAATTATTCATTTTAATTTATTTTATAATTTTAAAATGATATATAAATCCATAAATAAATATAAATATATATATATAAATATATATATACCTATAACATAAAATCTAATAAAAAAAACGTCCTATTATAAATTTAAACACTAAACTATTTAAAAATCATCATCAAATTTTCTTTATTTCGGTTTATACACCATAAAAGAACAAACACAGGTATATACAAACCAAGCTAAAACAGTTAAAAAGATTAAAAAGGGATTAAAACAATTTAAATTAAGAAGATACATAGGTTAAAAACAATGAGGAGGTCAATCACATTGCCAAATCTTTGGTTTATACTTTAAGAAAGTTCATCCTTGCCCACCACATTGAGCTTAGAAAGCGTGAGACCGCATAGGCAATGTGGAGTTCGGTATTATATTTTAAGAGCCTGAATGCTTCCATACAATGTGTTGTGCCAAGGTTTCTACACAACTGGACCAGCCATCTGTGTCTAATTGAATGGTATCCCTGGCAGAAAAAAAAAACATGGAGTTCAGACTCTTCACCCGAATTACAGGCTGGGCACCCCAATGGAGTGCCACTAGACCATTTGTGGGTAAAGGCACGCAAGGGGAGGCAGCCATGCCGAAACTGCACATATAGTTTCCTGGCTAATGCTGGATGGATTTCGTCTAGGCATGGCTCCAGATTATACATAACCTTCACATCCAGAAAATGTGATGTAAGAGAACCAGTGGCAGAATCTTCATGTAGTTTAGCAAGTTGTCCACCCCAGTAACTAGTACTTAGATGTTTACGCGAGGTTCTCAAACATGCTGTATCTGGGTTATCCCAAAGGTCATTTCGCACAATTGCACACAGGCCTTCCCTAATATGTACAAACCATGGCAGCTTTCCTATACCGGGGAGTCTCAAGATTTCTAAGAGCTCGGATCTGTACTCAGCCAGCTCCGGTGTCACCCAGAGGCGCCGCCAAAAGAATAAAGGCCTGCAGCCAATTTCCACTGCTATGGATCTCACCCCTAGATCCATACGCAGTGGAATCAGAGGGGAACTTACCGGTAATCCGAATAGTTGCCTAAGAAAGTTGTTCTCGGTTTTAACAATAGGCCTAAGGTTAGAGTGCCCCCAGAGTTCAGCCCCATATAGGGCAGCACTCCTAACCTGGGTTTTGTAAATCTCCATAACAGGGCTCACCGGTTTGTGGAACGACTTTCTAAAGAACTTGGCCATGCCACCTGCGGTCTGGGTCAGTTTAAGGTTTGACTTATCTATTTGAGAGCCCCAGGTCATGTTTTCCATGAGTGTAAGGCCCAGGTAGTCAAATTCGGATACCCGCTCCAGGGGGATACCGTTCATACAGGGGTTGTGGCAGGTTGATTTGTTAGGGTTGAAGACCATAACTTTTGTTTTTTGAATGTTGATCTCCAACCCCCTAGTCCTACAAAACTCACAGAACCCATCTAGGATTCTCTGGATACCCATAGGGGACTTGGAGAGGAGTAGGGTATCATCTGCAAACATCATGGCCGGGATTTGCTTTTGCGCTAGTTTAGGGGCGTCTATATCCTTACAAACTTTCAGCACACTTACCAGTCCGTTTATATAGATGCAGAAAAAGGGAGGGGCGAGCACACATCCCTGCCTTACTCCCCTATTTACAGGGATGGGCTGCGTAAGTTCCCCATTTTTCCTGTATCTAATTTGGGCATAGTTTCCATTGTGTAACCTTCTCAATATATCTAAAAGATAAAGGGGAAGTCCTAGTTCGCTCAAAACCCTCCACAGAGCATCTCTGGGTACCAGGTCAAATGCACTCTTGAGATCAACAAAGACCAGATATAGGCTACCTCCTTCTAGATGTACTGTTTTCCAATAGAGAAGTTGGAGCCTGAAAATCCGGTCAATTGTTGATGTTTTTTCCCTAAAGCCGGCCTGCAAAGGGGTCAAGATCTTTTGTTCCTCCAACCAGGATTGCAACCGATCTAATAAAATCCTGGCGAATACTTTTTGTGAGACGTCGATCAAACTGATCGGTCTATAGTTTATAGGTAATAACGGTGATCCCTTTTTATATACCGGGAGGATCTCAGCGCCTAGCCAGGTCGCAGGGAGAGCCATTCCCTGCAAAATAGCATTAAAGACCACCCAGAAATAAGGACCCCAAATCTTGGGCTCTGCCCGATACAGATCCCCTGGTATCTTGTCCAGGCCAGCAGCCTTGCCAGGAGCTATTCTACTTAGGGCTTTAGTGACTTCTGGCAGAGCAATCTTGGGAACAGCTATCTCAGACACCGGAGGAGTCGAATTTGCTAGTGTCTCACTACTAGCCACAGCATCATGTTGGGCGTAAAGGGCTAGAAAATGCTCTCTACAGCTTCAACCGCTATGTTTGGCTCGAGGGCCGCCTGTCCTTTTTTACTACCTGTAGATATAATACTCCAGAATGTTTTCATGTGTTTAGATTCCAGAGCCAATTTCAAACTATCCCACTGATCCATTTCCCATGTGGTTTTAGCAGATGCAATGGTGGTTTTATAAAGGGACCTAGCTGATTTTACTGCGATATTACACTTTGTTTTTATAGCCTCTATCAGTGCCTTTTTTGTCGCCCGGCAACTATCATTAAACCAAGACTGCTTCGGCTTCCTCCCACGACCCCTGGTGCACATGGTCCAGAACACCTCCTCCAGCTTAGAGGTAGTGGACTCATTAATCTTTTCAACCTCTACAAGGGAAGCAGCGAGATCTCCACGCTTCACAATCTCTGACATGGCCTCAAAGTTGGGAATAATGGCTTCGAATAGGAGGGCCATTTTTTCGTACGATTTTTCTAGCCATGCCCACCTGACTTTCCGCCTGTTGTTAGTTAATGTCAGTCTTTGGTCCGTAGCACATGATTCTGCTGGATTATCGCTATTCATTGGCAGGGTGAGTGCAAGTATTAGGGCATTATGGTCGCTGTCATGGCGCGGCCGGACGGCAAAGTCCTTGACCAGGGCCCACAACCTTGTTTCTATTAAGATATAATCCAGAATGGATGAGTGGCCAACTCTATTGTATGTATGGTTCCCGGGGGAGTCTGAGCTGAAGCGACCGTTACAGGCTCGCAAGGAATGCTTTAAAGTAAGTGCTTTAATTTGTAGCGCCAGAGGTGTCCAAGCCCTAATCGGAGAGATATTGGTCTCAGGAATAGCCCACAGCTCGTCCTCCTCTGTAACAGGTGTGCCAATTAGGTCTTTCAATGGTTCAAATTGGCAGTTTAGGTCGCCACATAGCACTACTAGAGCATTATTTGAGAGGCCGGACAGCAGGTTATCAAGTTGGTCTAAAGTTGGTGATTCTTGGCCAGTCTTCACCGGCCTCGAGTAGACGTTAATAAGGGCGATTTTGAACTCTGAAGTGAAGGTCAGTATGAGGCACAGTATGTCTGGGGAATTGGACGCCGCTGGAGTGATTGTACATCCTAAATGACACCCAACCCAAGTGCAGAGCCCGCCTGAGGGTCTACCCCGTCCCCTGGCTACGGCAGGTATATGAAATGAAGCAAAGCCCATGCGAGTTGGTTCCGCCGTTGACCAAGATTCCTGGAACATACAGATGTCACAGGTATCCACGAACCTTCCCCATTCAGGGCAGTCTAGTTTGCTTTTAATACCTGCCACATTCCAAGATACAACCTTGAGATCTTTCGATGCGCTACGATTGGCTAGAGTGTCCCCCCGAGCTTCGTTCACTGAATGACCTTCTATTTCTAGTAGCATTGTGTGGCACTTGTTAAAAGAATCAATGGTTAACACTGTATTTTCCCACCTGTCCAAGTTACCAGAATTTTCCGAGTTGCCATGGAAACAGATGGGAACATGGGGATGTGTAGGAGTAAGAAGATGTGCATCCTGTGTGATTATGGTAGATTTAGGACTAGGGGTTACTAGTAGAACCTCAGGAGGTTTGGGATGGGCAGCTAGACCGGGATGGACAATTCCATTGTTCAGGGTGGGGTCCTTCCCGGGAGAACTAAGAGGCTTGTTCTTAGGATCCAGGGCCCATTCCACTGCGGGATCACACACACTTATCGACCAGGATACCCGCTCGGCCAAAAGTCAGTCAACATCTTCCAAAGCCCCAAATCTATTTGTCAAAGGCAAATTAAAGACATACGGTATCAATTGTGTAGCACCCTGTCCTACCAATGGCCGTATCTGATGCCAGTCATTTTGTCTGTATTTGGAGTCAACCCTGCTGACGTGAATGGGTTCAGAGATACAAAAATGGGTGAGCGGAAGGAGTCTGATAACGGAACCTGTGGTTGAGAGGCAATGGCTCAGATGCAAAAGATGTTGTACAATACATGGGTTCCTAAAGTTAACTATAACACAGTCCCCTCTAGCATCTTTGGGTCTGTTACCCACCCAGCTCACCCTGCGTGTCATAAGTATTTCGACAGCATTAGCAAAATTAAATTGACAGTGTCTGGCAAACAAATGCAAGTATTTGTTTTTTAACTCAAATTGTGTTTCCTTCTGGCCTTCTTTTAAAGCTGGGACTCCAGTAAGAACAATCACATAAGGGGTTGAGGCTGGTGGAAGGTTAATTGTTGGTAGATCAGTCCCTGCCCAGCCTCTCAAATTCGTCAGCCCCGCATTGCCATTAATCTTTCCAGATATACTCTCATTTGCAGGTGCCCTGACCCCGGCTTTGAACTTAAATTTACCACTACAGTCAGTGTAACAGTAGGGAAAGTGTTGGATAGCGCAGGGGTAAAAATTACTATTCCCACTCCAGTGAGTGCAACAGTAGGGAAACTGTTGGATAGCAGAGGGTTAAAATGTACTATTCCCACTCCAGTCAGTGCAACAGTAGGGAAAGTGTTGGATAGTGGAGGGGTTAAAATTACTATTCCCACTCCAGTCAGTGCAACAGTAGGGAAAGTGTTGGATAGTGGAGGGTTAAAATTTACTATTTCCACTCCAGTCAGTGCAACAGTAGGGAAAGTGTTGGATAGCGGAGGGGTAAAAATTACTATTCCCACTCCAATGAGTGCAACAGTAGGGAAAGTGTTGGATAGCAGAGGGGTAAAAATTACTATTCCCACTCCAGTCAGTTCAAAATTAAAAACAAACAAAATATTAACAACAACAAAATATTTAAAAAACAAATTAAAGAAAACTTTTAAAAATGTAAATACAAATATATTTAATATTAAAAATTCAAAAATATAAAAACATATTATAATGTTAAATACATATGACAAATACCTACAAATATTATATTAAATAAACTAGAAAATAATTTTCAAACAAATACATATTTTTATTTAGAAAATATTTAGAAACAAAAACATTAATTATTACCTAAATTTAGTTTTTTTATTTCCTACCCTATAACACTACACAATTCACAACCCACATCTACATTTTAAAAAAAATGTACTTCCATAATTAACACAATTAATTACCAATTAAAGAAATATTATTAATTAAAAAACAAAATAAAACTCATAAAAATTAATTAACTTCCCACACTTTACCCCTATAATCCCCACAACCCACAGCTAAAATTAAACTGTAAAAAAATTAATTACACAATTAAAACGTATTTTCAATTAAAAAACTAATAGTATTTACTCCCCACCCTTTACTCCTTTAAAAGTAAAACCTACACACAAAAAAATAAACAATTACCCTAATTAAATATCAATTAATTAATTAAGATTAGTGATCAACTAATTATTAATTAGTTAAACATAAATTACTTCCCACCCTTTACCCCTATAAACCCCACAACCCGCACCTAAAATTAATTACACACTTACCATAATTAATTGTCAATTAATTAAGGTTAATTAACAACTAATTATTAAATCATTAAAAATAAATTACTTCCCTTCCTTTACCCCTATAAACCCCACAACCCACACCAAAAATGTACCCCAAAAAATTCAAAATACAAATAACATTATAAAATCTCAATTAAATAAATATTAATAAATTAAAAATATTCATTAATTTATTATAATTACATTACTTGCCACCCTACTCCCCTATAAACCCACAACCCGCTACGGAACTAAAAAACACAAAAGTTATTTAAAATAAAATGAATAACTGCTAAACTTTTGACACATATATTAAAAAACATAAACAATACTTATACAAAAAATACATCACATACATTTAAAATATATACTAAAATACATAACACTATTTTAAAAAATCGATATTTTAAACAACTATATTTTTGCAAACGATATTAATAACTTCTATATTTTTAAAATCGATATTACTCACCTTCAAATCGATATTCTTGACAACGATATTCTTACACTCGATATTTCCATTCCACGATATTTTTAACTCGATAATATGGTAGGTCGAATTTTTCCCCCTCAATATTCTGTCTCATTACCCATTCTGACACCATCTCCATATTAGACCACATCAATTTGTATTGTAAAGACAGAAAGAGGAGGTAGTGTCAAAGTGATATGGAATCATTACAGTTGGGCAGTACTGTAACATCTCTCAAAAATGTACATTTGTCCAGTCCTTCCACTGCCTCATTTATAGGTGGGGGAATTGGTGTATTTCTGATGCAGAGTCTCAGCAGGCTTCACCTTCAAAAGCACCTATATTCTCCCATCTACCAGTCACAGTGGCCTTGGGCGGGCTGCCTCGTTTGGGGTGGCCCTTGAGATACCATTATCTTTTTTCATGCCGGGATTGTCTTGAACAGGATGAACGAAAGTACTTCAGGGACAGAACTAAGATTTCCTTAAGTGTGCTTCAACCAACTTTGGATTTGCAAAGCGCTTTGTGCAACCCATCCACTACAAACATGCTACGCAGTAATTTGACTGTGCTCAGAAAGGTCACAGCCATTCCATTTCTCTGAGTGGCCAAAAGGTGAGCTAAAATCAATAGAGTACCCCACCTACCCAAAACAATAAGATTGCTAGCTCTAATGTACATTGGGTTCTTGTCAAGAAGAAGAAAGTAGAGTAGTTATAACACTGCAGTGAGGAGTGACAGGAGATGCTCACAGCTGCCCAGATAGAGTTACCAGAAGTGTATCACCTTGCACCCACACTCACCATGTGCAAACCAAGGAAGGCCCCTAAATTGGCACGAGGACCCAGGGAGGCTAAAATATAATATTACAACTCCTATTTCTATTGTAGAGAGACCTGGTGGCAACTTGTAGTCCCTAACCACCGGATGCTCCCTAGCTAAAAACAGAGCGAGCTGAGCAAGCCATCGCGGCCAACACTGAGCCGCACTGCTCTGCACAAATGACCTAACTGCAACACATTAAGGGGCACATTTACAATTAATTCATGCAACGGGGTTCAGTAAGAGAACTTGCTGTGTTGTGTTGTTGTGTTGTTGGGAGATAGCAGGAATGATCCATATTTACAAAGGTAGGCAGCATTTCTGCTCTCTCCTTGCCCTGGCAGTGTGTGCTGCCTAGCGCCAATGCAGGCACCCTTGCACCATATTGCACGGGTGCTTGCATTAGGGGAAGGATTGTTTTGAGCAGGAAGAGACACCTTCCTACACAAAAACAATCCTTTGAGGCGTATTCCTCTTTCTCTGTGTACTGCAGAAAGCAGCACACATGAAAAGAGGAAGCAAAGAGAAGAAATAAAGATGTTTCTCCTTGTTAAGCCTAAATCAGGTAAGTGCATCACTTTGGCACAAACCCAGGTTTACAAGTCTTTGTAAATCTGGGATTGTGTCAAAATTCATGGGTGGATGGATTGGAACGCCTATGAGCCACCCATGTAACCCTTACCCAACACAAAGTAGGGTAATCGCCCTTATGTTACTTTGCGTTTACTAAACCATGCAAATTGGCTTTGCGTGGCTTAGTAAATGCCAAAAAGGTTTTGGGTTGGGGCTACGCCACAAAAGTGATGTAACCTCGAAGCAAAATTATAGAACATCTGGGCCCAAATCTCAGCTGCATCTGGTCGTCCAGAATAGTTTTTATTTCAAATATGTGACACTCATTAACTAGACTACTAGAGCATTGCTTTTGTTTTTAAATGCCACTGGATTGTCCTTCTCTGTTTACAAACAACTCATGAAGCATTTCTGAGAAAATCAAACTCTGAACACAGTGTGGATGGATTACAGATGCTCATCGCACTTCCTGACCCCATGACAGCAGCCAATGAGATTTCAGAGCACTCAGTTTGATATACAACAGTGCTGTCAAACAAAAATAACTGAAGTGCCAAGGGGCTTCTGGCCAATGGGCATCTTCCTCGAAGCTTTAAACTCTCCCTCCTGCCTCCCACGTGGAAGCTTTCTACAACCTATGATATCTCCCCTTTCGGGCAAACTTGGGCCTTATTTAGAGTTTGCTTCTTCTGTAGCTTGAGAGGAGCTCTCTCAGTGACTGATTCCCACACACTGCAGTGAAATGGAATGACACCAAGTGAAAGATGCTAATATCGCGCACACACACATGCGTGAAGATACAGGTTTTGAGTTTTCAGAGTTCAACAATCAAATAGCCATTGTCTGGGATCAGAAGCTGAACATTATAAGACCTTGTAATAGTAGCAGAGGCTGGGGCAGGGCGGATGCATGCATAGTGACAGAGAGCAGCTGAAAAATGTAGAGGGAGGAGCACATGTTACCGTAAGTACACAAGGGATTAGAGGGGTGACTGTATAGCGAGAAAAGAGAAGGGAGCAGGGGCGGCGGCTGAAGGGAGCAGAGAGATGAGTGCACGGTGAGAAAGGACAGAAGGGAGCAGGGGCGGCAGCTGAAGGGGGTAGAGAGATGAGTGCACGGTGAGAAGCAGCCCGGGCCGGGGAAGGCAAAGCCGGACCAAATGGGGGCCCGGGCCAAACGCCGCCCGGAGGCGGGAAGCCTCCCCCCCCTGGTCGCAAGCCCGGGAAAAAGGGGGGACCGCGATTGGTCGCCTCGAAAGGAACTCGGCTTCCCCCAATCAGGGGAGCAGGCCGCAAGCCGCGGAGGGGATTAAGAAGGGGGCAAGCAGCCCCCTCAAGGATTCAATCCCCTCCGATGGCAGGAAGAGAAGGATCGACCAGGACCGGAGCAGGAGCAGCGAAGGACTACGCCCCCGGACCCACCGTCGACCAAGATCCAGATTTCTGCACCGGGACCCTGGGGCAGTGAGGCGTCTTTGGGGGAGCAGCGGAAGCGGTTTTGGGCCAAACAGACTGACGGTGCCCTGGAAAAGCAGCGTGGCGGGCACTCGAAGCACAACGAGTGAAGTTACCTGTGGCACCCGCCGCACAGTGACCGGCTGTTTCTGCAGCGACGTTTCCCTGCCTCAGCTCCCGGCGTTCAGGAACGGTTTCCCCGCCCTCAGGCCTCCGGAATCGGCCTATAGGGACCCTGCCTGCTCGCCGAGCTATCCGCAACCAGGCGTTGCGTTCCTTGGGGTGGGACGCAGCTTTGGTGGTCCCGGCCTGCCTGCCTCGCCTCCCGCTTTTCCCGCTTCGCCGCGAGTGGCGCAGGGAGAACCGGTGGTGCGGGACAGAGGGGAGCTCTTGGAGCCTTTGCGAGCCGCCGCCCGCCTTCAACAGCAGCAGGCGGGGACGGCCGGGCCAAGCCTACACACGAGGCATTAAAGGGGCAGGACCCAGGAGGCAACGCGATCGCCAGCAGACTTCTTAAAGGGGCAGGAGCCCTCAAAAACACCACCGGAGACAAGAAGTAAGAGGTTTCTTACTTGGGGAATATCGAGAAGGGATTTTTGATGGTACTTTCCACTATTGGCATAACTCCACCAATTTGGGCACCACGCACACCCCCTTCAGTTGGTGGGACAATCACCACAAGGAAGGAGGCGGGCTTGAGCTCTCCCTTTCCCCCGACCCACCATCTCAGCAACAGGCTACAGCCGGCCAGATCGCGGCGGGATGGCCAGCAATCGTGGGGCAGCTGGCAGGGCGACGCGGCTTCCTGCTCGATTCAGGAACACGGAAGGCGAGGCAGAGACTCCACAGAAGGGGCAGAAGAGGCGAAGAGGGGGCAACGGCCCAGAGCTGGACGAGGATCTACAGGCGATGCTGGACAGAGCCAGGGCATTGGTGGCTCTAAAAGGGAAATCATGGGTGGACCAACAGATCAAAGATGGAGCCCATGGGAGAGGGACGAAACAGCGACAGGCATCCCCGCCTCCACCACCCGCCAAGAAACCCGGCGCGAGGGGGCATGCAGCCAAAACGGCGGCCCCCGCAAGGAACCCCGAGTCAAGGGCCAAGGTCCCGGCGGCCATGAAGGCGGCGAAAGGCGGACACACGGGTGCACAAGCCAAGAACAGGAGGGTGGCATCCCCTGAGCTGGTGTCCAGCTCCGGCGTGGAGGAGAGCAGCGAGAATGAGGGGTATGTAGCCAGCACGGCGGCCTCTCAGGACTCGCGCAGCAGTCGGATCAGCGCGGACAAGGGTAAGCACCACAAGAAAAGCAGCAGGGGGCACATGGACAGGCACAGCACGATAGCCTAGTGGGAAGGGGACCAGGGCAAATAGTAAACCTGGGCACGCAGCAGGGCGTGAGTAATTTGGCAATGCAAGGGCCCTGGCCCAATCAGCCCCCTTGACAGCTAGGGCAGGGGAGGACCCAGCAGGGTTTCCAAGGGGAGGCGTGGGGTCCATCGGCTGAATGCCATGGTGGCAGTGGCCGGGGGCGGGATCCTCTTTTGGGGTAGGTCCACCATGGGCCTCAGGAAGCCAGGGAGGCAGCAAGGACCCAGGGCGAGAGCCAGACACAAGGGGAGGCATGAAAAGGGCAGCAAGCAAAGGTAAACAGAACCCCCAATTGGCACAACAGGGCTAGGTGGAATCACCAGAGGAGGCTGCACAAGGGGGGGGGGGCAGCAAGGCAGGCGAAGGTGGGGCAAATGGGGAGGGCAGAGACCCGAAAGGGAAGCCCACCAGTGCATACCTGCGCCCTTCCCCGAGCGATCCGCCCACAACCACAAAGCTCCTGGGGTTGGCCAATCTCATCCTCTAGCCGTGAAAGAAAGGATATGGAGGAAGGAGCTTATAGACATCTTCTCCCTGCTAGAGGTACGCCAGGCAGGCTTAGACCTGACAGTTCAGGACAAGAAAGACGATGATAGGAGGGAGAGGTGCAAGCCCAGGGTAGAGAGAACAATTGAGAATTGGTTAAAAGCATTCAGGACCCTGGCTTGTGTTTTTGTGGAGAAATTCCCCCAGAGCGCGGCAGCACTCATTCTGTACGAGCAGAAGGTGCACGAGGCACAGTTGAAGTATCGGGGGAGGCATGGTTGAAATACGACGAGGGTTTCAGGGAGAAGATGCAAACATGGCCAGTGATTGAATGGGACTGGCAGGACATGGAGGGTTTCTCAACACACATGGTGGCTGCGAGGGAAGGTGTCGGCTCCAGGGACAGCAATTTTCGCCCCTATGGGTGTAAGGGCAAATATGAAGGCCAAGGGTTCAAGGGGAAGAGCCAGGGAACCACCAAATCTGGGAAACCATGCTGGACATTTAACAAAGATGATTGTAAATGGGGGGGCAGGATGCAGGTTCAAACATGCGTGTGGGTCTTGCGGGGGAAACCACCCCACAATCCGCGGCAAGCAAGGCGCGGGAGCAGGCAAAGAAAGAACCGGCACAAAGAAGTAGTGAGCGGCCCGCGCGGTCTGGGAGTCAGGGGCCAAGGGCAGGGGGCAGCTGCTACCAACCCCGATAAATACCAGCAGGCTGGTTTATCTATTAAGTCAGTATCCTAAGGCAACAGACAGACAAAAATTGGCAGAGGGTTTCACGCAAGGTTTCATAAAACCCTACAAAGGTCCCAAAGGGGCACGGGAGAGCCGGAACCTGAAATCGGTAAGGGAAAACACAAGCATAGCACGAGACAAGGTAGGCAAGGAAATTCAACTGGGGTGGGTGGCCGGCCCTTTCGACTCCCCCCGCTGGAGCTACGATGGCAAACCATTAAACGAAGCAACAAAAATGTTATGTATCACCATGAGAAACACATGTATATATGTTTAAGTGTTTAAATAAACTGCGACCTTTTTTGGCACCAAGCAAGTTGTCCATGACGTGTTTAAAGGTCTAAGGGGTGCAGTTGGAAAATGAGTAAGGGAGGGGGAGGCAACTCGCCGCCTGGGAGGGGTTAGGACAGAAGGGAGCAGGGGCGGCAGCTGAAGGGAGCAGAGAGATGAGTGCACGGTGAGAAAGGACAGAAGGGAGCAGGGACGGCAACTGAAGGGAGCAGAGAGATGAGTGCACGGTGAGAAAGGACAGAAGGGCGCCGGGGTGGCAGCTGAAGGGGGCAGAGAGATGGGTGCACGGTGAGAAAGAACAGAAGGGAGCAGGGGCGGCAGCTCAAGGGAGCAGAGAGATGAGTGCACGGTGAGAAAGGACAGAAGGGAGCAGGGGCGGCAGCTGAAGGGAGCAGAGAGATGAGTGCACGGTGAGAAAGGACAGAAGGGAGCAGGGGCTTCAGCTGAAGGGAGCAGAGAGATGAGTGCACGGTGAGAAAGGACAGAAGGGAGCAGGGGCGGCAGCTGAAGGGAGCAGAGAGATGAGTGCACGGTGAGAAAGGACAGAAGGGAGCAGGGGCGGCAGCTGAAGGGAGCAGAGAGATGAGTGCACGGTGAGAAAGGACAGAAGGGAGCTGGGGCGGCAGCTGAAGGGAGCAGAGAGATGAGTGCACGGTGAGAAAGGACAGAAGGGAGTAGGGGCGGCAGCTGAAGGGAGCAGAGAGATGAGTGCACGGTGAGAATGGACAGAAGGGAGCAGGCGCGGCAGCTGAAGGGAGCAGAGAGATGAGTGCACGGTGAGAAAGGACAGAAGGGAGCAGGGGCGGCAGCTGAAGGGAGCAGAGAGATGAGTGCACGGTGAGAAAGGCCAGAAGGGAGCAGGGGCGGCAGCTGAAGGGAGCAGAGAGATGAGTGTACGGTGAGAAAGGACAGAAGGGAGCAGGGGCAGCAGCTGAAGGGAGCAGAGAGATGAGTGCATGGTGAGAAAGGACAGAAGGGAGCAGGGGCGGCAGCTGAAGGGAACAGAGGGATGAGTGCACGTGAGAAAGGACAGAAGGGAGCAGGGGCGGCAGCTGAAGGAAGCAGAGAGATCAGTGCATATTGAGAAAGGACAGAAGGGAGTACAGAAATGTGCGCACAGTGATAGCAGCTGAAGGGAGCAGAGAGATGAGTGCACGGTGAGAAAGGGCAGAAGGGAGTACAGAAATGTGCACACTGTGATAACAGCTGAAGGGAGCAGAGAGATGAGTGCATGGAGAGAAAGGACAGAAGGGAGCTGGGGTGGCAGCTGAAGGGAGCAGAGAGATCAGTGGACGGTGAGAAAGGACAGAAGGGAGCAGGGGCGGCAGCTGAAGGGAGCAGAGAGATGAGTGCATGGTGAGAAAGGACAGAAGAGAGTACAGAAATGTGCACACGTTGATAGCAGCTGAAGGGAGCAGAGATGAGTGCATGTTGAGAAGGGGCAGAAGGGAGCAGGGGCGGCAGCTGAAGGGAGCAGAGAGATGAGTGCACGGTGAGAAAGGACAGAAGGGAGTAGGGGCGGCAGCTGAAGGGAGCAGAGAGATGAGTGCACGGTGAGAATGGACAGAAGGGAGCAGGGGTAGCAGCTAAAGGGAGCAGAGAGATGAATGCATGGTGAGAAAGAACAGAAGGGAGCAGGGGTGGCAGCTGAAGGGAGCAGAGAGATTAGTGCACGGTGAGAAAGGGCAGAAGGGAGCAGGGGCGGCAGCTGAAGGGAGCAGAGAGATGAGTGCACGGTGAGAAAGGACAGAAGGGAGCAGGGGCAGCAGGTGAAGGGAGCAGAGAGATGAGTGCATGGTGAGAAAGGACAGAAGGGAGCAGGGGCGGCAGCTGAAGGGAGCAGAGAGATGAGTGCACGGTGAGAAAGGACAGAAGGGAGCAGGGGCGGCAGGTGAAGGGAGCAGAGAGATGAGTGCACGGTGAGAAAGGACAGAAGGGAGCAGGGGCGGCAGCTGAAGGGAGCAGAGAGATGAGTGCACGGTGAGAAAGGACAGAAGGGAGCAGGGGCGGCAGCTGAAGGGAACAGAGGGATGAGTGCACGGTGAGAAAGGACAGAAGGGAGCAGGGGCGGCAGCTGAAGGGAGCAGATTAGTGCACGGTGAGAAAGGGCAGAAGGGAGCAGGGGCAGCAGCTGAAGGGAGCAGAGAGATGAGTGCACAGTGAGAAAGGACAGAAGGGAGCAGGGGCAGCAGCTGAAGGGAGCAGAGAGATGAGTGCACGGTGAGAAAGGACAGAAGGGAGCAGGGGCGGCAGCTGAAGGGAGCAGAGAGATGAGTGCACGGTGAGAAAGGACAGAAGGGAGCAGGGGCGGCAGCTGAAGGGAGCAGAGAGATCAGTGCATATTGAGAAAGGACAGAAGGGAGCAGGGGCGGCAGCTGAAGGGAGCAGAGAGATCAGTGCATGGTGAGAAAGAACAGAAGGGAGCAGGGGCGGCAGCTGAAGGGAGCAGAGAGATGAGTGCATGGTGAGAAAGGACAGAAGGAAGCAGGGGCGGCAGGTGAAGGGAGCAGAGAGATGAGTGCATGGTGAGAAAGGACAGAAAGGAGCTGGGGCGGCAGCTGAAGGGAGCAGAGAGATGAGTGCACGGTGAGAAAGGAAAGAAGGGAGCAGGGGCGGCAGGTGAAGGGAGCAGAGATGAGTGCACGGTGAGAAAGGACAGAAGGGAGCAGGGGCGGCAGCTGAAGGGAACAGAGATGAGTGCACGGTGAGAAAGGACAGAAGGGAGCAGGGGCGGCAGCTGAAGGGAGCAGAGAGATGAGTGCACGGTGAGAAAGGACAGAAGGGAGCAGGGGCAGCAGCTGAAGGGAGCAGAGAGATGAGTGCACGGTGAGAAAGGACAGAAGGGAGCAGGGGCGGCAGCTGAAGGGAGCAGAGAGATGAGTGCACGGTGAGAAAGGACAGAAGGGAGCAGGGGCGGCAGCTGAAGGGAGCAGAGAGATCAGTGCATATTGAGAAAGGACAGAAGGGAGCAGGGGCGGCAGCTGAAGGGAGCAGAGAGATCAGTGCATGGTGAGAAAGAACAGAAGGGAGCAGGGGCGGCAGCTGAAGGGAGCAGAGAGATGAGTGCATGGTGAGAAAGGACAGAAGGAAGCAGGGGCGGCAGGTGAAGGGAGCAGAGAGATGAGTGCATGGTGAGAAAGGACAGAAAGGAGCAGGGGCGGCAGCTGAAGGGAGCAGAGAGATGAGTGCACGGTGAGAAAGGAAAGAAGGGAGCAGGGGCGGCAGGTGAAGGGAGCAGAGATGAGTGCACGGTGAGAAAGGACAGAAGGGAGCAGGGGCGGCAGCTGAAGGGAACAGAGATGAGTGCACGGTGAGAAAGGACAGAAGGGAGCAGGGGCGGCAGCTGAAGGGAGCAGAGAGATGAGTGCACGGTGAGAAAGGACAGAAGGGAGCAGGGGCGGCAGCTGAAGGGAACAGAGGGATGAGTGCACAGTGAGAAAGGACAGAAGGGAGCAGGGGCGGCAGCTGAAGGGGGCAGAGAGATCAGTGCATATTGAGAAAGGACAGAAGGGAGCAGGGGCGGCAGCTGAAGGGAGCAGAGAGATGAGTGCATGGTGAGAAAGAACAGAAGGGAGCAGGGGCGGCAGCTGAAGGGAGCAGAGAGATGAGTGCACGGTGAGAAAGGACAGAAGGAAGCAGGGGCGGCAGCTGAAGGGAACAGAGGGATGAGTGCACGGTGAGAAAGGACAGAAGGGAGCAGGGGCGGCAGCTGAAGGGAGCAGAGAGATCAGTGCATATTGAGAAAGGACAGAAGGGAGCAGGGGCGGCAGCTGAAGGGAGCAGAGAGATGAGTGCATGGTGAGAAAGAACAGAAGGGAGCAGGGGCGGCAGCTGAAGGGAGCAGAGAGATTAGTGCACGGTGAGAAAGGACAGAAGGAAGCAGGGGCGGCAGGTGAAGGGAGCAGAGAGATGAGTGCATGGTGAGAAAGGACAGAAGGGAGCAGGGGCGGCAGCTGAAGGGAGCAGAGAGATGAGTGCACGGTGAGAAAGGACAGATGGGAGCAGGGGCGGCAGGTGAGGGGAGCAGAGAGATGAGTGCACGGTGAGAAAGGACAGAAGGGAGCAGGGGCGGCAGCTGAAGGGAGCAGAGAGATCAGTGCATATTGAGAAAGGACACAAGGGAGCAGGGGTGGCACCTGAAGGGAGCAGAGAGATGAGTGCACGGTGAGAAAGGACAGAAGGGAGCAGGGGCGGCAGCTGAAGGGAGTAGAGAGATGAGTGCACGGTGAGAAAGGACAGAAGGGAGCAGGGGCGGCAGCTGAAGGGAGCAGAGAGATGAGTGCACGGTGGGAAAGGACAGAAGGAAGCAGGGGCGGCAGCTGAAGGGAGCAGAGAGATGAGTGCACGGTGAGAAAGGACAGAAGGGAGCAGGGGCGGCAGCTGAAGGGAACAGAGGGATGAGTGCACGGTGAGAAAGGACAGAAGGGAGCAGGGGCGGCAGCTGAAGGGAGCAGAGAGATCACTGCATATTGAGAAAGGACAGAAGGGAGCAGGGGCGGCAGCTTAAGGGAGCAGAGAGATGAGTGCACGGTGAGAAAGGACAGAAGGGAGCAGGGACGGCAGGTGAAGGGAGCAGAGAGATGAGTGCACGGTGAGAAAGGACAGAAGGGAGCAGGGGCGGCAGCTGAAGGGAACAGAGATGAGTGCACGGTGAGAAAGGACAGAAGGGAGCAGGGGCGGCAGCTGAAGGGAACAGAGGGATGAGTGCACGGTGAGAAAGGACAGAAGGGAGCAGGGGCGGCAGCTGAAGGGAGCAGAGAGATCAGTGCATATTGAGAAAGGATAGAAGGGAGCAGGGGCGGCAGCTGAAGGGAGCAGAGAGATGAGTGCACAGTGAGAAAGGACAGAAGGGAGTACAGTAATGTGCACACAGTGATAGCAGCTGAAGGGAGTAGAGAGATGAGTGCATGGGGAGAAAGGACAGAAGAGAGTACAGAAATGTGCACAAAGTGATAGCAGCTGAAGGGAGCAGGGAGATGAGTGCACCGTGAGAAAGGACAGAAGGGAGCAAGGGCGGCAGCTGAAGGGAGCAGAGAGATGAGTGCACGGTGAGAAAGGACAGAAGGGAGCTGGGGCGGCAGCTGAAGGGAGCAGAGAGATCAGTGCACGATGAGAAAGGACAGAAGGGAGCAGGGGCGGCAGCTGAAGGGAACAGAGGGATGAGTGCACGGTGAGAAAGGACAGAAGGGAGCTGGGGCGGCAGCTGAAGGGAGCAGAGAGATCAGTGCACGGTGAGAAAGGACAGAAGGGAGTACAGAAATGTGAACACAGTGATAGCAGCTGAAGGGAGTAGAGGGACGAGTGCACGGTGAGAAAGGACAGCAGGGGCGGCAGCTGTAGGGAGCAGAGAGATGAGTGCACGGTGAGAAAGACAGAAGGGAGCAGGGGTGGCAGCTGAAGGGAGCAGAGAGATGAGTGCACAGTGAGAAAGGACAGAAGGGAGCAGGGGCTGCAGCTGAAGGGAGCAGAGAGATGAGTGCACAGTGAAAAAGGACAGAAGGGAGCATGGGTGGCAGCTGAAGGGAGCAGAGAGATGAGTGCACAGGGAGAAAGGACAGAAGGGAGCAGGGGTGGCAGCTGAAGGGAGCAGAGAGATGAGTGCACGGTGAGAAAGGACAGAAGGGAGTACAGAAATGTGAACACGGTGATAGCAGCTGAAGGGAGTAGAGGGACGAGTGCACGGTGAGAAAGGACAGCAGGGGCGGCAGCTGTAGGGAGCAGAGAGATGAGTGCATGGTAAGAAAGACAGAAGGGAGCAGGGGTGGCAGCTGAAGGGAGCAGAGAGATGAGTGCACGGTGAGAAAGGACAGAAGGGAGCAGGGGCTGCAGCTGAAGGGAGCAGAGAGATGAGTGCACAGTGAGAAAGGACAGAAGGGAGCAGGGGTGGCAGCTGAAGGGAGCAGAGAGATGAGTGCATGGGGAGAAAGGACAGAAGGGAGCAGGGGCGGCAGCTGAAGGGAGCAGAGAGATGAGTGCACGGTGAGAATGGACAGAAGGGAGCAGGCGCGGCAGCTGAAGGGAGCAGAGAGATGAGTGCACGGTGAGAAAGGACAGAAGGGAGCAGGGGCGGCAGCTGAAGGGAGCAGAGAGATGAGTGCACGGTGAGAAAGGCCAGAAGGGAGCAGGGGCGGCAGCTGAAGGGAGCAGAGAGATGAGTGTACGGTGAGAAAGGACAGAAGGGAGCAGGGGCAGCAGCTGAAGGGAGCAGAGAGATGAGTGCACGGTGAGAAAGGACAGAAGGGAGCAGGGGCGGCAGGTGAAGGGAGCAGAGAGATGAGTGCACGGTGAGAAAGGACAGAAGGGAGCAGGGGCGGCAGCTGAAGGGAGCAGAGAGATGAGTGCACGGTGAGAAAGGACAGAAGGGAGCAGGGGCGGCAGCTGAAGGGAACAGAGGGATGAGTGCACGGTGAGAAAGGACAGAAGGGAGCAGGGGCGGCAGCTGAAGGGAGCAGATTAGTGCACGGTGAGAAAGGGCAGAAGGGAGCAGGGGCAGCAGCTGAAGGGAGCAGAGAGATGAGTGCACAGTGAGAAAGGACAGAAGGGAGCAGGGGCAGCAGCTGAAGGGAGCAGAGAGATGAGTGCACGGTGAGAAAGGACAGAAGGGAGCAGGGGCGGCAGCTGAAGGGAGCAGAGAGATGAGTGCACGGTGAGAAAGGACAGAAGGGAGCAGGGGCGGCAGCTGAAGGGAACATAGGGATGAGTGCACGGTGAGAAAGGACAGAAGGGAGCAGGGGCGGCAGCTGAAGGGAGCAGAGAGATCAGTGCATATTGAGAAAGGACAGAAGGGAGCAGGGGCGGCAGCTGAAGGGAGCAGAGAGATCAGTGCATGGTGAGAAAGAACAGAAGGGAGCAGGGGCGGCAGCTGAAGGGAGCAGAGAGATGAGTGCATGGTGAGAAAGGACAGAAGGAAGCAGGGGCGGCAGGTGAAGGGAGCAGAGAGATGAGTGCATGGTGAGAAAGGACAGAAAGGAGCAGGGGTGGCAGCTGAAGGGAGCAGAGAGATGAGTGCACGGTGAGAAAGGAAAGAAGGGAGCAGGGGCGGCAGGTGAAGGGAGCAGAGATGAGTGCACGGTGAGAAAGGACAGAAGGGAGCAGGGGCGGCAGCTGAAGGGAACAGAGATGAGTGCACGGTGAGAAAGGACAGAAGGGAGCAGGGGCGGCAGCTGAAGGGAGCAGAGAGATGAGTGCACGGTGAGAAAGGACAGAAGGGAGCAGGGGCGGCAGCTGAAGGGAACAGAGGGATGAGTGCACGGTGAGAAAGGACAGAAGGGAGCAGGGGCGGCAGCTGAAGGGAGCAGAGAGATCAGTGCATATTGAGAAAGGACAGAAGGGAGCAGGGGCGGCAGCTGAAGGGAGCAGAGAGATGAGTGCATGGTGAGAAAGAACAGAAGGGAGCAGGGGCGGCAGCTGAAGGGAGCAGAGAGATGAGTGCACGGTGAGAAAGGACAGAAGGGAGCAGGGGCGGCAGGTGAAGGGAGCAGAGAGATGAGTGCACGGTGAGAAAGGACAGAAGGGAGCAGGGGCGGCAGCTGAAGGGAGCAGAGAGATGAGTGCACGGTGAGAAAGGACAGAAGGGAGCAGGGGCGGCAGCTGAAGGGAACAGAGGGATGAGTGCACGGTGAGAAAGGACAGAAGGGAGCAGGGGCGGCAGCTGAAGGGAGCAGATTAGTGCACGGTGAGAAAGGGCAGAAGGGAGCAGGGGCAGCAGCTGAAGGGAGCAGAGAGATGAGTGCACAGTGAGAAAGGACAGAAGGGAGCAGGGGCAGCAGCTGAAGGGAGCAGAGAGATGAGTGCACGGTGAGAAAGGACAGAAGGGAGCAGGGGCGGCAGCTGAAGGGAGCAGAGAGATGAGTGCACGGTGAGAAAGGACAGAAGGGAGCAGGGGCGGCAGCTGAAGGGAACATAGGGATGAGTGCACGGTGAGAAAGGACAGAAGGGAGCAGGGGCGGCAGCTGAAGGGAGCAGAGAGATCAGTGCATATTGAGAAATGACAGAAGGGAGCAGGGGCGGCAGCTGAAGGGAGCAGAGAGATCAGTGCATGGTGAGAAAGAACAGAAGGGAGCAGGGGCGCCAGCTGAAGGGAGCAGAGAGATGAGTGCATGGTGAGAAAGGACAGAAGGAAGCAGGGGCGGCAGGTGAAGGGAGCAGAGAGATGAGTGCATGGTGAGAAAGGACAGAAAGGAGCAGGGGCGGCAGCTGAAGGGAGCAGAGAGAGGAGTGCACGGTGAGAAAGGAAAGAAGGGAGCAGGGGCGGCAGGTGAAGGGAGCAGAGATGAGTGCACGGTGAGAAAGGACAGAAGGGAGCAGGGGCGGCAGCTGAAGGGAACAGAGATGAGTGCACGGTGAGAAAGGACAGAAGGGAGCAGGGGAGGCAGCTGAAGGGAGCAGAGAGATGAGTGCACGGTGAGAAAGGACAGAAGGGAGCAGGGGCGGCAGCTGAAGGGAACAGAGGGATGAGTGCACGGTGAGAAAGGACAGAAGGGAGCAGGGGCGGCAGCTGAAGGGAGCAGAGAGATCAGTGCATATTGAGAAAGGACAGAAGGGAGCAGGGGCGGCAGCTGAAGGGAGCAGAGAGATGAGTGCATGGTGAGAAAGAACAGAAGGGAGCAGGGGCGGCAGCTGAAGGGAGCAGAGAGATGAGTGCACGGTGAGAAAGGACAGAAGGAAGCAGGGGCGGCAGCTGAAGGGAACAGAGGGATGAGTGCACGGTGAGAAAGGACAGAAGGGAGCAGGGGCGGCAGCTGAAGGGAGCAGAGAGATCAGTTCATATTGAGAAAGGACAGAAGGGAGCAGGGGCGGCAGCTGAAGGGAGCAGAGAGATGAGTGCATGGTGAGAAAGAACAGAAGGGAGCAGGGGCGGCAGCTGAAGGGAGCAGAGAGATTAGTGCACGGTGAGAAAGGACAGAAGGAAGCAGGGGCGGCAGGTGAAGGGAGCAGAGAGATGAGTGCATGGTGAGAAAGGACAGAAGGGAGCAGGGGCGGCAGCTGAAGGGAGCAGAGAGATGAGTGCACGGTGAGAAAGGACAGAAGGGAGCAGGGGCGGCAGGTGAGGGGAGCAGAGAGATGAGTGCACGGTGAGAAAGGACAGAAGGGAGCAGGGGCGGCAGCTGAAGGGAGCAGAGAGATCAGTGCATATTGAGAAAGGACACAAGGGAGCAGGGGCGGCAGCTGAAGGGAGCAGAGAGATGAGTGCACGGTGAGAAAGGACAGAAGGGAGCAGGGGCGGCAGCTGAAGGGAGTAGAGAGATGAGTGCACGGTGAGAAAGGACAGAAGGGAGCAGGGGCGGCAGCTGAAGGGAGCAGAGAGATGAGTGCACGGTGGGAAAGGACAGAAGGAAGCAGGGGCGGCAGCTGAAGGGAGCAGAGAGATGAGTGCACGGTGAGAAAGGACAGAAGGGAGCAGGGGCGGCAGCTGAAGGGAACAGAGGGATGAGTGCACGGTGAGAAAGGACAGAAGGGAGCAGGGGCGGCAGCTGAAGGAGCAGAGAGATCACTGCATATTGAGAAAGGACAGAAGGGAGCAGGGGCGGCAGCTGAAGGGAGCAGAGAGATGAGTGCATGGTGAGAAAGAACAGAAGGGAGCAGGGGCGGCAGCTGAAGGGAGCAGAGAGATTAGTGCACGGTGAGAAAGGACAGAAGGAAGCAGGGGCGGCAGGTGAAGGGAGCGGAGAGATGAGTGCATGGTGAGAAAGGACAGAAGGGAGCAGGGGCGGCAGCTTAAGGGAGCAGAGAGATGAGTGCACGGTGAGAAAGGACAGAAGGGAGCAGGGACGGCAGGTGAAGGGAGCAGAGAGATGAGTGCACGGTGAGAAAGGACAGAAGGGAGCAGGGGCGGCAGCTGAAGGGAACAGAGATGAGTGCACGGTGAGAAAGGACAGAAGGGAGCAGGGGCGGCAGCTGAAGGGAACAGAGGGATGAGTGCACGGTGAGAAAGGACAGAAGGGAGCAGGGGCGGCAGCTGAAGGGAGCAGAGAGATCAGTGCATATTGAGAAAGGATAGAAGGGAGCAGGGGCGGCAGCTGAAGGGAGCAGAGAGATGAGTGCACAGTGAGAAAGGACAGAAGGGAGTACAGTAATGTGCACACAGTGATAGCAGCTGAAGGGAGTAGAGAGATGAGTGCATGGGGAGAAAGGACAGAAGAGAGTACAGAAATGTGCACAAAGTGATAGCAGCTGAAGGGAGCAGGGAGATGAGTGCACCGTGAGAAAGGACAGAAGGGAGCAAGGGCGGCAGCTGAAGGGAGCAGAGAGATGAGTGCACGGTGAGAAAGGACAGAAGGGAGCTGGGGCGGCAGCTGAAGGGAGCAGAGAGATCAGTGCACGATGAGAAAGGACAGAAGGGAGCAGGGGCGGCAGCTGAAGGGAACAGAGGGATGAGTGCACGGTGAGAAAGGACAGAAGGGAGCTGGGGCGGCAGCTGAAGGGAGCAGAGAGATCAGTGCACGGTGAGAAAGGACAGAAGGGAGTACAGAAATGTGAACACAGTGATAGCAGCTGAAGGGAGTAGAGGGACGAGTGCACGGTGAGAAAGGACAGCAGGGGCGGCAGTTGTAGGGAGCAGAGAGATGAGTGCACGGTGAGAAAGACAGAAGGGAGCAGGGGTGGCAGCTGAAGGGAGCAGAGAGATGAGTGCACAGTGAGAAAGGACAGAAGGGAGCAGGGGCTGCAGCTGAAGGGAGCAGAGAGATGAGTGCACAGTGAAAAAGGACAGAAGGGAGCATGGGTGGCAGCTGAAGGGAGCAGAGAGATGAGTGCATAGGGAGAAAGGACAGAAGGGAGCAGGGGTGGCAGCTGAAGGGAGCAGAGAGATGAGTGCACGGTGAGAAAGGACAGAAGGGAGTACAGAAATGTGAACACGGTGATAGCAGCTGAAGGGAGTAGAGGGACGAGTGCACGGTGAGAAAGGACAGCAGGGGCGGCAGCTGTAGGGAGCAGAGAGATGAGTGCATGGTAAGAAAGACAGAAGGGAGCAGGGGTGGCAGCTGAAGGAAGCAGAGAGATGAGTGCACGGTGAGAAAGGACAGAAGGGAGCAGGGGCTGCAGCTGAAGGGAGCAGAGAGATGAGTGCACAGTGAGAAAGGACAGAAGGGAGCAGGGGTGGCAGCTGAAGGGAGCAGAGAGATGAGTGCATGGGGAGAAAGGACAGAAGGGAGCAGGGGCGGCAGCTGAAGGGAGCAGAGAGATGAGTGCACGGTGAGAAAGGACAGAAGGGAGCAGGGGCGGCAGCTGAAGGGAACAGAGATGGGTGCACGGTGAGAAAGGACAGAAGGGAGCAGGGGCGGCAGCTGAAGGGAGCAGAGAGATGAGTGCACAGTGAGAAAGGACAGAAGGGAGTACAGTAATGTGCACACAGTGATAGCAGCTGAAGGGAGTAGAGAGATGAGTGCATGGGGAGAAAAGGACAGAAAAGAGTACAGAAATGTGCACAAAGTGATAGCAGCTGAAGGGAGCAGGGAGATGAGTGCACCGTGAGAAAGGACAGAAGGGAGCAAGGGCGGCAGCTGAAGGGAGCAGAGAGATGAGTGCATGGGGAGAGAGGACAGAAGGGAGCAGGGGCGGCAGCTGAAGGGAACAGAGGGATGAGTGCACGGTGAGAAAGGACAGAAGGGAGCAGGAGCGGCAGCTGAAGGGAACAGAGGGATGAGTGCACGGTGAGAAAGGACAGAAGGGAGCAGGCGCAGCAGCTGAAGGGAGCAGAGAGATCAGTGCACGGTGAGAAAAGACAGAAGGGAGCAGGGGTGGCAGCTAAAGGGAGCAGAGAGATGAGTGCACGGTGAGAAAGGACAGAAGGGAGTACAGAAATGTGAACACAGTGATAGCAGCTGAAGGGAGTAGAGGGACGAGTGCACGGTGAGAAAGGACAGCAGGGGCGGCAGCTGTAGGGAGCAGAGAGATGAGTGCATGGTGAGAAAGACAGAAGGGAGCAGGGGTGGCAGCTGAAGGGAGCAGAGAGATGAGTGCACAGTGAGAAAGGACAGAAGGGAGCAGGGGCTGCAGCTGAAGGGAGCAGAGAGATGAGTGCACGGTGAGAAAGGACAGAAGGGAGCAGGGGCTGCAGCTGAAGGGAGCAGAGAGATGAGTGCACAGTGAGAAAGGACAGAAGGGAGTACAGTAATGTGCACACAGTGATAGCAGCTGAAGGGAGTAGAGAGATGAGTGCATGGGGAGAAAGGACAGAAGGGAGTACAGTAATGTGCACAAAGTGATAGCAGCTGAAGGGAGCAGGGAGATGAGTGCACAGTGAGAAAGGACAGAAGGGAGCAAGGGCGGCAGCTGAAGGGAGCAGAGAGAGGAGTGCATGGGGAGAAAGGGCAGAAGGGAGCAGGGGCAGCAGCTGAAGGGAACAGAGGGATGAGTGCACGGTGAGAAAGGACAGAAGGGAGCTGGGGCGGCAGCTGAAGGGAGCAGAGAGATCAGTGCACGGTGAGAAAGGACAGAAGGGAGCAGGCGCAGCAGCTGAAGGGAGCAGAGAGATGAGTGCACGGTGAGAAAAGACAGAAGGGAGCCGGGGTGGCAGCTAAAGGGAGCAGAGAGATGAGTGCACGGTGAGAAAGGACAGAAGGGAGCAGGGGCGGCAGCTGAAGGGAGCAGAGAGATGAGTGCATAGGGAGAAAGGACAGAAGGGAGCAGGGGCGGCAGTTGAAGGGAGCAGAGAGATGAGTGCACGGTGAGAAAGGACAGAAGGGAGTACAGAAATGTGAACACGGTGATAGCAGCTGAAGGGAGTAGAGGGACGAATGCACGGTGAGAAAGGACAGCAGGGGCGGCAGCTGTAGGGAGAAGAGAGATGAGTGCACGGTGAGAAAGACAGAAGGGAGCAGGGTGGGCAGCTGAAGGGAGCAGAGAGATGAGTGCACGGTGAGAAAGGACAGAAGGGAGCAGGGGCTGCAGCTGAAGGGAGCAGAGAGATGAGTGCACAGTGAGAAAGGACAGAAGGGAGCAGGGGCTGCAGCTGAAGGGAGCAGAGAGATGAGTGCACAGTGAGAAAGGACAGAACGGAGCAGGGGTGGCAGCTGAAGGGAGCAGAGAGATGAGTGCACAGTGAGAAAGGACAGAAGGGAGCAGGGGTGGCAGCTGAAGGGAGCAGAGAGATGAGTGCATGGTGAGAAAGGACAGAAGGGAGCAGGCGCGTCAGCTGAAGGGAGCAGAGAGATGAGTGCATGGGGAGAAAGGACAGAAGAGAGTACAGAAATGTGCACACGGTGATAGCAGCTGAAGGGAGCAGAGAGATGAGTGCATGAGGAGAAAGGTCAGAAGGGAGCAGGGGCGGCAGCTGAAGGGAGCAGAGAGATGAGTGCATAGTGACAGAGTAGTGGAAGGAGGCAGAGCAATGAGCATATGGTGACAAAAGCAGCAAAAAGACGAGGAGAAATGTGCCCATGGGGACAGCTGTTTTACTTTCTCTACGCACTCTTTAATAATCATAGCTGAGGTGGGTGTCAGCCCTCACAACTATGACAACGATGTGGTTTGGTGCATGCCCGCATGCCTACACGCAAGCTGCTGTCTGTGCTTGGAGCGCTCGCTGCCAAGCCCAGTCGAAATCTTGCTCAGCTCCACCAGCCCTCACATTCTCGCTGCCATATATAGCAGGCCCCAAACATAAATCGAACCATTGAAATGCAACAGCTACTGGTGCTCCAGGCTGGGCACTGGCTGGTGAAAGATCACATGATGTCACTTCCTGTGTTATCCTCAGATCAAAGGACTTGTGATGTCACTTCCGCCACTCTTGGCATTTTGATGAATAGGCGTCATTCATCAAAAACCAAATTATCTAGTTCCAAAGGGGCTTTTAAATGATGAGCCCAGATAACTTCCAATGCCAACTCTTCCTCAAATGATGCCTCAACGGCCTCATTTTCTGCCAAACGACCAACACGAATTTCTGGAGCACTATTATGATTCTTCTGGTGCAGAATGGACCTCTGTTTTGTTCTTCTTGTTACCCAGCCCAACTAGAAACCATGAATTTAAAGTACATTTTGATGAAGTGAATTACCAAACTTCCACATGTACTCCTAATCTGCTGCTGAAAGCCGTGCCTTCCAAACACCACAGAATGCACGCTCTTCAAGCTCACAGCCCGCGCTGGTTTGGCAGGAACAAAGAGGGAGGCACACCCTCAGTGGCATCCCACCACAGCCTCCAAACATAGGCTGAAATACCAACTGCACAGCTGAGCATGATCAAAAGTTGAGGCATGCGAAACATTCTGCCCTCCCCTTCAAGAAGCCCCTGTGGCCGTGCTTAAAGGTGAAAGTATCAACGTCTAATTCATGGAGTCAGTTGTGGACAACACAGAGAAGCTGCCACCATTGGCAGACTCCTACATGCTGAGGGTGGACAGCATACTCGCTCAACAGACACCGTATCATCTCCGTGAAGCAAAAGTCTTACCAGCCTTTATACATAGCGTATTGACCACCAACAAACCACCATTGCCATGTAGGTCTCTAGACTCTTTAATATTAACCTCCACATGGGACAAAGACTTCCTTTACTAAGATCGGAAAAATAGGACTGGACCATCACTAGTCCAATTGTTTACAAACTTAGCATTGCCCACAAGAACCCCCTTCCAGACACCTGTCTTCTGTGAAAGAAAACCTCTTCATGTGTGCCCACCTTTGCAGTTACTTAGAAGCAATGCAGTATGATAATCATACGAGCTCTGTTGAGCTGCAGCATTACTGTTACTGTGAGGTCTTGATTAGGAATATGTTATAACAGCATGGTTTTGGAAAATGGACAATTATTGCCAAGCCTCTTTTAGCAGCAGTTTTAATGCCTAGATTTGACAAATAGGGGCTTATTTGCAAGGAGTTATCGTCAGTTTTTATGGCGTTCTGGTGGCGCTAAGTCCTTTGCCGTATTTACAAGGCAGCATTAAGCCACTTAACGTGGCTGAACACGGCCTTGTAAATAATGCCCCTATTCACACAACACTTAGGGGCATATTAACAAGGGAAGTGGCGAAGTGAGGCGTTAGCCTTCCTGGCTTACCGCCTCACTCCACCACTTCAGAAACCCTTGTAAATAAGGGGCAGCATCAGAATCAATGGGTGTTGCGGTGGAACACCCACAGAAACACCCATTGTCCTCTCCTTTCATGCTGAGCATAGCATGAAAGGGCGCCTTATTTTTTTTATAAGGCGAAGCCCCTATCACCACAGGAACGTCTGGAAAAGTGATGTTCCCGTGGCGATAGGGGCTTGTAAATATGCCCCTTAGCGGGAAAGGGGCATGCAATGACTGTTGCAGTAGGCTTTCCGTCGCAACACCCAT
The DNA here is from genome assembly GCA_963921515.1 of Calotriton arnoldi. NCBI lineage: Eukaryota > Metazoa > Chordata > Amphibia > Caudata > Salamandridae > Calotriton > Calotriton arnoldi. Next base: position 724,127 of record CAWUFW010006541.1, read on the forward strand.
TGCTTTCGACGCTACCCCATATTTACAAGGTATGGGGCAGCGCCAAAATATCACCGGGGAATACCTTGTCTTAAATGTTTCATTTCTCCACACATTTTGGTCTTTCCATGTGTGCTACATTCTGCAGCACACATAGAAACAGCAATAACCTGTACAGATTGTTTATGTGCAGGAAGGAGTCCCTTCCTGCACATAAACAATCACCCCTGAAGCACAGGCACCCTTGCAATATGGCGCAAGGGTGCCTCTGCTGGCGCCCGGCAGCTTCTTTAGCGCTAGTGCTAGGAGAAATGCAAGGGTACGCCGCATTCTTGTTAATACGGTGCATCCCTGCGTTTTGAAACTGACGTAGTGTGGCGTTAGCAATTTTGGCAGAACACCGCGCTCCGCCAGTTTCTAGTAAATATGCCCCATAAATCCTCCATGCTCAGCTTTACTTCTTGTCCAGAAAAGCTGCTTCTCTTTGCCCGTTATGTTTTTTTAGATTACAGTTGATGGAGCAGAGTAAAAGAAATTTTTGTAACCCCTAACAATTTCTAATAAAACTGTTCGTGTCAATGTAATAATCAACAATGTATGTGGGGGAAAATAATACGCAATATATGTGCTGAATAATCTATTTACAAGTGTCCATGTGTTTAACTTTAACATAAAAACATTTGCGTGCTGATTAAATAATAAATGCATGATTTTGTGCCTTTTAAATAAAACGTGGTGTTGCAGAAACAATAGTGATGGTAAGTAAGGGACAGCTTAAATGTTGCTTTTTGCTAGATAATAACTAATTGGGGTACGTAGAGGATGGGAGGGAAACGAAAAGGCTATGTTTCTCTATTTTAATTATGTTTTGTTTATTCTAAATAGTGCTTCTAAAACAAAGTTCGAATGGCGATAGAAAATGGCCGATAGGCGATGTAGTGCGCATGCTCCGGGAGCAAAAGTGCTGAGACGTATAAATGCTGCGGGAGAAAAGGTTGGGGGAAGACCAAATCACGTGGTTGCAACTTGAAGCTAGGCTGAAAGAATGGTCAAGGCTGATGTGACCTAAGTGAACTGATAATATGCCTGGTGATCAGCAAGAAACTGTGGGAATCAACTGCTAGAAAAAGGACAATGCATGACAAGTTCTTAAAAGTATCGAAAGAAGTTACAAATGAACTGATCGAAGCGGACAGAGAAAAATGTCAGTCGTGGGAAAGGAGAGTGGACACTCACATGTCTGAAAAAGACTGGTCGAAGCTGGAAAAAATGACAATACTTAAGTTGACCCCAAATGGACCAATGAATGAAGAGCGTGTTATTAATGTTGCAACAGTTTAGTTAGCTAAATTAGAATTAGGGTATAAGAAGGCCTACTCCGGTGGGAGGGGGTACCTTACTTGCAGATCGATGAGCGGGGAATGCTGAGAGACTGTTAGATGAGACGGGTTGCGGTAGCTGATGCTGACGAGCTGAAGTTTCTGTTGCTGTCTTTATTTTTCCAGTTGAGTATGAGAATCATGTTATTTGCTATTTTACCCTTAGGTTAGAAATCATTAGGCTTAATTAGGAAGCTAGGTAGGATAATAAGGATTTTCTCATGACAAAATTCATTTCTGCAATAAAATTGATTTGCTTAAATAAAATTATTGATTAATAAATGTATGAATTGAAATTGAAATAAAATTACTAAATTCTTTTTATGCTTTTAAAAATTACATAAACTTTATGATTCTTAAACAAATGACTCAGTGATTTCTTATATAAATGTTTAGAGATAAGGGGAATGAGTTGTTTGTGATTCAGCTGGTCTTAATCACTATCAACTAATTCTTACTAGTTAAATCCATCGACCAAATGAGCAGGAATACCTAAAACTGTTAGAAACGACAATTAAATGGTAAGAAGGGTATCCTAGCTCCTTCCAGCGGTACATTATTTATCATGTATCAAGAAGTTTCTCCTAGGAAATAGAATCTAGAGAATTTATCCAGGAAGCGATTGATTGTGTGTATGCTTGGCGGTGTCTATGGGCCCCATCGTCATGTGGATATGAGTGTAGTTGCGCCTGGATGTCCTGGGAGAAATAGTTTTTATTGTGACCGCTGCATCAGATTTTTTGGTAGCAGAGTTATGGTTACTATAGATTAGTTTAGTGATTATCGATTATTGATTGTTTTGATTATTGATTATTCTTTATGACTAACACTATATGTTGAGTCACATTATGTTATATGTGAGTTTTCACGCTTCTGGGATGTAGGAAGTGGAACACGTGTGGCAAGAGAAGTCGCATGGAATTTTTGCACGTGGTCTGAATTCATTTTGGTAATAACGCAAGTTGTGTTATGTTAGGGAAATTTTCAGTATAAAAGGTGTGTAAGTGACATGGTAAATCACGTATTTTCGTGAAACTCTGGCCTTAATTCTCAGGAGCATTTGTCTCCACATGTGTCTTATCCCCAGAGAAACGGGTTTATTGTTTACTTGAAAGAAGGGTAAGGTAGAGGGAAGTGCTACTTTATCGGCGAAACTTAATAATTCTGTGGTAGGGTAGAGGTAAGCGCTGCCTACTGGAAATACAGGATTCTTGTGTAAAAGGATCAAACTATCACTTTTGTTTAGCGAATCAGACTACGGAAGTGTTTTTAATGTCGTAACTAATGAGAAAACAGTGAAAAGAAAAATTGCCGATAAATTTTGTAAAGGAGGGGTAAAGAGTAGAAGTGACGTCTACAATTGCCGCGCTAGGATTGGATAGTGCGCTAGTCACGTGAACGCAAGAGCAGGAGTGACGTAGACAGAGTGCCGCGCTGGGATTGGTAGGAGCGCGGAAGAAGGAAATCGTTCTGATTGGTGGGTTGGTGTGAATCGCGCTAGGATTGGTTGAAGTTCCGTACACGGAACAGTGGTGATTTACGGAGTAATTTGAAGTAAACCAGATTGAAAATATGCCGTATTATGAGTATGAAGGGGAGAGAACGTCATGGACGACAAAACTTAAAAATATTTTTAAGAAGGACAAAAAGGTTGTGACTAGAGAGGGACAAATAATTCCTCCGCCGAAATCAGCAGCTTCACATATGATGCTGAAATATGGATATCATACATGCATTTGGTTAGAAAATTGGGCAAAATACACAAAGAATGATGGAGCATTGGCATTTCCTGAAAATGGTTCCTTTAGTGTAGCGGTTTTGCGGAATTTAAGAGAAAAGATGTTTAAATTGGAACCTAGACCTAGACCAACACAGTTTGAGGCTTTGACAGAATGGGAAGATGAGATGTACGAGCGAGAGAGATTCAGAGGAATATAAGATCATGAGTTTATGCCTGGAAGATTGTGGGGAGTAAATCATGAGGACAGAATAAAAAGATGGAGATGTGCTAACATGACGGGAGGTTTGTTTCCGGCTTTTACGGTTGAGGAAGAGACTAAGAGAAAATGTACTGAGAAAAAGAAACATATGGAGAGGGAAAAATATATGCATGAAAGTGAAACAGATGATGAATTGCTGGAAGACATTCTAAATAGAAATCCCCCTCCGTATCAGCAGAGTTCTACAGTGGTGACACCTAATGCACCGCAAATAGAGACGGTACGAAATAAAAGCCCCGGAAAAAGAGTTGAATTAAATAGGTCACAAGATCAAATAAGAACTTCACAAAATGAGGAAGTGGAAAGTGACAATGCAACTGAATTAGCAAGAACAACAAAAGAACTGACTGAGAAAATTAGAGAATTGACTAAAAACATGGAAGCTGTAACTGTACCTGTAACTATAGGTCCAGTGATACCAGTTTTTGAGAATCAGAGAATTAATGAACGATCTTTAGTGATTCCAATGAATTCACAAATTCAAAGAGAAAGGGAAAGAATGGAATCAAGTCCAGGTACAAGTAATTTGGCTAGTGCTTATAGACCTAGTCCACCTGAAAATTTGACAGTAAATGAATGTGACGGTAGGAAGATGCCTATGGTAACAGAATCTGCAACAGTGACACCTGAGAAAAGTGGAAATTGGACAGAAATAAATAATACACCTAAAGGTCCGACTCCTGATGAGTTGAATGAATGGATAAAGGCATTTAAAATAAAAGAACCAGAAGAAAAACCATTAGATGTAATTAGATTGAAAATAGACATGGAAGAATTAATTTTGGGAACAATTGGAACAGAAAAACTAAAAAATTACCAGGATGATGAAATTATGTTTTTATGCAAGAGTATTACATGGAGAGCTAGAAATTTACATGACAAACTGGAAGAGGTAGCAAGTGAAATTGGAGTGGATTTTGCGAGAGTGAAAACATTGCAGAAGCCGTACAGGGTAGATTTTTGTGAGAAAGACATTGAAAATTTGAACACAGCAGGAAGGCTGACACAGATAAAGGAGTTAATTGTTTTGCTGAGAAAATGGGGTGATGTAGACAGATGGAAAGTTCGATGGTCGAAAAAGAATGAGAAGACTACAGACAAAACTTCTTTGGCTTATATGATAACTGAAAAGGAACCTGTTGCCAGAGAATACCCTATGAGAGAAACTCCAGGAGGTAGTTATGTGCATGTCCCTTGGACTAGACAGGATATACTGTCATTCACAAATGATTTCCCGAAGTTAAGAGAGAAACCAGTTGAATGGTACAGACAGGTGGAAAGGTTTGTGAAGGTTTCAAAAGTGTTGTGGATAGATCTAGATGGATTGTTTGACATAGTGGTGCCAACTGACTTGTGGTCTGAGTGTAAAATTACAGTAGATTGGCCAACTGTAGAATATCCAAGAGACCCTAAGACAGGAGCTCCAGGTTTGGAGGTGATGAGGAAGTATGATAAGGTGATTACCTTTTTGAAGAATAAAATTCCCCCAAAAGAAACTGATTGGGTAAAAATAGACAGACCGACCCAGGAAAGTAAGGAGTCTGTACATGCCTATTATGAAAGGTTGTTGTTGGTTTTCAAGCAGTATAGTGGTTATGAGGAGTTGAGTGAGAAGGACATGAGTCATTTTGTATATCGATTTGTGTTTGGTTTGAAACAAGAAATAAGTGATATGATTAAGCAGCACATGATAAACTGGCAGAATGGAAGCGTAGACGAGGTACTGAGGTATGCTAAGTATTGTAGTGATGAGATCGAGAGTAAGCAGCGTAAATTAAAAGAAAAAGCAATGTGGGCACAGGTGAAAGTGGCAGAGAAACAAGAAGCTCAATTGAATAGTAGTGAAAATGAAGCAGGACAGAACAAAGCCCGACCTAACATAGGTAAGGGAAAAGGTCAAATGAGTCTAGAAGAAGCAAAGAAAAAATGGCCATGTCATAATTGCGGAAAATTAGGGCATTGGAGAAACGAGTGTAAGTTTCCGCCAAAACCTAATCCGGAAAATCAACAATTAAATCCACAGGTGCAGAATGAGGTAGTTGTTCAACAAGGTCAGGTGCCACAACCACCACTTCCCAACAGTGCTAACCAGCAAAGATACAGTTCAGAAACAGGATTCTACGGAGGCGAACAGGTAACACAGTTGCCGAGTGCAGCCAACATTTCTCAGTATTGGTTGCGACAGAGTGAGGATGAGTGGGATGAAAGTTCCTGACGGTGCCTAAGAGAGGGGAAAGAGTGCGTACTTGGCGCAACTCTAGAGGTAGATCAGTCTGGTCCATTTGTGGATGGAGAAGTGAATGGAACAAGTATAACATTCCTTGTCGATACTGGAGCTACCCGTTCTACTGTCAGATCAGTGGAAATTCCAAACCTTCCTCTCTCAGGTGAATATATACAAGTGATTGGAGTAGCCAATAAACAGATTAGGACCCCACTAACAGAATTAGTGGAAGTAAAAATAGGTTCCTTTAATGAAATGCATAAATTTGTAGTATGCGATTGTAGTCCTGTGAACCTTTTAGGAAGAGACCTTTTGTGCAAAATGAACTGCACAATTTATTGTACACCAGATGGGATTGGATTTCAGACCCCAGATGAAGATGTTTTGTATAGAGTGACACTGATGAATCAGGAACCAGAAACGAATGGTTTATTTCCTGCATTTGATGCGGAAAAACTCCCAAGTGAATTAAAAGAAACGGTGAAGGAAGATGTGTGGGATTTTACAGGAGAAGATATTGGATTAATGAAAGAAGTAGACCCAGTAAAAATAGCAGTAAAAGAAGGGACAGTCTATCCCAATACACCACAGTATAAATTAAATCCAGAAACAATTGAAGGAATAACTCCTGTAATAAACAAAATGATTGAACAGGGAATCTTAAGAGAAATAATGAGTAGTTCATGCAATTCACCTATAATGGGATTGAAAAAGCCAAATGGAACATACAGAATAGTACAGGATTTGAGGAAAATTAATAAAATAGTTGTGCCTTGTTGTCCAATAGTGCCAAACCCTGCCGTGATTTTATATCAAATACCACACGATGCTGAGTGGTACACTGTGATAGATTTGTGTCATGCATTTTTCTCAATTCCTTTACATCCAGATAGCCAGCCATTATTTGCGTTCCGGTTCGGAGAGCGTATTTTGGCATGGTGCCGAATTCCTCAGGGGTATACAGAAAGCCCCTCTATCTTTAATCAGATTTTGAAGAAATCCCTGGAAGATTTGAAAATGCCAGAAAAATCAGTGATGGTGCAGTATATCGATGACCTATTGGTGGCATCGAAAACAAAAGAAGCATGTGTCAACGATACAATTGCCTTACTGAACCATCTGGAGAAAAGAGGACATAAAGTGTCCCCTTCAAAATTGCAGTTTTGTCAGAAAGAAGTCCAATATTTGGGGCATAAAATTGAGAAAGGAGTGCGATAAATAACGACAGAAAGAATAAAAATGATTCAAGGAATGAGAGCACCAATGACTCAGAAAGAAGTAAGAATGTTTCTGGGAATGGTTGGATACTGTCGACAATGGATAAGTGGTTTTTCATTAATTGCTAAGCCATTGCAGAAATTAACAAAAAAGGATGTTAGAGACCCTTTTGAATTGAGTAAAGAAGAAATGATATCGTTCAAAGAGTTGAAAAAGAAACTGTGTGAGGCACCTGCCTTGGGAATGCCTGACTATGAAAAAGATTTTGAGTTATACTGCAGTGAAAGAGATGGATGCGCATTTTCAGTACTAGTACAAAAACATGGAACAATGAAAAGACCAATTGCTTATTTTTCAGCTGTTTTAGACCCTATAGCAAAAGCATTGCCTGGATGTCTGAAAGCTGTTGCTGCTACTTGTGTAAGTTTGGAACAAAGTGAAGGTATAGTAATGGGGTACCCATTGAGAGTTTATGTCCCCCATTCAGTAGAAATCCTTTTGACAAGAACAAAAACACAGTACATGACACATAGTCGGCTGACTAAGTACGAGAAGGTAATTTTGAGTGCAGAAAATGTGACCATAGATAGATGTATGAATGTAAATCCTTCAACATCCTTGCCAGATGAAGAAAACATAATTGAACAGAATGAGGTGGATCATGATTGTCTGGATGTGCTGGAATATTGCACCAAACCAAGGGCTGACATAAAAGATGAGCCTCTAAAAGAGTCTGATTATATCATGTTTGTGGATGGCTCATGCTTGAGGACTGAAAAAGGAGTTTTAAGCGCAGCTTACGCAGTATGCACGGTGGCGACTGTGATGGAAGCGTCTTGTCTGAAAGGAATAAGGTCTGCTCAGGTTGCAGAACTGATTGCTTTAATTCAAGCATGTAAGCTGGGAAGGAATGTACGAGTGACGATTGTGACTGATAGCCAGTATGGCTTTGGCGTCGTGCATGATTTTGGGCAGATTTGGTCACAAAGAGGTTTCTTGACGTCTACAGGTACACATATCAGAAATGGAGACTTTGTAAAGAAACTGCTTGAGGTGATACAGCTGCCTAAGCAGATAGCTGTAGTGAAGTGCACTGCCCATAAAAAGAATAAAGATTTCATAACAGTGGGGAATAATTTTGCGGACCAGATCGCAAAATATTGTGCAGAAAACATGACATCATTAAATAAAACAAGAGACAGGGAGCATATTTCTTCTTCCTTGCTTTTTACTAACACTGTTGAGACATGGGATGAAGTGAGACAATTGCAAGAAGTTGCAAGTAATGAGGAAAAAGATTACTGGATAAAAGCAGGATGTAGGAGACAAGAAAACAATGGTGTATGGGTTTACAGAGATGAGAGACCAGTTATGCCTGATAGCATGATTTCAGACATGGCACGGATGTACCATGGACAAGCTCATATTGGGAGAGATGCAATGATCAGACTTTTCAGACAAACCTGGTACAACCCAAAATTCAGATCAATAGCTGAAAGTTTTTGTCAAAGATGTCTTATTTGTCAACAATTTAATCCAGGAAGAAAAACAGTAGTGAGTCTAGGAACAATAGGACGAGAAGGAGGTCCTTTCACCAGAATGCAGTTAGACTTTATCGAGCTGCCCCCTAGTAACAAACTAAAATATGTCTTGGTGGTCGTCTGTTTGTTTTCTCGTTGGGTGGAGGCATACCCAACAAGAAGGAATGATGGAATGACAGTAGCAAAGCTCATGCTACGAGAATTCATTCCTAGGTATGGTTTTCCAGTCACGATTGAGACAGATAGAGGAACACATTTTCAAAATGAACTAGTACAATTAATTTGCGAAGCATTGAAAATTAAACAGAAACTGCATTGTGCATACAGACCAGAGGCTTCTGGAGTAGTAGAGCAAATAAATGGAACAATTAAGAACAGGTTGGGAAAAATGTGTCAAGCTACAGGACTCAAGTGGCCCGATGCACTACCCCTTGTCTTGATGACAATGAGAAGTATTCCGGAAAGGAGAACAGGACTTAGTCCTCATGAGGTGATCATGGGACGAGCAATGAGACAAGCACAAGTACCTGTCAACAAGTTACTGACTATAACTGATGATCTAATACTGGATTATTGCAAAGGACTGGCTGATGTGGTACATTCTGTGTTTCATCAGGTTGGACCGGATGCGACCACTCAGGAAAGAAAACCAGCGCACGACTTGAATCCAGGAGATTGGGTCCGAATAAAAGTCCACAGAAGAAGAAACTGTCTAGTTCCACGCTGGGACGATCCACGACAAGTGATTCTGGTAACAACGACTGCAGTTAAGTGTGCAGGGGTGAAAAATTGGATCCACGCAAGTCACACTATCAGAGTTCCAGAACCTGAAGACCAACCTGTGAGTCGACGTGTGGAAGATTGGGATGACAGTTCAGAGTCAGAGACAGAAAAGAGAAGAAAAAGGGTGCCAGAACTTGAAGATCGACCTGTAAGTCGACATCTGGAAACCCCAACTACAAGTACCTCCATAGAGGAAGAGAAAGAAGAAGAAGGAGAAATTCCGGAAATTCCAGAATTTGAAGATCGACCTGTAAGTCGACATCTGGAAATATCAGATACAAGTTCAGGATCTGATGATTCAATTGAAAACTGTGAAGAATTTCGAAGAAACACTTGGAGATATGAACAAATTAGAGAAGAAAATGAACAAGAAATTGATTTAGATGAGCAACCAAGCACAAGTTATGGTGGAAATCCTTCGAGAATAATACTAATAGACAAGGAAGGGAAAGAAACAATTAGAAAGCTAGAAAATCGAGAAGAACCCCGAGGAGGAATAGGGACAGATAGTAAAACAAAAGAACAGGAAAATTTAGAAACAGAGAGTGAGATAAACACCGATTCGGAAGAACATCGAGGAGGGACAGAAGTAGGTGAACAAAAGAAGGAGAAAATATTACCACCAATAAAAGAAGATGAAATTATCAGTTTCAAAATAAGAGGCGACTTTGAGAAAATTGAAACAGAAACTGAAGAGAGTGGAGAAGAAGGAAATATAAAAACTGAAACAAGAAAAAGAAATTGGAAATCAGAAAGAGAAGAAAAAGCAAGTGAAGCAAAAAGGCCAAGAAAGGGAGACAATTGGCCCAGCGGTGTTAGAAAATTAAGATACCGAATAATAAAAACAGGTGAGAAAAGTGCTGAACAAGTAAATGAGATAACAAGTCAGAAAGAACAAGAAAAACCAAGTGGAAAAAGACTGCAAAAGTCAAAGAGAATAAAGAAAGTAAATGCAAAATACAGGTCACCTGAATGGCTGTATATAGCGCTGACTGACTACAAAGAAGAGAACAACACTTACGAAAGCCCGAGATTGAGAAGTCAAATGGGTAAAAGTGAAGTGCAACAAACCTGAAGTAAAAAGGACTTAAAGTTCTTCTGCCGGACGTGACAAAATTACTGGATGTGACAATTTTACCGGATATGACATTTTCACTGGATGTGACAACGAAAGAATTCTGAAAAGAGTTAAAGAAAGTACCGAGCAAAGACTTTGGAGTGCAGAGTGACGAATTGAGTCATTTTCTGAGGTGTAGTGACACAATTTTCTGAATCTTAAATAAACAAGAAGAATAAAAATGGAGAATATTGGAGATAGGAGAAGTAACTGTGAATTTCTAAAAAGATGGTGTAAAATGTGCTGTTTTTGTACAGGATTATTAGTGACAGTATGGATAGTATTAGCAATAACAATTCCTATTAGTATAGCTATAGTGGAAGCAAAGAATGATACTAAATCAGAAAAAGAGACTAATAGCAAAGAGTCAGTTATTTTAAGAAGTAGTGCAGAACTTCATAAGGATAGGTCAGTAGCAGATTTTTCTAAAAATGTATTTACAAAATTATTGTACGAATATGTAGAGACAATGGATGTAAGAGATTGTTATGTTTGTATGCAGTTACCTGCATCAGTATCAGAAGGTGTGACTTATCATCACCTACCTCTAACATATGGAATAACATGTAGTGTTTTAGCGAGTTTATTTTACAAAACAGGTAGACTAGAATTTTATTATACTGATCTAGATAAGATTTTTGCAAATGTTTCTGTAGTTCCAGAACTAAACAAAGTAAAACAAGTAAAAGTTTTTGGAGAATTCTTTCTAGAACATAGAAGTTTAACATTAGAAGAAATAGTTAAGAACAACCTTACCTGTGAGTTAAAGAAAGAAGAAAAGGTATTTTTAGAAATGGTTGAAGAAAGAAGAGGGAAGTTTCAAAAAGAAGCAATAAAAGAGAAAAGAAAACATTTATGGACGTTTGAGGAAGAAAATCCTGAAGGGAAAAAGATAAATGCAGCAATGACTTTAGATTGGCCACAAACAGGAAAGTTGTGTATTAAGAGAAATAAGACAGTCTATGACAATTATTTTGTAGGTTCCAGTATCTGTCACGACAATTACCAAATTTTGGGAGGTTGGGGATTCAAGGGTGGTAAAGACCCAATATTTCCAGGTATCTATTATATTTGTGGGAATAGAGCTTATTACAGGTTACCGGACCATTGGTATGGAACATGTTATGTAGGCCTGGTCTTTCCAAAGATTTTTCATTTGGACAGAGAAGAAAAAGGAACACACAAGATGATTAATGGATTTTCACGTAGAAAGAGGGAAAGTTTTACAGAAATTGTAGGTGATATTTTTGGAGCATTGATACCAGCAGTGGGAATATCTTTGAATGCGTTTAAAATTCGGAAATTATCCACAGTAGTAGATCGTTTGTCTACAGATACTGCTGGAGGGTTCTTAATGGTTAATACCGAAATGGTTGCCATGAGAGCTATGGTAATGCAAAATCGTCTTGCCCTTGACATTCTTTTGGCAAAAGAGGGTGGAGTCTGTGGAATGCTGAAAGTGCAACATTGTTGTACTTACATTCCTGATAAAAGTGAGAATATACAAAAGTATATTACAAATATTACAAGTTTGCACAAAGAACTAGTTCCACTGGAGGTTGAAAGTGTCCTGGGAAAACTTGGTAGAGGGTTTTCTACAGTAGCAAATTGGTTAACAAGGATGAGTAGCCTAGTGATAGGGAAAGTTATAATAGTAGCAACTATAGTAATAATTTTAGTCATGACATTGAAAATTGTAATAACATGTATCAAAAGAAAAAGAAGACAAAATGAGATAAAAAGGAATAACAGATTAATAAAAGAAAGAGAGAGAGAAATGGGTGAAATTGAGCTAGAGAAAATGAAAGAAAGTATGTATAAAGAAACAAGGAGACAGGATGAAATAGACACAGCAGTTTGAACTAACAAAATACTGGAAGAAAAAGAAATATGCTACCTAATAAAGAAGTATGACTTGGGATTTATGTGGCGATTTAAAAATCACCAAAGGGGGGAGTTGATGGAGCAGAGTAAAAAAAATTTTTGTAACCCCTAACAATTTCTAATAAAACTGTTCGTGTCAATGTAATAATCAACAATGTATGTGGGGGAAAATAATACGCAATATATGTGCTGAATAATCTATTTACAAGTGTCCATGTGTTTAACTTTAACATAAAAACATTTGCGTGCTGATTAAATAATAAATGCATGATTTTGTGCCTTTTTAAATAAAACGTGGTGTTGCAGAAACAATAGTGATGGTAAGTAAGGGACAGCTTAAATGTTGCTTTTTGCTAGATAATAACTAATTGGGGTACGTAGAGGATGGGAGGGAAACGAAAAGGCTATGTTTCTCTATTTTAATTATGTTTTGTTTATTCTAAATAGTGCTTCTAAAACAAAGTTCGAATGGCGATAGAAAATGGCCGATAGGCGATGTAGTGCGCATGCTCCGGGAGCAAAAGTGCTGAGACGTATAAATGCTGCGGGAGGAAAGGTTGGGGGAAGACCAAATCACGTGGTTGCAACTGGAAGCTAGGCTGAAAGAATGGTCAAGGCTGATGTGACCTAAGTGAACTGATAATATGTCTGGTGATCAGCAAGAAACTGTGGGAATCAACTGCTAGAAAAAGGACAATGCATGACAAGTTCTTAAAAGTATCGAAAGAAGTTACAAATGAACTGATCGAAGCGGACAGAGAAAAATGTCAGTCGTGGGAAAGGAGAGTGGACACTCACATGTCTGAAAGAGACTGGTCGAAGCTGGAAAAAATGACAATACTTAAGTTGACCCCAAATGGACCAATGAATGAAGAGCGTGTTATTAATGTTGCAACAGTTTAGTTAGCTAAATTAAGAATTAGGGTATAAGAAGGCCTACTCCGGTGGGAGGGGGTACCTTACTTGCAGATCGATGAGCGGGGAATGCTGAGAGACTGTTAGATGAGACGGGTTGCGGTAGCTGATGCTGACGAGCTGAAGTTTCTGTTGCTGTCTTTATTTTTCCAGTTGAGTATGAGAATCATGTTATTTGCTATTTTACCCTTAGGTTAGAAATCATTAGGCTTAATTAGGAAGCTAGGTAGGATAATTAGGATTTTCTCATGACAAAATTCATTTCTGCAATAAAATTGATTTGCTTAAATAAAATTATTGATTAATAAATGTATGAATTGAAATTGAAATAAAATTACTAAATTCTTTTTATGCTTTTAAAAATTACATAAACTTTATGATTCTTAAACAAATGACTCAGTGATTTCTTATATAAATGTTTAGAGATAAGGGGAATGAGTTGTTTGTGATTCAGCTGGTCTTAATCACTATCAACTAATTCTTACTAGTTAAATCCATCGACCAAATGAGCAGGAATACCTAAAACTGTTAGAAACGACAATTAAATGGTAAGAAGGGTATCCTAGCTCCTTCCAGCGGTACATTATTTATCATGTATCAAGAAGTTTCTCCTAGGAAATAGAATCTAGAGAATTTATCCAGGAAGCGATTGATTGTGTGTATGCTTGGCGGTGTCTATGGGCCCCATCGTCATGTGGATATGAGTGTAGTTGCGCCTGGATGTCCTGGGAGAAATAGTTTTTATTGTGACCGCTGCATCACTTTACTCTACCTACCAATTCAGCAGGAAGAATCTGCACTACTGCTGATCCTTTCCATGAACTAAAATATTTTCGTGCTACTGCCTTTACTCCTCTATATAGTGGCATATTCTGATTTATAGTTGTATCACTTCTTTTCTGCTAAAGATGTAGGGGCATATTTACAAGGAAGTGGCGGAGCACAGCGTTAGCCTCCTTGGTCTAACGGTGCGCCCTCCACTTCTGAAACGCAGGGCTGCACCGCATTTACAAGAATACGGCAGAGCCTTGTGTTTCCCTATGTGCTGGCGCTATATTTAGCTGCCTAGTGCCAACGCTGGCACCCTTGCACCATAGTGCAAGTGTGCCTGCGTTGAGGGGAATGATTGTTTATGTGCAGGAAGGTGACCCTTCCCGCACATAAACAATCTGAAATGGCATTTTGAAACTTCTATGTGTGCTTCTTAATGCAGCACACATAGAAGTTGCAAAACTTCATTTTTTTTTAATGATTGTTTATGTGCAGGAAGAGACACCTTTCTGCACATAAACAATCAATGCGTTTTGCTGTTTCTATGTGTGCTGCACAACGTAGCACTGTGGAAACAGCAAAAACGAGGAGAAATTAAACATTTCTACCGGTTGCGCCAGGGTAAGACCAGGTTTTCCCTGGTCTTAATTTTGGTGCTGCCCCATATTTACGCCACCCTTGTAAATAGGGGGCAGCGTCAAAATCAATGGGTGTTGCAGTGGAACGCCCACTACAACACCCATTGCCCAACCCTTTCACGCTAAGTATAGCGTGAAAGGGTGCCTTATTCACAAGGTGGCGTTTAGCCACTTTAAGTGGCTTAACACCACCTTGTGAATAAGGGAAGCCTCTATCGCTACCACAACGTCAAGAAAAGTGAAGTTGTGGTGGCGTTAGGGGCTTGTGAATATGCCCTGTAGTTTCTCTAGCCATCCCCCTTCCTGCAGTGAATAGATAATTTCATCCTTGAACCTGTGCTTAGGGAACCTGTAGTTTAAAGCATGCAACATTTACGTCTCTCCTCTTAACTGTTTCAAGTCTGCCTTCATCCTTCTTAAAATGCGTCCCACAGAACATCACAGAATCCGCCAGACGAAGCCTTTAGTAAAGGACACATTGGATAAAATGAGCCCACCAGAACTAATCACAACACTTCATACGAGCCCTTCAGACATTATAACACTCAAGATGAGGCCATCAGAACTAGGTAAAACACTCCAGATGTGTTAGCTCCAGAAGTAGACAATACTGCAAATATGAGGTTCCAGATCCTGACAGTATGGCAGATGAGGAGTCGCTAGTAATGCTTACAGCATTAACATTACCTTCCTTTTTCGTACTTGGACACCCCAAAATTTCCTTTGCTTTGCCCATGGCCCATTTACTGCCTTTAAAGAGATTCTAATGGTAGAGTAACTGACTGTATCAGTGTTTGAAAGATAGAATGTACTGTGCGTTGCACCTAGTTGTTCAATGAAAGCTTTCGAGAACACATAAGCACCAGCGGCTAGTGTGTGTTGCGGATACTCAGCAAACAAAGCAGCTTCTGAACTCCAGATCACTCCAGATCACAGGTTAGAAATAGAAAGAGAATTGTTTTCGATTATACGTTCCCGATGCTTATGTTATATAATAGCTCAAAATATTAAATGTAGAATATTAACAGGAAGCCGGATGTAAATGTCAGACCCAGCCATACAAAGATACTGACGTACTTCCGTTGGAGCGTCCGCGTGCTGAAAAAGAACGTTCAAAGTCCAAAGGAAGAATAAACAGGAAATATTTCCGTTGTTTCGACATTGTCCCAACCATCGATTGAATTTTGGTATTTACACACGGCCTTGCTAAAGGGATACCTTGATTCCAGGCTGCTCAAAAACAAGTAAGCAGTGGAATTTGATGGCAGCTGCCTAGCCAATCTGTGTCTGTTTTGAGGCTACCGTGCGGACTCCCCTCAAAAACCTCAAAATAGCTTGCAATGTTAACGTCACAGTTCACAAGCTGATGTCCTTTTTCTTTTAGTTAAATCTTAAAATGTGCAGTTTTATGAACTAAAGTAAGGGTTTGTGCCTTAGGGGTCGCAGGAATGCACTCGAAGGATTCACTGTTTATATCAGTCTTTCTACACTCACAGGCATGCACAATGCACCTGACCTTACTTAGAGGTAGGCAATGTCATGTCATGATGTGAGGGTTGCTACAAATGAAGTAGGGAGCTACTGTCGGCTCTTTCGGTATAGAGGTCACAGGAAGCATTACTGCAATTGCCATTTAAAGATTGACTTGGTGCTCTGAACGCAGAATCTGGATTAGGGGTGGGTGGAAGTTGAAGAGTTTCACTCAGTGGAATTCCATGGAGTTACATAAAAAATCTGCAAGATTCTGCAAAGTTCTGCGAGCGGGCGCAATCGGCACGTTGTGCTGATTTTTAGTGCCGGGAGCTTGTTCGGTGCTGCAAAATCAGTGTGAATGGCACCACGCGGTGGGCCAGAGGGTGCTGCTTCTTTGCTGCCGGTCAAGTAAATTTTCTATTTGAGCAGCAGTTTTCTCAACACGAGCGGCAGCTTTTTCACTCTTCACATGGTCATGACTGCCCGCGACTACCCACGTTGAGAAAATCTTGCCGGATGCTGTTCTAATTTCTAGCACTCAAAAATCGTGCTAGGGGACTTCAATTCTCGCCAGACCCGCCGCACACCATCGACCACGACCCCTTGCCAGCCTGGGCCAGCGTGAACATCGATGACACCATCAAGACCATGAGCACAATACACTCCGGCTCCCCGTCAGACCCTTTCCCGCACCACATCTTCAACAAGGCCAGCAGCTCCATCGCACCCCACCTGTGCAACGTTATCAATCTCTCCTTCGAGACCGCGACCTTCCCAGAGAGCTGGAAACACGCAGAGATCAACGCCCTACTCAAAAAACCCAAGGCGGACCCGAGAGACCTCAAGAACTTCCGGCCCATCTCCCTGCTTCCGTTCCCAGCCAAGGTCATCGAGAAGATCGTCAACAAACAGCTAACCCGATACCTCGAAGAAAACAGCATCCTGGACCCATCCCAAGCAGGGTTCCGCAGCAACCACAGCACTGAGACTGCCCTCATCGCCGCCACCGACGACATCAGGACCCTGCTGGACAACGGTGAGACCGCAGCCCTCATCCTGCTGGACCTCTCCGCCGCCTTCGACACTGTCTGCCACTGCACTCTACGCGCACGCCTCCACGACGCAGGGATCCGAGACAAGGCCCTGGAATGGGCCACCTCCTTCCTCGCCGGCAGAACCCAGAGAGTCCGCCTCCCACCATTCCGATCCGAAGCCTCCGAGATCATCTGCGGCGTACCCCAGGGATCATCCTCAGCCCAACACTGTTCAACATCTACATGGCCCCGCTCGCACGCATCGCCAGACAGCACGACCTCAACATAATCTCCTACGCCGACGGCACTCAACTGATCCTCTCCCTCACCAAGGACCCCCTCGCCGCCAAATCCAACCTCCATGAAGGAATGAAGGCCGTCGCGATTGGATGAAGATCAGCCGACTAAAGCTGAACACGGACAAGACAGAGGTCCTCATCCTCGGCTCCAACCCCTCAGCCTGGGACGACTCCTGGTGGCCTAAGACACTGGGAGCAGCCCCGACACCCACCGACCACGCACGCAACCTGGGAGTCATCCTCGACTCAACGCTCTCCATGGCCAAGCAAGTCAACGCAGTCTCCTCCTCCTGCTTCAACACCCTCTGCATGCTTCGCAAGATCTACAGGTGGATCCCGACAGATACAAGAAGAACAGTCACCCAGGCCCTCGTCAGTAGCAGACTTGACTATGAGAACGCCCTCTACGCGGGAGCCCCGGCCAAGCTCATCAAGCGACTGCAATGCATACAAAACGCCTCCGCACGCCTGATCCTCGACGTACCACGCCACAGCCACATCACCCCCACCTGAGGAACCTGCACTGGCTCCCCGTCGACAGGAGAATCTCCTTCAAACTCCTCATCCACACACACAAGGCACTCCACAAGACTGGCCCAGCCTACCTCAACAGACGACTCTTCTTCTACGTCCCCAACCGCCAGCTCCGCTCCGCCGACCTCTCCCTCGCCACCGTCCCTCGCATTCGAAGAACAACCACCGGCGGCAGATCCTTCTCACACCTCGCCGCCAAGACCTGGAACACCCTCCACTAAGCCTACGACAGACCCAAGACCTGCTGACCTTCAGGAGGCTACTCAAGACCTGGCTGTTCGACAAGTAGCAGCAACCCCCCCCCCCCTCTTTCTCCCCAGCGCCTTGAGACCCTCGCGGGTAAGTAGTGCGCTCTACAAATTCTGTGATTGATTGATTGTGAGAAAAAACTTTTTTCCGGAAGTCTGCATTATAAACATAATGGAGAGTGGGCAAAACTCTGCGAACTCTGCCAGTAGAGCATAATTTATCGCCCACCCCTAATCTGGATTCAAATGCGATTCATAACCTTGTCAGTGCACTTAACGAGTGCCGGTGCAACAGCAGGCAATTGCAGTAGCTGCCTTATTGGTAACACCAAAAACGGCCATAAGGACGTAAGACTGCAACAATTTGACTAAACAATGACCTTGTTGCTAGGGTGCAAGGAGCTTCCAAAGAGCAAAATATAACTTTGCATGCAACTCTGAAAACTCTTGCACCAGCGCTGACCTTAACACAATTCCCTCTCTTTCCATTCCCTCGCTGTCATTTCTTAATCTGATCCGCAGGGCTGAAGAGCAGATCCCTGAAATGCTGAGTCTGCTGACAATGAGGGTGACCAACAGGGCAGGTTCTAGGCAGCCATTGAATGCTTTGCATCTTTTCTCCATTCTTTGACAGTAGCAGAGCTGCTGTCATAAGGAGGGCGGTGAGAATACAGGTATAAAGACTCACTTGTCATGGACAGGATCCTTCACGTACTTGAAATAAATGCGAGCAGCAGTAATCAGGAGTTTGGGATTTTTTGATTGGATGGCTCACTGTCAGGAGGTGCATGGGTTTTGCTCTTAGCAGTGGAATGAGGGGCTGAAGTGCTGAACATGGTGCTCTCATAGTATGGCTAAAAAGTAGGTGGAGTGGAAGCCATTAAGCAGAAAGCAAAGCCTGACTCCCCTAATGCTAGATTGGCGTAAAGTAAAAGCTGCTGCCGCTGATTGGCGCCAATAGACAGAAACTTAGCATATTAGAGTTCTGCAAGAAAATGATTGGCTATACTGAGTAAATTAGAAGACATCTCCTGATTAAAGACATTCAGGGGCAAGTCGCGTGAAGAGAAACGAAGTGGAACTGTTTCAGCTCAGGTCTGTTATCACAACAAGATAACAGTGCAAAAGGCAGAGATCGTGCAAGGCCATCATTTTGTAAAGATGGCAGTCCGAATGAAGGGTGTGCTGCACTAAGCTGAGTGAAGCACTCAAACCAGTTTTAACTCTCACTTTTTACTCCCTGTAGTCAGAGCATCACCTGAAAATTGGAATGGACGATTGCTATGTTTTCTTGGATTTAAAAAACATTCAACTCCATTCCGTAGATAAGAGAGGAGGCAAGTTAGCAGATTACACAAGTATGCACATCACATGATCATACAAGCACTACATGCTGCAAAGCTTCAGTTGCATCGGCCTTCAAAAAGCGGATTCTGGGATCCTACCTAGAAAGGACCCACCTCCAGGGCTCTTCCTTTCTGTTCTAAACTATGCAAAACAGCAAAGAACACTGGCCATAACCAAATAGGCCTCCTGTGTGGCCTTCTGACACCTGAAGAGGTACTGCTGCCGTACCATAACTGCTGCATTTGTACTCCATCCACACTGATTTTTTTTTCAGCCTTTAAGCTCTCAGGCCTCATCTGTGGTTTTGGCTTTCAAGCAGCTGTCCAACCTCTGGCCATCTTTCCATATCCTCACAGTTTTCAGCTGTATGCGTGGGCGTACTTTTGAAACTGCACTCCAAGCAGTCCCAGCAGCACTGCGGGGAAGTACTAGGGAGAGAGCATGAATCCCAAGCGCACAGCTGGAGGTGTTGGCAGAGTGCTCCAAGGGATTTAGCTGTGCTGCCAGATGTGAAGAAGTTACTTCTGGTAAGCAGGGGATGCTCCTTTTAGGGGCCGCGACAAAGGATCAAAATAATATTGATTTGATCTTGAAAGACAATTACAATCAAGCTTTCTTAAATATTGTTTCCAAAAGATAGAAAAAAACGAATCAACTCAAAGAAACTAAAACTTTACATTAAAGACTCTATAGAGAAATCACTGTATTAATGTAATGTACTCATTAACAACTTAAAGAACATAAACCAGAGACATCAGATTCATATAACAAAAGTTCATCTTCTGCAGCTGTCAGTTTGTAAAAAAATACAGTGCATTGGGTATTAGGAGATAATTTGTGAGGTGGGGGGTTGAAATTTTGACTGCCTAGTGTCCTCCACAGGGTTTAATCCGGCACTGGCGCACAGACATGTTTGATTAATTATAACAGGACCAAATACACTGCACCAAGTCCATGCCTCCTCGCAGCCCCCTCCTCCAGTAACCACAGAATCATGATGTAGGAATGATGCAAGGTTCAATATCAAAATAATAGATAGTTCATTGTTGTTGTTAACATTCTGGAAGCTCAGACATCGCTTTTTAAAATGTTTCTGAATTGCAGACATTTCCTGCTCCCATTAAAAAAGATTGATGCATACGTGTCTATTATATAATTTCTTGTAGGGTTTACATCTGCTGGCATAGTGTTATCGTTATTTTACCTGAAAAGGTTTTTATTTTTTAGCGAAGGCAGAGAATAATCCCATACCAATAAAATGGATCACTGCCCCTCATGGTCAGCACAGAGTGCTTTTTTCTTTCAGCCATGCTGCACAGCAGGCACACTGCTGTACAACATGGCTAAAATATATTGACCCGGCCAATAGTTCTTCCATAGGGGAGACCTATGGACTTTGAAATTGCTTGTTTTATTTCAATCCTTGACAAGGATCAAATGTGATTTATGCATATGCCTCTGTGCTATAGATTTTGAGATTACATAAATTAGTTTATCTGAGCGAAATGCCTTGTAGATTACAGAGCATGCTTTCCGGGGATTTGTGCAGGAAGGAGTCAGTGCAGTTACATTAAGATTTACATTTTATTTATTGTTTTTATTGTACTAATGTTGCCAAATGATGCTTCCATTAAAGAGTGAGATGGTAAATGGCCAAATGATGCAGAAGGCAAACTCGAACAAGCCTATGCTTGCTGAAGTGGTATGTCTTCATATGCTTTCAGAATTTTTATAATCTTTTGTGAGGCAATGAAATACAGATAGAGGGTTCCAAAGTGATGAGCCTTGGGATTGTAGGAACTCTTCTCAACCTGCTTATATCTTAAGTACAAGAGTGACGGATTTCTGAGAGATTTTGTCAGGTGGGCTGGAGGCAACAGGTTGAAAAGGTACTCTGGATCAACACTTTGCAAGACCTCATGCACAAGACAAAGAGTTTTTAAGTGATTCCTGTATCTTTTATCATATGGTGTACCCCCAGATTCTTGCTCTATCTGTTTTGGTGGCTGTAGAACTCTTGTATAATTTACCAGTGGCAAAGTACTTGTGCTCCTTCTTTAAAGCATGCTAGAATTGGCATAACCCTAATTGGCATATTTAAATTACCTATAAGTCCCTAGTGTATGGTTCAAGGTGTACCCAAGGCCTGTAAATTAAATGTCATTAGCATTAGTGGACTGCAGTAGCTTTGTGCCTTTCACTACAGTAGTAGCACAAACATGGCTTCAGGCCTACCATTGTAGCCTGACAGTAGCAATGTAAAAACACTGCAATTGGACACAACAGAATAAACCTTATTGACAGATAAAACCCTACATTTTAAATATTAATAAGTCATCCCTATATAGGCCCACAAGACAGGATACATGGTATTTAAAGGTAGGACATGAAGAAATTTAATGTTACATGTCCTTACAGTGACTAGCACCCAAAAGCTATTTTAGAGAAACACTGGGAAGTGTTATTAAGTAGTAATACTGTATATTGGGAATAGGACCAGCTAGAAAAATAATTAAACAGCTATATATAATAGTTGTTAAAAATTCAATTCAATGCGGAAGTCAGATTTTTGAATAAATATTAAGGAAAATGAACATTTAGAAAGTTACCTTTTCCCTGCCTGAAGTTCCTTGAGGCTGATTTGAATTGACTGTATAGTTTTTCCCAGCTAGTAATTAGCCTTGAATAAGTGTAAATAGGTGTGAAATGCCATCTTGCAAAGGCACAAAGTGAGTAGGGTTGACTCCGGGAACATTTACCTCATTGGTTAGGATGTGCCCAGTAATCATTCCCACCCACTAGCTTGTGCCTGGCATAAATTTGGTACCTCCAGGCACCGACTTCAGAACACTTCCTGGATCTGAAGAAGATCAGAAAAGGACTGGACCTGCTGTCTGTAACCTGAGAAGAGCCTTAAAGGACTGGACCTGTTCCCTCTTGTACCTATGGAAAAGAAGGAACTCCAAGGGTCATAAGACTGACCTAATCATGTTACAACTACAAGAGGCATTTCTCTGGAAGTACCCAGCTGACCAGTGGAGACTAGACCAGGACTGCACCCTGGTGACACCTGGGAGTCTCTAACTGTATTCCCTAATGTTCTGTTTTTTTTTCCTGTAGTGGATTGGGACTTAAAGGAAAATGTAAAAGGGTAAAATCTTTGAACAGGATGAACCTAGTTAGTGTATCCCATCTGCACTGCATCGCAGGGAGCCTCAAATTGCCACCAGGTTGCGTACCGCAACCATTGACTATCATTGGCGTTTTGTGCTTTTTGGCGCTATTACTACTTAAAACCTTAAAAATGTATATCTCTGGTTCCCCTTATCGGATTTGTGTCATTTTGATGTCATTGTGATTATTCAGTTTTCCTCTGTTTTCTAATACTTAGCTTAGTAAGATTTGGGCCACTGAGGCAAGCCAGTTTTAACGTAACCGCTCCTTAACATGTGAGAGGCAATACTTGACTTCTTGACATAGAGAGCGCACTGAGTACCAACTTGGCAGCCCCCTCCCAGCTTCTCTCCACACCTGATGTTGGCAAAATTACTCCATTTCAGCGTCCAGGATGCCACCCTCATGCAGCTAGCCGTTCTGGCCCTCTCTGAGTTGAGGACAAAGTGGTCATGGTGTTCCCTGATTACACTAGGGCAGTTCAGCGGCAACAAGCCTTTTTTCTAGAAGTCAAACAACACTTCTGACAACTAGGAGGCCAATAGTCACTACTGTTCCCGGCGTGGCTCAAGATCATGTTCCAAGGCATCTCACAATTCTTCACTGATCCCAAAAACACCTGGGACTAGGTAGACCAACACTATGGCATGACTGCCCCACATCGTCCTGCCCAGACCTCAACTGCCCCAAACCACGCCGGAAACGGCAGAGTAAACCCCAACATACCTCTGCATCACGATCCGCTCCGATGACGCCCCTGAATTTGGAACAGATATTAGAAAATAAGGGTCGGGGCCCTAGAGGCAGCTGCCGCTATGGGAAACACCACTGCTGACAGAGACGAAGACAATGGCCCACCCATTTTCACCATGGATGACGACCCTCTCCCCTCAGACAGCTTGCAACAGGGCTCAATGACTCCACCAAGTGTGACACCACAAACCACGGACATGCTTGTGTAAGTGAATCCTCCAGATGTCTCCTGAACCAATGTAACCTGACTGTATATATTTCTTTGTCATAATATGGTGTTGTGATTTACTGTCGACTATTTAACCCAACCATACCCCCTCCAGCTCTGACAAGGAATAGACACCCACCTTTCCTTAACACCTCCCAGGCCCCCACACATGCACACTGCACAATCCCACGGCAGTCCCCCACCCAAGATAAAAATTTGATGTCATAGCTTCTTCACCTAGGTGTCACAACCGGAGACCCCCCTCAGCGTCCACTGGCTGGAGCCCCCGACTTTTTCTCCTTACAAACATGGGCCCATGAGCAAAAGTCTTGTCACTTAAAGCTTGGTCACTCCCCACTATACCTTAGGTCTCTAGATACAGCAGACATCTTGTTTGGGTGTGCTGCCTGTTGCAATAGGCTTCCCCTGTTCATTTCCTTCCAACCACGAAATGGTTCTGTACCGTCAGTTACCCTCTCTTGATTGATTTACTACGGCAGGGCAGGAATATGCACCCCACCCACAATGGATGAGCTATAACAATGGGATGATACCCCCAGCGACAAGCCCCCGTCCCCAGAACCCCCAGCCATAATGCAGCATCATGTTACCTATAAACACTGATTTGCGCCTCCTCACGCTAAACGTACACGGTATGCATGCAGTGTGCAAGTGATACACAGTCTATTCATACATAAAGCATCAGAAAGCCCAGATTGTCTTATTGCAGGAGACACACACTACAAAGGAAGAACTCGAGCAACTTCGTAAGCACTGGGGTGGCATAATCCACGAAACTACATACTCAGCATACGCACTGGGTCTCCTCATTTGGGTTCGGCAAGGTATCCCATTTCACGTGTTAGATACTATCATAGATAAGGAGGGACGCTACGCACTTCTGGAGGGTCGCCCAGATGGTCTATTCATACCCCTCTGGAGCATATACGCTCCTAATTCTGACCATGGACACTTCTGGGATGCCCTCTCAGTGGCCCTAGCCCACAAAACTACACTACCCTGGATTATTGGAGGGGACTATAATTGTGTATTTGACCTAGCCCTTGATAGATCCCATCCTCCTCTACCACACTCCCCTCCGCATACACAGGCTGCATGGCGATCCCACAATCTCACCACCAAATTCTACTCCTCTTATTCAGTGCCTCACAAATTGCACATGCATCTTGATCGTTTTCTTTTCTTGGTGACTGCCTGGAAGACCCCATCTTCCATGATGAGCACGGCGACCATATCCGCCACTATTTTACTGACAATCATAATATGGCATCCACTAGGACGATTGAGTCGGATGCCTTCAAGGTAGTGTACAGAGGTGACTGCATTCAGCAGATAGTAGGAGTCCTAAGGACACTCCATAGGGAGATCACAGATGCCGAACGCCAGCTTACCAAACTGGAGGACGCTGCAGACCGTGATCTTGCATTGACCACACAACTCACAGCAGTCAAAACGCCATATGCTGCACTATTAGAGTGCCCCAGTTGCTTTAATTTCACTGCCCACGCAGCAAATGTCCACAGGGAAGCTGACAAATTCAGACACCTTCTGGCCTGGCTAATACAACAGGGTCACACAATCACCAAGATAATATAGCTCACCGGCGATGCAGTCCGCACAAGAGGAGATACTCCAATCTTTTATGACTACTACTATTCAACAGTTTACAGTGCTCCATCTAACTCTTTGGAGGAGCACTCACTATGCTTCCTAACCGGGATTGAGATGCCTCGAATTCCCACCAATATCAGTCAAGCCCTAAATAACCACGGAAGACGTGGCTCTATGAATCCGATACCTTGCCCGCAACAAGACACCTGGGATAGACTGCCTACCCCTTGAATATTACAGCACCTTTTCGACACTCCTGGCCCCCCACCTGGCTGCAATGTATGAAGCTGTGTTGACAGCAGGGGAACTCCCCACCTTGTTGAGGGAATCCCTTTTAGTCTCTATGCAAACAAGGCAGAGACCCCCTAAGATTATCGTTGTATTGCCCGATAGCAATTCTGGGTGCAGATTATAAAATACTTGAAAAATCCTTGCAGGTTGTTAATACTGTACCCTTCCGGAATTAATTCACATAGATCAGAATGGATTGGTTCCGAGACGGAGCACGTTATAAAATATCCGTCGCCTCTTCCATGTCCAAGACCGTATGCAGGGACAATTTCCAAAGGCTGCATGCCTAATACTGGACCTGGAGAAGGCATTTGATACGCTGACATGGCCATACATCTCCTTGTGTTCACTCGTCTGGGTGTGGGTCCTAAACTGCTGGCTTATACCAAACTACTTTACACTAAAACAACTTCTAGGGTGCGACTAGGTCACTCCATCTCTGCCTCTTTCCTGGTACACCGGGGGACCAGTCAGGGGTGTTCTCTGTTGCCTCTGCTATTTGCTCTCACGATGGAGCCCCTGGCCATACGACTGAGGATGGAGGGTCGTGATTGGGGTATACCACTGGCGGATAGGACCCACTCTGAGTCATTCTATGCAGACGACTTGCTGATATATCTCCGGGACGTCACCTTGGATCATTCCCCAATATGAAACACCTTGACCGAGTTTGCCGCAGCTGCAGGACTGCGAGTAAACTAGGAGAAATCGGCTATATACCCCTCAATCTGGCCCAACCTGCATGACCTGTCTACATGGGTGAAACTACACTTCACTGGCAAGGAGCAGCACACCGCTACCTCGGGATTAGTTTATACCACACCCGCTCGACTTGCATGAGGATAACCTTTGCGCAGCATTGCCTGGCATGAGGGCACAAATTAATTTCTGGCAGTCACTCCCTCTAGCCCCTGGTTGTCGGACAGCCCTACCTAAAATGGTTATTTTACCTCGGCTATTTTACTATTTTGCCAATCGCCCAGTAGTAGGAATTGGACACCTTATTAGGTAATCCTATCTGGAGCACCACACGCCATTGAGTTGCTCTTTGGGAACTGCAATTACTGGTAGATCACGAAGGTCTGGGCACTCCCTTGTTTGAACCCTACAATTTAGGAGCTCAACTGCAATGGCTTTCACAATGCACTGCCGGTTGATACATGGAAGAGACTAGCAGTGAGGAGGGAGTCCTTTCCATTTCCACGCTCCGCAACTTCCTGCTCCCAAATTCCACACCTGCCCCCATACAACCACTACAAGTGGTAGTGGCCCGGTGTTAGATTGAAACGCGTTACTGCCATATTACTCGTATTTTACCTGGTATTATGCTAGCATTTATGTAGCTATTTCATAATAAATTCTTGCTGTATGCATACGCAATTAATTAGTGCAGATGTTATGTAAGTTAGGTTGATATCTGTGCCACCATTTTACCTCTAGTAGACGCCATTTTGTATTATAATTGAAACTGTTACTTGATCATTTACGAGAAATGGTCCTTGGTAAGTTTTGTTTCTCAAATGCTGAATCTTGCTCATTAACGCATGCCTTTTCCGTTACATAAGGCCTTCTCCCACCTGTCTGGTGGGGAGAATAAGCCAGACGACCTTGGGCAGTAGATAGCTTGTGCCAGGCTGCGGAATTGAAACTTATGTTCTGTACCCCCATTGTATTATGACATCTACCAGTGTTTTTCCATAGTAGGCGGGTCTTTGTGGACTCTGCAACATACATAATGTAACTTTATGCTTGTTAGAGTCAGTCCCTCGTCAGCCATCATAGGAGGCTGGTCAGACTGGCCTCCACTGCAGTGTACCTTGTGAATAAACTAGTTAGATTGCATTCTCTACTGCGTCATCGACTCTTCATTTCTTGGAAGGCTAGAGGAGGTCGAGAGTGACCCCACTAGTGGGGTCACTCCCTTCACCGGAATGCATAAATTACATATACCACTTAGCAACATGCACCCTGGCATATGCCCCGGCGTTCCCCCTGGTGGGTCTCCCACGCTTCCCCGGCCCTTACACACACCAAGACGACGCCTTGTATGGCTCAGTCACTCCACACCATAGACGACCTGTTTGTAGACCGACACCTCCTTTAGTTCGATTAGCTGATGTCGTACTATAACCTTCCACCTGGCCAATTCCTGCTTCACAGACAGTTAGTCTACACCTGCCATGTCCTTCAGGAACACCGTGGATGCAGAACTTGCCACCGACCCTGTTGTCCAGACAAAACTTATAATGGGGAATGGCCGACACCTTATTACCTGGCTCTACAAATCCATCTGAGACTTGTCAGTGGTCCCTCTAGACTCGCTTCGGCAGAAATGAGAGAATGAGTATGGGAGAGTGGTGCATGATAAGGAATGGACACAAGCCCTAGAATTCCCTAAGCAGGTCTCTCGAAACTCTAGTTTCAAGAACGTATAATTCTTCCTTCCACACACAGGGCATATCTCACCCCAGCTCAAATAAACCGTAATTTCCACAGTGCGTAAGCGAGCTGCCCACGCTGTCGGGTGCTATATGCGGACTTAAAACATATGCTATGGTCCTGCCCGGCCCGGCCCTCCAACACCACTGGCAAACAGTTCACAACACCCTGCGGGGGTCACAGAACTGCCTGATATACACATCTGGGAAGCGTGCTTGCTGAGCATCTTCTAGCCCTGAAAACAATACAAAATGCGCACCCGTTTCGGCTCCTTGGTGCTCCTGCTTGCCAAACATGCACTCACCCTACAGTGCTCTCCTACACCCCCACCATTAGAGGCCTGGTACAGCATGGTGCGTAAATGGGCGACAGCGGAGAAATACGCCCTTCGTTATGAAGAAGTGCAACACCTACGCAAACAACCCATATCTTCCCACAGGGCGACTCTATTAACACAATTCTTACAGCATACTTTGAACGACGACCTCCCCCCTTGCTGCATAGATCCTCTTCACCACCACCACCGCTGCCAGTATCCCTCACCATTTCCTAACATGTGAAATGCAACACTGTGCATCCCTTGCTGTGCTCATCCCACTTCACTCTCCCCTTACTCCATCTGCTACTGTGACCTGCCGCCCCTACCCTCCGTTTATTTTTTTTACTAGTTCAGTGTGGGTTTATGAATTGAATTCTGACCCTACGTTTACTTCTCTCATCGTTACAGTGCATTAATAATTTCCTTCACAGTCTCTTTGGCCCTCATGTATACCGTTACTGAATTTTGCTAACTACAGACAGTCGGAAAGCAAATGTTCCTCTTACTGTCAATTACAATAATTGTCACCGATATCATGTCATGCACTGGGAACCAGTTGATGTTTTTATGGCAAACCTAATATAAATGATTTAAAAAAAAATGCTGGTCAGTCAGCTGGAAGACATGATTTCTTCAAGCATCTTCAGGTCTTTGCTACTGCTTTTCCTAAGGAAGAAATGTTGGAAACCTATTTGTTTTTAAATGCTTTAGCAGATTAGGTCTTTTTCTTCTTAGATGGAGCAACTGTCTGATAAGATACTTGAAGTGAATTTAGTCATATTCAGTGATTGCTTGGGGTTCTCCGAATGGTAATCAGACAGGCTGCTTCACGCAGTGCAGATTTCAGATGCGTCAAGCTCAAATTTGGGAGTCCACTTCTCTGGGCACGGTTCTCATCGAGGTGTGATAGATCAAGACCCTAGATGGTGGAAACTAAGTTGTTTGGTACGATGAAGCCCTGAGGTCTGATCTGAAAAGCCCTGTATGACAAGCATATCAAGAGAGTTGAAATGTCTTAATCGAAAGGATGTGCTGAATCCCGCTTCTAGCATCATTCTTTGTACAGGAATTAGAAACAGTGGAATCCCTCAGTTTTACAGATATTATACACCGGCTAGAAATGTGCAAGAGAGAGACACGAGTCCTGCTTGTTTAATTATGGTAGAAATGTTCCTGAGGCAAAAACACCCTGCACTTTATGCCCTTAAGCAATATTCTGGTAATGACTAAGGACCTGTTCCAGCATGCCTAACTGAAGTCAGTCAGCTTCCCAAGCTGTGCATTAAAATGAGTCTCTAACATGATTATTCTTTGTATCCCTACTCGGCGATATGAGCTACAATAATTCTTCTTAGGTTCTCTTAGGAAGATAGTATTTTGCTTTGCCAACTGTAATGTTGTATATACTTGTACTCTTATGACTGTATGCCAGATGGTTGCCTTGAGGAAAGCTTACGCTCAGTACAATGGGCTTAAGTTGGCGATGGGGAGAAGCCAGTGATAACGGTGGTATGACTGATTGTTTATTATCAAAATATATTATAAAGGCAGCAGGCCTGACAGTGATTTTGAAACACATCAGTTATAGGCATCTACGGTGGATTGTTATTACCCTGAATTAAAGCCTACAGGTAGGTTTTATAGTACATTGAATCTTATAGATTACCGTGGTAGGCAAGGGTTTTGGTGTTTGTTACCCTCTCTGATAACCCATGAGTATAGAAGAGTTGCACTGTGAGAATCCTTGTTAAACCCTGTTAGGAGAGATACTATTTTGCTTTGCCAACTGTAATTTTGTATACATTTGCTTTTTTATGACTGTATGCCTGATGGTTGCCTTGTGGGAAAGCTTTTGCTCAGTACAGTAGGCTTGAGTTGGTTATGGTGATAAACCAATGATTATTTATTATTTCATTATTTATTATTATTATTTGAAAATGTGGTATCACGCACGACTCACTCCTGGAGGAGTATCTCGGCGAGGCGCTGCTCAAAAAGAGGATAAAACATTCTAAAGCAGTCAAGTCTTCAAATCCTTCTTAAAGGAGGCGAAGTCTGAGCAAGAGTGAAGACTAAGAGGGAGTTTATTCCAGTGATAATGATGATAGCTGTAGGCTTGATGCGTGTGCAGGGAAATGTTATGCCCAATGCGATAGGTCTGGCCTATTCTCATGAAACGTTATTACAAAGGCCGTAGGCTAGGCTTATTTATTGTGAAAAGTATATGATAAAGCCATTAGGCCTCTAACAGTGGATTTCTGCCACATTATGTTACAGGCTGTAGAAAGGCAAGTGGTTACATGTAATCTCAAAGATTACCATCATAGGCAAGGGTAATGGTATTGGTCAGACAAATGCTGGGAGTAGAATTTCACTGTGAAGATTCTTGTTATGCCCTATTGAGAGGGGCTGTATATTGTTTTGCCAACCGTAATGTGGTACATATTTGTAATTTTATAAATGTATGCCTGATGGTTGTCAGCTTCTGCACACCTCCGTAGGCCTGGGTTGTATATAGTGCCAAGCCATTGGCACAGGGTAGCGGCCTTACCAGTTCACTGGGAAAAGTTACATCATATTCCTTAGGTGTGATCTGCTTATAATGAACTGTTATGACATAGCAAGTAGGCCTTACTTACTTTTTTATATATAATGTTTATTAGGTTTTGCCCTTTTAAATATTAAAGCATACAAAGTAAGCCTCCGCATCACATATTGGTGTTGTTCAATGAGTTCACTTACAAGGCATCTAAGAATTTGATAATAGTGCAACATTATGTGCCAATCAAGTGTAAACAATACAAACTGATGCAACTTCACTCTGTTAACTCCCTTCATTGTTCGCTCCTCCTAGGTTCTCCTTCCAAAGTGCCCTTCCCCTATATTCTCCATTTGTCTTGCACTTGTGATGCAAACACATTATTTCCCAATCCATTTTCCAGGGGCTTAACATTGCGGTGTACATACCCTTCCTTATCTCTCTCCTCTTATTTCTTCCCTCAAATATATTTTTCAATGTAGCTCAGATATCACCGGGAATATCGGTATTTTCATTGCTCGGTTTCTCAACATAGCAGGTGCCCTACCTTCCCTACCCCATGCTCCACAGCCATTCAGGGAGGCCTGGCATCTGGGGGAGGGGGGCTGTTAACAAGTTAACAATTTCAGCCGTCACATTAAATTGCCAGCCAGTTTATCATCCCGTCTAGTGCTTTTTCACATGGATCTTTTCAGAGGTGGCCCATTCTATCATACCCTTTACCCAATGTGTCGAGGGCTGGAGTTCTGGCGTAGGCCTTACACACTTACTTATTGTGAAAAGTATGTGTTAAAGGCAAACAGCCTTTAAGAGTGAATTGTTATTGCAATGTGCTAAAGCCTGTATATTTTGTTACATAGAATCTTGCAGATTACTGTAGTAGGCAAGGGTTTTGTGCTGGTGACCTGCCTGGACAAACCATAGGGATAAACCATTTGCAGGACTGTAATCCTTATTGGGCTGTATTAGTGGGGATTTTGTATTGTTTGGACAACTATATTTTAAACATACTTGTAATTTTACTAATGTCTACCTGATGGTCACCTTGTAGGAAGTCTTGTGAACCAACACAGTAGGTTTGAGTTGCTTACAGTGACAAGCCAATGATAAAGGTTATAGGGTTGCTTATAATAAGAAGTTATGATAAAGGCAGTAGGACTGAAATACCGATGGTGAAAAGCTTGTTAAAGTCAAAAGGCATTAAGGGTAGATTGTTATTACAAAAGCCTAAAGATGGATCTTTTGTTGGATGTAATTTCACATATTACCATAGTAGGCAAGCATTTTGGTGCTGGTTACCCCTCTGACAAACTGTGGGTATAGAAGATTTGTACTGTCAGAATCTATGTGTGGCCATCTTAGAACAGATGGAATTGTTCTTTGCCAACTTTGACTTTGCATAATATGTTGTTTATGAGTGTGTGCCTGGTGGTTGCTTTGCAGGAAAGCTTATGCTCAGTACAGGAGGCCAGAGTTGGTTATGGTGATAAGGCACTGATAACGGCTACAGGCCTGATTGGCTCGCTAGGAAAACATTTCTGTTGCCATAGATCTGATCTGTTTATTCTGAAAAGTTATGATAAACACAGGCTTGATATAATAATTTTTAAAAGCATATGTTAAAATCAACAGAAATTTAAGGGTGGATTGTTATTTTTCTGTATTAAAGCCTACAGATAAGTTACGCGAAATATCAAATGACCTTTTTCTTTATCATTAAGATTAGCACAGTGATAATTCTTGTTAGAAACTCTTCTTAGATGTCTGCCAGGATCTTGTAATACAAAATAATTAAATAATGCTAAAATTCATATATATGTATAAATATATATCCATAAAGATACATAGGGGGCCTTTGGGTCCACTCTGTTATGCCACTGGTCTGTCTGAGTGTCATTTACACTCTGCTTCCACCCATGACAGCGAGCTGCATGAGGTAACGTTCAGCTGCAGTTTCTCTGTGAGGGCAGAGGAATCTGCGAGTCTCACTAAAGCAATGTGAACAATAAAATGTCAATGAAATGATTTCATTGCCATTTTATTATTCACAAAGTGCTCCGCAATTGTCAGCCTGCCCATGAGCCGGGATGAAGGAGGGGCATGTCCTCTGCTGCACAGAGGACTGGTGAGTGCCTGGCCTGACACTGAAAAAGTGCACAAGTCAGTTTGGCCGGCTGTCTTGAGCCAGCCAAAGTGACATTGGCACTTTGCAGGTCTCCACCTAGCTGTCTTCGACAGCTGAGTGGAGACCAAGCACAGGCATACAGGGCCTAAAGGAGAATCTAGTCAGCCCGCTCCACCCAATCCAGGCGCTGCTCTCATGCAGCTGAATTGGTTAGGGAAGTTTACGCTTCCACTGGTGTCCATCGGAGCCACGGACTGCAGGGACACAGAGGACGCAGCCCCAGTAAGTGCATTTACTTTATTTTTAATGTAACTGAAGGCATGTGAGTGCTTTGTTTTTTGTATTTTTCTTTAACGTAAATGTGTTTTGGGATGCGGTGGAGCACTTCGCTCACCCCACCGTTTTTATATGTTACCAGGCGCTCCTGGTAACAGTTCAGTCTGCACCAGCCATAGGCTCTTGTCCTATGAGTGAAGGCATTTTCTGATCATGTGTGTACATCCACCAGAAAATGAGTGCTCATCAGTATCAGGGCTGGTCGGGCAGTCCTCAAGTTTTAACTGCTCCCCTACTATAGTTCCCCTTCCATTTGTTTGCTTCTTCTCTACTTTTTATTTTAATGTTTCTCTAAAGGATAATATAGCTTTTCAGGCAGAGCTAATGGATTGCTTGCCACTCATTTCACCTGCAGTGTGCCGCATTCCATGTGGCCACTTCCTCTAAACCAGGAGATCATTATGGAATGCTGTTATCCATGATGCATATTAAGTATTAGGGGGTAACCCACAAAAACTACCCGACCTGGGTCAGTAATGCAGTACAAAAGGAAGGTGGTCGCGGTAGCAACACATTTGATTGACATTAAAGAATAGCATTCACAAGTTTTTCTTTATAAAGCATAAATCCAATTTATTTAATTGGAAAAAAGAGCATCTAATGCAATTAAATTCAAAGCATTAATAAATAATGGCAACGCAGTTGCTCAATTATATCACAGTGCAATATATTATATACAGTGCTCTTGGTGATGAGTGAAAAAAGAAAAAGTGAAAGGGTCAAGTGATAACATGTGAGTGAGGGACACAAGAAAAGGTGGTTGTGACATATATACATCAATTATGCATAATATATCCTTTCCGGCCTAAACTAGGTCAAAGGTTCCTGGTTTTACACATAACTCTAGTAGATATCAATTTCTAATTTTTCAGAGTTTGTGTTGTCTGTATGTTGTCAACGTTTCGACCCCTGAAGTGTGGTCTAGTTTGATATTCTCACGGTGGTGTCTTCATCGGGACTGTACTGAGAAGAGCACTCGATAAAACAGCGGGACTACTACGCCGTGTGGTTGAAGGTAATGGGCTTGAAGTAGCTCTCAAAACTCATTGGATGGGTGAATCTCCTACAGCGGTATAACTGTTCCTCGCAGTTAGTGTGAGTAAATCCAAAATATCTGCGGATAGAGATTTACAAATATCCTCGCAGTTGGTGTGAATAAATCCAAGATATCTCTATCACGGCCGCTCGGCTCAGGGATAGAGATATCTTGGATTTATTCACACCAACTGCGAGGATATTTGTAAATCTCTATCCGCAGATATTTTGGATTTACTCACACTAACTGCGAGGAACAGTTATACCGCTGTAGGAGATTCACCCATCCAATGAGTTTTGAGAGCTACTTCAAGCCCATTACCTTCAACCACACGGCGTAGTAGTCCCGCTGTTTTATCGAGTGCTCTTCTCAGTAAAGTCCTGATGAAGACCCCACCGTGAGGATATCAAACTAGACCACACTTCAGGGGTCGAAACGTTGACAACATACAGACAACACAAACTCTGAAAAATTAGAAATTGATATCTACTAGAGTTATGTGTAAAACCAGGAACCTTGACCTAGTTTAGGCCGGAAAGGATATATTATGCATAATTGATGTATATATGTCACAACCACCTTTTCTTGTGTCCTCACTCACATGTTATCACTTGACCCTTTCACTTTTTCTTTTTCACTCATCACCAAGAGCACTGTATATAATATATTGCACTGTGATATAATTGAGCAACTGCGTTGCCATTATTTATTAATGCTTTGAATTTAATTGCATTAGATGCTCTTTTTTCCAATTAAATAAATTGGATTTATGCTTTATAAAGAAAAACTTGTGAATGCTATTCTTTAATGTCAATCAAATGTGTTGCTACCGCGACCACCTTCCTTTTGTACTGTGTTATCCATGATGCATCATTGTTTTG
Source organism: Calotriton arnoldi (assembly GCA_963921515.1). Classification (NCBI taxonomy): domain Eukaryota; kingdom Metazoa; phylum Chordata; class Amphibia; order Caudata; family Salamandridae; genus Calotriton; species Calotriton arnoldi. Next base: position 759,244 of record CAWUFW010006541.1, read on the forward strand.
CAATTCCAAGATGGCCAACACATTTGTTCTATATGTGGCAGCCATGCTTGAACTTTAAAACAACACTAAATTATTTACAATACCGTTGCAAGATGAACACCTGCTGCTATGTTTAGTTTTGTTATTGCAAACATATGCTCACCGTGTCTAGAAGGAGAATACTTTTACACCTGTATTTTTTTAATTTATTTTGCATATGTTGTTAAGTTTGTGTTTGTTTTATTATGTTTTTGTCAGAGGGTGAATGAAAGGATGAGTCAGAGGATTGATGAATGGATGCATGAGTGCAAAGATGAGTGGCAGTGCTTGTATGATGGCTTATTGAGAGTCTATGCCAGGGTTCTCCAATGTCGGTCCTGAAGGGCCGGATCCATGCCAGACTTTTAAGATAACTATATTTATCTAAATGTGGATATGCTAAAAACTGGCATGGATCCGGCCTTCCAGGACCCATATTGGAGAACACTGCTCTACACCTATCAGTGACACAAAAAGAACTTTCTTTCATAAGTCAGAACTATTGGAATTGCAAATACTTGCTTATGTTAGGCTATTTATTGTTGTGTAGCGAAGAGAGATGCCTGGAAAGATGGAGGTCGGATATTCACACATGCAGGACAGATTTTGGCCATTCTATTTATCCTGAGCTGCATTTTTTAAAGTCTGAAACTCGTGGAGTCTACTAAAATGGTTGCCAGATGACAGTTGCTTGAAAATCCAAGTCATTGGAGTGATTTTTTTTTTTCTTTTCACCCTAGTGTACAGCTGGGATTTTTTGGCAGGGCTTGGTGGGGGTGAGTCATCACTTGCTTGGCGCCTGCCTCCTCTGGAACTGTACGTAAGGGTGTGTTCTGTTGATTAATTACATGAGCACAACTTCAACCACTACTCGAATTACAGTTTTTCTTCAGTATGTATCTAATACATAGAGGGTAGCACATGAATTTGGCGACCCAGCTATCTTCAGAGCTTGAGGCTGTGGGGAGCACATGCCACTGTGTTAACTCGTTAAGTCCGTAACGACAGCAGATGCAAACAGTACTTGCTCCCAGCTGTTTTTCAGCATTATGCCGCAAGAGCCAAGTAGAGATATCCGCCGGAAGAATGTGTCACATGAAAGAAGGCATTCCCCTTCTGATAAAGCATTTTCAGGGGCTGATGCGTTTGTGAATCAAATCAAATTTCAATCTTTTTTCGGATTTATAAAATCCATAAAAGCTTAAAAACGAAGAGCATAAAAATACATAGATAAAACTCAGATAAAAATAAGTAAAAACAGACATACATTTCACAATCACAATACGTTCTTACATGGTTAACATGATCCCTTATAGAGCCATTGATAATTCAATAAGAGCTTTCAGTGCATGATTTGAGAAGTAAAGTCCTGTCAATAAGCTCATATGAGCTAGAAAGCTTTTAATACATAATTTACAAAGTAATAACCCTGTTGGCTTCATGGATGTGTGGACTGACACCCACCGAGGCCTGACAGGTTAGGTATTCCATCTGCCAACACAGTGGTAGAACCCTTGGCTCTGGTCGAATGAGCTCCCAGACCCGACAGGGTCCATACTAGGTATTCCATCTACCAATGCAGTGGTAGAACCCTTGCTCTGGTCGAATGAGCTCCCAGACCCGACAGGGTCCAGACTAGGTATTCCGTCTACCAATGCAGTGGTAGAACCCTTGCTCTGGTCGAATGAGCTCCGAGACCCGACAGGGGCTGCTCCTTGGTCAATGTGTAGCTGATTTTAATTCACAGAATTATCCACCCTGATACAACCCTTTTCTGCACTATCCTACCCTTCTTTGCCCCAGAAAACCCCACGAAGAGCTGATGTGATGATCCTTGGTACTCCAAATGATTGCGTTTCTCCTCCTCTCTCAAAAGGTGGGGTGGGGCAAAGAATGCCGGAAGCCTTATGGATTGTCCGAAATGAAAAGGAATAAAGGCTTTTGGTACAGACACTGCTCTAATCTGTAACATCAGTTTGTCAAGGAAGAAAGTGATGCATGGTGGCTGAATGGACAGAGCTCAAAGTTCACTCAGGCGACCAAATCAAGTTATAACAAGTTTTGAGAGTGAGGAGACGGAAAGGACAGTTGTGCACAGGCTCAAATGGGGTACACGGAAGGATTGTGGGAGCCAAATTAAGGTCCCTCTGTTGTGTTACAAAAGGTTTGGGTGGAAACATATCAAATAAATCTTTAAGAAAACGCATCACAACAGGTTATTTAAAATAGGTCAGCTGGACCAGCAAGCGCAAAAAGGCCCCCAGGGCTGACAAATAACCTAGAAACCACAGCAAGTCCTTGATGGGCTAAAAACAGCACAAAAATAAGAACATTAGACAACTTTGCTTGTAATGGGTTTGTATGTTCGGAACTGCACCAGGCTACATACGTATCCCATTGCTCCGTGTAAATAGATTTTTGTAGATTGACATCTGGTCACTAGAAGGACATCCATGACTTCAGGAAGAAGGTCAAAAGCAGTCAACTGTCATGAAGGTGAAGTTTGCACAGGCCGGAGTGCAAGACCCTGCCCCGCTGCTGCTACAGAAAAACCTTCCATATGCGGCAGCCTGATCTGAGGACAGATGCTTTTGCCCGATGTTCTGGGTACTAAACTCCCCAGGCTCAATCCGGCCACTAGGATGACTTGGGCCTGGTCATTCTTGATCTTGCTCAGAACTCGAGGCAACAGAGGTAGAAGTGGGAAGGCATACAGGAGGCCCGAGCTCTACTGTAGGTGGGATGTGTCTCCCAAACAGAACCTTCATGGAAACTCCAGCAGGCAAAAGTGTTGACAGTGCGCTTTTTCAGAGGAGACGAAGACATCGAGCCAGGTTTCTTCCCAATGCTGGAAAACACCTTGCACCACCTTAAAGTGTAACTGCCTTTTGTGATCTGATCATCTACCCTGTATTCAAAGATCCTGCCAGTTAGTTCATGACCAGGGACATGCCCTGATGGTTCAACTGCGCCCAGAAGCACAGAGACTCCTGGCACAGGACCTACAACGCCACTATGCCCTGCTTGTTGTAGCACCACATGGCAGTAGTGCTGTCAGTGAGAACCTGAACCAGTCTCTCTTTAATGACTGGCAGGAAGACCTTTAAAGCCAAGTGACCGGCCCACAACCCCAACAGGTTGCCAGAGACCAGAGTGATGTGTTCTCCATCTCTCCCACGGACCTTCCCAACCCAGCAGAGATTCGTCCATCACCACCATCAACTCTGGGTGGGAAGGAGATTGGAGTCTGCTGCAGGTCCATTTGTGGTCGAGCAGCCACAGCTGCAGGTCTTTTACAGTAACCTTCAAAACCTGGAAGGAATCCAAAAGGTTCTTCTGAGTCCACCGAGGAGCACTGTTGATGCAGAAAGGGAGCACTTTAAGCAGAAAATGCTCTTGGCCCACCTTGAACTGCAGGTAATGCCTGTGGGACTGCAAGACAGAGATATGAAAATAGGCATCCTGCAGGTCCAGTCCATCATTCAGTCTCCTGAATCTAGGGCAGATAGAACCTGTGCCAACATGAGCATCCTGAATGTGTCCTTTTCAAGGGAGAAGTTGAGAGAGAGGAGATGTAAAATAGGATGAAGGCTTCTGTCCTCCTGCAGCACCAACATATAATGGGAGTAACATCCTATCACTATATCCGATAATGGAACCCCAAGCCCAAGAGATCCTGGACTTATTGCATCAGAATGGACAAATGGTATTCGAAAAACCGCTCTGATATGGTTGGGATACACAGAGGGTCAGTCAGTAAAGACAGGGTCTATCTTTGCTGAACTATATGAAGCACCCATTTGTAGACTGTGATGCTCTGCCATCTGGGAAGGTAATAACTTATCCTGCTTCCAACAGGGTGACCATGTGCCGCTGAGGGTAAGCTAAGGCAGATTGGAAGCTGAAGTTGGGGCAGGGCCAGGAGACTGTGGCAGTACATTGCCTCTGAGGGCCTGGATATTGTAGGGCTGGATTCCCGACCCCAGTCTAAAAGAAAACCTGGGGTTCTGTTGCTCGGGTGGATTCCCTACGTGAAAATGCAGACAGAGGCACTCATCAGGCCCTGATATTGCTTGACCTCTCAGCTGCATTTGACACGGTCGACCATAACATTCTAGTGGACCGTGTCAGAGAGGCTGGCTTTCAGGGTCTAGCCCTTAGCTGGATTAATTCCTTCTTAGTAAATCGCACTCAGGCAGTCCGTATTGGCCAATTCACTGCCCCTAAACTAAAAACAACTTGCGGGGTCCCCCAGGGCTCTTCGCTTTCACCACATTTGTTCAACCTCTACCTATGCCCATTGATAAGATCTTTGAAAGAAAGGAAGGTGAACCTTTTCAATTATGCAGATGACCTCCAACTCATGTTCTCAATTGATAACTCCCCTGATTCTATAAACAATTTTCAATCTATTATGCTTTTCATCCAGCAATGGATGAATCTTAATCATTTAAAACTTAATCCCAGCAAAACTGAATTAATTTTGACAGGGGAGCTTGCAACCCATGGGGTCCACAATATTGGCCTAACAATCTGGGACCTCCCCTACCCCCTCAACCTCAGTAAAAAGTTTAGGGGTTACAATAGGCAACGACCTGTCCTTAAAAGCACATGTTGGCAAAGTGGTCTCTGCCTGTTTCCTACAACTTCGAAAAATCAGGAAAATAAGTAGGTTTCTGTCCCACGCTGCTTTGGTCCAAGTGGTAATAGCTCTTGTGCTGTCTCGTCTGGACTACGCAAATGCCATCTACTTGGGACTGCCACTTGGCCTCACCAAACGACTTCAGCTGGTGCAGAACCAAGCGGCTCGAATGATACATAATCAGCCCAGATGGCAGCACGCCTCACCCCTCCTTAGGAAGCTGCACTGGCTCCCTATTCCGCAGCGATGTGCCTTTAAAGTCGGATGTCTGGTGTTTAAATCCCTAAACGGCCATAGCCCAAAATTCATTGACAATCTTGTCTCTCGTTATACCCCCACTCGGAATCTTCGTTCAGCTCAACTTCACCTTTTGACAATACCCACCTTTAAACTGAAACGTCAGGGGGCTGCAGGTTTGCGACTTTGGCCCCACGCCTGTGGAATTCCATCCCCCTGGAAATTAGACTTAGCACCAATCTGCTCCTATTCAGAAAATCTCTTAAAACTTGGTTATTCACACAAGCTTATGAATAAACTGTTCCGGATTGGCACCTACCTAGTCTCCAGCGCCATGAAACCAATCGGTGAACGAGCGCTCTATAAGTCACAATTAAGATAAGATAAGATAAGGGCTTTGGCATTTGTCTTTGTGCCAAACCCCTTCAGAAGCCTCAAAAGGGGAGAAATTGCTGCACTGGCTCAGAAAGGCAGAGTAAGAATGCTGCAGCCCTGCTTTCTTTGAAGCACCCCAGTGTTGAGTCTGCTTTGTCCTTGAAGAGCCAAGTGCTTTCAAATGGCATATCCGTTGAAGATGCTTGGAAGTCACCCGATGGATCGCATGCACACATGGTGTTGAATCCCCAATCTGGTACCGACATCTCTCCCTACGCAGTCAGTAGTATCCAGCTCAGAATGGTTGAGATTGTTTGCTGCATCTTGGCCGTCCTGAATGATCTGCAATAGGCCAGAGCAAAATTAATTTGGGACTTTATGCAAGATATCACTGACAATGTCCAATACTGCATGCAAGTATCATCCAAGGAGGCGGCTGCCAATAACTTAACGAAGGGCCAGACTGGCTGAGCAGGACATCTGTTTCCCAAATTATTCTATATGTTTCTACTGGGATGCTGTGTGAGAAAGACAAGGTCACATGAGGCAGGTCTATGGCATCTAGCCACGTGCCTGTTTATCGTAGGGCAAGAGCAAGGTTTGGTCCAAGTGCCCATCAGGGTGTCAGTCAGAGCCTGGTTGAAAGGACGGAATAGATCTGAGGAGGTTTGCATAGGCAGCAGAACCTCGGTCAGTATGTTAGTTTTGACCTCAATATATTGCAGCTACAAATCAAAAGCTTTGACTGCACTCCAGGTGACTACAGTAAAAGAGCCTGATTCTTCTGGGGGGTCCCCAAGGGGGAACTCAATCCAATGTCAGGGAAGGTGTCCGAACCACTGGCGTCTGGTAGGTCCATATGAAGGTTACCACCATCGTAGTAGTGGGATGTATTATCCCAATCATCTCCATTGTCATCACCTGGACCATGCTGACTATGTTTAGAGTAGGAGTAAAAAGATTTTGGAGTGCTTGAGGGTAACTGCTGGCCAGTCGTAATGTTTTGTCTGAATCAGAATGAGGTTGGACCGGCTGTGTCGGAACATGTATAGGACGTGACTTTGGTCAAGGTCATGGCAGATTTGTCACTTGAAATAAAGATTAAGAAATTTCATGTTAAGAATATTATTTATGATGATAGAAATGTTTTTAAAGATTCAGAAATTTCAAAATGCTTTGCTAAGTACTATAAAGAAATGTATACACCTAATAACACACCCTCTAATCTATTACAAGACAGCTATTGTGAATCTTTGCAAGAAGAGGCTCAAGCCAAGGTGGATTTAACACCTTTGTTAAGAGATACAGAATTGTCAGAAATGTATGCAGCATAGAACAAGCCTTGTAAGGGAAAAGTCTTACAGTTATTCAAACTGCTTCTGTCTAAATTATTATTACTATATGGTTAGTTTAACTTTATCAACAAGACTGAAAGATCATTTTCAGAAGCCATGTTGTGTCTGATACTATAAAACAGACCGAGATTCTTCACAATGCAAAATCTATAGCCCATCACCCTAATTATTCTAGATTGCAAAATATATGCTTCAGGAACTAGCAGGGTTTCAGAGCTTCTACAAAGATGAAGAGAACAGCAGCGAGGTGTTTTCCTTTAAGGCTGTGGTACAGCAGTCTATGGTGATTAGAGCGTCATGAATAGCTGTCTGGCCTTGGTCAAAGGTGGGACTTGAGTCTCACAACAGACAGCAGCAATATTGAATCTTCAGGAAAGCACTAAGAAGCTGCCTGGCAGCTTCGTTTTGTATTGGCTCTAAATTGTCATTAGTTCATCCATCGTTTCTGTCCCCCACCTCTGTTGTAGTCTCCTTTTTCGGTTCCTTGACCTACTTGCCTGTTCACACGGACCTTACACTTTGGATTCTGTTTGGCTTTGATTTCCCTCCTCTCTGCCTCTTTGCCTTTTACCCTGCCCTGGCTCTTCGGATTCTGTTTTGGCCCTGGTGTTTTTCTGCGGATTTACCTTTATGACTCTGGGGCACATTTTCACATTTATGCTGACCTTGCTCATTGGACTCTGCTTTGGCTTTGTTGTCTTGCTGTGTCTCTCCCTCTTCCTTTCCCTACTCAGATGTATCCCAAATCCTTGCCAGAGTTTGGGGCTTACCGGCTTCTCATCCTCCTTGCTTAGGTTCAATGTGACCCACCCTTTAGAAGACGGTGAGTATAGATGCTTATTTATATGTTTGGAATATCATGCATTTCTGACCATCACTAAAATACCACATGTACCTTTTTTGACTAGTGAGTCGCACTACCTCCTGGGAGAGAGAGTGTGTGATTACCTGGACTGTGACCAGACTACACAGGAGAGAGAGCCATACCGAAGAAGAGTTGCGTGTGCCGCTTTTCTCTTTCTCTCTATACCTCTCTCTCTGTATCTAGCTCCATCTTTCTCCTCCATTCCCCTACTGCTCCAATGGTTGACCCAGTCTGATTTACTCTAGTTAGTACGGAAAGGGACACACTCTCAGTAGTGAGGCGTACTGTTGCCAGAACACATAAGACAACACTTGCACAACCTGACAATATGCAAGAATATTGGTTATGTATATCAATAAATGTATACACTATTTTGTAGGACATGAACAATCATGATTTGTGAAGGGGTGTTTTATAAGTGATAATTCTAGAACGTTCTAAAATGTTATTCATGAGACCTCTAGAAGTAAAGCATCAGTGGCTACTAATACACGATGCTGAAAATGGAGTAGGTGGGATTTTATGATAATGGCTTTGGATTAGTTAGGTTCTAGCATATATATGATGAAATCTATTGCTTTACTTTATAGTTCCCCCAGAGAAACTGTTTTGTCAATGGGGTTAAATCTCACTATTTGTCACATAAAAAGGTTGCTAGACAATGGTGCCTCTTTTCCCCTTTGTTGTTTATTTTAGTGCTGGAGCCTTCTTTTATTAGAAAGGCTGAGAAGGTCTACCTACATTTCGGGCTATGTTTATGCCAGTGGAGCGGTTTAATGTTTTGCTTGCGCAGATGAAATTCTATTACATGTTTCTGAGCCAGATACTTCTTTATCAGCATTTTTAAGGAAGTGGAAAATTTGTCTAAGGTTCCAGACTACAAATTACATATTGACAAAACAGAGTTTTTTTTCACTTAATACATTCTACTCTAAAGATGTATTTCAAAGTATTTGGCTTAACATATAAAATATAAAAATAAATACCTAGGTGTGTGTTACCAAAGTGCTATGCAGAACACAAGGAATTATAATTTATATGGGATTAAAACTAAAGTTGCATCTTTGAAAGCAGAGGGTCTGTAGACAACTTTACCAAGATACCTTTTTATTACATATGAAAAAGCACAAGGAAACTTCGGGATGAGAGCTGAGTACTTCTGTATGAGGTTCCTGGAAATGCAGCAAAAACAATGGTGGCAATGTTACACTTGGGACAGGGAGAGAAGTTAGTTTCCAGCCTTTAAAAAGCATCAAGGGATACAAAACTGGAGGGCAACTAAAAGTAAGACATCAATAGGACACCAGCATCCACAAGCCCCTGCCTGGTACTGAAAGTGAAAAGTTTTGTTTACACGTAAAAAAGGTTTTAAGCAATGCTAAATTCATTTTAGTACAGAGCAATATACTACATTGCACCTGTCTGACTCTCCTAAAACTGAACAAAACCTACCACAACAAATGTTTCTGCCCACATGTTGAGAGACAAGCACTGATTTTATACACATGACGTGGTCCTGTAGGATCATAGACGAAAATTGGAATCAGGTTGCATCCAAGTTGCACCTCATCATGGGAACTACTACACAATTATCAATTAATCAAACCCTGTTCAAAATAATTCCTGTGACCAAAGGTAGTAAAATGACACAAATTTGTAGCCTTGGGCATGCACCTTGCAAAGACCGAAGAAAGAAGCTTGTGAATATGATTTTGAGGAGAGGGCACTAGCGGAGGATCCAAAATCAGGGCCACCAGAATAGATGAAAATGCTGAAGAAGACATAGAGAAGTGGGTGGAAATGATTAGAAAACTGATAGCGCTCATTGATGGTAGATCATCATGAGACTAGGAAGGACACAGTACTGATAGACAGGTGAAAAACAGACAACTAATAGAGGAGAAACCAATGCATGGCTTAGGAAATATTAAGACAGATTAAGGGGCTAATTACGAGTCTGGCAGTCCATGGACCGCTAGAAGACTGCTAGACTCATGGGGCGTGGTGGCGGCGGTCTTCCGACCACCCTATTACAACTAGGGCAGTCGGGCTGCCCTGGGACCTTCGCAACTGCCAGGGATCAGAGAGCGGTCTTGAGGCCGCAATATACTTGGCAGGACCACCGCGGTCCCGCCAAGCATATTACGAGTTTCTTCTCCGCCACGGTTTTCATGGCGGTTCCACCCCATGTACAACCATGGTGGAGAGGAAACAAAGGGGGCCCTACAGGGTCCTCTTGTGCCTCTGGGCCTTGGGATGCATGCAGGGGGGCACATGGTGCGGCCCCCTGTCTGCATGCACCTCAGTACCTGCACAGCATGGACTGCAGCAGTCCATGCCATGCAGGTACTGATTTTGACGTTCCCATTGAGGTGCCTTTTTCATAGGCACCGCCCAGGGAATGCCATAGAATCGCCTACCAGAGCAGGAGAAAACTCCTAATCAGGTGGGGGGTTCAACCACGGGTTTGGCGGTGCAGGAGCAGTGCGGCCCTGCTTCCACACCGCAAACTTGTAATCAGGCCCTAAATGTTGACTCATGTCTGAGATCATTATTTATGGAAATAGTCTTTACCCATGTAAAATGAAAACTGCCAGCAGTGAATGCGCTAAAAGCCCTGTGCGGACTTATATATATATGAGAAAATGACAAATAAAGACTATTAAAAAAGTTGCCCCTTTGGCTCATAAGTAGTCACCTTTGTTATTGTCCTAGTTGGGTATATTGGATACAATTAAAATGATGAATCTTAAATATATTAGTTTTCCTTTGTGGAAGTTGCTGATAAGAATACCTAAAATATTGTAAAATGATTCAACGTTTGTTATTTACATTTTTACAGACTGGAAAAGAGAGAGAATTTCTTTAGAAAATCTAAGGAAATCATAGGCTAATGGAGAAGTCAAATTTCTGAATCTTTTTAGATATCATTCTGCATTTGGTTTGGAATATTGCATCATAAAATATGAAAATTAGAGGGTAGGTTTGGCAGGATTTGGAAAATTCTGGCTTATATCCCTTTTCCTTTAAAAAAAAATCATACATACAACACAAAGACACAGATTTTTGTCATCACGGATATTCATTCTTGTTTTCCTGGAAAACATCTTGTCGTAGATTATCTTTCTGAAGAACAATTATTATGTCTCCTACATGGTGCAATAATATCAAGGTTTATAACAAAGTTATATTTTGGAAGGAATGGAGATCAATAGGTATTGACTGGGTCTCTCAACTGGTTCAGGAAACGACGATACATTTATTTCAAGACTTTATAAGCAATTTTATGATCTTCCTGATGCTTGCTTTAATCAGTATAACAGCTGATAACTTCTTTATGAGAAGTTTTAGAAACTGATTTTATAATATGCAATGATTCACATACCTCTTCTAATAGTGCACAACATTTTTAATTACAAATGAGTGTATGTCCCATATAGAAACTATTTAAGAACCTTGGTGGGAGTAGAGAAGAATAACTAGTAGAGTTAAAGTTGGAAGAGGATATAAATTGTGTACTGTGATTTAAATCCTGGTATAAAATATGGTCAAATCTTTGATTTTCATATCCAGGGTAAATTAGTTGATTTATTATTAGCTACTGTATTAAATGTCATTACTTCTAACTGGACAAATATGCAAAATATCTCATTCGAAGTTTAGGGGAATGTTGTATGCCATATTTGTAAATTGGACAGGGTAAATATTGCATCAGTACAACTTGCTATAAAGTGTAATATAATAAGTAAGGTTCCCGGTTTTATGGGATTATTTTTTTTACATTTCCGTCTGTATTTATCCATATTTATTTTTTGTCAACTTTATCTGTATTTATCCATATTTATTATGGGTTTTTTGAAGGAAAAAAGCTGAAACTGGTATATTTCCGCATTTATTTAACCAATAAATATGCAGTCACGCTTGAATGCCATCCAGGTTTCAGTGATAACACCTGCAGAAGATAAATCAATGCACTTATATGAAAATTTGCACATTTCAGTCTCAGCCTTGTGCATATCTACTGCTGTTTAAGCCTCTTTACTAAAATCCCTTACCTATCAATCCACACAGTTATTGGCCTGGCAGTCATGGCAAAGTGTATTTAGAATCACTCAAAAGCACCCAATTTCCGTTTTTATCCACATTTAAAAATAAATACAGACAAGAAAATAAATGTTTTTCTGTCTGTATTTAACTGTAAAAATCAGTAAAAACGGAAAACAGGGAGCCTCAATAATAAGGTTACCCTTATCTTCTTTTTTCTCTGAATATTCCGGTAATATGTGTAATAATACTGAGGTTTTAAACGTCCTTAACACGTTACTTTTTATCTGTTAATTTTCTTTTCTCTTCTATTCTCCTAATTTTCATATTGTTGCTAAACATTGAAAAAATAATAGGGAATGATTTTTTTGTATTACTAACTTGCAATTTTTCGTTTGTGAATTAATATAGGTAGAATGTTTTTGTATAGATGTTTATGGACTAGTTTTGTTTTACTTGTAGCTTTGAATAGTTCCTTCATTTGTGTTGTGTAATATTTTTTCCAGCTTATGGGCTATTGTATTTTATAAACACACAAAAATCTCCACGAGCCTCTGTAAAGTCACCAGCTAATCCTCACTCTTAGGAATGGACAATCCAAAACTGCCACATTCTGAACGCTTTAAAAATCTCATGGTTGTATGTTGACCACCAGATATTGATGTGGCATATCTCCTTTGTGATAAAACCAATTTTCTTGTCATTAGAAGTACAATTAAAGCAGACCATATAAACCTGATCAATAAATCTGAGCAGAGCACTTCAACTTGGTCCACTTCAACATTGCCTCGCAGAACATCTTTTCTAGTTCAAGGCACCCAGCCTTTTTCAGATAGCAGTGCACCATTCAGGTCAGTCTTCTTAATTCCTTTTCAACTGAAGCAAGGTTAATGTCTTCTGCTTCCAGCTTTACGCAGAGTGCGAAATCTGAATTATTCGGGCTAAAAAGCAACTGAACACCTTGCAATTATTTTGTATATATAGTCTGTCTGCATGTTTTTTGTCATTTTGGCCTCTATATCTTTATCACGATCACCGTGGGTTTACACTGAGCACTCTCAAATAAGTTTATTTTTTATATTTGTCTATGTTCTTTAAACAAACTTTGATACATGTTTCTACATGATTTTGACTATCTACACTGCTGTTATTTTCCATTATTTGCCTTATGATGCATTATTATATCATAATACTCACTAAGGGCCCGATTCACAGAACTAACTTAAGACAAAATCCTAAACTTACTACCATTTTGGTATTCACAGAAGGCACTTACTCATTTTGGTATTCACAGAAGGCACTTACTCATTTTGGTATTCACAGAAGGCACTTACTCATTGATGAGTAAGTGCCTTCTGTGAATACCAAAATGAGTAAGTTACTCAAAATGAGTCACTAATAATATTGCATCATTTCTGAAGAGCATGATTCATTATAGAAAACGAATTGAGATTGGACTTTGCTAGGAACTTTTCTGGTGAGACTTATATTCTTTGTCTTAATAAATTATTAATTACATGTAAGGTTGTTGTAATGAAATCATGATATTAAATAGTTAGGTTACTTAAATGAACTGGAAATTAAATTGTTGATGCTAGATGTTTTTAGTCTAAATAGATTTTAGATAAAGTTTAAAAAAAAAATGTATGTGTATAATGTAATTTGGATGTTTTTTAAGTATGGCCATTTTTTAATGATTCGTATTAATTTGTATGTAAGCTTTTATGATTTTTTGTACTAAAAATCGAATAAAGCTTTTTTGAATTTGAATTTGAATTTGAGTAAGTTACTCAAAATGAGTGAGTTACTCATTTTGGTATTCACAGAAGGCACTTACTCATCAATGAGTAAGTGCCTTCTGTGAATACCAAAATGAGTAAGTTACTCAAAATGAGTAAGTTAATCAAAATGAGTAAGTTACTCATTTAAGTGCCTTCTGTGAATACCAAAATGAGTAAGTGCCTTCTGTGAATACCAAAATGGTAGTAAGTTTAGGATTTTGTCTTAAGTTAGTTCTGTGAATCGGGCCCTAAATGTCTCCAAAGTGAGACCTTTATTGGACACTGCTGCTGTATATATTTGTGACCCTATTCCATTCAAGGTCTACAGGTTACTCTTATGATTTTGTTTTTGCTGAGCTTTAAGCTAAGCATTACAACGAGGCTGCATATTGATAGCAAAGGTAGACACATCTGGAGTACAGTACACCAGTCGAGGTCCGTGTAGGAGTGCCGGCCGGGCGGTGACGTGGGGCGGGGGAGGGGCAGGGTCACCGTCCGGCCGGAACTCCTACACGGACCGCGACTGCAGTACACCTCAACAAAAACGTCACTTCTGTCACAGCTAAGATTGAAAGCCAACTACTTAGGCAAACCTCTCAATAAACCCATTGCTCAGGGACTGAATACTCCACTTCAATGCACGCTTACACTTAAGGTATAATGGTTGACCAAAAGGTTCCCATATGGGACATGTCTGTGCTACATAAATACTAATTTGAGAAACAATTATTTCAATAAAATGCTAGGATCATAATTCTATCACTACCTTGTGCTGAAGCAATTCAGTAATTCAACTTCAAAAGTCATGAAATGAGTATTTAAAATATTGATAAGGTCGTTGGTGTGGCCATCTAGTCCACTGAATGGTAACTTTTGAATAGTCATCACCTCTTACAAACTGTCCTTAATCCACAGTATGTGAAGCACACCAGATTAACACCTGAAGTTTTTTTAAATATACATAACAGAGATTGGTGAGCATGTTTCCCAACAACTTGCACACACATGCAAGAGCACTGGAATTATGCATCCATGGAGCACAAAATTATGCACCAGTTTAAACTAAACTGTTTTGCATTCAAAACACTAATTATGTGAGTAAAGGCAATTTAAGCATCATGTTCTATGGCAGTGTTATCTAGTTTTTATAACATTTTAGCAGGTTTAGGTAATAATTGTATTTGCTTTGTTAGAGTAACTTTAAATATTGTGTGTGTCAAAACATTACTTTTAAACTGCCATACATTAGATCTTTGGTCAAGAATCAATTACCATCCAGGAGAGAACTCTGTCCTGCATTACAGAGTAAGCGATCTTCTCAGCTATTGATATTAGATCAATTCCAAAGAATGTGTGGAGTACTGAGGACTACTATTAGGTGACTGAAATGCCGCCGCCAGGCCGTAGAGCCCCTGTCACTGCTACACTACTCAAAGAGATCTGCAGAAGGTTTTTGCACTATGGGATAAACTTGAAATTGGGTGGACAGCCCACTGGCTGCTAAATCAGAGGGAGTCTTGGGCAATGCTCCCCTGGCAGATGACCACCTGCACAATTTAGATAGCCCCACCTACCTGGTCGGGCTCTTTAAGCCTAAATTGAAACCGCGAGTGCAGCTACTTCACAACAGGCTGAGGAAAATGCCGAACGTGGTGCCATGTTGCTTTGGCACACTCTGAATTTTTGTTTATTTTTCAAAAACAAACAATCGGTCACCTTGATGCACTGACTGACTGACTGAGTATTTGTAAAGCGCACTATTGCCGAGGCGTCTTGGCGCTGAGGTATGTGCAAAACTGGAACAGCTAACAGATTTAGAGTTGGGTAAAAAGCCATGTTTTTATATCTTTCCTGAAAAGCGTCCTGCTGGACTGAAGTCGTAGTTGTACTGGCAGGGAATTCCATAACTTCGCTGCTTGGAATGAGAAGGGTTTTCCTCCCCACCTTACTCTTTTTATCTTGGGGAGGTGTACCAGTCCAGTATCAGTAGATCTTAGGCAGCGTGATGGTGAGTAGCGAGGAAATAAAGATTGTAAATCCTTTGCCCCTCCTCCATATAGGGCTTTATGCACTAAGCAAAGAGCCTCAAAATCCACCCGCCATCTTACTGGAAGCCAGTGAAGTTGCTTTATGCTAGCGGATGTAGGATGGTGTTTGGGTAAGTTAAGCAAAACTCGCGCTGCCGCATTTTGGAGTGACTGAAGTTTAGAGAACTGACTTACGCCTGCTCCCAGGTAAAGAGCATTGCAATAGTCTACTCTCAATAGAACTAAAGCTCCAACCACCGTTTTCCTCAAAGAGAAAGGTATGAAAGGAAGGATCTTCCGTAGGACTTTCAGCGTAAAAAAACAGGCTGAGGACACTTGATTTATCTGAGGGGCAAGCGTTAGATCTTTGTCGATCATGAAGCCTAGGTTCCTAGCCTTAGACACCGGAGCCGGGCATGTTCCGGCTTCAGAAGGCCACCATGATTGGCTCCAAACCGATGGTTTCTGACCGAACTCTACAACCTCAGTTTTTTCCGTATTGAGTTTTAAAAAGTTGATGTTCATCCAGGACATCAGTGCTGTGAGGCAGTTGCGAAACCGTTCAGCTGTCGTGTCCACACTTTGCGTTACGGACACCACTAGCTGGGTGTCATCCGCGTACGACACAAGCATAAGACCATGGCTTTTTATTAATCTGGCTAACGGGGCAACGTATATGTTAAACATAGTCGGGGACAAGGCCGAACCCTGGGGAACTCCACCTGGGAGCGTGAACATTTCAGACTGAAGTCCATTCCAGTGAATTAATTGTTCCCTGGATGACAAAAATGATGTTAGTAGGGCTAAGGCTTTACCACTAATACCAGCAGCCTGCAGCCTTTGTACTAATACCGCATGATTTACGGTGTTGAAGGCTGCGGTAAGATCAAGCAATATGAGGGCGGCCCTCCCACCTCTGTCCATCACCTTGCGGATCTCTTCTGTCGCCATGACCAGGGCTGACTCAGTGGAGTGCCGAGATCTAAAGCCATGCTGAGTTGAGTCAAGGATGTTATTTAGATCCAGATATGCCGTTAATTCAGAGTTCATAGCTTTCTCCAAAATTTTGGAGGGTAAAGGTAGGCAGGAGATCGGGCGGTAGTTTTTAGTCTCTAAGGGATCAAGCGTGTTTTTTTTTAGTAAAGGTCGGATACAAGCCTTTTTCCAGCTCAGAGGAAAGACCCCAGAGCTGGTGATTTGATTTAATAACGGGGTCAGGGATGCGCTGATCTCCTCTGGCGCCAGATGTAAGATGTGTGGGGGCAGGGATCCAGTGGAGACCCAGATTTAGTCTGAGCAGTATGTCTACCACTTTTTCTTCTCCCAATGCGGAGAACCGAGGTAGACTACATTGGGATACCTTATCTTCCTGTCCCTCCAGGCGGTTCCTCCCACGCACTTCTGCTGTGTTCAGGAGATCATTGCACAGGGAGTTCTCTCCCTGTGTGATGGGACCACTGATTGAATTCCTTGGCCACAATGGCGGCCCAAGGCATGGGAATCTAGTGGCGATCAGCCTGCCTTAAAGACGAGCAACTGTGACTATGGTCTGGTTGTTTAATGGTAGATGGGTCATCAGTTCAAGTGTTTCCAACAGCGAAGCCAGCTGCGGCTCCACCATTGGAAACTCAGCAGCTCAACTGCCTCTATGGGATGAGGGAACTGCTATTTTGGCAGGGCGGGTCAACCACCAATTTAACACGAATGAATTAGAAATGAATGTATATACTCAAAGGATATAATTAATTGAAGTAACAAAATAAACAAACATATCTGAAAGTTATGGTGAGGTAACTTATTAAAATGTATTTAAAATGTATTGAAATACTTATAAACGTTAAGATTAGGTTGTGACTTTAAATGCAATAATTTTAAATACATTCAGAGGTTAAAAACAAAAAGAACCGAGTTACACTTATAATTAAGAAAAATATGTTTTAAAAATGTGATTTAAACATTTAGGCATAGACTATGGTCGAAGTAGTGGTAAATGTAGTGGCACAATTAATACAAAGCTTATCTGTGTGATGTTTCCGTAGCAGAATGAGTGCCTGTGATGTAGTGGAGGTCGATGTAGAAACAAACAAGCCTATTAACTTTCATTGCAAAATAACGTGCTTGCACTCCAGCTCAATAATGATCTTGTGCAGCTTGAGGAAAAGGTTTATATATAATGGAAATTACTTTTCTCTTCTGAGAAAACAAATGCCATTTCTTCTTCATTTGGTCAGATCTAGACAAATGGGGGGTCCCGTGACCGTCAAATATATTTGTATCCATATAAATCCATATAAATGTAACTTAATCTAGGAGCACTTTCAAGAAACCACAACGCGAGTCATGTCATGACGCTGTGCCGTTTGGTAATATTGCTCGCGCCAGCATCCGTGCAGCAGTCAGTCGTAAATGCAGACATCGGCCAGAAAGAATTCTATGACCTCATTTGCAAAGATTGAGACATTGTAGCCGTCGTTTGCATGTAGTCATCACCATAAAACACTGGCAATTAGAGGAGCGTGTGAGTGCTTTTGGCAGGCTTGAAGCACTGATGAGCGAACCAGGAAGAGAACAAATGCAATTGCACTTCACTAATGGATTATTATATGGACACATGTAATCCCACGTGGTCTGAAAAAGCAGTCGAAAAAATTGATTTGGCTTCGATCTGAGGCAGCACTCAAAGTACAACATGAATCCCTGGTATAAAATACAACCCAAACGCTGAAGCAAAAGAAGCTTTTTAAACACTTTAAAACAACTATGCCAGATGCAGATCTGCTCACCGTTATTATGATATATAAATAATGAACAATGGGATCAGGGAATATGCATAAAATCTCGTACAGCACCATTTTTTGTGCAGTACCTGCTGCCACAATTGTGCGGCTTCACAGCACTGTGACCTGTGAATGAGAGGTGTCCCAGTTCTCCAACTGTGTAGGATTCAATTTATTAACTTCAGATGGATGAAATATTGAATACACCCTGCTTAGATTGAAACCTATGACCTGCATATTGGAAAGGGTTTTTTTAATAAACATTTATTGATGACCTAAAATGGTACATTGCAATGACATGTAAGACAATGAATTACAAACGCACAAACCATGCGTCTTGTTTGGTCTGCTATCCCATAATGTTCATTCGACTCCTCAGTTCACAAATTCAATGCCATACTTGAAGACTGAAGCAGAAGGGCACAACGGATTAGAGCATAGTTGCATTGCCCCAGTACATTATACTTATAACAAATATAGTTCAGTCTGACAGTAGAATAGGTGGTCAAACCCTAGTTCCCCAACACTTGTGACAACTACTTGCATACAATCTACCACTGAAATTGACAGATATTTTCCTGCCAATATCCACACTGAGTATCGCAAGTTTGCAGCAACACAAATCTTTTATTTTACTGTGGCCTTGGGGTTGGAGGGTCCCTCAGAGACCATTTGAAGAGGGCTAGGGTACCCGTACACCCCCCCTTCATATTTGTTTTTGCTTTTATTTTTAGGACAGGGAGACCGAGCCCCAGCTTCGTAGAATGGTGGCCACAAGATTTCTCTGCATGTTGCGGCCAGTCAATCCAGCCCTGGGTTCCGCAGGACCGGTCTCGCTCCCATGGATCCAGCCAATCAGTATGCTTCATTATATGTTTAGTATCTCGGTACTCCCTGTGTAGTACCGCAAGTCTGCAGTAATGCCAATTTTTTGTTGGGGCCGAAGGTCAGGCTATCCCTACCCTGCCCATGTATATGTTGTTATGTTTTTTTTATCAGGTCATGGGGACCGAGCCCCCGAGTCCTAAAATGGTGGCTGCATCATTTCACTTCATGTTGGGGCCAGCCAATCACAGCCCTCAATTCCATTGGGCCCTTCATGGTCCTGCGGATCCAGTCAATCAGTATGCTTCATTTGCCGTTTAGTACCTCGGTACTCCCTCGGTAATACCGAGTCGCAAGATATCTATACATTTTGAAGCTTCATTTCTCTAAAACAGCATAATGGATTTAAACCAAAATCACAAATAGCATGCTTTCTGAGTAAAGA
The DNA here is from genome assembly GCA_963921515.1 of Calotriton arnoldi. Lineage (NCBI taxonomy): Eukaryota > Metazoa > Chordata > Amphibia > Caudata > Salamandridae > Calotriton > Calotriton arnoldi. Next base: position 778,635 of record CAWUFW010006541.1, read on the forward strand.
TCTAGCTTTCTGCCAAATTTGGTGTAATTCAGTTCAGCTGTTTTGGCTATAGTGTTGTCTAAAGTTATTATGGGAAATTGCATGGGGAAAAGGTGTTTTGGGCCCCCCATTTTCTCGGCCCCTGCTTGACAGATCACCCCGAAGCTTCCCAGGAAGGAGCTGATATGGCTGATTTTTTTTTAGAAAGTTTAGTGAAGATTCGTCAAACAGCCAAAGTTGGTTGAATGGAATTACACCACAGTGTGCTTCTTATGATTTCATGTAAATCCATTCAGCACTTTTTTGAGAAATTATTATTTAAAGAGGGGTTTGGGTTGGGCATGAAGGGTTTTACCCTCAGAACAATTTAGAGATATCTGGATAGTTGGTGTCCAGATATGCTTTGAATGACCCATTTGCAATGGACTGGTTGATCCTGATTGGCTGGCCACAACTTGGAGAACATGTTGTGCCAACCATTACAGGATGATTCCTGACATTTCAAGGAAAAAAATGTACTCCTGTGAGCCGAGGAGCTCCTTTTATTTTATTAATAAAAGTAGAGTGGTGGCATTCACTCTTATCCCCAGGGAGGTAGCGGTCTCCAAGGAGAAGAGCGAGTCCTGAAGAGAAATGAATGGGAAGCAAAGTGCTAAGGAGAATGGATAGGGGGCAAGGAAGCAGGGCCGGCTTGGGAACTCAAAGCAATTTTGTCGGACCAGTCCCTGGGGGTGGGCGTGCAAGTGTGAAGCACTGCTGCTTTTGTTACTAGGGGATCGATATTGCACCACCGCTGCAAAACCAGCCCCCAGTAACAAAACCAGCCCCCACCACTGCAAAACCGGCCCCACCCTTCCAGCCTTCTGGGGACATGCCCGATGCCCGGTACGGCCAGTCCAGCCCTGCAAGGAAGTGTATTGTGGGTGTAGGATGAGGGACAGAGGATTAACTACTGAGTGGTGTAGGATAGAGGAGCTTTTGACTACGTGGTTCAGAGGTGGGGAAGAAGCCAAGAAGGAGTGAGGAAGGGAAGTGTGATAAGAGAATAAGGGGAGATGAAAGACTGATTGGTGAAAATCACATATTTCTTTTGAATTCCTCTGAACCATTTTTTTCCTATCTTGTTGCTGTGCACAGGCCATCATAGGGAAGGCGAGAAATCAATAGAGAGGCCCAGAGACAGAGAAAGAGCAAGAAAGACACCTTGAACGGTGATAGGATAAGAGACACACACAGGGAGATCTTGTGACACCAAGAGTAATAGTGAGTGAGAGAAACACAGTATTGCTTTAAGTAAATAACTTAGAATGTCAATGCACAGGGCCAGTGGTTGTCGGCTGTGGTTGCCTGAGGTTTATATATTGCTAACTTGTACACAAACGTAAACCAAACGGCGGCTGACCAAGGCTCAGCACCTCAAACCCAGTTTATGAGAAGATTAGTATTCTGTGCAGTCTCTTCCAGAGCCTGCCGCTGTTAGGCTCTTCTGATTTATGTTATGTCATATGTATGTTTCAGCCCTGATGAAGTTCCGTCATTGGAACGAAACGCATTGGCTGAAGGCCATTTTACGATTCTGAATTACAATAAAGAAGACAATTGGACTCATTTGGATGTTTGGGACTCTTTCTCTGGTGCACCTTCCTATTTCGTAAAAAATATTGCTAACTTGTATCGATCTTTATGTGGCTAGAAAATTACCTCAAAGCTTTGAGTACAGGGAGAGAGGCAGGAGAAGCAGAAAAGAGGGAGCAAGAGAGGAAAGGAGAAGAAAAGTTAAAAAGGATCAGAAAGGAGACTTGCAGATGGAGTGGTCTTCCCCAATACAAGAACCAGTGCTTCATAGGTAACCGGCATTAGGCCTCTGACCAACAAGTAGGCAGGGAAGGTAAAGGGACACTAATGTGGAAACGAAGAGTGCGGGTGACAGAGATTTAGAACTTATTGCACTGTTCAAGATGTGCAATGACAGGCAGAGAGAGCCGCTGAGATTTTAGAGACTATCCATCATTGCAGAGTGTCAGCATTATAACCTCTAATGACATTACAATTTATTGAATACCTGAAACTGAAGAGAGATGGGGGGAAGAGAGCTGGCCTGCTGGAAGGACAGAGGCAATCAGGGTTAGAAATGTCAGGTCTAAGGACGTTTATGGCGAGAAGGTAAGGTTAGTAGGAGGGCTGTGCTTGAAATAGAAAATATATGTATGAACGTGCAAGTTATATCCCCTAGTTATTACTTGCACAATCCCCCCCCAAAAGAGGGTACGTCAGAATTGTTTTTACAAGTTCTACTTAATATATAGTTGTCATATTAAGCAGAACTTGTCCCCATCTTGAGATGCCCGCCATTGGCCTGTATTAGTACTAGATATATAGATAGGGTTGTGGAAGTATTGTGTCCTTATTAATGGGATGTGCCCTTTAGTCGACGTGCCATTTATACAGCATATGGACTCACTTAATTGTAGAAGGATTGAGCTACAATACATTACTACATGTGGCCACATATAATTAACGCGTATTTGGTTTCTGGTATACTTTCATATTTTGTGAATTTACTTACAGACTGGGAATTTGAGTTTTTTGTTTTTATTGTTAGGACACATTATTGTGCCTTGTCCTTACCCGCATGCTTATACCAATCACCCACATGTCGGTTTTGGTTCTAATGGACATTTAATTCCTTTTACTATATATAAATAAGATGGCAGCTAGAGCCGCTAGTGTGTTACAGCACGGCTGGCACGTTCAGTCTATTTTGACGTCATTACGTACTGTCATCATGCCGCATGTGCACTATAATGCGGAAGGGACATGGCGTATATTCTTGAATCCCGCTACCTTTTTGCAGAAGGGTTGTGTTAAAACTAATTACCACATGTGGTCACATATATTTAATGCATAATTTGTTTTTTGGTATGTTTTTATATTTTGGGAATTTATTTACAGATTGGGGATATGAGTATTTTGCACTCAAAATTTTTGACATATTATGGTGCCTTGTCCTTACCCGTGTACTTATACCGATTGGACATATGTCGGTTTCGTTTTTTATGCACATGTAATTCCTTTTACTATGTATAACATAAGATGGCGGCCAGAGCCACTAGTGTTGCATAGCACGGCTGGCACGTTCAGATTACTTTGACACCATGACGTACTGTCATCACGCCGCATGCGCATTATAATGCGGAAGCGACTTGGCGCATATTTTTGAATCCCGCTATTGCACGGACCTATGCGTGCAGACAGACAGTCTTATTAAGGTAAGAGGTTTGGGGTCTTCATCATTGGTTATTAGATCCTGATACTTATCGGAAGCCTTTGTGAGATTCAGGCTTCCGGGTTACCGTTGAGGATACGTTTACTTTATATCTGCGAGTGTGCCTTTACGTGTCGGCACAATGCTTTGGTTACTGTCACGCATGAGTAGGGGGCGTAGTATAGATACAGATTATTAGATGCATATTATGATATCCCTATATGGGTGCTATGTTTTGGCATGAGGCATTTTATTTGCTATTTCCTTGATATAAATTGAGTAAGATTCATTGTTTATGATGTAGGAATACTGGGTTGCTTATTAGGATGTCTCCCAAAGAGATTTGGGACTTTTTCGATCGTGATCATGACTATTGTGATTGTTTTTATCTTACGGCTTACTGACTTTTTTGTTTAAAAAGATTTACATAGGTTTTAGGTTTTAAAAATGTTACCTTAGGAAATAACCTTTGCTATTGGCAAGTTACCTTTATATACATATACACATATATTTTTGTTTTACAATAGGACTTTGGATTTTGATTCAATCGTACCCGCATATTGGGGCATCTGCTACTACATAGCATACACTATTGGAGATATTCCCTCCCCTTTGAATATTAAGGTAAGACTTTATCATTGGCATTCCTTTAGACAACTGTGGGAATTATCTTTTGAATAAGGGTTAATTAGTCCCAATGGTGATTTTTGATATATGGTATATCTTTCTTTATATTAGAAAATTGGATTATTGTACCATTGGCCGTTTGTTCAGTTGCTTGATCCGGAACGACTTTACAATAAATAGGGTATGATATCCCTTATGTTGCAAACCAAGGTGAGTTCACAATACGCCTCTGACCATAGTACATACTCTCTCGGGAAGGTGTTGTTTTTTTCACTGATTCCCCCTTTTTTTATTATCTCTATTTTTCACATGGTACTTTATTGCTGTTGCCTTTTATTTATCATTTTTCGTAACTGTGCAATTATATCCTTGATAGGGGTTATGGAGAATGACCCCTCAAAGGCTGAATCCATACTTTTTGGGGTTTTATCTCATGATAGGATATTATTAGTTGTTTCCTATTTCTGGACTAGACTTGGGCGCTAAAGGCAGGTCATAATAGGACATTTCTTCTCACTTCTTTAATGTCTTCTCCCTTCTTTTCCTTTATAATACATTTTCTTGTATAGTATCTTTTTATATAAGATACTTTTTCATATAAAGAATTCTTTATGAAAACTTTTTTAGTAGAGATTCCTTTGGGATATATATATTTTTTGTAAAATTGTTTAGGATTGCTTCGATTAATTATATATACACTCTTGATAATATTGATATAGGAATTATTATAGTATATATATATATGTTTTTAGCTTATTGTCATGTCAATATATATGTGCCTAAAAGTATATTTATGTTGTCGGGGTGAATTGTCTAATATATGTTAGTGAATATGTATTTGTTCATATTTATATTTTTTCTTTTTCTTTTTTTGCGCCATTATTATTGTATGTGTTATTTATGTTGCGAAGTGTTTTAAATGTAAGATTGTCATTGTTTTTGTTTCATGTATTGATTTATGTTATGTCATATGTATGTTTCAGCCCTGATGAAGTTCCGTCATTGGAACGAAACGCATTGGCTGAAGGCCATTTTACGATTCTGAATTACAATAAAGAAGACAATTGGACTCATTTGGATGTTTGGGACTCTTTCTCTGGTGCACCTTCCTATTTCGTAAAAAATATTGCTAACTTGTATCGATCTTTATGTGGCTAGAAAATTACCTCAAAGCTTTGAGTACAGGGAGAGAGGCAGGAGAAGCAGAAAAGAGGGAGCAAGAGAGGAAAGGAGAAGAAAAGTTAAAAAGGATCAGAAAGGAGACTTGCAGATGGAGTGGTCTTCCCCAATACAAGAACCAGTGCTTCATAGGTAACCGGCATTAGGCCTCTGACCAACAAGTAGGCAGGGAAGGTAAAGGGACACTAATGTGGAAGCGAAGAGTGCGGGTGACAGAGATTTAGAACTTATTGCACTGTTCAAGATGTGCAATGACAGGCAGAGAGAGCCGCTGAGATTTTAGAGACTATCCATCATTGCAGAGTGTCAGCATTATAACCTCTAATGACATTACAATTTATTGAATACCTGAAACTGAAGAGAGATGGGGGGAAGAGAGCTGGCCTGCTGGAAGGACAGAGGCAATCAGGGTTAGAAATGTCAGGTCTAAGGACGTTTATGGCGAGAAGGTAAGGTTAGTAGGAGGGCTGTGCTTGAAATAGAAAATATATGTATGAACGTGCAAGTTATATCCCCTAGTTGTTACTTGCACAATTCCCCCAAAAGAGGGTACGTCAGAATTGTTTTTATATGTTGCACAGTATAACTCATTTTATTGTGATGTGACAGTTTTTAGATGATTCTGTTGCTCTATTATGGAGCTACTAGTTTATTACTCCTTGTCTATAAGTTGACGTTTTTGTAGTACTGTATATGTTTTAATTATTTAATTTTTATTTTGCTGCTTGGTCAGCGATGATGTGGGAACCTTTATTGGCATTCTTGCCGAAATCTAGTTTTATTGATTGATTGAAATAGAAAATACCAAGTGCATGTGTTTACTGTCTTGGAGTACCCTCTTCCTTCTCGGAAGAGCCAGCCCTCTTCCTCTGAAAATCAGCTAAGGTTTATTGGTCCCATCTTTTTAGCCCACTTTCCAGCAAACTGAAACATGGTAGACGCTAGTATGTTTGCAACTCTTTTTTTCTCACACGGATTACCTGTTTATCCCAAACCTTTTTCATATATTTTTCTTACTCAGCCTCATTACTCCAGTTAGAAACCAGTTTATGCTTTACCATTTTAGGAAATGTGTTATGAAACTGCATTTGAGTCATCATTGCCATCATTGAAAACAGTTGTGAACATTCCACAGACTTACGATGTTCTTCATGCACTGCTGGGACATTTTTTCACAAAAGGTGTTACTATTTTATATTTTGCTCTCATCAGTACTCATGGTTATGTTTCAAGTTGGGGTATCTTATTTTGCTATGGCAGTACCATAGATGCTCACACTCTTTTTTTCCCAAACAAAATGTATTGAAGTTTTTGAACAACAAAAGAGCATATACAGTGCATTTACGGCCATACAGTTCGTTCCAGACCAACACAATCATATGTAGTATACATCCTTTGGGAACAGTTGGATCAATATATACCATTATGAATATAATCAAACAATATATGAGCTCCATGTAGGCAATCAGGAGAAACAATATGAAAATTTGAACAAAGGCAAACTTCACTTAGAACTTCCACCCTCCCTCCCTAATCTCAGCCTACCATCAGCTGTGCACAACGCTTGAAGACAATAATGGAAAAAGTGGGATTGGCATGGGCTACAGTAGGAGTTAGAAAATAAATGACTTGATACAATGAACAAAAACATCCGATTTGAAAGTCAGGTGACAGGCGGTACAGTGAAAGATATATTATACCACTAGTGTCTATTGTTCAACATCCTCTTGGGACTTAAAGGTGTTTAGTAGGTCATCCCATACTGAGGCAATGGGCTGTTTCCAGAGACCACGATATTTTTCTCTGCGTAGTGCATAACCTTCCGCCATACCACAATGTATAACCTCATCTCGCCAGCTGGACGTGAGGGGGGCACGAGGTGACTTCCAGCATCTGGTGATCTGACACTTGGATAAAAGAAGTGCCAAGTTCACAAACCACACCATGGTTTTAGAATTTGTGGGACATGGATACAAACCCAGGAGACAGTGTTCTACAGTATTCCATTGGGTAACGCCCAAAAGTGCAGAAAGAGCATTATATACATCTGCCAAATAAGACGTCAAAGAAGGGTTTGTCATAACATATGTAACAAATCGGCAGAGTCCGCCTGGCACCTAGGGCAATTCGGAGAAGCCTCAGGAAAAAGTTTGTGAAGTTTTGATGGCGTAAAATAAGGCATGTGTAAGAGTGAAAATGGAATAAATCATGCTGGGGTATGAAGAAAGTGCATAACCCAAATCCTCTTCCCAATGCCATACTTACATATTCTTTATTCGATTTTATAATTAAAATCATAAACGACAGGTCATTAAAAACAACATACAAAATTTCAGTGCCATAATCATTCATATTTTAGAACTCTCATGAGAAAACGTACAAGAAAAAAGCAGATAAAAGGGGAGTTCAACAACTGTAAGAAAAGTAAGGCTGGTCTAACTTGATTAAAATTCAGCGGTAATAAGATTGGGCGTATAAACTTATGTTGCAGGTTACTGTATTTTGGACAAAGCATAACCACATGTAATGTATCATTAATCGATGTGTTATCACAATTGCAAAAAGGCAGATCTGAGTACTTAAAACAGCCATGATTAAAAGGGACCAATCGGGGAAATAAATGTAATCTAAAATAGGTCAGCAGTCCGTGTTGGTAGCGAGACATGTTCCAGGTCAAATATGTCTCGATATTGCTAACTGTTTTAACCAATATTGCGTGTTGCATACAGTGTTTTGCTAAAGCGACATCCTCGCGCTCTGAGGTCAACTTGTCCCTAAAAGCGGTTTCAACCCATTTTCCGTCAGCACGAGTATGTTTGAGGTGTTAGCAAACATATCCGGCCGCCCTATGGCCCGCAAACTCTTCCCAATGGGCTTGTAAAGGTGCCAAGGAGGTGTGTAAGTGTGTACGGAACCTTTTGTATAACCACTTACCCAGATGTCTGCCAGTGCCCATCTCATATACAGCCTCAACAAAGGAGTCTATATCTGGTTCTGACCCTGTCTGTGTCCAATGTGTACGAATAAAATGGGACATATTGGCAAGTGTCAAGAAAAGTCAGTTTGACAAACCATGGATCTAAGTAAAATCTTGGTGCAACATCAAGACACCCTCTGCAAACATGTCCCCCATCGATGTAATCCCTGCTGCTACGCACGGCTCCAATCTAACCGACATGAGTAGTCCTACAGGTGTGGGTAGACCCTGTAATGGTATGTTAGGGGCGTAATGCAGGGAGGGGGCGTTGGTGTATTTGGGAGCGTATTTACAGTATGTGAGCGCATTACTGAGCAACACCGGTAGGTGAGGAGGTCATTCTACTCCTGGCAACAGTAATGTATGCAGTGTGCCAAGTCGTACCAAGGTGTATAGCCAATTTCGGTCAAGAGAAGGCCCTTCATCCAATAGGATAACCATTGCAATTGCCCTACAAAACTGTAAACTTTGAAGTCTGGGGCAACTTAGCCCTCCCTCCTCAAGCAGCAACTGCAGTTTCGGGAGACCCACTCTACGATCTATCAGATCTATCAGTAATGAATTGAGTATTCTAAAGAAAGCAGTGAGGACCACTACAGGCAAATTAACAAAAAAAGACAACAAACGGGGTAACATAATTATTTTGGACAATGTTAGTCGGCACGCAACTGACAGGGGCAACGTTACCCAAAAGTTTATTTGTGAGTGAAGCAAGATGATGGCTTTATTTAAATTGCCATCTAATAAATCTGTGGTAGTTCTATAGACCTGTATACCTAAATAGTGAAACGTGTGTGGTGCCACCGGTACATGCTGTGCGTCCAAGAGCATTGTATCTCTGACAAGATTTTCTTGAAATGAGAATGCATGGGACTTAGCGTGACTGACACGGAGGCCAGATAGATCACTAAACAAATGAAGTTGGGTAAATATGAGTGCAAAGTCCATATTGAGGTCACGGACATATATTATCATGGCATTCGTGTACATGGAAATGGCGTGAAGCTGTGGCCCCTGCGGTATACCCCAATCGCCCGTCATCTGCTTGACACTCTGAGCCAGAGGCTCCATAGCTAAAACGAATAAAAGCGGAGATAGTGGGTATCCCTGCCTAGTACCACGATATATAGAGAATCCCACTCTGTGTTTGGTATTGGTGCTTTGTGTTGCTGTACAACCAACATCTTTCTAAATGTGTGTTGCATTTGCAGCTATGTGAGCATACTCAAGCATATCAAAATCAAGAATATGTGATTGGAGCTGGATCTCTGGGTTATGCTGAAATCTACTCAACAGTCAGAGTGCTGTTTATAATATTCCATTTGCTGTTGATTGTACCAGAGAATTGGCATGCAAACCTACATCCTAACAGGTCTACTGCCCCAATGTGCATTAAAATGAAAGTTAATAACGTTAAATTGCTCTCGCCCATGAGAAATTTTGACACAGGCTCTGGAGATGGCTCCATCCCAACCCAATCAAAATCTTAGCCAACCAACAAAGTTTAGGTCTAGTTTCTCATCAAAGGGAAATTTATACAGCACTTACTACCTGGTATGGGTAATAAGAACTTCACAGGCTGACAATACATGGCATCACTTAAAAGAAAACGCTGATGGTTGTCACAAAGAAGTTTTAAATACTATCATGTGACAACACCGTGCAACGGTTAAAGTCAAGGAGAGGACATGGTAGTACATCCTTTTAAAAAATCACAACAATTTTATTCAGTCTGCAAGCACTTGAAATACCAGACTTACTGACTCAAGTGCTTTCTGAATCATGCACCATTTGATTGGGATACACTTTTGGGTATGATGCACAAGGTATTACAACTGCACAACATTATTTTGCCATATTTTATGATAAATGTTAGGTACGGAAAAATGACGCAAATGCGCAAAACACAGTCACCTTGTCCTATACTTGATTACTCCCAAACACATCCATATTGCCAGCTGTGATTGGCACTTTCACAGGTATATTGATGTTCTTTAAGCAAAAGGACACCAAAACCTTACACAAGATAACATTCTTCAAAACCGCACAACACTAAATCTGCCAAAACTCATACTAACGGGTGGTTCCACAATGGTGTGGAGGGCAGAAAACAGACTGAGGTAATCAGAACTACTCAGAGTTTGAGTGGCTTGCTGTTTACACCTCTATAAAAATAAGCAAGTCCTAACTCAAGCTGAAAAGTGTATAATCATAAAACACATTTCTGAGTTAGTCAACTCTGGAAACTAGCTCTTTTGGATTATCAGGGAACATGTTAGCTCTCACAACCTCCCCTCCCACAAACAATCCCACACAGCCCACAGGCAGCACCTACGTTAAGGCTTCATGATATTTTTCAATTACAAAATCACAACCCTCTATGTCAACAACACTACGCCAGTCTCAACCTTCCCACTCCATCCCTTGGATAATTTCACCTGTCTGGGAAGCTCAATAATTTCTCCTCAATGACAGAAGAATATAAGATGCTCACATTTTGAAACCCTCTTCACTGACTACTGATGTGTAATTCTAAGATGGCACAAGTTGGACATACATGCCAATAGGCCCGATTCAGGCGAAAGACTCCCGATTTTTCAAGCCAAAAATGGGTGCATTTTGGCTGTCTCACACCTGAAATTGTCTCTGTTTCAATATATGTCAATGGGGGAAATACATTCTTCCGACAAAAAAACCCAAAAAACAACTCCGACTTCTCTCTTTCAAAATGTTGGCATGTATGGTTGGAGTGCAGACTTCCATTTTCATCACTGCTCAACTAATAACAATATTTCTTTTGGAACAACCCATCTCTCAGAGGCTCAACATATTCTCACCTTTTCACTGCTAAAAACAATACAAACTCTGATGTTTAAGCATACTACGACCTATCTTTGGTTAATCTGTGTGTCAAAGATGTCTGAAACCATAGGGCTTCCAGAGAATACCTCCTAACTGGAACAACATTGTGTACTCTGTAACTTCCAACAGAACACTACCCCAAATCGGAAACTATCCTCCAGGAAATGGAAAAAAAACTGCTCACCACAAGGGACTACGGACCAGATGAATTCCTTATCTTACTAAACCCTCGTGTAGCCTTCAATACCATCAACCACAACATTCTAAAGCACTACACTGGTTTAAATCTTTACCCTCAGTCTCACTAGTCAGATGATATTGACTGACTTTATTTTGGAACAGAATAACATCCCATGTGGGGTATTACATAGAACACAGGGTCATATTTATCAAAAATTCATGCACTGCAGCAAGTCAACGTGCTGTGCTGCGTGAAAGGGCAGAAATATGGCACATTCCTGTCCTTTCCTAGTGCTGGCGCACTCTTGGCTGCCTAGTGCCAACGCAGGCACCCTTGCGTCATGTTGCAAGTGTGCCTGCATTGCAGGCAGGATTGTTTTTGTGCAGGAAGGGAGACCTTCCTGCACAAAAACAATCCTCAGAGGCATTTTTCTCTTTCTAAGTTTTTAAATGGAACATGGCAGCTTGAACATGCTAATGTAGATAGACTGCCATTGTGCTGCTGCACTGGGCATTTGAAGTTATATGTGCACATTGACTGCAGTGGGCACTTGATGTTATTTATGTATATTATAAGGCTGCACTCGAGGACATGGTGGCCATGTACAGACGGATTACATGCAACAAAAACAAGCATTTGCAATGCAATAGGTCTCGCAATTACGCGAGTTTGAGCTATTGGCATTGTAATTGGCTATGCCTTTTATTTTGGTTATGGTTTTTAAAACATAAATAAAAGACATTGTCATTTACAAAGGCAATAGCTTAAACTTGCGTAAATGCGAGACCTATTGCATTGCAAATGCTTGTTGTACATTGCAGTTGATAAGGACACCTGCCCCAAATTATTTACAGCAGTGGATCCCATGTTTTGCTTTCCATCAGGGACTAAATCCCCCATTCCTTGTTATTCATCAGATGGCAAATCCCGCACTGCTCCTCAGAGTACTTAAGAGTTGGTATAGGAGACATCTGGGTCTTGGTAACTGATATGCACCATCCCTCAAGTTATCAGTAGATGGTAAGTGCCAAATTATGTTTTGTTGTAGGTGGTGTACCCGCCTCTGTGCACTTCACAGTTGATAATGTCTCTTTTGGTTCATAGCTTGCTGTACACTCCTATTGCCCCTTTTGTTGTTGGGTGGTGCAATGGATACCAACAGTCAGTGGCGTAACGCTAAATGATGGGGCCCCCTTGCAGAATGTGATGAGCAGCTCCTGAGTCTCTCATATCTCACAGATGTTAATTGACCTTGGCTTGGTTGGGGACCCAAAGGGGATGGGCCCTCGCTGCCCCACAGGGGCTGCAGGGGTTTGTGTTGCACCCTGCCCACAGTATGTTAAAATTTAGGACCATTCTGCAATCCCTAGCATGGCTTCCCATAATATGCCAAGAATTACCAGCATTATGTTAGGGTCTGGTGGCCTCTCAAGCACACCCACACTCCACCCCTGCCCTCATCCCCTCACCCACCACCCACACAAGCACACAGCCCTTTACAGGAGAACTGTTCGTCAAAGTTAGTGAAGATCACTTTTGAACAACGTCCCAGTGAAAGCACTGGACTTCACTGGCACCAAAGGATGTCATTTGTGTGTAGTTGACGCGGCAGGCCCTTGGGCTATGGTGGGGGTGGGGGGGGAGTCTCTTAGTGGTGAGCTTGAGTCACCTTTGAACTTCCTGAGGTCCACGTGCGCTGCCTTATAGGTCGGCTTCAGAGGAAGCAAAACAACCGTTGTCTAAATGCCGCTTCTGGTGCTTGGGGACCGTAGGCGCCCCCACTTTATCATTTAAGAACATTTATGTTCAAGCCACGAATATGGGAACTGCATTTCCCGGTGACTAAAAGCGCCAGCACTGTGAAACTTTTTTTTTGCCATCACGACGCGAAAGAGCAGTTCATGTCAGTGACAATTAGATGGGGGAATCAATTAATATATACAGATGTGTATGGTAATGCGGTCCCCGTGGCATCCTGTTAATGTTCTCAGTTTACAGCGAATAGCTAAAGCACATGCTGAAAAATACATTCGCTCATGGTCTCCTAGTGGGGTGTATATGTGTGTGTGTGTGTGTGTGCGTGTGTTTGTGCGCGCGCGATGTGGAAGAAGAAAGAGGTAGGGTGTGTGTGCATCAGAGTGAAAGTGTGTGTGAGAGAGAGAGAATGGGAGAGAGGGACAGAGGTAGAGTGTGTGCTCGCGTGTGTGTGTAGACATGCAGAAGAACGCATGTGAAAGACTGTGTTTATATGTGTGAGAGGGCGTAGGTCAGGGTGAGAGAGAATTTCTATGTTTGTGTGTTGGAGAGAGAGAACCGAGAAAGAACTAGAGGCAAACAGAACCAGGTATGAGGGGCAGAGACTGTGTGACAATGTACGTGTGTGTGTGTGTTTGTGGTTGTGTGTGTGCGCGCACAACGAGTGAGATTGTTTGTGAGACAGGGAGACAGAAAGAGTATGTGTGTATGTGTGTGCGTGCGTGTGTGTGTATGTGTGGAGAGAGAGAGAAGGGGTAGAGGGTATGCAGCATGTAGGAAGGGAGAGACAAAAAGAGAAAGCCTCTGACACTGCAGAAGTCCTCTCTGGACAGGGACCGTGACTGGGCCCTGGGAGCCGCCTGAGCTCTGGCAGCCGCGACTCCCGCTTCCAAGGCGAGCTTACCTCACACCTTGGTGACGTCTCAGCAGGGAGCCAGTGACAACGCTTATAAGTCGAGTAACACCGTGGGAGAAAAGTTACGCCACGGGTGTCCCGAAACACGCAAGCGGCAAGACTGATGCACCACCCACATCTTCAGCCCTCGTCGATGTAAAGTCCTGGCGCCCTGAGAAAAAAAAACAACCTTTGCAAAGTCACAGCTTTAAAAACAAGGGGCCTACGTGGCTGGGAAGCAGCTCTATGTCTCCGGCTCCGATCTCTACTTCAGCAGCAACACTGTCCGAAGCTGAAAGTCACGCCATGCGCGTGCCCATGTGCTGTCTGGGCCCAAGCTGATGCAGACGCCATGCGCGTGCACATCGGCCGTCCGGGCGCGCACATGTTTTGTCTCCCTTCGCGCACCAAACCCACAACATTAGTCTCGCCAAGGCGAAGCAGCGCATGCGCTGCGTTCGCTAGGCGAGACCTAAAAAATTAAATGAGGCATCATAATGCATCCAATTTACAAGGAACGGATTAGCAGACGTTCCCTTTGTAGGGCATGAATCCGCCACAAGAAACAGTGCTTGGAAAGTAAGCACATTTTAGTCTACGTCTTTTCTCTTAGTTAAACACGAAAGCCATATTTTCAGTTATGCTGCTTTAAGTCAACGGGCAAGAGTTAATTGCAGCCAAATTGTATTGATCATTTTACATTAGCATTGACATCCTCTTACTGTCCCCAGACTGCATTAGGCTCTTGGTAAGCGCGCTCGCTGGGCGCACTGCGGATCCTGTTGAAGCATTTGAAGACGTACAACAAAACTGTCAGATGAAAACGCTTTCTCCCTGCATAAAGTTCGGTATAGTCATAGAACTGTAATATTTTTTTATATAAAAGAAAAAATGCAACCCAGTCACATGCTCTACACCTGTTCTCCTTTACAGTATAATGCTGTTCACTTAATGTACTTTATGAATTACAGCCTCAACCAATCTATTAATTGCACTGCTTCAAAAAGTGAAACAGAAATCATGTTCAGACAGCCTCATACATCATACCACTGTAGACCACTAAATGTCATAAAAAGAGCTTTTCAAAGACATCCGCGTAAATAATCAGATGAAACTATCAGACAAATACTATTTGCTTAGGAGGGCAAAGTGGCCCTGAGCTACACCCCACTGAAGACAGTTGAAAATTAAGCATTCCACAATTAGCCCTGTGACTTGTTAACAGACAGTCATGAAAGTATCAAGGGGAAATACCGGAAGAAGAAATTCTGAATTGACACACACCACCAGAGTTCTTAACAACAGACATAAAATAGAGCAGAGATCTCAGTATGAGACTCACTGAACAGTAAAATTCTAACAGAGCAATAATTACCTATTCTGTGGAGGCTTGTGAGGAGGATTAGTTTATTTTGTAAAATATCTTCATTAGATTTTCTCAGCAACATTAGTATCCTCGGCATCAAATAGCATATTTACATGCAACAATACCAGTATTACGTAGTAGTGAGAATCCCAACACAAAATATGTCTGTGGCGGCACAAGAACCCCCCGCCTGCGTGTCAACGTTTCGGCAAGGGATACTGCCGGATCCAGAGGAAATCTATAACAAACAGCAACATTTTGAAAAGCAACTGAACAGTGAGTGGCAGGTAGCTTTCCGTACATCATCATCACATGTCGGAGCAGTCGCCAAGGCCACCATGTTACCTTCTGCTCTTTACGTATTTAACACTAAACTCTTCATGTGCGAAGGAGGCACTTCACCTAATACTCCTCAACACCTCCTCTGCGTGAAATACTGATGACATTTCAATCCTCCTTCATAGACCCCACAAAATAATGTAGCAACTTTCAATTGCCCTCATTTAGACTCAAAGAACAAGTTTCATTAATGTATCTAACCTGGGTCAGCTCTTTCAGTCAGCCTGCTACCTTCATATAAACAAGTTGGGACACTTATGAGTCACATGGTCTTTGGTACAGCAACACACTAGCTTGTAATCATCTACTCATACATGAAGAGCACTGCTAGTCGTGTAAGAAATACATAAAGCGTCCATTGATAATTTAAACCTGATAGGCCATCCTTGTCTTTGATCAGACAATGGTTTCTTGTTTCTACAGCTGTGCTGTAGAGATAGAATGGTATATGCAAGAGTGAAGGGCAAAGAGATTAAAAGTGATTAATTCTTGGAAAATATAATCCTCGCTTGAAGACTAGGCCAAGACAGGACCAAATAAGTTCCTTGGACTATGAACACAGTTGATACACCCAGTTGGCTACAGGGCTTTGCCATCTTACACAAATGTTAGGGAAAACTCAAGCAAAAATAACTTTACAGTGTCAGCCTGATCAGCACAAAATCACCTTTGCTTCCAGCCTTGCTATAGATGTGCGCAAGGTTGTATGCTGCAAATATCTGTCATGGGTCCCTGTTGTGTGCATTAATGAAAAATCATGGGAAGCCCCTTGTTTTTTGCCTTTACTTAGAAAATGCAAAATAGAGATCTATTTGATGCCATATTACCCAGAGTTATGTCATGACTATAGCTAAATAAACAATGTGGATAAACTGTAACAGTTAAAAGTAGGAAAAAATCTGAATCGCCTTTAATCATAGCACTCCATCCCATTAATGGGATTTCAAATCTTTTCAAATTACTAATGTGTTGGGGTTTTACACTAGTTCTTTCCTAGCTATGTACAATAGTGAGGATCCATTGCCACATTGCAATTGCTCAACTTCTCTCGCAAATTATACTCTTCAGCTGGTTGCCTAAATATTCCTTGGTTCTGAACTGGGGCCACACAGGAGTTAATCCCTTTCTGAAGCCAAAGGGTCTATATAATACTAAGAACTGAGCGCACCACTACCATGCTGTGAGTTAGCTGTTCATTTATGAAAAGAAAAAGCAATTCTCAGAAAGAAGACCTTTAAAGTCTCTCATATGTTTGTTCCTTGACCATGGACTTCCATTTTTATCTTCTGAACACCTAAGGATTATTGCATTTTCAACTATTAAATATAGAGGACCTTTAACTACTGGTTTAGCCTTAGGCAGGCAGAAGGGCTATAAGGTTATTAGTACATTCCACCCACTGACAATAAAATGCTCTAAATTAAAAGGGAGAAACAGAAAGACAAACTTTGTTCTGCAGAAGGTCTGTACGAGCCATTTTCCCCATATCACTCCATTGTCTTCAACTGAGTTCTCAACATTCTGTCATCAAATACTTTTTGGGTATGTACTCTCAGATCGATGACATGCTGGGAACTTGCAATAACACTATCTTTCCATATGTACCTATTACCTCTGAATGTGTGTGTGTGTTTGTGTCAGTGTAAAACAGTATTTACCCTGTAGCCATTTGTTTGTAGAGTGTAGTGTTGTAGATTCATATGCTCTGCATATTCCTGCCATCTAGTGTTGGTCCTGGATGTTTGCAACATTTACTCTTTGAAGATGTTTGAGTCACAAGACCTGCTGTGACTCCACCACTTGTCCTCAATGCACAAGCACATTGGCTCCACCCAGGGGCGTAGTGAACTACCCGCTTTAGCAGCTGAAGCTGGGGCAAGAGTTTCCTCCCAGCCTATGCTGTTGTGTCACATGAAAAGAGAAGGAAAGGCAGAAGTGGAGAAAAGATGGAAAGAAGTAAATAAGGAACAATTATCAGAAATATGGAATGGAAGAGAAAAGGAAGCATAGAGGAAGGAAGAAATCTGGGCGAAAGAAGCAAGACTGAAGCGAATAAAGAAATCCTAAAGTTAAAGGGTGGGGTTACATGTTTCAGTAGCATGCTGCGCTTAATCTCTAAACACTATTTGTTATATATTTCGAAATGGGAGTATTTTATTCTTCTGGCTATTACCTTGGCTCCACCTTAGATTGCTTTCTGCTCAGTGGGTGAGTAGTGCTAGTGGAGGATGGTGTCGAAGACAGTGAGTGCTGTGCATAGTAAAGGAAGTTAAGGACATAGTATATAACATCTGTGATAATCAATGGTTTAAGGGGAGAAGAGTGGGCGCATGTGAATCTACAGAGTTACATGCTACGAATAGATGGTTACACAGTAAGTAAACTTTTCCACCTGTAAGGTGCAAGGCTGTGAATACATATACTCCGTATAGACGATAAAGCAGTCACTCCTCAAAGTGGTGGCTAGTGAGCAGATGATGCAGATGTATGAAATAAGTATTCGTAGCATAGCTTGGCCCACTAACACCTGTTGGTGTGCTAGAATGTTTCTGCAATAATGCTTGGTGAAGGTGCGTGGTGTTGGGCAAATGGCAGCCTTCTAATGATATATTTAAGGTATATTATCCAAAAAGTCTAGAGTGTTCCCCTTCTTGCATGTAGAGGAGACATTAGTGAGCACAAGGAACATATGCTTGGCTTTAGAATAGCAAGTCTGTATGCATTTAACTTTCCATCTTGCAATGCAAGCTTTAGGGATGGCATGCTTCCTGTGGGATTTGGTGAAGTCTACAAAAAGTTGATTAGACTCTCTAAAGGGTCAGTTCTATCAATATAACACATAGGCTCTCTCTTTACATCCAGATTGTGGAGGGATGTTTTTGCCACTGGCTTTGGAGAAAAACGGGCAGCTCAATGGTCTGGTTCATATAAAAGGTGACACAACTTTAGGCAGAAACTTGGGGTCGGTACGAAGAACTACCCTTTCCTTGTCAGCTTGAATGGATGGTTCTTGTACAGTAAGGACTTGAAGCACACTAATACAGGGGAGGTGATTGCAATTAGAAAGGCCACCTTCCAAGACAAGATCTGTAGGTGACATGAGTGTAGTAGCTCAAAAGGAGGACCCATGAGTCATGTAAGGACTACATCCAACTATATTCGAGTTCCACACAGGTGCAGGAGTGTATTTTGGGGTATTAGTCTCTTAAGACTCCCTATGAAGGGCTTAATGACTGGGATAAATAGAGATAAATGTTGTCTATTTTATAGGTATGCTGCAACTGTGGTTAAGTGCAAGTGTATGGAGGTGTAGGCAAGGCCTACCTTATACAGGTGCAGCAGGGAGTAGACAATCTATTGCACAGAAGCCTTGAAAGTATTTAACTGTTTTGAGAGATACTTGTGCATGAATCTTTTCCACTTTGCTGCATAGCATGTGGGAGTAGTGGGCTTACGCGCCTCTCACAAGATGGCCATGCATTCCTCTGGAAGTCTGAAGTAGCCAAATTCTAAGAACCCAGGTGTCAGATGGAAAGGTTCAACTGTCTGGGATCAGGGTGTCTGAGCTGGCAATGATGCTGAGTGAGAAGGTTCAGCCTGATCAGAAGCCTCTCCTGGGGATGGACTGACATCTCTAGGAGCATTGAAAAATGGCCAGATGTTGTAATTACATAGAAACAGTGCAATGCACTAGTTGGGTGATGAACACTAGCGCAACGCACTGGATTATCCTTGATCTCCACTTCAGCAATACCTGTCTTTGATAATTTATCCTTATCCCCTACAAATGATAGATTAATTTATGCTACACTGCTACAGCTGGGCATTACTATTGTTGGGCAATTGTTTTGAGGTGGCTTCTTTCTCACACTGGAGCAGTTTCAGGCATTGAATGAGATCACTGAGATGGATCTTTTTGCCTGCCTCAGACTGCAGCATGCTGCCTCGACACAATAGAATCACTTCCCTCAGCAGCCACGGGAGTTTACCCACTCACACAAATGTATCTGTTCATGGGTTCCAGGGGCTCGGTTTTACTCTTGTATAAGATGACTGAGGGCTTACTTCCTGCTACCACAAATGCAACCAGGAAACAATCAGAGGTCAACTTGAGGATGCCCCTTTCTAATAAAATATGGAGTTGTGGTTGTGAACAGATAAAATATGTTTGTATTAACCAAAGGAGTAGACTACACCATTTTAATTTTATTAATTGTGTGCATTGCACCGCACACCAATTTCACCAGACAGACCCATCTTGGACTTCTAAGTGTGCCCGATGCTTCACTTACCCTTCTGATTTTATACGCTTCTCTGCTCCATGTCCAACACCACCTACTGAGCAGAGAGGCCTGACTCATGATCTGCATGAGAGCTGCTGTCAATCTCCAACAACAACATACTGAGATGCTCCTTGGTTTGGTGAGTAATGTTATGCAAAGGTTGACTCAGCTTGAAAATTTGTCTTCGTTTATTATTTCCATGTCATCCTGAATGTCATTATTCTTTTCAATTCCAGGTCAACATCTATTCATATGTGTCCTCTTTTTTCTGCTTCTACCTATGTTTGAATTATAAGATACCAATGCAACTAAAAAAAAAGCTAATAAAATCTTTAGGAGGACTGAATACCAGTGTAGTCTTTCCCAGTTTAGGGCTACTAGCATGACGGCCATGGTCACTTGCCTCATTTAACTCACCAGGTAAGGGATGGGGGGAGAGGCGGAAAAGCGTATTTCTGACCACTTCCCCCATAGAGAATTGGCCATGAACTGTGGGTGTGAATGAAGGCAAGGTTTTGGCATTTTGCATTTGCAGGAGTGGCAAACAGGTCTATGTGTGGAGTCTCATCCTTCTGGAAGTACTTGGGTAGGACCTTTGGCAGAAGTTCCCACTTATAGAATTGTTGAGATGTCCTTCTGAGCAAGTCCGCAGAGCCCTTCTCCATTTTCGGCAAAAGCTCTGCCACCAGGGGAAAGTTGTTGCAGATTGCCCAGTGCCAAATTTTCTGAGCCAGTGCAGAAAACTCGGGGGAGTGGGTGCCCTCTTGCTACTGGATGTAGTACATTGTTGTCAAGTTGTTTTTGGCACCCTTTGTGCTAAGAAGTCCAGGTGCCTGGGGCAGTCATCTCGTGGAGGTGAACTCTGTACCCCAGGAGTGACACATCAGTGGTGAAGGTCACCTGCTGAAGAGGGTCTAGAAATTGGCTGCCAAGCAACAGGTTGCTGCTGTTCTACCGAAGCAGAGAGTGTTGAGCAGCGTCCATTGCCAACACTAGATCACCCGAGTGCCCTTCCACTTGTGTCCACTACCTTGAGAAGCGTTCTTGTAGCTGGTACATGTGTAACCTGGCAACCTGGCATGTGGTACAATCGCTGTGCATGAAACCATCATCCCCAATAGTTTAATCAGTTTGAGCAGTAATGGGACTCTGTCTGAAAGAGAGGCAGCAGCTGTTGCAATGCCATCACCCTCTTTTCATTGGGATATGCTTTGCCTGTTACTGCATTCAGAACTGAGCCCAGAAATTGCTAGACATGTTGCGGTTGGAGGTGTGACTTTTTACACGATTATGAAACCTAGGTTGCGGATCAAGATCACACCTGTTTTAGTGTGTACTAGGAATTGTCATTTTGCTGCTTCTCTTGATCATTCAATTCTCTAAGTATGGAAAGACGTATGGCATTTCTACGCAGGGGTGCTCTTCCTACTGGTAGGCACTTTGAAAAACACTTGTCGAGCTGTAGTGACACCTTGAACTGGTAGGTTCATCCACGTATCATGAACACAAGGTATTGGTGATGCGCTTGGTGGATTAGTATGTGAAAGTAAGCATCTTTGAGATCCAGCGCTGACATGAAGTCACCTTGGCGTCACATTGGCACAGCAGCGGGATGACATTCTGGTAACCATGTGAGAGTGTTCAAAGAGGATGAAGCTTCTCAATAGCTGGAGGTCGAGGATCAGCCAGAGTGAGATGTTGTTTCTGGGGAACATGAAGTACACAGCTGTCTTACATTGGTGTGCGTGTCCAGGTTTGATGGCTCCCTTTGGGAAGAGTGCTTGAACCTATTCCTACAAAAGGTCAAGGTGGTCTGGACTTACGATGTGGTGGCCAGATGGATGTTGGGAGGAACTTGGTGGAGTTTGAGGCAGTACCTTCCACACAATGGAGAGGACCCACTGATATGAAGTGATATCTTTCCACTTAGTGAAGAAAAGCCTCAATCTTCCCGCAACAGGTGTGATGTGATCGGTGGGAAGAGATGGGGAGTCACTGCTGGTCAACAGAGATGCCCCCTGCAGAGCCACCTCTGCCCTTCCCACATCCATTTCCCATCTAGGATTCCTTTGGAAGATCCTAAGTTGCTCAGGGTTCTGAAAGGAATGCAGATGCGGTAGGTATGGAAGTCTCTATCCTGAGCCCACTGATTTTGCACCACGCCTATTTTGCTGCCTACGAAACGCAGATCAGGGATTGGGGGACTGTATGAAATTCATGGACTCAGTGATGTCCATATCCTTTTTGATTTTGTCAAGCATCTGGTCCACCTGTTGACCAAAAATTTGCTCTTGTTAAAAAGGGCCATTTAATTGGTGCTGCTGTACCTTGGGTCTAAATTCTGACATCCCAATCCAGGCATGCCTGTGGAGCAGGACGCTGTAATAGAGGCCTCTTTCAGCGGTATATGTTGTATCAAGGGTAGATTTAATGTTGGCAGTGCTGATGGTTTAACCCTCAGCACCAACTTCTGTCCGTGTTTACAATGGGCTTCTGAGAGATGCTTTACCAAGATTCTTTACCAGTGCCTCGATTTCTGCCCAGTGTTACCGGTCGTACCTAGAGAGGAGACCCATTCAGTTTGCAATGTGGCAAATGGGAGGCTGCTCCAAGCACTACTTTCATCCCAGCTACCTAAATGTGCGTGGATACCTTCTCAGAAGGAGGAACGTCTCCTCTAGCCTGTGCAGAGGGCCTTTTACATGTGTTGTGGACAAACAGGGAATTGAGGGCAACCTGCCCACATATATAAGCCAAATAGTCAGGGTTTGGCTTATACTATTTTTCCACTCTAGGAGTGACCACCCTGACCCTTATCGGCTCCTTGAAGTTGTTGATGACTGACCTAACCATTTGCTTCAACATGAGAAGGTAATGTACCTTGCATTCTTTCTTGAATAGGGTCTCGACAGAGAAGTGATCATCTTGCACTGTATGCATTTTCACGTGATGGTGCTGTGCAGCCCACTGTATTTCTGTATGATATGCTGCTGTGTCATCAGGTGATGATGGTTTGGTAGGGTAGAAATTGAGGTCAGGGTTGTCTTGGGGGTCTACCAGGGGTCTACCACATAGTCCTTCAATGGATCATCTTCCTCCTGGTGCCTGAAGGGCTTGTAATAGGTGTAACCCGGGGAGTATGGTTAGTGGTTGAGGTGAGTGTGGGGGTGGTAGCGGTGAAGATGGTGGTGCAGTGGGTAAGGCTGGAAATGCTGTTGGACTACTGGCCAAGACTATAACTCTTTTGGGGTTGGAAGTCTTCTGGGATCGAGGATTAGCCCTTCTTTAAAGGCCAGTCTGCATTTTTTAGGGATCTTCATGAGTCCTGGAGCCGGAGGTTTGGTAAGAACCTTGCCCATATCAGGGTGAAAAAATTGCTTTTTTGTTTCCCATCCAGGACCTCCAAAATCCTGGGAGCGCTACCTCCAAGGGGTCTATGTCTAAAACAGAAACCTTTTTAAGGTCCAGCTTCAGCACCAAGGATGTCTTTGGGGCTGGTTTCAATACTGGAGTTGACTTTGGCCTCGATTTCTGCTCAGAGTGCAGCTTTTTGAAGCCTCAGGGATGAGGAGGCATTGAAGCATATCATGGTTCAGTGCTCTTATGTGGTGTTGTCATTGGCGTAGACTATGGGCCACATGTATCAAAATTGGAAATTGTGATTACCTAATTGCGATTTTCTAAGAATCGCAATTAGGTAATCGCAATTTCCAATGTATGAAACTACAAGAATTTCATATACTGATTAATAGAGGGTCGCAAATTGACCTACCTCATTAATATTAATGAGGTAGATCGCAATTTGCGACCCCCTAGGAATCACTAAACTCACGGGGTTGGTGGCCTACTGGGGTCAGCAGACCACCATGTCCGTGATTGCTTTTAAATAAAGCAATCTTTTTTTTTAAATGCAGCTCATTTTCCTTAAATAAAAACCGGTTGCATTTAAAAAAAAAAAATGAAAAGTGTTCTTTTCATTTTTTAAGAGCAGGTAGTGGTCCATGGGACCACTGCCTGCTCTTAAAACGTTCTTACAACCATTCCCAAAGGGGAAAGGGTCCTTGGGGACCCCTTCCCATTTGCAAATGGATTACCACCTACTTGAAGTAGGTGGTAAAATGCGAATGTTTGGCGACCGTATTCACAGTCACAAAACATTCATACATACCATTAAGATTCGCTATTTTGAAGGGACGCCCTAAACACGCCCCTTCAAAATACTGAATCCCAAACCCATTTCGCAATTCGGTAACAGGTTACCGGAATGCAAAATGGGTTTTGATACATGTAAAAAGCCTTTTCCGCATTTGCAAATGGGCCGATTCTGCTAATCGGCCCGTTTGCGAACACAAATTTGGTTGATACATGTGGCTCTAAGTCTCTCGAGTCTGGGGCATCCCAGTCAGAAGAGCCAAACCCAAAGGTTTTTGCCATGCTGTTTCCAGATTGACTCAGGGCTCAAAGTCTAACTCACACCAAGAGAATATAATGTGCCAACAATATATGGCAGGAGTATACACAGGATGTGTATCTACAGCCTCACATATGAACACACACACATACAAACACATAAAAACAAACACAATCCCCTCCAAGTAATCTACCAATCGTGCAGACAAGCTACAATACAAAGGCACTCCTCAATTCCTCACCGCCTCTTGGGAATGCCTGTTGTTTATTGAACACTCATCTGTTGAAGTCACCTACTCTGCTCTCATTAATATCTGATTCTCTACAGGTTAGGAAACAAATGAAGAGTTTAGGTTTCTAAACGACACGTTTTAGCCAATTAAATCATTAAGGCACATCATACCATTACTGCATTCTAACAAGCTTTGAAAGAGAAGAGTGTAAAATATAACAAGCACTGACAAAGCCAATAGGTCTTGCCTATACAAAAGCTATTGGATGTGGCAATGTGTTTAAGCCATGTTGTACACCAGCGTGGCTGCTGTTCAGCCTGGCTAAAAGTTAGTGGCACAGAG
The DNA here is from genome assembly GCA_963921515.1 of Calotriton arnoldi. Taxonomy (NCBI): domain Eukaryota; kingdom Metazoa; phylum Chordata; class Amphibia; order Caudata; family Salamandridae; genus Calotriton; species Calotriton arnoldi. The sequence continues at coordinate 803,328 of CAWUFW010006541.1, forward strand.
GAGAGTGGAGTTAAGGGTCGCAGAGTAGAGTGGCATAGAGTACAGTGTTATATAGTGGAGTGGCGTAGAGTGGAGTGGGGTGGGGTGCAGGAGGGTAAAGTGGCATAGAGTAGAGTACAGTGTCATAGTGGAGTGGTGTAGAGTGGTGTAGAGTGGTATAGAGTGGAGTAGAGTGTCATGTAGTGGAATAGAGTGGAGTTGTGTGTTGTGGAGTGGCTTAGAGTGGAGTAGAGTGGCATAGAGTGGAGTAAAGTAGAGTCATAGAGTGGAATGTTGTGGAGTAAAGTAGAGTTGAAGTGGAGTGTTGTGAAGTGGCGTACAGTGGAGTGGCATGTTGTAGAGTGGAGTGTTGAAAAGTTGAGTGTGGTAGATGTAAAGTAGAGTGTCATAGATTGGAGTAGATGCTGACAAGAGGGGTGTTGTAGAGTGAAGTACAGTGTTGTAGAGTGGAGGGTTGTATAGTTGAGTGTTGTAGAGTGGAGTGGCATAGAGTAGAGTGGCGTGCAGTAGAGTGGCGTAGAGTGGAGTAAAGTGTTGTAGAGTGTTGTAGAGTGAAGTGGTGCAGAGTGGCGTAGAGTGGAGTAAAGTGTCATAGAATAGAGTGCCGTAGAGTGGAGTGGCATGGAGTGGAGTGGCATAGAGTGGAGTGGTGTAGAGTGTTATAGAGTGGAGTGGCGTGGAGTGTCAGAGTGGAGTGGAGTATCGTAGAGTTGAGTGTCATAGTGTGGAGTAGAGTGTTGTAGAGTAGAGTGGAGTGTCATGCAGTGGAGTGTCGTAGAGTGCTGTGGAGTGTCAGAGGGTGGAGTGGCATAGAGTGGATTGGAGTGGCATAGAGTGGAGTGTGGTAGAGTGTGGCAGCGTGGAGTGGCATTGAGTGGAGAAGAGTGCCGTAGAGTAGAGTGGGGTAGAGTGGAGTGTCATAGAGTGTCGCAGAGCGGAGTGGCATAGCGTGGAGTGAAGAAGAGTATCATAGAGTGGAATAAAATGGCGTGGCATATTGTGTAATGGCCTACAGTGGAGAAGAGTGTTGTAGAGTGGAGTTGCCTAGACCGGGGTAGAGTATCGTAGAGTGGAGTAGCATAGAGTGGAGTGTTGTAGAGTGTAGTAAAGTAGGGTGACATAGAGTGGAGTCTCATAGAGTGGAGCAGCGTAGAGTACAGTAGAGTGGGGTGTCGTAGAGTGGCACGGCGTAGAGTGGAGTAGAGTAGAGTGGATTAGAGTAATTTAGATCAGAGTGACGTAGAGAGGAGTAAAGTGGCATGGACTGCGTAAATTGAAATGGTGTAGAGTCGAGTGAGGTGTCATAGAATGGTGTGTCGTAGAGTGGAGTGTCATAGAGTGGAGTGGCCTAGAGTGGAGTAGAGCACCGTGGAGTGTCATATAGTCGTGTGGCATAGAGTGGAATAGAGTGGAGTGCCACAGAGTGGAGTGAAGCGTCGTAGAGTGGAGTGTCGTAAAGTGGAGTGGAGTAAAGTGGCATAGAGTGGCATTGTGTGGAGTGGAGTGATTCATCATGATATGTGATGGCTCGAAGCTGCAGTCTGTGTGAGTGTGTTGATGAAAACAAAATCCTCCCAAAGCCATCTGGAGCTAAACACGTCGGTAAAATGAAACCAGCCCTGCTGCCACTGACCAATGGAGACAAAAGGTAGTAAGAGTGACGAAGACGGCAACCAATGGTATGTAATGGATGGGCTCTAAGACCTTTTTAGGTTTGTGTAAGATACAGCACATCTCGAAGAGACAGTGCATGCATGCTGCCTCAGGCAAGACCTTAAAATTATGCCCACAATCATGGATAAACTGCGATTTGTGCTTATATCTCTCATTGGAATAATACAGATGTCTTCAAGCTGTGATACATCCCCTCTTGAGCTCTGTGGATGGTTTTCCAAGGGGCGCAAATGCCTCTGCTTAATACGTGTAAAATAAGATTGCCTGGAAGCGCATTCTTGTTTATTTGGCACGTTTCCAGTCTGTCTTTATTTACACATGCAGGCTTTGAAGTGCATTAAAAAGCATGGGAACTGTGACTCAATGTGCAATGAGGTGAGGGGATGGGGGTCGGTGAGTGTGGTAACAGGATCAAGAAACATAATGTAATTTTGCATACAATAACGTGTTAGCAAATACCATCACTGCAGATGTCTGTGTACATGAAACCTAATAGACACATAATTTAAGCCTAGTTGGTGCATTGGGGAATAGTGACATTTATATTTTTTGTGCTACGAGGTCCCAGCACAGAAAGCACTGTGAATATGTAACTTATTATTTTAAAATAGTATTACACACAATCTAAGCCAGGCTGCTGCACAATTACGCAGTATTTGAGATAAACAAGGGATTACAAAATATAGTTTTTAGCAATAAGACATCAGACTGCACCTAGTGCAACATTTTTATATCTCCAGTTTTCCAGAACTAAACTGATAACATGACAAATTACCTCTCAAAAAGACTAAATCACCATGAAACTTTAAGCAGGGCCACTGGGATTATGCAGCAGGAGAAGATCAAATTATTTAGAAGGGTTCACTAAATTATGCAGCAAGAAAAGGTAAAATATGTGGTGTAATGTGGCATATTTTGTGTTTAGTATTACTTCATTATTTTGCCATTTTTACTCATGGTAACACTGTAGTGCGAAATGTTTCACCTCATTAGTACCAGCTTAACATGCAAATACAGCAATAAGCAATGGAAAGATGACCAATCAATCTTTGCGAAGGCCTATCCATTAGTGCAGCACGTACTGCTGCCAGGTGTGTAAGTGGCCACTGATGCTCAATTATGGCTGTCTCACCATGAAAAAGTGGAATGGGGGAGGGGGCATTTTTCTTTTAGCATTAGAACCCAGATATCCCTTGCAGCTTTATAACACAAAGGGGAAGAAAGTATTGTTGGTGCTACAGGTTCAGTAGCACCACGGCCCAGAGGTATGAGGAGCCAACCAAACCACAGTTATTAATGTTTTACAATCCTTCCTTGCATTAGGACCCACTGGATACTTGCTGTGCCAGTGTTGCTTAGGGTGTCAGAGCAATGGCCCACAAGTGGGGAACATTGAAGCAGAGAAGACACCTTTGTTTGGCCTCAGAGAGAGGGATGTGGCAAGATGGGAGTCTATGCTTTTAACAAAGGGCAGAAGAGATTGCCCTCCTTGCAAGGCAGTAGCTATCAGTAGTGAAGCAGATAAGCAGCAATGAGGCCCAGGGGTCTGAGGGGCCCACTACATTACAATCATGACTGCCTCACTTTAAAAAAGGGGCATGGGAGCTTATTTTTCTTTCCAGCATTGCAGAAAAAGGGGGGGAAACATGTGAAGCACATTTTGTTTTTTGAGAGGGACAGAGAGCCTGTTTCAAGATTGGAGCAATAGTTAGACAAGATGGGGAAGGAGTTAAATAGGCAGAGGAGATAGCCTACTACTCGGACTGCTATTGTCATTAGTGCTATCAACAACAACATACATGCCAGTACTGAAAACAAGATTTAGAAACCAATTACTTTCTCAAATCACACGTGTCACTCATTGTGATTGAAAAAAGTTTGTTTATTTCATTTTAAGAAAATTCTAACAGAGAATAGAACACTCAATTTCTTAGTGTTTGTTGGGCTGTTATTCTTTCAAATCTATTAATGATTTCATAGACCACATAACAACTTAACACACCCATGTTGTAATTTACATGTAATGTGTACACATATAAATTTGGCAAGACTTACATTCCTGATTTGCTTCTTCTTGAGTCCGGAGCTTTTCTGACTCGTTTTGTTGCTTGGCAGAACTGCTCAAGGTGATGGAAGAAAAAGGGGTGGTGCACTTAGGAGTTTTGGATGTGGTCCTCTGTATAAGCAAAAGTGTCCTGTTCAGTCATGGTCAGTCAAAGTCAAATGTGGTGCAACAGACCTGTCACCAGGACATAAATTAAGAAAAGATGAAAATATGAAAACTCCAGGACTTTACTGGAGAAGAATGTATGAACCTCGTGAGTCGGCACCCGCTATACTTTGTTGACCATAGAGGGTTCTGGCTCTTAATTCAGTAAGGCTAGGCCAATGTATAAACTATCAACAACAACATACATGCCAGTACTGAAAACAAGATTTATAAACCAATTGGTTTCTCAAAATGAAATAAACAAACTTTTTTCAATCACAATGAGTGACACGTGTGATTTGAGAAAGTAATTGGTTTATAAATCTTGTTTTCAGTACTGGCATGTATGTTGTTGTTGATAGTTTATACATTAGCCTAGCCTTACTGAATTAAGGGCCAGAACCCTCTATGGTCAACAAAGTATAGCGGGTGCCGACTCGCGAGGTTCATACATTCTTCTCCAGTAAAGTCCTGGAGTTTTCATATTTTTCATCTTTTTCTTAATTTATGTCCTGGTGACAGGTCTGTTGCACCACAATTGACTTTGACTGACAATGACTGAACAGGACACTTTTGCTTATACAGAGGACCACATCCAAAAACTCCTAAGTGCACCACCCCTTTTTTCTTCCATCACCTTGAGCAGTTCTGCCAAGCAACAAAATGAGTCAGAAAAGCTTCTCAGACTCAAGAAGAAGCAAATCAGGAATGTAAGTTTTGCCAAATTTATATGTGTACACATTACATGTAAATTACAACATGTGTGTGTTAAGTTGTTATGTGGTCAATGAAATCATTAATAGATTTGAAAGAATAACAGCCCAACAAACACTAAGAAATTGAGTGTTCTATTCTCTATTTTAGAATTTTCTTAAAATGAAATAAACAAACTTTTTTCAATCACAAAGAGTGACACGTGTGATTTGAGAAAGTAATTGGTTTATAAATATTGTTTTCAGTACTGGCATGTATGTTGTTGTTGATAGTTTATACATTGGCCTAGCCTTACTGAATTAAGGGCCAGAACCCTCTATGGTCAACAAAGTATAGCGGGTGCCGACTCGCGAGGTTCATACATTCTTCTCCAGTAAAGTCCTGGAGTTTTCATAATTTTCATCTTTTTCTTAATTTATGTCCTGGTGACAGGTCTTTTGCACCACAATTGACTTTGACTGACCATGACTGAACAGGACACTTTTGCTTATACAGAGGACCACATCCAAAAACTCCTAAGTGCACCACCCCTTTTTTCTTCCATCACCTTGAGCAGTTCTGCCAAGCAACAAAACGAGTCAGAAAAGCTTCTCGGACTCAAGAAGAAGCAAATCAGGAATGTAAGTCTTGCCAAATTTATATGTGTACACATTACATGTAAATTACAACATGTGTGTGTTAAGTTGTTATGTGGTCTATGAAATCATTATTAGATTTGAAAGAATAACAGCCCAACAAACACTAAGAAATTGAGTGTTCTATTCTCTATTTCAGAATTTTCTTAAAATGAAATAAACAAACTTTTTTCAATCACAATGAGTGACACGTGTGATTTGAGAAAGTAATTGGTTTATAAATCTTGTTTTCAGTACTGGCATGTATGTTGTTGTTGATAGTTTATACATTGGCCTAGCCTTACTGAATTAAGGGCCAGAACCCTCTATGGTCAACAAAGTATAGCGGGAGCCGACTCGCGAGGTTCATACATTCTTCTCCAGTAAAGTCCTGAAGTTTTCATATTTTTCATCTTTTTCTTAATTTATGTCCTGGTGACAGGTTTTTTGCACCACAATTGACTTTGACTGACCATGACTGTACAGGACACTTTGGTTATACAGAGGACCACATCCAAAAACTCCTAAGTGCACCACCCCTTTTTTCTTCCATCACCTTGAGCAGTTCTGCCAAGCAACAAAACGAGTCAGAAAAGCTTCTCAGACTCAAGAAGAAGCAAATCAGGAATGTAAGTCTTGCCAAATTTATATGTGTACACATTACATGTAAATTACAACGTGTGTGTTAAGTTGTTATGTGGTCTATGAAATCATTAATAGATTTGAAAGAATAACAGCCCATCAAACACTAAGAAATTGAGTGTTCTATTCTCTATTTTAGAATTTTCTTAAAATGAAATAAACAAACTTTTTCCAATCACAATGAGTGACACGTGTGATTTGAGAAAGTAATTGGTTTATAAATCTTGTTTTCAGTACTGGCATGTATGTTGTTGTTGATAGTTTATATATTGGCCTAGCCTTACTGAATTAAGGGCCAGAACCCTCTATGGTCAACATTGTCATTAGTGCAGCAGGTGCAAGTGCATTGGGGTTCAGGAGTGTGAGGTGGCTCACAATACCCCAATTACCCAAATTATAGCGAGCCCTATTTTTGGGTCAATATCTGTTTTCGTTTGATGCATTAGCTGTTTTATAAGTCTCATATTTAGTGTGTTTTAAGAGTTATAGAAAATGTACCCTTGAAATGATCTCATAAGCGTCGCCCCCTGTGTTCAGCCTTGTCCCTCCCACTCTAGCCAATCCATTCCACAAAGTTTTGGTGGGGGGGCCAACTTCAAAACATTGTGCTTAGGGGGGCTCACAGCAAAGATGTTTGAAGATCTGTGGAATAATATGTTAGTTGAAGTTGTGTTAAGGACAGTAGTTCATTTGTAAAATAAATAAGGACAGTGGCACAAAGTTTTTCTTAGGAACCTATCACCAGCGACTGCTGACACTGTCAAATACCAAGGGTGCCTAGTCTTGATTCCCCTCATTACTTTTTCTTCAAGCACCCTACTCTCACTGCCACTTTATCTCACTCTTGATGGCTCTTTTTCATCCCTTCTTTCTCCCTTTTTCATTGTTTGCCTATATTTCTCTTCATGGCTCTTTCTCTCTTTCTATCTTTTTCTCCATTGCTCTGGATCGAAGTCGGATGATGAGAATTAAGTCTTGGTCACTAAAAATTATTGTCACTGCCCACCACCTGAAATCACAGGCACAAATTTAACACTTGTTAAGGACGATAGAGTAGAATAGTGTCTACAACCCCTACAATGACGGAAAAATTCACCAGTTAGGGTAGGAACAGAACCTTTACTACGACCCCAAAGATTTAATGAGGGACAGAGTACTGTAAACCATAAAGCTGATGCACACACTGATGAGCACACCGTATCCCATATATATGTAATAAAAACTACATGGTGAGCGGCGTCATGGTGTAGCAGCAAAATATGCAATCTCCTATTTATCTAACTTGTCAGGAATGACGCCTACCTAATATTCTGCAATAATTACAAAACTTTAATACACAAAAAGATTAAAGGAAATGAGGAGAGTCAATCCAGAGTCACATCTAAGAAAATTATTCATCCATTTTGTCTGATTGCTTGGGACACCACTATTCTATCACAATCTACTCTTCAGTACTTATATTGTTTTACTTTGGGCATCACTAACACTTGAAAAATTGAACAAAAATGTCCTATGATTATGGACACTAAGGCTGAGCTGAGGATATACGATCCACTTATTCAACTCGAAGGACCAAAACGAAACATGAAAAGAATCCACCTGTTAAACTGACTTTAAAGAGATACATTCAAATAACGACTTTGACTCACAGAGTTGATAATCCCTTTCAGAGCTTGGAATCCTCCTTCCACAGGGAAAACTTGATCTTTCGAATCTGCAATTTTCACGAGCTGTATGCAAACAAAAACAGACAAACATGTTTAACTAATTGTTGCGATTTGACCCACCTTTTCTCTCTTACCAATATATCATGAGGTTGCATCTTGACAGAGCCCTGCTGCCTTTCGCTAGGTTTGTGCTACATAAATACCACATAGATATTTACACACATGCATGATGTCTACACAGACCCAAGAGTGGAAAAAGTGCCTCGACTCTGTCTCAGTGAAATTCTTTGAATACGTCCTCTATACAAAGGGGAGTTTTAACAATTCCCATCGGCCTCAGCAACGGGGTTACCCTCTATGAACAAAATGTAACCCAGAAATCTCTTGAAAGCATGTGGTATTTAGAAAGCACAAACCCAGCAGAAAAGAAGTGAAGCACTGTATAGGTTTCAAGGCAAAGACACAATCAACGTGTGAAAGAAGGGGTAGCTGGGCAAATGTGGACAGATGCTGAATTATGTTACTGCTTTTATTCCCAACAAGATAATGTTATTTGTGGAAGTTGAACTTCAATCGTCACACAAACATTAGGACATTGGGAGTGATGGAGAAAGTAGGTGCCCATTTCAATTGCCTTATTAGGTCACAAAATCTTGAAGGCACTTGCCACATATTTATTTTGTTCAGTTAACATACCTGGTGTTTTGCAACCAACATAAATCTACTAGTGAATGATAGACTCTAAAGTAGAATTCTTTCGTGTGTGTTGAATTTTAAGTCTAAAAGGGAGAGCTCGCCATAACCTTTGAACTGTAGCTGTTGGGACGCAAAGGTCTCCTCCTGCATGGTGACAGATGAGCAGCCTTGCCTTGAGTGCCCCAGCTGCATGGATATCTGAATGCCTGGCACTGATCTTTGATCATGGGTGAGCACGGATCATGTGTGTGCACCATGACCTAGGCCTGTTTTATGACAATGCAGCCTTGATGGACGAGAATGGGCGCTACCCTCATGTTAGTAAAGAACTATTGCCCTTACCAGGAGAGAAGTGACACGTCCACTGTGGTGGCAGCAAACCCATTTTGTGGTTAACAGTGATCAGGCCGTTTTACCTGTAACACAGGAGTGGACCCCACTGGCCCACCATATAACGTTCTGTGGCAGTATACTATCTCATCCTTGGCCTGCATGGATTGAGTGTAGCGACGGACAATGCATGATACTTGCCTGTATATGGTACATACCATGGAGACCTGAGGTTTCCATTTTGGAAACACCATGCTTGGAGATACTAGGAGAGGTGTGGATGCAACCCCCAGACAAGAGATGTGTACTGCTGACATTCCTGAAGGCTCGAGTGAGAACATACACTGAAAGAAGGGGAGCAGAGCAGCTTCTGTGGACATCAAAGGTCTCTTTGATTGCAGGAAGAGTTACTGGTCAGTGGCGCCTGGACTCGTTGTCAGAGAGAAGGTGGGACTGATAAGGTTGTCAATGTGGATCAAGAAATCTTTGGAGAGAGGAAGGCTTAGGACTTTGGACCTTTATGAGGCATATTTTAGTGCAGTCCGAAAGCTTGATATGATCCCTGGTTACTCCCTTGGCCTGTGTTGTGGGGTAATCAGAAATGGAGTCATTCTTGCTTTGACAACTTCAATGGAGCTGACACCCATAACCTGAACATCAAAGGATCAGACAGTAAATTACATTTTGAATCGGACGTTGAAGAAGGTAGAGTGAGACTCACATGTTGTTCAACAGAGTTGTTCATTAGGAGAAAGAAGTTTGCCGAGATTTCTAGCTGTTGGAATAGGTCTAGGGACCAAGGTCTGCTCGTCTTTCTGCTGGGTATGGGGCCATCATCCAGGAAGTCAAGACCACTTGCCCTGAGCCTAGAGCAGCAGCCATCAGCCTGCCTATCAAGACCAGTAGATCCTGTGAGAAGGAGGAGATTGCCTGGATGTAGCAAGGACCAGTGGGGATCCTGGCGAATGGATTCGGGTGAGCGAAGTGTGAGACCCCCATGGTCAGGACCACTGTAGGAGTGCGGGTTGCCTGCCAAAACCTGCCAAAGTCGGTGGTCCCATGTCAGCAGGAAGGGGGCCACCGTGAAGTGCTCATCATCACCTCTATGAGCACCAAACTTGGTGACCCCCTTATGATGAGAAGGTAGCTAGTGAAGTGTGGGCCGCCACCCGTGTGAGCTTCAAAGCTGATGACCTCAGTGTGAGCAGGAGTGAGGACCCAGCAAAGTGTGGGCCATCACCCAGGTTAGCTTCAAAGTTGGTGCCCCAGTGTGACCAGGAAGAAGACGACATGAAGTGCAGGCCGTGGCCCATGAAGGTGGCAAGATCGGTGACTGCCGTGCCACCAAGAAGGGGGTCACCATGAACACAAGGCCATCGCCTGTTTGTGGGCCAATGTCAGCGACCCCCCAATGTGACCATGAGGTGACCAGGAGGGTTAAGCCACTGTGATTCAGGGCCATTGCCCAGGTTCATTTACGAATCATGACAGGAGCCGGGCGAGGATGTCCGACTGGCGCTGGCCATCCAAGAACTCAGGAGGCCGATGCACCACTGGGACAGACTATGAAAGGTCATGGACCCTCAGCGACGGAAGATCGAAGCTTGTGAAGGAGTGTCTTGGTCCTCGCCGGATTGCCGGCTGCCATTGAGTCTGGTAAGACTGTTCCAGGCCATCGGACCTGCTGGGGACTTGCAGAAATCTAGCACCTAAACACTGCTAGCACTGATTCTTAAAGTAAGCCACAGGCTTTGTTGGGTGGGGAATAGATGGGGCCACATCTGGCAGTGACCTCCAATATGGAATGGGGAATAACCAGCTCCACTAGACAGGACAGGGGACTTGGGGAATTCCGCCCGGTACCACGCTAGCACACTGACATTAAGAGGCTGTGGGGATTATTTAGTGTGTCGATTCTATGCTTTGTGCAATCACATGTAAATAAAAACATATATTTGGCTAGATAAGCATCTTATTGCCATTATTGTTTATACCTTGAGTCTTGGGCCTGTGTATGCCTCACATCTCCCTCCCCTAGAACAGCCTTGGACTGCTCAACATGCACTACCACTTCGAGGCAAGTGCTGAAAGGGGTAGTACCTGGCCCAGTTGCCCAGGATCCACAGATGATTGGGTCCTGGGACATGAGGAGTAAAAGACCTCAACCCTCATGGTTGGGCACAGGAACTCCTATTCGCCCTGCCACTCTCTAAAAGGGGTTCTAACAGGAGCACAATACGTTAGCCCGGATTTACTAACACTTTGAGACGGGTTTGCATCACCAAAGTGATGCAATTCCAGCGCAAAGTGTTGTGGCAGGATTTACTTTCCAATATATATCATGATTTGTGTTAGAAAGTTGACAAATTAACTCAAAGTAGCACTACGCGCAATTTTGCATCAAGGGGGCGTACCTTTTCCGGTAAATTGTCTTTCCCATGCTACCACCCACGGGTTTTGACTCAAATACCTATCTACTAACATTGGTAGGCATTGATGTGCGCCAAAAAATTACCCCTCTTCGACTCTTACTGAGGCTACAAGACTGCACCATCCTGAACTGAAGAAAGTGTTCTCCTTCTAGAAGGAGAGGTCCATTTGGACTAGAGTGTTTCAGATATATATTTTTCTTTTTTTTTTGCTCTTAAGATCAGAACTGAAAATTACTGGGAGTCCATGTTGGTGCACCATAAATCATACTTTTTGTGTGACAGGAAAAGTTATTTGAAAAGATACTATGCATCACAGATAAAAGGAAATCATCCAAGAACATAAATGTGTTGAGCCCTATAATCGCCACAAACTAAAGTAGGCCTTCAGAAAAATGAAATGCCCAAGAGAGCTGGTATGACATGAGAACCTGTCATATTTGGGTTGTTTTGGATAATGTTACTTTTTTACCAATTGTTTGTAGAGCCTCTTTCCATTACAATCTCCTTTGCATTTATATCTGTAGGCACTACCACTTGTCCTGGGTAAAGATGGGATGAAGCACTGATGCAATTCTCTCAGAATCCACTTGCATGAAAGTGAAAGAGGAGGGCTGAGGTTTGGTGGCACACTAAACCAGTAGCGGCCCGTGGTGGGAGTGCTGCCGGGCGGTGACACACAGCGGGGAGGGGCAGGGTGGGGGGTAGTAAACTACGGATTACGAGCCGCACTGAGGTAAGTAAACCAAAAAATAAATAAAGCGAATTTCGTTGCGCGCGCTGCATCGCCAAATGCGATGCAGCGCGCGCAACAAATTCGTTTTATTTATTTTTTGTTTACTTACCTCAGTGCGGCCGAAATCCGTAGTTTACTACCCCCACCCTGCCCCTCCCCCGCCCTGCGTCACCGCCCGGCAGCACTCCCACCACGGGCCGCTACTGCACTAAACAGGAAATACCGCCTCAGAACATGCTGGCAACTCAAAACAGGCAACACAAATGTTAAAGAGAAAGAACTTCTCTCTCAGGCCCTTATAGCTTAAAAACAAATTGGTAGTGACAGAAGTTGGATGGAAGGCTGTAAACACATACAGGGACATCTTAAGGATTGTGGGGGCACTGGGCCAAATGTATTTTGGGGCCCCTGTTCGAAACAGCTTTGAATTTATGATCCAATTTCAGCTCTTTCATGCCCTCTTTGGCCAGGTCGCTGGCAGTGAACAGGCACACTCATCCAAATCCTAAATGTGTTTACATCTAATATTCAGGGATAGTTATATGTGTTTTCAATATTGTAACACAGCAGGAGCACAGTAATAGTACTGCAAAATCTCTGAGATACCCTCTCATTTCTCATATGTAAGGTCCTGTTATGGTCTAAAAGAAACTTTTCAATGAATATTACATGACACATAAAACATAATTACTCAGCAAAATGGATGTTATAGATTCTCACACATCAACTACATTAAAGTAAATTAAAGGAAACAGTATTTAAAACAATATTTAAACAATCTGTTTATGAATTATTCAAGGTCATCAGGGCAAGGCTCGCAGCACAGACCTGGCTCTATCAGGGTGGCCCCTTAAAGGCTGGGACCCTGGGCCAGAGCCCACTTTGCCCATGCCTTAAAACGTCTCTGAACACATAGGCTCTAAAAATATTTAGGTCAGGCCATTGCGGCGGCTTTAGCAGTCTCTCGAGACAACTGTTTTTAAGAATGAACATATTATATATAAATACATATATACATATGGGACTTTATGGGAGTCCTATTCATCCATAGGTCTGTTCAGTTGTCATTCACTCTTTGCTTCCGACCACCACAGTACAGAATAGGGCAATGGGTCAATCCACTTCTGCCAATGGCTGACTTGACTGTAAGTGATGGCATTCTGGCATTCCCCATAAATGTAGTCCCTTTCTGTGCTAGGATTGTTTGTCCAACGCACCCTATTTACATTTATTTGTGTTTTATAAATTTTGTTGATGTGTTTTCATTTTTCGAAGGTCCGACAGCTCCAAACAAACTGCTCCTACCCAGGCTGCGTGCTTCTGCTTGCTATTTTTAGTGTTCCACAGCAACACACAAGAGGGTATGCGCTCCTGTGGAACGCATAACAAGAATTAATTTTAGTGTTAAAACCAGGGCACAAGTCGGGGCTACATGCTGGTGGATGCAGTACACCCATTATTTTCACAGGGTGGACGCCGTCCACCCGGAAAAGAAGTTGTGCCCCATTGTTAAATATGCTGAACTCTCCCAGTGTAATTTACAAACATCGGGACACACTCAGGAGTGCCTGCACAATGTCTGCTTTCAATCCGAACAACAACATGCAGGCGGCGAGGGGGTCTTTCCTATTTCAGACTCCAGCTGGGCCCATAAAAAGGCCGAATTTAAGGGGCCATCAGACTGCCTTTTGTTGGAGTGTCCTGGCTGGGAGCTATCTGGAGCCTCACACTTAGATGCAAATGCAGTGGAAGGGAAACAAAGGCACACAGCTTGTTAGCACCTCAAACTTACTTAAGAGAAGCATGCTTTTGACTTTGTTCAGTCCGTGTATAATAGAGATATGCATGCACTGTAAGAATGCCAAATGTGTTGGCCTGTCCCAGTATTTACACAAAATAACAAATTAAATACTTCTATTTTTTTAATTTCTTTTATAGCACTACTCATCCCAATTCAGGGTGTAAGAGCCCTTTGCATCAGACGTACAGATTACATTGACAATAAATCATACAAGCTTGTAAATCAATGTACACTCACCTGCCAACATTTTAGAAGAGGAAAGTGGGAGATTTTTAACGAATAATTGGGTGAATGATAAGACAGTGAGGGTTACAAGGTGTAGGAGTTACAGATCATAATTCATAGCTCATTGTGATATATTAGAGGAATTACAATGCAACTGCAAGAAACAAATGGATCTCTGTGTTGAAACCAATAACGCACTTACCTATCTACATAAAATAAAAAAATCTTTCATCTGCATGTTACATGATGTTCTTCGCAGGAGACACATTAACCCTCTATGCTACTTTAAGTCAAAACTTGGACTAGACAAAACACAGATCTTTCCAGCAAATGCGTTAACCACCAGAGTTATCTTACCAATATTATTATTCCATCTGATTTACTTATTCTCCGCAGCAGGTGCCTTAAACCCATAAGATATTTTAGAATTCAGACTTTGCAACCAATTAAGCAGAACAGATTTACTGTCATGTACCTCCTTGTTGCCAATTTCTTTGTGGCAGGGTTTAGAAAAAATAAATGTATAAGTTGATGGCCAGATTTTGCGTTGTGGTTGCATCACTTTTCCTGCACAACTATGATGCAAAATCTAATTTGGGATTTACAGTACCACACAAATCCCATTTGTGTGGCTTTGTAAAAAAAACTAATGCAAGGCAGCACATTGCCCTGCCTTGCATAACCTTGTGTCAGCTAGGCATTACATGGGCAGTGCTTGGGCATTCCCATGTATCCACCAATGTATTTTGGCGCATAGACTTGTTAACATAGGTTTGCACCAAACTGGTGAGTCTACCTAAGGCTGGTGTAATTTCCTCTTTACATGTATGCTGCATTCTGCAGCACACATACAGAGAGGAAATAGTATCATAGGATAGTTATGTATGGCTTTAAAAAAAACGAACGCAAGGCAACGTATTGCACTGCCTTGCATTACCGTGCATCAGGTAGGCATTACAGGGGTAGTGCATGGGTGTTCGCATACATTCACCCATGTATTTTGTGTACGAACAATGTACACAATCTTCTTAAGGCAGGTGCACTAGCTCTTTCTAGGTCAGCTCTCCAGTCCCACTTCCCTGTCAAAGGATTGTGGTTATTCCCCATTTATGTGAGGCAACATTCCAGTTGGGACCCTCTAGTGAGTTCAAGTCTTAGATTATGGCTAAATGGCCTCCACGCAGTAGCGTTTCAGTCAGAGCAAGTTGCCCTGATGCCTGGCGGCTCAGTATTCAGTCTTGCCCTCTCTCGCTGGTGTGAAGGTACAGAGTGCCCCGCGTTTGAGGCCCAGCGATGAGCAGAAGTCTGGATACTATGGCAGAAGCGGCAGGCATCCACACAATCCTCCTCCTATGCGGTAAGCATCTCTGAATCTGGCTGCAGGTCTTGGGTCCTTCTAGATTGTTGGATAGTTGAGTCATTGCTCTTCCTCCGCGAGTAATAGCATGCTTCTCCTTCACAGCTGCACGCTTCTCTAGGGTGACAGCCCTCTCTCTACACCACGGCCCCCTCCTGGCAGGTGCACAAAGCCCATAGGGCTTAAAGGGATGTAGCACCCCCCCACCCTGACGTGTGTCTCAGTCAGGGCAGTTGCTGCTCGAGCTGCTGAAGGCTCGGCTGGCCAGTGTCTGGAGTCTTATCTCTGCCACACACAAGTTTTTCACAGGTCTTTAAAATACCATTTACATCCCTTTGGAACTGGTTAACTAGGCTTTGTTTGTTTTGTTCACTGGTTCCAGTACCCCCTGGGTCCCCACTCTGCCTATTCTCTATTCCTTACATTTGCATTTTATTTTTATTGCCACAGTATAAGAATGCATTTAGTGACAAGGCATCTCACGAGTAGGGATGCCACCTTTCCAAAAGAAAAATACTGGCCATTTGTTGTTTAAAGAGTCTGCCAAGGCCTCGCCTTGAAACTATAGAGGGCTGTAAAAAAATGGTATGTATTCATTTGTAACATGACTTTTCTTTCTTTGTTTTATTTTGTTTAATTAAACCTAAACAGTAATTATTAGTCATGGATCCTTATTGTAGCCCTAGAACACATTTAAAAGGCCTTTTTATTTGTATTTGCTGTTTGAAGTATGCACAGATAAGTGCTAAAAATATAGACTTTAGGTGATGTTGCTTATTAGGTCGAGCCTAGCGTTGCAGCGCATGCGCTGCTCGCTCTGCGAGGCATATTGTAGTAGGGACAGATGTGGAAGTGCCGTGGAAGCTCCGCCCATATTTTTCATTGGCTGGCGTCATCGTCCATGGTAAATGCTGGCTTCCGATTGATAATGAGGCTTATTAGTCCCGCCTTGTTACCGCCCTCTCTCCTTTTGTGACCGCCCATCAGGACTGGATCTTTTACTTCCGGCGTTTACACTGTCTCCTTCATTAAGTCGGTAAGCACTTTTTTTTTTCATTCGCGCAATGGCGACAGCTTGTTAATGTATATAGAATGATTAAACGACTGTTGTTGTGTTCATCACAAATTGGACAAAGAGCGCCACCATGTGGTTGGTTGTCATAAGTCCCGGTGTTGACAATGAAGTGCCGGTGCACTGCGTTCCACTATGCCGTCGGGTGATAACTTCGGTCACCCTGCCCTATTTGGGTGCTGAGACATCACCCATTTTCCAGGGTCCGCCACGTGAGGCACAGGGTTTGCTCTGATGGCAGTGAGGTCCCTCCTAGACAGGCCAGGCCAACATAGCGCCTCCTAGCGCCTCGGAAAGGGTTGCACAATGTCCTTTCTTGCTGGACCCCAGGAGCCGGTTCCATCGGATCAGAAGAACCTGTTTAAGACTGTCTGAGTCCTTTCCTCTGGATGGGGGTGTGTGAGGGAGCTACCGTCTACCGATCACAGGGCCTTAATCGAGTTATGCAGCAGCATTAGATAGTTGGAATATGTGCACCTGTTGTCTGCTGGTGCCTTGTGAAAGAGGGGCTGGGCCCCTCACTGGCACCGCAGTATAGCGGGGAGCCAGCACTGTTCCTCCAAGTCAAGCTGCACTGGCCTATAAAACTCCCTCAGAAAGATTTACAGTAATCTGGTGTGACTGAGATCAAACGTGGCGTCATTCACTCACCCCAAGCGCATCAAATCTCTGTGTCTGGCTCGCGCCCCTTTTGTGGGGTGTTGATGGCGAAGTTTGTCCGCTGTTGGGCCAGCCACTAACACACAATATATTCGTTTGAGCTCACTGTACCATAAATCCCTAGCGCGGGTTGATGCATCGCTGGTTTGTGCCTTCACATTTTATGATTTTGTTGTGCCGAAGGGCACGCCCTGGTTCAATTTTCTGACTGAATTTATCCATGTTGCTAGTGAACGTTTTTATTCACAGGGCGCTACTACTCTAGGTCGCCATAGTTGTATGGGACTGCTTTGTTACATTTTTACACATTAAGGAGGGCTAAATAAAATATGTATGCATCTTCTTTATACTTTTATATACTATGGCCCTCATCGCAGGTGGCCCAGTATCGCAGGTGATAATTATTGCACCGATTAAATCTGACACAGTGGGGGTCGGAATTTACTGGATGCAATTTTACAAAATTTAGGGGAACAACATGGTTTTCTGCACCAAAATCCGTCTGACTCTGCTCCTGTAAGTACTGGCCCTTTTTCCAGAGTTACAATCTGCAAAGTTTGACATGATAATTTCTAAACGTGATAAAGCCCGCGTTACTCATTCCATAGCATTCCAATCTCTGCACAGACAGGAATCTGAACAGGGTTTCGACTTTAACAGGCCATTCCTAACGAGAGCCATAGAGTTCTGAACTCTGCGTCATCATACTCGGACTGCCTGCTATCTTTGAAGACTGTGTTATTTAGCACCAAGATATCCTTGGGTGAACGTGCGCTTTACAAATGCACGTGTTATGTTATGTTGTTATGTTACAACAGGTACATTTTTCAATGTTGGTATTCCGCCACAAATGTTAGTTAGTATGTTGTATTGCTGACGTGTTCACTTTAAAAAAAAAAAAAAATTTTGAAAATGTAGTTAAAAATAACAAATGTACTTTCACCACTTTTTACAGCCCATAAATAGTACAAGCGAAGCGTCTAGTATCATGCTTTGACGAATGTCCTGTATAGGTGTTTTTTTCACAAGCAGAATTATAGTTTATTAAAACATATTATAAAGTTAAACCTTTACCTCTTGAATGTGGACGTAGAATGTAGGTATTCTTACTTGCCTATTATGCTCAAATGCATCCATCACTCAGGCATTATACAAGTCCATGTGAAACTATATTCGTCCACTGGGCTTTCAAAAATGGAAGCAAGGCAAGAAGAGGTGAAGAGTACTGTCACAATGATGTACGTTTTCTAATTCTAAATCTATCATTTTTGTAATCTCTAATGATATGAATATTTCTCAGTCCTTAGACTCGTCTAAAGACGTTTACCAATTTAATTTATTTCTTGTCCTGTAACATGAGGCCTCATTTCTGGTTGTTTTGTTATGTTATGTTGTTATTTTAATAAATGCACAACGATTTTTATAAGTACCCTCAACTAGTGCCCTGGAGCTATCCTCACCATCTGCAACCACCAACATAAATGTCTTGGGGACTCATTCAAACAGTATAGTCTTCAATGATTTCCCCAAAGAGATATAATCCTGCTTTTCCTTATGGATTGTGAAAGTACATTCCTGTGTTTTTCAGCCATATAGCTTTAGGTTCGACCACCACAGCTCACACGCATAAACCTAGGGGGCCTGATGTATCTGCCTGAAGCTGACAGCAGAGAGCAGAGTGAGATATGTAAAGGAAATTTAGTCTGGATATAAAGAGGTCTTTGTTTATGCACCGCCTGAAACACCAGAAATAAGTACTAAAACAGAAACCTTTGGTCAGTAGGAAGCCAATGGAGCTGTTGTCTGTAGTGTGAAATATGTATGTCTCTCTTTAGGTCAAATATCACCCAGAAAGTCAGATTCTGCATCAGCTGAAGTTTTTAGGTCGAGCCTGGACGGCGCATGCGCTGCTGCGAGGCATGCAGTATTGGAGTATGACTTTGAAGCCCCGCCCACTTTGCGTCCTCATTTGTCATTGGCTTGTGTCATTGACCTTCAGAAACGCTGGCTTGCGAGTCGTTATTAGGCTTGTTAGTCCCTCCTTGGTACTGCCTTGTCTGCATTTGTAACCTCCCATGGCGACAGGCCCTTTTACTTCTGTTGCAACGCAGTATGTCTTATTTAGTCTGTAAGCATTCTTTTCTTTAATGGGTTTCTCCTACTGCAGGCAGGACGATGTGCTTTCCTCGCCATACGCGCTTTCACTTTCAAGCAGCCCCGGACAATGGTGGCCCTTTTCTTTGAAGTGAAATAGGTCTTGCATTTACAAGAGTTTGAGCTATTGCCATTGTAAATGACAATAGCTTAAACTCTCCTATTGCATTGCAAATGCTTGTTTTTGTACTGACTGGGACATCAAATTACTGGTGGAGACTGAAAGTTTGTTGCAGGATCAGCAAATTATTTATTTCCTCCACCCTTTATCTCTGATTGATGCCAACTTATCTGAAACCCTACGCCAGCCATCAATACAATGCTGAGTTACTACATGTGTTTTGGAATACATCCTGCATTCAGACAACTCACTCCTCATTCTCATTACTCACCCTTCACTTTCACGCTCACCCTGCACTCACAGCGATCACACTGCACTCACACTGCTCACCATGCACTCTTGCCATTCACCCTCTCCTACCCAGCACTCACATAAGCACAACGCTCACCCTGCATGCATACTCCACTCACTTGTCACTTTCACTGCTCACCCTACACTCACAATGATCACACTGCACTCATGCCCCTCGCCATGAACTAACACCGTTCTCCCTCCATTTAACCTGCGGTCACATGAGCACACTGCTCACCCTGCACTCACAGTGATCACACTGCACTCACACCACTCATCATGCACTCATTCTTTTCACCCTGCACTTACACTAGCACACTACTCACCCTGCACTCATGTGACACTTCACTCACCTGTCACTCTCATTGCTCACTTTGCAATCTCACTCAAACAAGCACATCGCTCACCATGCATTCATTCCTCCTACTCTGCACTTTCACCCGCACCCAAAGTTGTATGTCACATCACTCACCCTGCAGTCACTCCCCTCACACTAATCTTGCACTGTCACATCACTTACTGTCACTCACACAGCTCAATCTTCACTCACATCTTCACAAACATCTTTACTCACATCTACACTGACATGGGCACAGTACTCACCCTGCACTCACACCACGCAAACAAGCACAGCACTCACCCTGGAGTCATACCACTCACCCTGCACTTCCTCCTCTCACCCTGCACTCACATGGACAAACCTCTCAGCCTGCATTCATACAGGCACTCTATTCATCCTGCCTGCACACAGGGACAATAGTCTGCCTGAACTCATAGGGACACACCAGTCACTCTGCACTAACTCCTCTTACCATACAGTCACCAGTAACTCTCACGGATCACCCTTCACTCTCGCCTCTCATCCTGTACCACACACAGGCACACTATTCATCCTGCATTTACACCGCTAACACACTCTGCACTTACTCCTCTAACTCTGCATGCACTCCTCTCACCCGACACTCACATGGGCCCTCCTCTTACATTGCATTCATGCAGCTCACCTGACACTCACATCAGCACATTTTTCACCCTACACTTGCACCACTTACGCTGCACTCACTCAGACTATTCACCATCACCCAGCACTTACATGAGCACACCTCTTACTCTGCGCATATAAATATTACACAACTCTCATGAATACACACATATTTCTTAATAAGCACCCACAGAATACCTGCTCTATCCGTGGTACTAGATGCCTACTTAAATCCATCTTCAACAATTTGGCTGGTGCAAGAGAGGAGAGTGGGCTGAGAATGTGGAATGCACAAGGAGGGAGACTATGGCTGAGGATTTGGGGTCTGGTGCTGGATTGAGGATCGTGTGACACTTTAAGCCATTCCTGGATTTCCATTCATCACAATGCTTCCGGGACTTTCTTTTTTTTACATTGTAAGTTGGGTCTCAAAAACCCAAAAATGCAAAATGTTACTGGATAAAATTCATGACTGCCGAAGAAGTCAAGCATTTCATAAGATCAGTTGGATGGTGTGATATTACATGTTAGAACATGGATTAGTTCATTTCCAATAACTGCTTGATCCACACGTGAAACCATATATAAGCCCCGTACAGCTATTTAAAGGAAGTGCGCTTTTCATTCAAATCATACTTGTAACAAACATTTACAGAGCAATATATTATTATTTTTGAACACCGTATAGAGAATATGTTTTTATTAAGCTTCACTAAAAGGCAAGGCATGTATAGCAGAAGCAGCGGGGCAAGCTTACCTAACAAAATAAAAGCAGATGGACTAATGGAATGGTGAGTGGCAGCGTGTCTGCGTGTGACTATGACAGAGTACAAAGGTACGAAGGAGTGCAAGAGATATAGTGAGAATGTGTGCTTGAGAGAATGTGTATGTGGGTTATGCATGCAAGCATGCTGCTGTTCTGGAATACTGGAGGTTATTCTTGCCTTATGGACAAGGGCACTAGTAGCATATGGATGGGAGGTGTTACATATGGAAAACTGCAGGCCTTCACATGCTTCTATGAAGACACCATCATTGACTGTGGGGTCTCGAACTGTCTAACTGACAAAGTAGCTAACCTAGTCATACCCAGTGGCAGGGACTCAGAACATGTGCCACCACACCGGGACGAAGTCCCTGACATGATGCATGGAATTCTTAGCATATGGGGTGGATCCATAGCAAAATGTTGGAACTGATATTTGAGGTGACTCTTGTCATGAGATTTCCTGTACTCATTTTATAGGGAGTGTCAATGGCAAAATGCTGACCCTTGTATACCGGAGTGAATTTTTAGAGGTACCCATGACTGTGGCTGAAGTATCCATGGTAAATTTCTGTCATATTGAATGTACTCCTTGGCAAAAGGGGCTCACCTATGATAAAATGATAACCTTGGTATAGTGGAAGTAATTTCTGACTTAAGACATTTAAAAAAAATGAGATCTACTCCTAATAAAGGCAAAGCTTCCCTGGTGCACCATGTAAGAACTGGAAATTTCATGAATGCCCTATAAGGTTCTGCGGCATTTTAGAAACTTGATCCCAACAATTTTAGGAAATTCTCAGGAGAGCAGTCTACTCTCCCTTAAATCATCTACAAGAAATCTGTTAAATTGTTTTGCTCACTGGAATTTGGGGGAAGTATCACACCCCACACTTCCATAGATCTTTTTCCTCATATAATGGCTATGAGGTTAGCTCTAACCCCATTTCAGGAAATGCTTGTACTGCCCCATTGCTGAGAGTAAGACTGGCTTAAGGGAGGGTGCAACCGATGCAGCCATACCTGGCTTTGACTTTGGTGGGGGGAACTGTGTTTAAAAAATATTTTTGGTTTGAATGCACATGAATTTCCTTGTGCATCAGGCAGTTTTCAGGCAAAAATAAAAATGTCAAGCTAACTCTGGTGATTAATGTTCCTACTAGTGAGAGTTTGGAATTTTGTCTAGTGCCAGTTTTGGCTCATCGTAAAGTAGTGAGGAGGGTTAATGTGCCAAGAACGTGTACCATGCAGATCACAGAACTAAGTGTGAGTGAACAACGAGTAGCACTATAAAAAATGAAATGTACGTCAGAGAGCGGCTATGGAGAGATGAGGTGCACTGTTGGAGAGAGATAACAAGGAAATTCATGGAGAAGGAGGTCATGGGGGAGGAGAGCGCCAAAAAAGACTGTTAGAACGGCTGCCACTGGCGCTCGCGCTGGCCTTGGCTGGGAGGCTTAGCCCCCTCGAAGTTTGGGTCTAGCTGCGCCCCTGCTTCCTGGCCTCTGGGGTTCGTAACAGCACACACAAGGAGACGGCCCCTTCAAATCACAGCACTGCACAGGGCAACAGCCCTCTTCTCAATAGAGTAATGCACCAGGGTGACATCTCTCAATCATCACTGGGCCCCTACCTGGCATACGGAGGTCAAAGGCAGCACACAGGTTTTCTGCATTCACTTTGTGCAATTCAGCCACTAAATAGACATCTCTTTATTGCTCTTATTTAGCATCAAAGGTTAATGTTTTATCTTTAATTCTTGGCGCATGAGGTTACAGTGTGGCTGGCAGGCAGAAACCACAGGAAAGTCAAGTGTTAAGTGTATCCTATACGTGACCTAGATTCTTACTATACATGGTCAACATTGCAGCCTATTAAATCAAACACAAGAGAGAAATTTTCTAGGATCACACAGTTTGGTCAAGCTGGGAAGCTGGGATTGATCTCAGGTTTTCTGCTTCCACATTGTTCATTTCACCCATTAGATGGGCATCTCTTTATTTCTCCTATTTCTCCTGTAATACATCTAAGAGTAATGCTTTGTCTTTAATTCTTGGCACATGAGGTTGGAGCGTGGTGGCAGGCAGATGCCACAACTGTGTATTTTTCACTTCAACTAAGGACTGCTGTGCATAATCCTGCTTGCTCCTCCAGGACCCAAATATTTCAGTTTTATGCAGCAGTATCTAAATCTGTCACACCCCAACAAAAAATGATTTCCAAACATTTGAAAGTATGTGCTTTATTTGCCAGTTCCAGCTGCTAAATGTTGAAGAGCTGTTATCCTTGAAAGGTAGACAAGTTATTTTTTTGTAGCTCTGGAAATTTGAGAACGCTGGATATGGCTGTATGTGCTCAGATTCCCCAAAATGCCTGGGGTAGTGGAAGTGACATCACAAACCCCTTGACATTAATGTCATTACAGGAAGTGACATCATGAGATCCCTGACCCAGATTTTTTCCAGGAAGGCATGCCACATGAACAACAATTGAGGATTTGTGTTGGATAGTATCCTAAAGTAACACAAAGTTGTACCATGCACTGCTTTGCATTATTTTGCATCAAGGGGGCATTCAATGGGTGGTGCATGGACTATCCCATGCAACCACCCATGGGCTTTGACACAATTCCATATCTACACACATTAGAAGACACAAATTTGCTCCAAAATCTTATGCCTCCACTAGGCAGGCGTAACAAGGAGAAATGTTTTCATCTCTCCTCGTTTTTCCAACTTTGCACGTGTGCTGCATTGTACGTCACACATACAAAGTGCTAAAAACCTTAAAGTATAGTTTTTGTACTTGAAGGCACCACTTCCAGTACAAAACCTATGCTTCAGAGAACAGAAATACCCTTGCACCATGGTCAAAGGGTGTGTGCGTTGGTGCGTGGCTGCCAAAAGTGCGTAAGCACATGGGAAGAGAAAAATGCACCATATTTTCTTAGATATGACACATTTTTTTCTCTCTGCCTTTGACGCAAGGCAGCACAGCAACTGTGGTGCAGCGTTGCCATGCATCAAATAATAGAAAGTTGTGGTCTCAATCTCAGACACTCTCACTCACTATCTGTCACTTGACTCTCACACACACACATGTGTACACATACAGACACACTTGGTCACACATACGCATGCTCTCTCACTTAACCACACTTTTGCCTGCAAGCATGCATACAACACACATTTAAAACACTTTTACTTGCCACAGCTGCTACCAAAGGTCCTACGTGTGCTTTATTTTTTATTACACTAATAGTGAATAATAAAATATTATGCACTATTAGCATAATGAAAAACGGGCAGACAATCCTGAATGCAGGGATGCCCTAATTTTCTTGACACTGATTTTGCCACATAGCTTAGCCACCTCTGAGGCTAGGGGTCACAAAGGCAGTAACAGGGGTCGAAAGTGGCAGCCTAAATGAAGTCCATGTATGGCTGTGCTAACTTTTGTCAAGTTTTACCCTGCCAGGGTAAGGGTGCTCTGATATTTTTTGCCCTTCTCACACCTACATACTGTAGCGATGCAGCAAAGTTTGCGATGTACTGTATTATAATACATTTACACAGGGTAGCTTTGTTGTTATGATGCTCTTAGGTCTGGAAGGCTGATGTAATTCACAGTTAGCCTGTGTATAGAATGGAAGATCATGTGTGCTTACTTAGGGCTGACTCCTTCAGGATGAGGTTACAGTGAATAGGTGAACAGTGTAACTGTAAACAAATAGGTCAGGTAGGTCATCTCCAGTGCACCATGTTGGCAGTGTAACATGTCTAGGATGTGCAAAGTTCTTATTAGCTAGTGTAGTCTAGTGTAGATCTGATTACTGGCCATAGATTGTGGTGTCTCTCGCTGTTCCTAAATCTCCCCACTTGGGTAGTTTTTCTATGAAAACTAGCAATATTTCCATATGAAGGCAAATATTCTCTTGAAAGTGCTAGTTGGGACTGGAATTGCATGTGTCTTTTTTCTTGTGAGTTACCTTTATCACCATTTGTTCTCATCCATGGATACTGGGTGATTTACACTTATTTTTATGTGGGTCTGATACTTTTTACTTTAACATTTACAGCAGTGGCGGCCGGCATGGCTAGTGGGTGGGGAGGATGGTGCGGGAATCGAAGGGAGTCACAGGGGGGTCACGAGGGGGGGGGGTCGAGTGGAGGAGGGGAATTAAACTTACCTTGAGGCCTGGTCCTGCGTCTTTGCTCCTGCTCTCCTGTCTCCGACTCCAGGAACAGGAAGCAGGCAGCCAGGCCAGTGGCGTAGGAAGGGGGGTGCGGTGGGTGCGGGCCGCCCCGGGTGTCATCACTGAGGGGGGTGACAAAATGTAATTGAGGGGTGTAGGTGAAAGCCTTTCGCCAAAGGGAACTTTGCAATCAGAGCAGACGAGCGGCTTGCGGATGCGACGCTGTACTGATGGACAGGCATAAAAGCATGCACCGTTTCTAGCAGAGGCAGGACAACATCAGCCTGCTGGGTATTGGTGAATAGAGGACTGGAGCCTGGTCAGTGGCTTTTGTGGCCTCAAAGTGGTAAGTTGCCATTCACTTGTATTGTTTTTCTGTCTAATAGTAACTTCTCCGCCCCGACATCCGTGTCCGACAACATCTCTAAAGGGAGTTGCTGGGCCCGCCTGTTTAGGACAGGCAGGCGAGGAGCAGCTGTTTCCTTCAGATTACCTTGAAGAGACGTGTTCTAAATGACGGATTCCTCACACCCGGCTGAGCTGACGCGACAACACTGTTTTGCAATTAGTGTGCCGTAGTAATAAACATGCGCTTATTTATTTCAAATACGACTACGGAGAAGTTCATTGCTGCCCAACTGGTCCAGTGGCCGCTGGTGAGATTTGAAAGGGGTGAGGGCGAAAATAATCATTGTACTGCACTGCAGCCAGCGAGCGAGGTAGGGGTTGTTTTTTAAATGCCCCCCTCCTCAAAGAGCAAAACCCACTTATATGTATAGTTTAAAAAAAATAACGTTCTGTACTCATGGCAGAGCTGCTGGAGTGTGAACTGTCTGCCCATGGTGTGCAAGGCGAGCCTAGTATAAACCCCTTTTGGAGGGCGGTGCGGGTTAGCAAAGACATTGAGCTGTTGCAAGCCTATGAATGAATGTTTCTCTCAGTCGCGGCTCGCATGATTCGCGGGAGAGGGGGGTTCGCGCTGGGGAGGGGTTCCCGCAAGGGGGGGGGGGGTTGAAAAAAATATATAAAAAACTTACATTACCGGTCCCGCGCCGCCTCCGTTCCTGGCCGAGTGACGGTCCCGCCAGGGTTGACTGGAAGGAAGCATGCATCCTCCCTCCCCTAAGCCAATCACAACGCTGCAATGGCAGCGTTGTGATTGGTACGGAGTCCCGGACAGCGCCCAGCCGGGCACCTGTAGGGAGGCCATTTTCTCTATGTTGGCTGCATGCAGCCTACATAGAGAAAATGTAGAGTGCGCATGACTGCTTTGGTCGGCCCCAGGGCCGACCAAACAGTCAGGGCACTCAGAGTGGTGCAAGCCACTCCTCCCTGACCCGCCCGCCCCCAACCAGGCATACCCTCCTGCCCGCCCCAACCAGGCATACAGCTGCCTTCTGCTTTCTCGCAGCGCGAGAAGCAGAAAATAAAATGGTATTTAAAATACCATTTTATTTTCTGCTTCTCGCATTGCGAGAAAGCAGTGGGGCGGCGTTCCGACGCCCTAATGGAGCGGCCGCCATGCGACGAAGGACGCTTCGCTTTTCAAGTTGTTCCCCGTCAATGTTTGATACTTTTAGCCAGTGAAGAATTTTTCGCCAACAACAGTATGCATGCTGGGAGTTTTTATTCTGTACTTGCGTTGTGAAAAGCAAAACTACAAGTCCCAGAATTCAACGTACTGTTGGCTGAAAACACAGACCATGCAGAGGCTTTCTCACAAAGCAGGCCAGCAGATTATGAGGGCAATTTAAGGTTTGAAGGGCAGGGGCCAAACCGCTAGAGAGACAGAGAGCAGGCCGGAGTCAGCCCACCTGCCAAGTTTAGATTTCTCTTCTGAAGAATTTTCACAGTAAGTGCTCCCCCCAACATGGCAGAAACACCTCGGGAAAAAATGTAAATGCAAGATGGGCTACAATGTCATGAAGGTCGGGCCTTTTTTGTTTTGTTTTCGGAAACAAAACTTAAAAAAATAGTGTCAGCTGGACCCGTCTGAAGGCCTCAACGCTCCCTCCCTGCCTCTTTCGTTTATCAAGCACTTGGAAGCAGACATACAACGTGCTTTAAAACGTGACACAACCACTGTCAGCAAATGTATAGTTTCTACTGTGCCCGCTATTGCGGGGGGGTGACAAGAAATCTTCCGCACCGGGTACCACCTGACCTTGCTACGCCACTGAGCCAGGCTCCCTCCCCTAAGCCAATCAATGTGATTGGTCTGAGTGCCGTGACACGGCACTCAGCCAGGGGCTGGAGGGGTGGGCATATTTTCCATGCAGGCTGTATTGCAGCCTGCATGGAGAACAGGGAAGTGAGCATGACTGTTTTGGGCGGCCCGAGAAGGCCGTCCACACAGTCATTGCGCACTTAGGTGTGGGCAAACCACTCCTCCCCTGCTCCAAGAACAGAGCAGCCCCGCCCGCCTGCAAAGCACCAGGACACGGAGCATAAAATGATAATAACTCTAAGTTATTATCATTTAATGTTTGTACTTGGCACTGCTTAAAAGCAGTGGGGCGACACTCCTCTGCCATAGCGGAGGAGCCGCCACTGATTTACAGTCAATTCTTTGTGTGGGTATTCAGGTTGTATTTATTTAAGGGTGAGCTGTCAGGTTGCACTGGTGGATGTGAAGGTGGTTTAGATATGGTTATGCCAACAATATGTGTTTGAGAGATGTCTGCTGCTAAATGTGGAGGTGACATTTTGAGGGGGGTGGGCAGTGTGTAATTTGTAAAAACCTAAATGCAGACTTTTTCTTAGGGCTCCATCTCTGAATACCAGGGTTGCATAACCTTTTTCTTTCACTACCCTACACATGCTTATTGTGCAGGTTCTTTTTTTCATTCCTTTCTCGGCCTTCATCATGGTTTTCCTATCTCTCTTTTTCTCCTTTCTTCCCTTTCTGTCTAGCTTTGAGGCATGGTCTGTTGGTGAAAAATGAGCCCCAATCACCTAAAATGAGTGCAGGTGCCCACCACAGACAGATTAAGTGGTGGGTAGGGCTGAGTAATGATGCTTGGCATAAGAGAGCAATCTCACCTCTGGAGAGCACAGGCACCTAAAGCAATCACATCTACATGGAAAGATGCTGCATATGGAATATTATGCCTGGCGGAGTAAGCTGGCGGTGGAGTTAGTTTGTTCAATCCTTGGTTGAAGGATGCTTTATGCTGACAAAAGGCAACATTGTATTACGTGTAGCTTACAAAACCGTGAGTCTTCTGCCTAAATCAGGTGTGTTTGCATGTATACTTGTAATGTGCACAAACTGCACTCATAATAGACCTGCTAAACATATGTGAGAGGTATTAGGATCTGATGCCACTTCCTGTAACGTCATGGGTTGTGATACCACTTCCTGTGATATCACTTACATACTGCCTAACTTGGTTCGTTCCCCCACTTCTTTTTTAGGACTTGTGCCCTTGTTAAAACCATGCCTTTCAAAGAGGAAGGCTGTAATAGTTTTGTTTCAAAATATTTGAAGTAGTTGCATGCCTCTTCTTCTACTCCTTTTCTCCCCTGCTGGCTTTGCTTCCACCCCTCCATCGCTCAACCAGTCTCTGTCGAACCTACTCTTTCCGCCATCTCTTCCCTCACATCGCGTCCTATCTCCCGCCTGTCAATAACAAAAGTTGGTATACTTTTGACAAGCTGTTTCCACCCAGTTGCTTCTGCTGTTCTCAGGCCATTGATTGCCTGGCTCTCCTCATGCTCCCACAATGCACCCGTACATTAAGAATGCCCTACTTTCTATAGTAATGGCTTGTTTGATTTTTAGCCTCATTCATGTATGGCAAGGTGTATTTGGTGATAAAAACTTGCCCTTTTGAGATTGTTGCACAAGGAACGTCATACTGGAAACAACAGAGAAGTTTCCTTTTAGACTTCGCACGTATTAGCATGCTGGCATCTTGTCAATATAAGATGGTCTTCCCTTACTGCAGCAGGCACAGACTAGTGTACCAAAATCACATTACGAAAATAAAATGCTGCACAGGGCTGGGAAGTGGTTGAATATCAAAGTACTAGTGTGGGTCCAAGGACTGTGTCATCTATTCACATCTGCACCAATTGAGCACACTGTGTGATCCTTGGTAAATCATTTCTTCTGCGTCTCTTGGTGAGGAGGTCAATATATGACAAAGCTGGGAGTTTGGGGGAATCAAGTAAGTTGCCAATATTCGCGCCGTATGCACTGAATTATTTGGTAGTGTCAGGGGTGAGGTTTACTTATGTAGATTAATCGACAGCAGAATCTTATCTGATTTTTTTTGCCAATCTACCATGGTTGATTGGCAATCTGCCATGGTTGATTGGCAATCGACCATGGTTGAAAGCATAGAAAGGGCAAGGACAAGGATTGAACACTACAAAAAGTGAACACGGCCTAGAGTACTGTTGTTTTAGGTCTGGCCTAAAACGCTGCTAGCAGGACCAGTTTGTGAACCAAAAGCAACCCTGGCAAAAATATCATAACTAAAACTAGGACCAAATCTTTTATGTCCAAAAACGGCACAAGGGTACAATATCAGACAGAAGTAACACAACAGTTCCATGCCTCTCATTTGTATCTATCTACAAAGGAGACCCATGGAGCCGTTGTGTTAATTCTCTGGCAAAAATCCCGCTCTCTTCCTCCCCTCTTTCAATCTCTCGTTCGCTTCCAGCCAAACATTCCATTCTCCGTTATTCTCCTGCTATCTCTCACATATCGTTCTCTAAACTCTCTCTCTATCCTGAAGCCCCCTTGTGCCTGCTGTAATTGTCCTCAGAGAGCGGGAGAAAATGACAGAGGCTCCAGAAAAGCCCTGGACCCTTAATAACCGACTACCAGTGGCACCAGCCCTCCGGGGAAATGCCAGATGGAATAAAAGGCCAGTCCCGCCCTGATCGTTAGCTGTATGTATGGCTGGCTCCACGTTTCCCAAAGAATTCATAACAAAAGTACTTGCATAATGCATATACATATGTATGTATGCAGGAACTTTCAGTCAACCCTTTTCATTCGTTGGTCTTTTCAAGTGCCACTGTCATTCACATTTTGCTTCCACCTACCACAATATAGCATGGGGAAGTAAGTCCGCCCACTTAAGCGATTGGTTCTCTTCACTATAACGTAAATTGCTTGCGCACATCCACCTAAAAAGTTGTCCTGTGCAGTTCCAGCTCTAGTAGACCTATCGCTGCTTCTATTTCTTCATTTCATGTTTCTTTCTTCACTTTTGGAGTGGGTAATTATTTACTTTTTCGTTGCTGAAAATATATGCCGCCACCTTTAGAGCACACCACTTTTTTACTTGGTATTATTTTCACACTGTCATCTTTGCAGAAAAGAGTGATAAAAAAAACTGCAGGATTGCGAAGGCTATAACTATCCCTTCGTGAATGCTTGTTATGTTATATTTTCAACTGGAGCTCCCGATCCAATGTACGTTCACTCGACCCGAGGGACTTAAAACCTGTATTCTTGCTCGACTGACAAGCTTTGAAGTATATAACATGTGACCTTAGGGTACAACGACCACAACGGTCTAGCCCACAAGCAAACAGACTTTGCGTTCTTCACAGTGTGACTGCAATATAAATAGGCAAAGTCTGTTGATAAGTGACACGATAAGCAGGCCTTAGTTTACTTTCCAGTTAATGACATACCAACCGAACCCTCTCTGAGCAGGTACAGATCTCACTTTACAGAATGTCTAGTATATACTGTGTGTGTTTTTTAAGTGTTATAATTACACATGATCGAAGGTAAGGGTTCCAGAGTTCTCAAGTTTTCCAAATAAGTGCGTGATTAACTTTTCATACCAGTATTCTTAGCACTCTTATCTGTTTGTTTACCCATTTAAGAAGGCAGGACTTCAAGTGTTAGAATGCGAAGGAATTAAGCATTGGCGAAGCCGATTGGTCTTGTCTACGCTAGGTATTATTTTTCTCAATTACTTGCGCTATGACGTTGTCAGTGGTGTCCGAGACATAGCGCTATTTTTTTTTACGCAACACAAACAATGAACGGAGGGCGCGCGCGTGATATCAGAGCAACACGGACAACAGGAGGACGGGTGAGAGCAGGGCAACAAGGACAACGGGACTGCGTTAAACATAGAGCAGACTAGAGCAAGGGGGCTTTGGATGTAAGCTTATCTGATAAGGTCAAGTCTGTGGCACACTGGGAAAAGCCAAACAGGTCAAATTACCATTTCATGCTAAGCTAACAGAATGAATAAATCAAACTATACTCATTGTAAGCCACAAGCCTGTCATATTATAATATTCAAAAACAACAATTGATGGACAGAATGCCCTAACAATGTCATACATTCACCCCAGTACAGGGCTCTGGGCCTAAATCGATCGTTTTTTTGCTCACTATGCCATTCCAGTTTGAACCCAGCCATATGCAAATCAGTCTTGACCCTGTGCCCAATGGGAACAGTCTAGCCCGAACTGCCAGGCCAGGTCCTCCCTGGACTGGAAACAAGCATCCTAGGACCGGTTTTGGGGTTTCACCCCACATCAGCCAGGATAGCTTGACTCCAGTGGCATAGAGAGCACGGGACCCACGTCTGGGCATACCCGTCCCACTCGGGGTGATAAATGCAAAAACAACAAATGATGGACAGAATGCAGAACAATGTCATACATTCACCTCAGTACAGAGATCTGGGCCTAAACCCATAGTTTTTTTGCTCACCATGCCATTCCAGTTTGAACCCAGCCATATGCAAATCAGTCTTGACCCTGTGCCCAATGGGAACAGTCCAGCCCGAACTGCCAGGCCAGGTCCTCCGTGGACTGGAAACAAGCATCCTAGGACCGGTTTCGGGGTTTCACCCCTCATCAGCCAGGATAGCTTGACTCCAGTGGCATGAAGAGCACAGGACCCACGTCTGGGCATACCTGTTCCACTCGGGGTAACAAATGCAAGAACATCAATTGATGGACAGAATGCAGAACAATGTCATACATTCACCCCAGTACAGAGATCTGGGTCTAAATCCATCGTTTTTTGCTCACCATGCCATTCCAGTTTGAACCCAGCCATATGCAAATCAGTCTTGACCCTGTGCCCAATGGGAACAGTCCAGCCCGAACTGCCAGGCCAGGTCCTCCGTGGACTGGAAACAAGCATCCTAGGACCGGTTTCGGGGTTTCACCCCTCATCAGCCAGGATAGCTTGATTCCAGTGGCATGGAGAGCAAGGGACCCACGTCTGGGCATACCCGTCCCACTCGGGGTGACAAATGCAAAAACAACAGTTGATGGACAGAATGCAGAACAATGTCATACATTCACCCCAGTACAGAGATCTGGGCCTAAATCCATCGTTTTTTTGCTCACCATGCCATTCCAGGCTGAACCCAGCCATATGCAAATCAGTCTTGACCCTGTGCCCAATGGGAACAGTCCAGCCCGAACTGCCAGGCCAGGTCCTCCCTGGACTGGAAACAAGCATCCTAGGACCGGTCCCAGGATGCTTGTTTCCGGTCCAGGGAGGACCTGGCTTGGCAGTTAGGGCTGGACTGTTCCCACAAGGAACAGGATCAAGACTGATTTGCATATGGCTGGGTCCAAACTGGGGTGGTGTGGTGAGCAAAAGAATGATGGATTAAACCCATATCTTTGTGACTGGGGGTGAATGTTTGCATTGTCCAGCATTCCGTCCATTAATTCTTTCTTTTGCATATGTCGCCCTAAGTGGGAAGGGTATGCCCAGACATGGGTCCCGTGCTCACTACACTACTGGATTCAAGCTAGCCTGGCTGATAAAGAGTGATGCCCTGAAACCGGTCCCAGGATGCTTGTTTCTGGTCCAGGAAGGGCTTGGCTTGGCAGTTCGGGCTGGACTGTTCCCACAAGGAACAGGATCAAGACTGATTTGCATATGGCTGGGTCCAAACTTGGGTGGTGTGGTGAGCAAAAGAATCATGGATTAAACCCAGATCTTTGTGACTGGGGGTGAATGTTTGCATTGTCCAGCATTCCATCCATCAATTGTTTCTTTTGCATATATTATAATATTCATCATAATAATAATAATAATAATAATAATAATAATAATATTACTTTCAGTACCAGCAGCCTGGGACGGCCGCAACAGACGAAGGTCTTAAAATTATCTTTTTGGGTGTCTTTTTACTCATTTGACTGTTAAAATGGCACTTTGAGGTCGGATTCATAACTCACTTCGAACACTCCGTAAAGTACAAGAAATGTAAATGTCTACACTGCACGTGGTTGAAGTTTTGTCTGTTCTGCTGGACGGCTTGAATCTAAGGCCGGACCATACCGGGCATCAGGAGTTTACACGGGAGGCTGGAAACGGGGGTTGTTACTGGGAGCCGTTTTTAGGTCGAGACTAGGCATCACACATGCGCTTTCTTTGAGACTTGATGTATACACTCCATGGGCTTACAGCCTGCCCACAGCTTTTGATTGGCTCATGTTAGTGTCCTTTAAAAAACATTGCTAGTAATGTTGCTTTTAAGTGGTTAATGTTTCATATTTGCCCCACCTTTTTCACAATTGTTAACTCCCATGGAGTAGTGCCCCAGGACTAGTCCTCTTCCACTTGCGCCATTGTATTTCATGTCTTTGGAACTTTTTTTACATTCAGACTGGGCACTTCCCACTTAGCGCAGCACCCGATTCACGTCCAGCGCACTTCAATGTAATCGTGCACTTCCGTCAACTGTTTGTTGTGTTTTATTTATGCTTTATTAGTGCGGCACATGCTTCACAGACACCACGCTCTGCGTGGTGTTCAATTTATACATTCAGACTAAGCACTTCCCACTTAGCGCTGCACCCGAGTCATGGGCGCCATGCTTCATTTTATTCCATTATTGCTTGTTTCAGGTTTCCAGTGTGTTGGCTCTACCTCTTCAGCTGGGGCGTGGCCGGGTGTTATTATTTGCAGTTCAGTGTTTTCCTGCAAGCAGGGTTTGTTTCACAGAAGCTATGAACACAGAGCCTGGCTGCTTTTCCTCAAGTAGATGGGCGTAGAAGTATAAATGGGTAACGCTGCTTCCCTTCACAGAGCCAGGGGCGGGCACTGGCAGCGAAGGTCGAGGGGCATGGGACCGCACAGCACTTTCCAGCCCAGGACACCACTTCTTTGCTCCAGACTGTGAAGCAGGGTGGGTTGGGGAAGGAGCTTGATGCGGGCGGGCACCAGAGGCAGCACGTCGAGGCGGCTCCTCCTCCTTTCCTCAGGTCTGTCCTGGCAGCAGAAAGGTCTGGGGTTTTCTCCCCCTGCTCTCTCCAGGTCCCCTGGTACTGCCACACGCTCCCTCTCCATGTGCTGCTGCGGTCTCCTCCACATCCTTAAACTGGATGACATAAACACCGGCTTTTCACAGCACTATAAATCACGTTCATTGAGGATAAACCCTTAAATAGGAAAGCTTCAAATGGCTGCCACTTTGTCAATGTACCACAACCTGTTGCTGAAAATGGGAATTAATGAACCAGTTAGTGAGCATCATTGACACTCAATAGTTGCACCTTTCTATGGGAGGCCAAAGATAATCCCTCGCACAATAGTTCTGGAATTTGTACCTTAGCTATATAACTCTGCAGATGAGGAGTTCAAATCTAGGCGTGGCAGACTCGTCCTTCCATGGTTGATTAATAAAGCGCCATTACACTGGATAGGTTTTTACAATTTCTTTCCATTCGTCATATCAATAAAGTTGTTTGCCATTTTTGCATTTTAAAAGATAGATGAGGAGGTTGCAGGTGCTTTTTGCCGCTATCTAACTGTGCTGCCCTCTTTCACAATCAGAAGCCTTGTCCAGCTATGGTACTTCCTCTCTGTCTCCCTCCCCTCCGCCACCTCCACCCCAAGCCCCTTTCCAACAAGACAGGGGGCAGCACTCGCCACGGTATGTAGGAACTATATCCATGTAGAAGGACAACAAGGGGCTAATTCAGAGCCCCTGGGTCATAAGTGGGGGATTCAAAGTGTGTCACGGAGCAGTTCATCTTCTACAATTGTGAAGAGAGTGACCACGGAGTGCCCCGCTGAGGAAATTGTGTGCTTATCAGGATTTCCAAACTTAGCTGCAATTACTAAACAGCAGTCTAAGTTTAGCACGGGTGGCTGGTGCTGGAAAGCAAACATGTGGTGCCTCTATAAAATAGAGGGGCATATTCACAAGGAGCTATCGCCGAATTAACAGCACTTTATCGCAGCCAAAGTCGTGATAAATTTACCCCCCCATTCACAAGCCGGTGTTAACAGCCCACAGCACCAGTTTACCCGCGATAGCAGCCGCAAAAAACATCGCCACAGAGGACCCTCGCAAATATCGCTAATGAGATGCAGAGTAGGCGTTCCCGTGACAAAAGCAGAGACCTCAACATTCACAACGACCAGCCACATCCGCGATAAAAACACAAAACAGGCGATAAAGCACGTTAGCACCAGGAAATCTACACCTGCTCTGACCTGGTGTAAAGTCGGATGGCAGCCAGCACCACAAAAGGGAGCACAGCCCAGGGCCACATCCGAAGGGCAACAGATGCCATGGAGCCACCCATCATGCGGCCCGGACACCCAAGAGGGCCACAACACCCACCCCCACCGCCCCAGGACCCCATCCCACACACGGAACACCCCCCCCCCGGACCAACACAGACGCAGTGCAGACAAAGACAGCGGAACCCCAGGAAACGTACCAGCCGCACAGACCCTACATCTGACAATGTCACCTTCCACTACAGGCTGAAAGGGACAACCAACCTACGCATCCTGACCATCATCGCCTAACTGGCCTACGGCAACAACACAGCGGACAACCAACATCCCACCCCACACAAAGCTGATGGCGTGGCTGCACCTGTTGGCCTCTGGGACCCCCATCCAACACCCGCCAGAGTCGGAGGAGTCTCACAGCCAGCCACATACAAGTACCCCACACCTGTCCTGGACATCACCATCACCCTGGTACCCCAGTCCCCATACGTACAACACAAGGCGCAGGATCTGCTGGAGACCAAGCAAGGACCATACGCCATAGCAGGATGCACGCACGTGTTGGGGGCAACATACATCACACATGTACTACCTGTGCCCCCTGGTGACACAGCACACAATCACCGCAACAGGAAGCACACGTCTCACACCAATGTGCAGGCAACAACAGAACACCGTGGAACACGCAACAATGTCGCCTTCAAATACACAGCCAGTGTGCATGATACCTTCATCCTCCGACAGTCCATCATCAACCAGCGTTCCCAGGATGGCAACAAGGGAAATGTACAGCCCTTTGGCAATATACAAATGAACATCCCACACACCTCAACACCACAACCATGCAACTCACAACTCTGGCAATGCACACGTCACAAAATCACATACAACAGGCACAACAATATGCCCACCCACCAGACACGACAGAACAACTTACAATGTCCACATGGGCAAGCCCTGAAAATGAGCCAGCAACAGCATGGCACCTCAGCCACATACTAGCCGAATGTGGGGAGAGGTGGCAACCAGGCATGTGTGAAGGATGCCGTAGAACCATGATTGGGAAAGTACACAATGCCAACAGTGCCGGAGATGTGCTGGACACCTCGCAGTATGCAGAACACACCCATATCCATGGCGACATACACCGCTTGCATATGGAGTGTAGTGGACAGTGGACGCCACCATGTCACCACAGCCAGTGGGGGTCCTCGCGGAAATGTTGCCTGTTACACCCTCCCCCCGTAAGCGTCAGCTGAGTGGGATGGCCCGGCGTATGCCACGCCAGCGTAGGGGTGTGAATAAAAACCACGTAGGCCTGGGCGTGGTCCACTTCCGGAAAGACCCACGTCTCTGCCAGGGCGGCGCCTCCCACCTCGCCACGAGGCCGACGCCATCCTCGTGAGCGGAGTTGCCTGCGATGCCGTGCGCCTGCCGGACCCCGGCACGCTGGTCCACGAACCCGTCAGGCCAGCCCCTGCGCAGCCAGGCCACACTGATCACCTTCCGACACTGGCGTGTGTCAAGGAGGGCCCACCACGTGCCGGCGCAAGCCACAATCCCGAGGCCCGAGACCTTGGCAGCCACCTCAGACCATCACGGCCGCCACGACACCGGCCCGCTTTATTCCCTTTTCGTTTACGTACTCCACTGCCGCTCCCGATCTACTCTTCAGACCAGTAGGTCCCACATGTGGAACTGTGTCTTCAGTCATGAATGGCAGTGACCCCATATCCCGGCCAGCGGCCACAGCACCAGACCCCCCCAGTTCAGTGAGGCATAGTTCCATATGGGCATCTTGCGACATGTGGTGCCACTAACCCTGTCCAACGCCAGGCTGCTACATGTGGTGCCACTAACCCTGTTCAACGCCAGGCTGCTACACGTGGTGCCACTAACCCTGTTCAATGCCAGGCTGCTACACGTGGTGCCACTGAACCTGAACTACGCAGGCCGGTGGGGCCATCCAACCTATGCTGGCGACACTCGGTGAATGGGCCGTGCTGACCGCTGCCTCAGGCCTACACCACGGTAAGGTAGGTCACACATTTGGAACTGAGTCTTCATTACACCATGGCAGTGAACATTATTTAAGGCAGAGAACTATTCACCATACACCCTTCGATGTGGTGGCAACAAATCTGTGCATGGCATCACAACCACACGTGTCTGTGGGCCTACGCGGACCACTGCCCTCGGCCTACGCTGCGCTCGAGTGGGATCCCAGAATTGGAACTGAACATCGGTAATTCAAAAGGCTGAATACATGTCTTCGCACGCACGGAGGGGCGTAAGAGGATGACGCGTTGCAGGCCGGAGGGAACAGGATCATCGTCACGGAGGTGATTGAACACTACCGACAACTGCCACTGTGTCACTAACTCTGTGCCTCGCGAGCCAACGACACGTGGCTGTGGGCTACTGCTGACCGCTGCCTCCGGCCTACACTGCGGTCCAGTAGGTCACAGCGCCTTGATTTGGCATTCTTGGAGTTCACATCTGTGTACAGGCATCATCGCAGACTGCATCCCCTCCCAGCACCTGTGCCACTGAGTTTGTTCCCCTGCATTCATGGACACTCACTGGTCGTACATTGGGGGCGTTTGAGTCTATGGACTAGGGGCTAGTTTACATCCTCATGTAGCTGATCCCGAATTGTTGGTGAAAACGAGGATTGCGCTTTCCACTCCTCCATTTGCTGCTTCCAGATAACATCAGACCTTCCGCATCATGCCCTAGAGGACACCTTCCACTGTCCCCCGAAACCCTCCGCAACATACACCTCGGACATTGATGGTGACCCGCTCAGATCGCATGGCCTATCTTACTGCACCGCAAGTCACCGTCCCGTGGCTGGGTGCCTGTGCAGGCCGCAGTGCATCCGGGGCCACTAACTCTGTGCTGGTCATACGTGGGACCCCTTCTTCTGAGACATTGAATGGCCTCTGTAGCAATGGTCTTGGGGTCATCAACGCCATGTGTCTGTGGCCCTTCGCTGTCCGCCTCCTCCGGCCCCAACTGCGGGCCACAAGGGCCCACACATGGCATCGAGTCTTGACCGGCCCGGACGTCGCATCACCGCAGGAGGCACACGCCACCATGGCAAGGACCACCTCCAACCGCCATCTGCCAGAGTCGAAAGGGTGGTCCTGACAGACCTACGGAGTTGCCCAGACCTGTCGTGGATGCCATCATTGGCCTGCTGCCCTGCTCAGCACTCCAGGTGCCAGTGACTCAGTGCACCGCAAGCCATTGTCCGTTACTGATTGAGTTTTGTGCTGTTGTGAGGTTGCGCAGCAATGTCACCTCATGCAGTGGGGAAGACCTGGGACCATGAGGAGGAGGATGTGTCAAGTGTGCGGACGGGAGATGGCACAGACAATGGGAGGGCAGGTGGCAGCAGCCCCAAGGCAGGAATGCAGACTGGTGGCGGTAGTCAAGCTACACACCCGGATCTGATACTGGGTATTGCGCTGTGGTCTGCGGACGCAACTGTCACCTCAGGCAGTGTGGGAGACCTGGGACGTTGATGAGGAAGTTGATGCAGGTGTACCACACCCCACTGCATCTGCATCAGGACTAACCCGAAGGTACACAATCCTGGCAATTCCTTCACATGAGCGCGCTCTTCTCTAGTGCCCCTACCTCAGTGCACTGCAACTCACGGAACGTCCAGACTGAATATTGGGTGACCTCTGTCCTTACTCCGGATCCCTCCATGTTGCTCTGCAATTGACTCTGTTATGCTGGTGTTTTCTGTTTCCATTACACTGGTGTCCACTGTTCAGGTTGTTGCCAGCACCAAGCACTCCGTGCGGGCTGGCTTATACTCACCCCACAAACATCCAGCACAGGCGTCACTGTATATGTGGCCCTGCCAATAAAGGGGCCGGGCGCACGTGCCCATAGCCAGTTCAACATATGTGCATGTGTCTCTGTGGAGGTGTGGGTCTCCTTTGTGGGGTGTGGGTGGTCCCTGAAGGGTATTGGACACCCACGTATGTGTTCTACTTCGCATTCCATGGGTTAGGCAACACCCTCACCTGTTGGGCCACCTCCTTTTGGCGTTCAGCCACCTGGCATTGGGGTGCCATGTGTGGGTGGGTGACGTGTTGTGAGGCAGCCGTGATTGCAGGTGCTTCATGCTGTGTGGTCTGTTGCAGAGTCTGGGTTCTCCTCTGAGTAGCTTGTCTGCCCTGGTCCTGGTGGTGGGTTGTGTGGGATGTTCATGGGCTGTTGTAGGGCGTCGGGGTCGGGGGTGTGGTGTTTGTCTCGGGCATCACTGATGGGTTGTCTGTTCAGACCTGCTGGAGGTGTTGTTTGTCCCTCTGCATTGTGAAGGGGAGGTGCCTGTTGGCATTGTGTTGGCGCCTTGTTCTTGTCGACATGCAGACTGTGTGACAATGTACATTGTGACTGTTTGGGCGGTGGTGGCTATTTGAGTTGGGGCAGTGTACATTTGGCCTACATGGCTGATGTGGGGTTGTAGGGGTAGATGTGCATCTCACAGTTCCCTGCTCTGTCCAATGTGATTGTTCTGTTTCAGCGCCTGGGTGGACCCAGTTGTGTCCCCTGTTCTGCAGTGTGAGTGTTGCACTTTGTGCCACATTGTCATGGTATGTGCTGTGATTGCTATGTGTGTGTGCTGCAGTGTGCTACGGGGATGGGGGACATGTCCCGGGTAATTGTGGATGTGCAGTGTGCTACACCTCACTGTGCATGTGTGGCATTGTGCCCATCACCCCCGTCCCCCAGTCCCTGTTGGATCCTCACCCTGTTGTTGTTGTGTCAGGTCCTGTCGAGCTGTGTCCGTACTCCCTACTCCTTGCACCCTCTCCACACTGATGACTGTGGCCTGGCTTTCCTCCTGCTCCTCCTGTGTCGCTGGACTGCCACCTCCTGTCGCCGTTGCTGCCTTCCTGTTGGCAGCGGGTTTGTGCCTGGTTTAGGTTGTCACATCCTGGCGGAGCCTCTTGGCCTTCTGGATTGGCCTCCTGGGCTCTGCGACTGCATTCCAGGCGGTCTGCTTCTGGGTCATTTGCTGGTAGTGTTCTGTCGCCTCCGTGGCCTTGGTCTTGTTTTCCTGCGGTCTGCACCCCGTCTTCCTCTCCATTTTCTCCTTGGCCTTCCCCGACCCACTTGTTCCTTGCTGGTGGTCTGTGGGGGTTGTGGGGTTCACGTTGCCCTCTGCGCTTGGTCAGGGTGCATGGATGTTGCTACGTGCTTTGGCTTGTTTCTGGTGTGTTGTGCCTGTGGTTTTTATGGTGCAATTGCCCGCCAGACGCGTGGGAGTTGTAGGCCTGAGGCTGCTTTTCGCAGCTTTTTGTACCGCGATTGGCCTCATCGCATGATTTCTCGCGTTCGCGTTTCGCCTTTTTTGGGCGTGGTGTTGATTTACACAATGGCATTTGACGCGTTATCTGGTGACTATCGCATGCTACCGCCTTGTTGTGAATTCCATGTTGACACGGGGTTATTTTCCCGTGATAGGCTGCGTTATTGGAAGTTGCGTTACGCTACTCTTGCGGTAGTTATCACACGCTCTTGTGAATATACCCCAAAATGTACTGATCTAAGCTTTCGTATTTTTTCTACAAACAATTTAGACACACATTGCCCTATGTAAAAGAGAACTCCTGTTGTACTGCCTGTAATCAAAAAAGCTTTTGTGGATCCGCCCCCTGCACATTAGTGTAGCAGCCATTTGTGCAGAAAGTGCAGTGGTACCGAGGCACAGGAAGGCACATTGAATCCTGATAATTTCTGTATTTTGTTACCCCAACAGCAGTCAAAAGGCCATTTTCCTTGTTTGCACCAGGGTCAATGACATCCTTGCTGAGCCTCTGTCCCTGCTGCCTTACTGTTGAGATGCGGATTGCCACACTCTGGACCACTGCACTCCTGGCATCTGAACCTCCTGCCTTCTGGCTGGTGCTTGATGTGCTTGCCCACTGAAGACTCTTCATCGGGTTGAGGTGGTGGTGCCAAGAGTATTTAAGGGGGATACATTCGGCATGTATCCTGGGTCCCTCTTCGTGGATGTATTCTGTATGGTGTATAAGATGCCTTGAAGCTGTAAGAGTGCGGATTACCTATGGCCTGCACGGATGTGATGCATGTTTTTGAGGACATCCTACATTTAAGATTAATTTCGGAGCTCAGACGTACACCATGTTAGAAACTCCTGTAGATTGAAGTCTGTTTTTTTAGTTGGTTTGTGTAATGTGTTTTTCAAATTATGTCGGTTTTTAATTTTAACCACACGTGAGAGGATGTGATGTAATGGTCAGATCCCCTACTGGGCACTGAGGACCTGGGTTCGAGTCTCGGCGTCAGCTCAACTTCCTGTAATTCTGGGTAAATAACTTAACCTACCTGTGCCTACAAAAAATTATGAGTGAAACTGGTGGTCATGTAAAACGCTCCCTGCAACAACAAAAAACTACCCCGCAAGTTCCTTTTCTGTTCCACTAGACACCTGTAATCCAATTTATAACAAAATCCGGGATGCCATAACTGGATGCAGAAGCAACCACGTGGTAGCTGGTCAGCTGCAGCCCCCACCAGGCGTGTCTGCTGCTGTTTCCAGGACAAAGGCCAAGCACCCGGAAACAGAAACA
The DNA here is from genome assembly GCA_963921515.1 of Calotriton arnoldi. NCBI lineage: Eukaryota > Metazoa > Chordata > Amphibia > Caudata > Salamandridae > Calotriton > Calotriton arnoldi. Next base: position 845,769 of record CAWUFW010006541.1, read on the forward strand.
TTTGCCAGCATCAATGCACAAATGTTGTAGCAGTGGAATTCTGATTCCAATGGGCTTTGTGGCAGTTGTTTATTTAGGTAGGGCCATCTGTTGCAAGGTCTCCTTCCTACATAGTTTCTCATTGGCCTGACAGTTCAAGGCTGTCCCACAATGTACCGCTCACTTTGTCATAACACGCATTTGCAATGCAATAGGTCTTGCATTTATGCGAGTTTGAGCTATTGGCATTGTAAATGACAATGCCTTTTATTTATGTTTTGGTTTTTAAAACATAAATCAAAAGCATTGTCATTTACAATGCTAATAGCTTAAACTCTCATAAAAGCGAGACCTATTGCATTGTAAATGCTTGTGTTATTAAAGCTGCCTTTCTTTTTCAAACCGAACCCTGTGAAATCTGGAGTTGTGGCGCTGGGAAATAAAGGGGGACATCTGGGCAGTGTATGCCGTCAAGTTCCTACACTCCACATTTTTATTACTGACTCGAAGGTATTGGAGCGCTTTAGGTGAGCACCAATTACACTGCACAGGGAGACTTTTTAAAAAATCTTTTTTGGGCACCGGGATATTAAGTGATTTGCCTAGAATGACAGAATGTTAAGCCGGCGCCGAGTATCACACCTTGTTCCCCAGCTCTAAAGACGTCAGCTCTGGCCGTTAACCCACATCCTTTCCTTCTGATCCTCACATCCCCTCAATTATGGGAACTTAGAACAGAAGCCAATCTAGAATGTCAGGCAAATAAATGTTGAATAGTTTTACCGAGTCCATTTGATCCGGATTTTATGTATATTCAACAGATCCCACAAGCTACGTACGCCCCATTCCCAGCGCGAGTAAAACCACCTCTCGCAAATGATCAAAGAAAGCTCAATGCACAACGCGTCTTACACAGAGAACGTGGCTCGGAAAGTGCAAAATCTTAAAATTCCAACAGTGGACACTGTAATAAGGCAGAGCTGCGGTAAAGCGCTATTGGTTCAGGCGGATTTAGAGATAAAAAAACATTTTCTTTTAGCTCCCTGATGATTAGAGAATGAGCACGAACATTTAGATAACAAGTTAGTTTTGCAGTGCATGGTTTCAGAAAACAAACAAGACGGGGCTGCTGTCTGTTCTTCAGAGGCCGCAACAGCTAAGTTTAAATATTTGAGAGATGTTGATTTACAGCTCTGTGAAAAGGCCAACCAGGGTGTGGAGCGCTGCAAGACATTCTGCATGCAGATACTTACAGTATCTCACATTCCTTTCTTTTACCTCGTCCTGTATGATAGACGCAGACAGTTTCTCCGTGGGTCGAGCTGCACGTCTAACGAGCAACTAACTTGAGAACAAACAGTTTGCTTCTGGTGATCACGTGATAGGGGTGGGAGGCCAGATATTTGGGGAATTCCAGCAGCAATATCTCTTTCAGTTTCATATTGAGTAGGTCATTTAGGAAAGCAGCAGAAACAGGAAAAACATTCCTGAGATGGATTGAGATGTTACACGGAGCTGCGGAACAAACACTGTCTGGCCTTTGGGACAAAAACAACCATATGTAGAGGCAGCAGGGAAACTCGCACTGGCACGGAGCGAGGAAAGAAACCAAGTGCACAAGAACCAAATAAACGGGGTCTACACGGTGACTAAAGAATACACACTGGCACCAAAACAAAATGCGCATTGGCACAGGGATTATGAAAGCAAGTCTCGGCATCAAAATGAATGAGACCTTGTGTAATGTAACTTGTGCTCATGTAAAGCACTCAAATACCTTCCAGTCGAGTTTGCGCTATATAAAACTGCACAAAGAAATATAAACAAACTCTCGCCATTGCGCAAAGGCAGCCGCTTGTTTATATTTGCATCGCGCTTTCACTTGAGTGAAAGCGCGATGGAAAAATAAACACGGGGCTGCAATTGCCAAAGCGATTGAAAAAACATAGTGCTGCTTACCGACATGAAGGAGACCGTGTAACGCTGCAAGCAAAAGATCCAGTCCGGATGGGCCGTCCAAGAAGGAGACAGGGCGGTAACCAAAAAGCCTCCTTTTCAATGGGAAGCCAGCATTTAGCATAAACGCTGACGCAACCCAATGAAAATGATGGGCGGGGCTTAAACTGAACTTCCAGAAAATCCCAACTACAAGAAGCCTCGCAGAGCGAGGAGCTCATGCGTGCTCCAATGCTAGGCGAGACCTAAAAAAAAGAAAGACATGCTATATCCATTGTTTTTAAGTGCAGACAGGGTACTCATTTTACCAACCTTGTAAAGATGGCAATGTGGTATTTATTTTCCTAACCTCGTACAGATGCAGTGTTTATTCTGTCGACTTTGGAAGGATAACTAGTTTTATCTGTCTGCTGGGATTCGATATGGTGACTTACAGTTGGCAGGTAAAAGGAGGCAACACATGTTTAAACCACCCAGCTATAATATTCAGCTACCGCTTAAAGAGGGAGTGAATTCACATTAGTGATCATGACAATATCCCTCTCAAGCTCCAATGCCTCACAGTCCCACTTCGGCGCACACAGAGTCATAGGGGGAGGTAAGGCAGTGGGCACTGCTTTTTCTCTCTGTGTGTATCTCAGTCGTTGCTGAAACGCAGCCTCCCTAGAGCTGGGGACCAAGGGAGAAAAACACCCCAAAGAAAGGAGAAAGCGCACACAGCTGCACCCTGTGGTTAGGGAGCTGAGCTCAACCATGCTGCACCTTTAAACCAGGGCTCTAACAACAATTTCATGGCTGTATTTCTCTTTCATATAGAGTTCAGACTGGAAACTATCATCATTTTATAGTGCTATGGACTTGCATCAAGGCACTTGTCTTTATGTCTGTGTGTTAAGAAGCGTTGGAATGTGCCCATAAATGTTTTATGAGGAAAGTATGTATTCTGAATCACACTGCATGACCAAGTGTACAGTAATTGTATACCTCTTCAATCCCTAGCAGCACAGCACTCAGGATAATGTGCTGCATGGTTAAACACTTATAAAGTCCCAAAGGCAAGACCTATTGGCTATGCCAATGATTGTTGTAGCAGTGCAGCAGTTTTTAATGCACCCGCTGCAGAGTTCTTTGTATATCCACTTGTTTTCAGGAAATAATAAAAGTGTCAAGATAACTCTGGTGAATAATGTACCTGCTGGAGAGAGAAAGGAGTTTTGTCTAGTGCATGGGTACTCACAAACATTTTCCCGGGGGCCACAAAGTTTGGTCTATGGTGTGACCGAGGGCCGCACTGATGTCAGCGGGGGGTATAAAGTGGGTGTAGGAGAAGCAAAGCATGTATATCTAGTGGCTGTCTTTAAATTGAATGTGTTTCTAAAGTTAAGGGCCTAGTTACTTCCTTTCCCTAACTGCAATTAACCTTTAAATAAGTGCTTGCTGTATATTTAACATTTTTTTTCATATTAGTGCTGAGTCAAGTAAACAGCAGCCCAGTGTTGCTGCTGCCAAGAGGGCCGCATGTAAAGGTCAGGAGGGCCGCATGCGGCCCCCGGGCCGTACTTTGAGTATCACTGGTCTAGTGGCAGTTTTGGCTCATCTAAGGTAGGGCAGAGGGTTAATGTGCCTGCTGCAAACAACGTGTACCGAGCAGATCACAGATAGTGGGTTACTGCTTTTGTCACAGAGACCCTTTTGTTACTGTACAGTTCATAAGTTACAGTTCATAAGTTACAATCATAATCTAGCACTATGAGCTATAAAGTATTATCAAAGAGCTACATTTTTGGCCACGTTTTCTTGGGGGAGAACTCCCCCAAGCCCTAGGGGTCAGGCTCACCCGCTGCACTCACTAGGCACCATACGGGGGCTGGTCTGACAAAATTTGCCAGGGCTGCTTTGGGTTCCCACTCCGTACCTGCTTGAAGCATGGTTTCTGTTTTGCAAAAAAGTTGTGCTTGAATCTTAGAACGTTCACGGGTTGAGAGCGCCGAGGAGCCCCTTCTCTAAAAGGGGAGGAGGACGTGGTTCTGTACAGAGAGCTCAGGGGCCAGTGTGTCTGCTGCAGAGATCTGTATAACCTACAGTACAACAAGTTCGAATCCTGACATAGGTGACTCCGCCTGTCACCTTTTGATATCAATAAACTGAGTACTAATGCCGGTTATCATGCCGTTCCAGTACTACATGTCCTAGAGGAGGCATGCCAGGATCCTTGTTGCAAATAAGCAGCGTTTCGGACTATGCCTATTACTATTAAGGCTTTGAGCCATCTACATTACAATATTTATATTATTGATTTGTGCTAGAGCTTTATACATCTTGCTCCGGGCGGATTGTGCCTTTTGAGGTGTTATTATTATTTTTCTAAAATATTTGTTATTCACTACGGAATAGTTGGATATCGAAGAGCCCTGATGAAGTTCCCTTTTGGCACTATTGGGAACGAAACGCGTCGGCTGTGTGCCAGTTTTAAAGACTGACTGAATAAAGGAAATAATTTTGGAATTACTACTTACGTGTTTGACTTTCCTGCGAGTGCACCTTCCGCTTTTTCTTGAAAATCTTTGGTTGTGATTTGCACCTTTGGACGACGGGTGCAGGAAGTGTTTCTGCACCACCTTTCAATTGATTGTACATGTGGATTGGTTGAGCTGGACCTTGGTCTGTCGTCTGTTCTTTGTTTGCTAATAAACTGAGTACTAATGTTTGGAGCATTAAAAAGCTAGAGCTGCAAACCACTTGCAACAAATGTTATACCAAAAGTAAAACATAATTTACATACTATTTTTACCATTATTTTTAAGGCTAATATTATTTATGCTAAGTATTTTTTTTATTGCTTTCATCCATTAATAATATTTGAATATTACTATCTGTTTTCAATTGTATTTATAATGTGTTTCGTTATTATTGATATCATCATATTATTAGCGCTATTCTGATAATTACTACTTCTTTAGTATCTTTCAGTATTTTGTGTTATTAATGTGTTTTACAGTTTTGTTATTGTTACTACTGCTATTATCGTTAATAACTATGGGCTTTAAAAGCACTCTTTGGGCATCTTTGGTGCTCTATTTCCCATAACTTAATTCCTCACTAATACGTCTATGCTCAGCCTATACAACCACTCAAGGCCTGATTTAGATCTCGGTGGCCGAGTTACTCCGTCACAACTGTGACGGATATCCGGTCTGCCGAATTATAAATCTCACAGGATATAATAGGATTTATATTTTGGTGGAAGGGGTTATCTATCACCGCTGTGATGGAGTAACCAGTCTGCCGAGATCTAAATCAAGCCCTAAGTCTAAAACCAGGACTTCTTTATGCAATTTTCTGAATAGTTTATTTTGTCTCCTCAAAAACCCAAGTGTGCTCTCGGTTGTATTCAATACATACCTTGACCAGAAACCTCGTCTAAGGAGAAACAAAAACTAGGATACTGTAAAAACCCATGTTTAACTGAAGTAGAAGCTAAGAACTAAGAAGCCTTCCTAAACAAAGAAAGAATGTGAAAATATAGGAACCGTATAGCAGCTGACCAATAAGAAGCAAACAAATGAGCGTTACTATGAAGCCAATCAATGGTAAGCACATGGGTGGTCTCTAAGCCCACAGATAGAAAATAAAAGGTCTTGAAGAGACATTGTGTTCGCTTTCTAGGCGAGACCTAAAAGCATGGACTGAGTTGCTCAAGCAAGGAGTCTTAAACTTGAGAGCCCTGGAAATTTCAACTGCTGGATGGTAAATCATTTACCCTGCTGGGTGTCTAAATTACTCCTCGAAGTTTGGCTAAAAGCACAGCTGGCAGAGGTGTGCAGATTTTTTAAAGATTCAGTGTGGGGGAGACTGGTTGGCGAGAGAACATAACTGGTGTGGGATAGTGATGCATAGTGCTTTAAATACATACGTAAAGTGAGAGGGCTACAAAAAAAGCTTTTCATGAAGGTGGCCATATTGGCTGCAAATACAATGACCATCTTAAATTTGATGGGGCCAATGACAGCAGTTAGCAGCCCCATCAGAATTATGAGATCAACAGGAACATTCCGTATACACTTTTAGGTTTCGCCTGAGACAACACATGCGCTGTCACCTGCAAGACATTTTGTTTACCTACACAGGACTTACAGCCTGCCCATTGCTTTCTATTGGTTATCTTCATCGTCGCTCATTTCCGTGCTTCTCCTTGGTCAGCGTGTGCCAGCTTCACTTCCTTTTCGGGTGTTTGTTCCTTCCCTGGAGCATGGCCCAAGTGCTGCTTCCTTGTCCAGTGTCCTTCCACTGCTCAGACATTCTGAGCTACTTTTTTTTATTTTAGTTGTAGTACTCCATTATAGTGCATGTGTTTCCAGGCCCTCTCCCCCATTCCACTCCGCGTTGTAGCTTGCACCCGCCCCTCCTGCATTGCTGCTTGCCCCATCACATGCCTGATGTGTACTGGTCAAAATAGAGCACTGTATACACATAATTAAAATGCTGGCCAAATAGCTTGACGCACTGCAATACGAAGATGATGCCACAAGAATTGGTTTACAGATGATTCCCCACTAAGGCAGATTCGATATCCAAAACACCAGATGTCTCACAAAAAGGTAGCATTTAAGGGTTTCAAAAAACATATTAACAGTTCACGCAACGGGGCTGCTGCACACCATGGTTAAAAACGTTTACAATGTTAATAGCTGACATAGACAAGGCCTATTGGCTTTGCCAATGTTTTTTTCTAAGTCATGCTGCATGACAGCCATGCTGCTGTACAACATTGCTGAACACTTAGAAAGCCAATAGCTCTCTCTTGCAATGCTTGTTTGCCTCACACGAGTATATTGGCTGCTGCAGGAAGCCAAAATCTTTCAGAAGCTGAAATACTTGGTTAAGCTCTAGGAGAAAAAGGGGAATTATGAGCACAACTAGATGTGGAATTACTGATTCTGCCTTAACTCCCCATTTCTTTCTTTGTTACCTGCACCTTAAACAAAACAGTTCAACAATGTGTTCCTCCTACAGACACAATGTGCTCTATAAATGAGCATTGATTGGAAATGGAATATTTAGGTTTTGTTTACCTGTAATGAATAGAATATTTATCAAACAATGTTAAAGCTATGTAGACTGTTCTTTAATAGAACAGAGCATTTTTTTAAATACTGCAGTCTTACCTGCATAATGTTACTACATAAAATCAAACAGTATATTCCAGAATTTCACTTACTATTTTCAATAAACATTTCCCAAGCTAAACACCCATAAATAAACATGTAATATAAAAAAATTACATAACAGGTAAATGTGAGATATGGTCCTATTTTGCTATCTCTTGTTTTTTTTGACATCTTAAGCTGTGAGGCTGAAGTCCCAGTAGCTTGTAAATGCCCCATGAATGGAGGGAGTGCTAACCCCTTCGCTGCTAGGCCTTCCCCCCCGTGCTAAACCTTTTTTTGGCTATTTGGGGTAGTTTGCACTTAGGCCCCCGTAACCTTTTGTTATTCCCGCCAAATTTGTTACTTTTTCTTCTAACATCCTGAGGATTCTAAAGGTACCCAGGATTTGTTGATTCCCCTGGAGGGGACCGAGAAATTAGCCAAAATACAGCTAAATTTTGGGGTTTTGGGGAAAAATGGGGAATAAGTGCTGCAGAAGAAAGCGTCTGTTTTTTCCCCTGCTAATGGTATCAACAAAGGGTTTGTGGTGTTGAAATCACCATCTTCCCAGCTTTCAGGGACAGGAAGACTTTTGTCAGAAAACCAAAATTTCTACAGTTTTGGCATTTTACTGGGACATAGCCCATTTTTGCTACTTTGTGTGCTTTCGGCCTCCTTCCAGTTAGTGGTAGAAATGGGTGTGAAAGGAATAATGAATCCCAGAAAGCTATTCATTTCCGAAAAGTAGACAAAAGTCTGAATTCAGCAAGTGGTCATTTTTGTAGATCCTTCAAGGTTTTCCTATAGAAACTAACAGTTGAAATAAAAAAATATTAAAATTGAGTTGAAAAAAAAATAGCCAATTGTGCCACCGTTTTTGCCTGTAACTTCTTGCAAGTATGGCCGATTTTTTAAAGCAATATACTGTCACGTCTGAAGGACCCTTCTGGTTGCAGGGATATATAGGACTTGCAGGTTAAACAAGAACCCCAGTTAGCCAGAGCCAATAACTGAGCTGCTCCTTGCAATGGATTTTCATTGTGTACCATGTATACAGCAATTCATTTGGTAAAATATTAATAGTGAAAAATAGGTATCACGGAAACCTACATATTTCCTAAATGGGAATGAAATATTAAGTTTAGAAGCAGTGGTTATTTGCACATCTCCGAAATTGTGGGTACCCATACTAGCATGTGAATTAGAGGACAATTTTCAAAATGACTTCTTTTTTACACATTGTCTTACATTTGGAAGGCAGAAATGCGTTGAAAGTCAATTGGTAATAACACTTGTTCTACTGTTTTGTGTTCCCCCCAAGTCTCCTGATGAAAAGGATACCTTACTTCTGTGGGTAGGCCTTGTGCCCGCGACAGGAAACGGCCAAAAACGCAACGTGGACCCATCATATTTTTACAGTGAAAACGGACTCTTTTTTCGCAATGTGACTAGCTGTGGATTTTGGACCCTCGCTCAGCTGGCACCTAGGGAAACCTAGCAAACCTGCACATTTTTTAAAACTAGACACCCAGGGGAATCCTGGATGGGGTGACTTGTTTGGGTCTCACCAGGTTCCATTACCCAGAATCCCTTGCAAACCTCAAACTTTGTCTAAATAAAACACATTTTCCTCACTTTTCTGTGATGGAAAGTTCTGGAATCTTGAGGGAGCCACAAACTTCCACCCACCCAGTATTCCTCCAAGTCTCCCGATTTAAATGGTACCTTACTTGTGTGGGTAGGCCTAGTGCCCGCAATAGGTAACGGCCCAAAATGCAATGTGGGCACATCACATTTTTCAAGTGAAAACTGATCCTTTTTTCGCAATGTGCCTAGCTGTGAATTTTGGACCAGAGCTCAGCCGGCACCCAGGGAACCCTAGAAAACCAGTAAATTTTTTAATACTAGACCCCAAGGGGAATCAAGGATGGGGTGACGTGTGTGGCTCTCACCAGGTTCTGTTACCCAGAATCACTTGCAAACCTCAAACTTCGTAAAAAACGAACCCATTTTCTTCACTTTTCTGTGATGGAAAGTTCTGGAATCTGTGGGGAGCCACAAACTTCCACCCACCCAGCATTCCCCCCAAGTCTCCCGATAAAAATGGTACCTCACTTGTGTGGCTAGGCTTAGTGCCCACGGCAGGAAACGGCCCAAAACGCAACGTGGGCACATAACATTTTTCCAGTGAAAACAGATCCTTTTCTCGCAATGTGCCTAGCTGTAGATTTTGGACCCTAGCTCAGCCGGCACCTAGGGAACCCTAGCAAACCTGTACATTTTTGAAAACTAGACACCCAGGGGAATCCAGGATGGGGTGACTTGTGTGACTCTCACCAGGTTCTGTTACCCAGAATCCCTTGCAAACCCAAAACTTTGTAAAAAAAAAACCCAGAATTTCCTCACTTTTCTGTGGTGGAAAGTTCTGGAATCTACGGGAAGCCACAAACTTCCACCCTCCCAATATTCCCCCAAGTCTCCCGATAAAAACTGTACCTCACTTGTGTGGGTAGACCAAGTGCCTGTGACAGGAAATGGCCCAAAACGCAACGTGGGCACATCACATTTTTCCAGTGAAAACTGACCCTTTTTTCGCAATATGCCTAGCTGTGGATTTTGGACCCTAGCTCAGCCGGCATCTTGGGAAACCTAGCAAACCTGTACATTTCTGAAACCTAGACACCCAGGGGAATACAGGATGGGGTGACGTATGTGGCTCTCATCAGGTTCTGTTACCCATAATCACTTGCAAACCTCAACTTTGGCCAAAAAACCACATTTTCCTCACATTTCTGTGATGGAAAGTTCTGGAATCTGTGGGGAGCCACAAACTTCCACCCACCTAGCATTCCCCCAAGTCTCCCGATATAAAAATGGCACCTCACTTGTGTGGGTAGGCCTAGTGCCTGCGACAGGAAATGGCCCAAAACATACTGTGGAGACTGCAAAATTAACGATCCCAAAACTATCTGGCTTTGCGAGGGAGTCACCTGTTTTTTGATCCCGGGCTCGGTGGCCATCTAGGGAAACATACCATAACCCAGACATTTCTGAAAGCTAGACACCCAGGGAAGTCCAGAGAGGTGTAGTTTGCATGGATCTCCCAACATTTTCCTACCCAGAATCCCCTGCAAACCTCAAATTTAGCAAAAAAAGTCACATTTCCCTCATATTTCTGTGTGGGAAATGTGTGGGATAACTGGGCTGACACAAACTTCCTTCCACCCAGCATTCCCCTAGGTCTCCTGATAGAAATGGTACCTCACTTGTGTGGGTGGGCCAAGTACCCACAACAGGGAAGGGCCCAAAACGTATTGTGGAGACATCAAAATGATCTAACACAAAACGACTCGGTTTTGCCAGGGGGGGGGGGGGTCACCTGCGTTTTTGGTCCCGGGCTCGGCGGCCATCTAGGGAAACCTGCCAAATCCAGACAGTCCTGGAAACTAGACGCCCGGGGGTGTCCAGGGAGGTGTGGCTTGCGTGGATCCCCATAGGTTTTCCTACCCAGAATCCACTGCAAACCTCTAATTTAGCACAAAAAAATCAAATTTTTCTCACATTTCCGTATGGGATCACCGCGTGGCACAGATTTCTTACCACCCAGTGTTCCCCTCGGTCTCCAGATAAAAATGACACCTCACTTGTGTGGGTGTCCAATGCAGAGCGAGACTAAAAAGTATATATAAAAAAACTGTAGCGATTAGAGCTCGCTGTGCTATCCCCTCAATCTCTACGTTTTTGGCCCTTCTCAGTCGCAGGTTCTTGGTCCACCCACACAAGTGTGGTATAATTTTACTCGGGAGATTGAGGGGACCGCTGGGTGATGCCAGTTGTGCCGGCATGGTGACTCCACACAGAAATGTGAGATTTTTTTTTTTTTTTTTTAGCTAAACGTGAGTTTTGCAGAGGATTCTGGGTAGGAAAATGTTGGGAGATCCACGCAAGCCACGCCTCCCTGGACTCCCCTGGGTGTCTAGTTGTCAGAACTGTCTGGATTTGGTAGGTTTACCTAGATGGCTGCTGAGCCCGGGACTAAAAAAACGCAGGTGACTCCCTTGCAAAACCAGGCTGTTTTTCGATAGATAATTTTGAAGTCTCCACAGTACGTTTTGGGCCATTTCCTGTCACGGGCACTAGGTCTACCCACACAAGTGAGATACCATTTTTATCGGGAGACCTGGGGGAATGCTGGGTGGTAGGAAATTTGGGGCGGCGCAGTGATCCCACAACTTTCCCTCACAGAAAAGTGAGGAAATGTGATTTTTTTTTTAGCTAAATTTGAGGTTTGCAGGGGATTCTGGGTAGGAAAATGTTGGGAGATCCATGCAAGCTGCACCTCCCTGGACTCCCCTAGGTGTCTAGTTTTCAGAAATGTCTGAGATTGGTAGGTTTCCCTAGATGGCCGCTGTGCCCGGGATCATAAATGCTGGTGACTCCCTCGCAAAACCGGGTAGTTTTGCAATCAATAATTTTGAAGTCTCCACAGTACACTTTGGGCCATTTCCTGTCGCCGGCAGTAGGCCTACACACACAAGTGAGGTACAATTTTTATCGGGAGACCTGGGGTAACATTGGGTGGTAGGAAATTTGTGGCGGCCCGGTGATCCCACAACTTTTCCACAAAGAAAAGTGAGGAAAATGTGATTAATTTGACCTAAATTTGCGGTTTGCAAGGAATTGTGGGTGGGAAAATGTTGGGAGATTCATGCAGGCCACACCTCCCTGGACTCGCCTGGGTGTCTAGTTTTCAGAAATGTCTGGGTTTGGTAGGTTTTCCTAGATGGCCGCTGAGCCCGAGACCATAAACGCAGGTGACTCTGGCAAAACCAGGTGGGTTTGCAATCGATAATTTTGAAGTCTCCACAGTACGCTTTGGCCCATTTCCTAATGCGGACATTAGGCCTACCCACACAAGTGAGGTACCATTTTTATCGGGAGACCTGGGGGAACACTGGGTGGTAGGAAATTTGTGGCAGCTCAGTGATCCCACACCTTTCCCCCACCTAAAAGCGAGGAAAATTTGATTTTGTTTGCTAAATTTGACGTTTGTAGAGGATTCTGGGTAGGAAAATGTTGGGGAACCAATGCAAGCCACTCCTCCCTGGATTCCCTGGGTGTCTAGTTTTCAGAAAAATACATAAAATAAATAAATCTCTGTTGCCTAGTATGCTTTCTGCCTCCCTTGGGGGCCAGATCAGGGGCTATTGCCCCAATCTACCTCCCAGGGGAGCAGAAAGACTGTTTGCAATTAGATTTGGGTGGGGGCCGCCCCCAACCCTCTTTTATATATAAAAAAATAAATCCCTGGTGTCAAGTGGGCTTTCTGCCCCCCCGGGGGGAAGAAAGACTGGCCAGTTTCTTTGGGGAGGGTGGGGGCAGAGGCATGCCCATTTTGGCCAGCCCCCACCCCTACATTTACATATAAAAATAGTCCCTGGTGTCTAGTGTGGTTTCTGAGGATGTTTTGGGGGAAGGAAATCCCTCTGGTGCAGGCACCAGAGGGATTTCCAGTACCATGTGCGCGGACAGGCGTGAGCCGTCCGACGCACAAGAACACTGTAGCATTGGATGGCTCCTGTCCGTCCGACGCATGCAAGTAGTTAAAGCTGTTCTCTGCAAGGTGAGCCCAGCAATGGGCACTGATTGGAATTAGAATGTTCAGGTTTGTTTACATTTCATAAATAGAATGTTTACTAAACAACTGACAGTGGTCAGGGCCAGTGGAATGGTGTGTTCTGTGGCATGATTATGGCTTTACCACACTTGGCACATAATTTACTATATAATCTGCAGATTTCAACGAAAAAAGGAGGGGCAAATTTACTTATAAGTCACATAGTGCAGCAACCAAAGTTAATGTGCTCCATTATGCGTTAGGAAGAGAGGAGGACAGTGCCATATCTACTAGGATATGGTTCTGTTGCTTTCTACCCCAGCCAGTGCACCAGGTGCCATGCAATGGGAGTGAGTGGGCTGCAGTGGAATTTCTTTCTTACCTCATGCTCCACTACATAGTCTTTCTTCTAGCATCTATGGTAGATGAAGTGGAAATGTACCTTTCTCTAGAACCGTACTGAAACATTCCTAAGAAAGGGGACCCAAAGGAGCCTACTTCGATTTGTACAGGCCATTTTATACCATTACCGGGCCAGGGGCTTTACTGGACATCTGTGAATGAAGCCCCTAACTCACCTCATTCATAGCAGAAAGTGCAAGGGTTTTTTGATTCTGTAAACAGCTAACAGAGTATCCGTTTAGAACTGGGATCATTTTTGCTACCCTAGAATTGTGGTGAACAATTAATCACTCATATTTTCCAGAGACCCTGGCTCATTCACCTATTAGCAGCCAAAATGCCCTGCCAACCTTAGATGCCAGAGCTGCTTATCTCAGGAGCACTGATGCATTTGAGGCCTTTTCAGTGTTGCCAACGTTCTGTATTTAGTCTTCATGTTGTCCCAATTCCCCAGCCAGAGCAAGATTAACCTGGATTTCACTTCAAATGAAGGTTGATAGTGAATGCATCCTTTTCAAAACAGAACTGTTCTTTGTTTCTTGAAGGCAATTATTCCACTATGTATGATGCTAAGTTACTTCCTGTAGCATTGTAGAAGCCCTTTTGTGATTATGAGCCACTGATAAACCAATGACTGTAGGCAGCAATGACAATCTGATCAAGCTCAACCATCAGTCCCAAAAATAGGAGAAAAGCATTCATTACTCGCCACAACCTACCTGCTCAAATTTGTAGTCATGAACTCCAACACAATAAACTCTGGCACCATTGCTGCGGGCAAGATTAGCCTACAAAACACAAAAGAATGAGAAAGTTCAAAAGAAGCTACCAATGCCAGCGCCCTTCGTAAGGCAAAAAATAGTTCAGCCTCTCACTCACCTGCTCCTCTGCGAATGATGGCACCAGGCCGTCCAACTTGCCATCGGTCAACGCAATGATTACACTGGAAGTGGTCCGACCTCCGGCCTTTTCAATTTGTTCATTTGCCTGCAAAGAAAAGTAAATTTTTTAACGAATGCCACTGTTTCTCTGTATGTCCCCACTGCACCCAAGTAGGAAGAATTGATACCTTCCATCAAACTAAAAGTGGCAGTTATCCCGCCCCGGAAGTGACATCACGTCTGTGCCCTGGACTTCCAGGCCCCTGGGGACCCGCCCTGGATGTGACATCACATCCGGGTCACATGACTGTGTGGGTTATGTGACCTGTGGGGTGGCCACATGGTATGTGACATCACCTTAGTCAGGAGGCCTGTCATGTGGGGTGTGACATCACCTTAGTCTTGTGACCTGTGGGGTGGTCATGTGGGGTGTGACATTACTTTAGACATGCGACCAGTCATATGGGTGTGACATCACTTTAGTCAGCAGCCCGGTCATGTGGCCCTAGCGGAATGTAGCAACTGAAGGTTGGAATGCAGCCTTGCAATGTACAATGTCATAGGGGTACATCTTAAGTGGCTTTATAGCAGCCCTATGTGTGGCATAATGTTGATGTAGGCAGCTGTAGGCAGAAAACCTGCCTTGAGACCTAGAGCAACATACTGCCCTGTAACACTATTAGGGTCCTTGCAGGGTACACCTCAGTGGTCTTCATTACAATCCTCATGAGCAGGCGGGTGCAACAAGCCTGGGCATGTTCTGCCTTCGATACTCCCTGTTATTATGCATGGTCTTGGTAGGTGCGATTTTTCTTTTCAGACGGGAACAAATTGTGCCTGATACTTGTAATATACATGTACACTTGGGTACCTCAGCTTGCACAGGGCTGAGAGACAGAGAGAGAGACAGAGGTAGCTAGAGAGAGAGAAAGAGAGACAGAGACAGAGGCAGAGGGAAAGAGAGGGAGAGTGAAAAAGAGAGACAGATGCAGAGGGAGAGGGGAGAGAGAAAGAGAGAAATAGAGAAGCAGAGAAACAGAGGGAGCAGGAATGAGAGGGAGAGAAAGGGGCAGAAACAGAGAGAGAGAGAGGCAGAGACAGAGAGAGAGGCAGAGCGAGAGAGAGGCAGAGAGAGAGAGAGACAAAGAGAAAGAGAGAGAGAGCAAGAGAGAGAGAGAGAGCCAGAGAGAGACAGACAGTGAGAGAGAGAAAAAAAACTGAGCAATGCTGCTGGTACGGTCAGTAGTCCTTTTATAAGACAAGCCAGGGGGCTCAGAACTCAGCTCTCTCCCGTCTCTCCCCAGGCCTGCAGGGCCTCTTTATGTATGCAGCAAGTTACAGTGTATTGGAATCCCTTATTATTAAAGAAAAAGATGCATAAATTAAGTATTGTCACCCAAAGGAACTCCACTATTGTTGGAAAACAGCATAAATGTGTCTATTCGTAAAAGAATAAGAATAAATTAGCTCTTTGTGTCAGCAAGTTTCAGTGTATTGCAATCCCATATTAAAAAAGATGCATACATTAAGCATTGTCACCCAAGGGAACTCCCCTATTGTTGAAAATTGTGCATAAATTTGGAGTTAGGGTCCCACATTCAAACCAGGGGAACTCTCAGCTCTTTTGTTGAAAAAAGTGTGCATAGTTAAAACCTTGTACTATAAAACACCCCCATGGGAGAGAAAGTCTATTCTGCATGCAGCTGGAAAACACACATTTTTGGACCCAAGTGACCTGTAGATACCCCCTGACCAGGGCTGGTTTTAAGGCGGTGCGACTGGTGCTTTCGCACTGGGTGCTGACCTGGAGGGAGGCATTGACCTTGGCGGAGAGTGTTATATTTAACAATAACTTACGACTTAAAAGCACCTGCTGCAGAGTTCCTTGTGCGTCCAGCTTTCAGGCAGCAATAAAAATGTCAAGATAATTCTTGTGCTTAATGTTCCTGCTAGAGTGAGGAGTTTTTTCTAGTGGCAGTTTTAACTTGCCATACAGTAGCACAGAGGGTTAATATGCCTGCTGCAAAGAACAGATCTGTATTTTATGTGGATAGCTGAGTGGATTAATAAAGCAGCCTTTACTAGCGCTTTAAAACAAATGAAATGTAGTCAAATATCTTTATTCGGTTTCATGTTTGATAAAACCATAAAAGCACAATATAAAATACAGGATAAAAATGTGATATAATACAATATATACAATCACAAGAGCAGATCAGGTATAAACAGCTTGACAATTAATTTTATGTGCACGTATTGCAGCTAGTATCCTGGACACCTAAAACAAACATATGACACCCACTAAAAGGATGGGTTAAAACAATTTAGGTGGTGCATTAAAACCATTAAATAAATCAGCAAGCTGATAGGGTGCCTGAAACCAAAGATAGTGACAAGAAACAAGCGAGTTAATCACAACTCGCCCTGAGCCTGATGGCAGATTTAAAAAAAATTAGCACATGAAAAACTGTGTTTCCCGTCAACATCTGAAGGAATATAAAAGCGTGCCGAACTTGTCTAAAATTGGCCTGTTTCAAAATGGGGATTAAAAGGATTTTCAGGGTGCATCATAAAATGGGCAGAACATTGTAAAATGAACCATGTCCTGCGGAGATGTACCATCGCAGCCGCAGGACATAAGAGATTGCCCTCTATTTAGTCCCCTTGGATGTGCAGGAAGAAGATAAAAGAGACCAAGCCGAAACCTGGTGAGGAGGAATCGATCGTAAGAGTTCGCGAAACCCAGTAAGTACGGCTCTGCCATCACTGTTGTCCTCAACATGACAAAGCGTTGTGCGCTGGGCTTCACGAGCTCCGTCTCCTCCCTTAACATGATCTGGCGTGCGCTAAACGCCGTCTTAAGGAGGGCTAGATCTTCCTTTCGCGTTCCATTAGGATTGGAAAAAAGGTCCTCTCTTCCCAGGCTCATGAAACTCCTTTCTATATATTTAAGCCATGGTACCTTGGATGCATATTCCAGAGCCAGGCAATCTTTAAGGATTGCCTTGTTTAACGAATCCCCCTCCTTAACCCATATTTTTAACCAGAGGGACACAGGGCGAAAGGCTATCAGATCCGTGATATGGAGCATTCCTAACTCCTCATGGGCAATAAAAGAGGGGGTACCTGGGGGAACAGATAGCAGTCGTCTCATGAATTTATTTTCCACTATTTGAATGTCGTTTGTGTCAACGTATCCCCAAATTTCCCTGCCATAAAGAGCCTTTGACATACACTTAGCCCTATAGAGCTCCAGGAGAGCCCCCACTGGTCTTTTCCCCAATCTGATGGCAAAGTTAAAAAGTGCTGCAGTCTCCCTGTTGAGGTCATTTCTCTTGCATAAGAGTTGTGGCCCCATTTCAATTTATCATCGAGGAATACCCCCAGGTAGGAGAAAGCGGACGTTTTAGAAATCAGGGTAAGCCCTACCTTAAAGGTGTATGGTCTGCTGGGCCACACCCCCACCTGCATGATATATGATTTGGAGTTATTAATCCTCAAATCCAGATCTCCCATAAACTGTGCAAATGTGGATAAAAGAGTTTGCAGGCCCCTCTCAGTCCTTGCCATTGGGATGGCGTCATCTGCGTATAGCAGAACCGGGAGACCTTGCCGTCCTGCCTGGGGGTAGTCTGCCTTAGTCTCCAGGAGGATTTTCTCTAAATTGTTAATATAAAGGTTAAAAAGAAACGGGCCAGAATACAACCCTTGCGGACACCACCCCTGACGGGGAACGAGCGTGGTACATTCAGGCCAGCCGAGTAGCGCACGACCGCCTTGGTGTCTCAATGGAGGTCATGTAAAAAGGAGACTATCTCCCTATCCACCCCTAGGGAGGAAAGGATCTGCCATAATTTGCCTCTGTTCACGTGATCAAATGCAGAGGACAAGTCCATAAAGGCCAAAAAGATGGAACCCAGCGGGCTACTGTGTATTTATTTATTATCAGGAATAGGTTCAAACATTGGTCAACTGTGGAGCGACCAGGGCGTAAGCCATATTGGGCCTCCGACAAGATATTATTGTCAGAAGCCCAAGTCGATAACCTACCCAACAATATCCTCCCGACCACTTTTACCACAGAGTCTAACAGGGAGATGGGTCTATAACAAATGGTACTGTCCCTATCCCCCTTTTTAAAGACTAGCACAATGATAGAGGTCGCCCATGAAACAGGGATACCAAACCTAGCGACTGCATTAATTACAGAGGCAAGCACTGGTGCCCAAAGCGCCACATCCGAGAGGTAAAGATCAGGAGGGATTCCATCGGGTCCCGGGGCCTTATTGCGTGTCATACCAATGATACCTGGCCTCACTTCGTCCTCTGTTACTGATAGTGTTGTGGGTGTGCCACCATGATCGGGTAAAGGTGACAGGGCCGAGGCTCCCTTAAACATGCCCTCGAAATGACTAACCCAGTCGCTCTCTGTAATGTGTGCATCAAGGACATTGGTGGCCTCTGCTCCTAAAAAAAGGTCTGTTAATGATACTCCAAAACGTAACACTGCACTTATAAGTTGTTGCTTCCATGAGATTACCTCAGGCTTCCTCCTTCTGAGCCTCCCTGCATTTGCTGAGGGCTAGTTTATACTGCTTTCTTTGAGTTTTAACTAACGCAGAGTTCCTGGGGGCGGCGTGCAGAGCTCATTTAAGCCTCCTAGCAGCAAGCGAGCATTCTGGATTAGACTCATCTGACTCTGCCTCCGCATTCTGACAAATCTGGAACTCACTCTGGCACATCTCCAAAAGGGACTCATAGAGGGAGTCTGAGGAGATCTGCCCCCATCTGAGCCGTCTCCCTCCATCTGTGGCCCGCAAAACCCCGCCTCCAGTGCTCCGTCTTTTTAGATAAAAAATGGGCCAGTTAGCTTTAATACACAGTGGATTGTGGTCGCTGTAATTACTGGCTATTATTGAAAAGTCAGAGATCAGGTAAAAGAGGGGAGTGGAGATTAAAATAAAATCAATAATGGAGGGTTCACGGCCTAGCCCCTTGAAGGTGGGGATTAGATACCTCCTAATAGGGATAATTTTTCCCATGGTTGGTTGCAAATCCAAATCACAGACTAGGGCATTTAATTTCTCCCCCTGTCTACTATGTTCGAAATGCACACCTGCTACACGTGGGCAAGAGGAATCCTCGCTGGCCCCCGAACCCAACCGCCTTAAGTCCTCACACAAATGAATGTTAAAGCCCCCTAACAAGACCATATTACCGGTCTTACGTGGCAAGGCCATACAATTCATCAAAAATGAACATAATCGTGTGACAGTACACACCTCGGGGAGGGAAGAGAAGTTCAAAAGCAGTAATCTATGCGACCCTGAAGAAAATGTTAGCGCCTGAAGACAAGGGTTATCCATATTCCGTACCACTGTACCAACTCTTAACCTAAGTGACATGTAGACTGTAAGACCCCCTTTCGGTCGACCAGCCCTTGAGGGGGGTTGCAGGAATGTTAAAAAACTTGAATCCCTCTAAAAAGTAAGTGTTGTCAATGGTCCAGGTCTCCTGCAAACAGATAATGTCATATTTTTTTATTAAGCACAACCATGCCGGATCCGTAAACTTACTAGCCAAACCGGCTATATTCCATGAAATGATGTTACAAAAGTTATTATCCAGTAGCTGACTGCTAGAAATCTCCTGAGCCGGCTGGTTCTTGGGATCAAAATGTAAAGGAGACACAATGGAATTCATAAGAACTGGCCCGTCCAGTCAATCACAGGTGTCAAGTTGTCCCAGTGGCGCAAAAGAGTTGAAAAGAGGGACCGAAGAGGACACTTGAGGCCATTTAAATAAGGTTGGGGTCACTGGTTTTCCGGGCTGCAATGCCACAGGTAGAAGTGAATAAAAATAACCTAGGGGCAGTGCCCTAACAGGAAATTGGGCCAGTACTGTTACAATGGCAAGCTGCATGGAGAATCCTTTCAGCCAGATGTGGTCGGTTAAAGTTAATAATTATGCAGTCACCACCGCTGCTCTTTTTCGAACCTCCTATCCAGGCCACCCTCCGGACCATAAAAATGTGCCTTTCCACTCTAAGGCCCAAGGGTGTGTTGTTTTTAAGCCAGTGAAGGACTTTGTTCTTTAATTGATGAAAGTCCTCAGTAGCACCCGGCTTTAGGACTGGCACATTTCCTAGAACCACAACATACAGAGTTGCTTCCGGGGGTACATGGATAAAATTTGGACCCTGGGGCAGTATATCCTGAGCAGCGGAGGCAATAGTTGAGGCTTCCCCGTCTGCCGCCCTCGTATGGGTGGCCGACTCCCTTCGGTAACTGGCCTCTGGTCTAGGTAAAACCTGGGGGCATGCCCTCGCCTGCGGTCCACCTATAGGAGGTAGATGTTGGCTATTACGGGTAGGGGGGCCAGACAGAGGATAACACTCCCAGGATGCGTGGTTCGTACTTTATAAGCCTCGCTTGTAACAGGTATAACAGGTGCCGGGACTGCAATTACATCGGCTATGTCGCTGGTGCGGGAAATAAGATTGGAGATCTTGATGAGTTGAGACAAATTTGAAAACTCCCTCTCAATAAAGGACAGCCTTTGCTTTATTGGTTCCAATCTGGAGTCCAAACGATCAAGAAGAGAGCCCACACATGCTTCAAGCATGGCCGCCAGATCATCTTTCGAGACGGGGACTACACCCTGGGTGCTGGATGTTCGAATATCCACTTTGGGACGTTTTGCCTTAACCCCTGGGGTGGAATATTTGTGCTTGGCCCCAGGTCCAACCCCACCATGAGACCGCCCCTCCTGCACCTCTGCTCGGGAGGCTTGGTTTTGGGCTAGTGTCCTACTTCCTGGCATTGGCCCCAGGGTTAACTGGTCACTGTCAGTCTGCGTCTCGGTGGCGGCAGGGGGTGCGGAAATAGCTACCAACTCAGCTCCCTGGTGGGTGTGGATGATTCGCTGGAGACCGAGAAAGTTGGCGGGCCACCAGTTCAATTTCTTTATCAAGGACCCCCACCGCTCTATGTAAAAAGCAGTCCATGGTCCTGGAGGCTGGAGCAGCGTGAATCACCGCAGTAGTCTTGCGCTTCTCCATAGCACCCAGTTCTATGCTTGTGTAGGTGCTTGTGTAGGTGTAGATACAAACTTTTCCGTAAATTCAAGCCTCTGCACTTTTCTGTCCTTTTCCCTCAAAGATCAAGCAACAAGTAAAGAAATACAAAGGCCAGCTGGTGTAATTAATGTAGTGCCCCGAAGGGGCTTACCTTGTTACGCTGAGGTCTAATGGGTCCAGGGCTGGGTGGACCATGTGGTAGGCAGCTGAAACTTGGATTGCCGCCCTCTGGGTCCCTGTGCAGCGACCTCAATGATGTTGCTAGATAATCAGGCCCCTGGGTGGAGCAGCCAAGAGAGCGGGCCCAGCCCGGCCTCCTCCGGGCTCTGACGGGTGTAGACAGGCCCGCCCGGGTACGTCCCACACTGTGGGAGGCCCTTGCCCACTATATGCGCCTCCCGGCGTGGTCTAACAGTGCGTTGGCGGCTCGCCGGCCGCAAAGAATGCCGGGGATTGAAGTCCTCCTGGTGCCGGAGCTGGTGTTCACTTTCCCGCTCTGCGGGAGGCCCTTGCCCACTTTATGTGCCTCCCCGGTGCGGTCTAACAGAGTGTTGGTGGCTCACCGGCCGCCAAGAATGCCAGGGATTGAAGTCCTCCCGGTGCTGGTGCTGGCGTTCGCTTCCAGATGAAATGTATGTGAGAGAGGGGCTATGGAGAGATGATGGGCACTTTTGCCGGACGGTAATGAGGGAATCCGAGAAGGAGGTCAGGGGGCAAGGGAGCGCCAAAAAAGATTGTCGTACCAGGTGCCACTAGCGCTAAAGCTGGCCTTATCCCTGACTTTTATATATCTCTATGACTTGTTCAAAAGTCAGGTGTATTGAGCTGGAAAGTGTTTTTTTTAGCAGAACAGCATGTTTGAAAAGCTACTAGACCCTTGAACTAATCTGTTAAATTGAAGTTGTGTGCTTGTTATATTCACATTTTGATGTTAAAAAAAATGTATTTGTTTTACATTTGTATGTGACTGAAAGCAAAAAGAAAAAAAGTTATCAGCTGATGATGACAAATTGTAGAACAAACAGCTTTTTTATGGGAGTTTACTGCATTTTTCAAAAATGAGCTGGGTATCGTGGCGCAGCAGTAAATGTATTCTAAGCATCGGGTGTTGTTTGTTTAATTTGTTTCATGGGCCTTTGACCGCGCGGCCTCTGAAAGATCAGCTGTGATTGTTGTCTGACTATTTAGATGGTACAAGACCTTCTGTTTAAAGATTAGTATGTTGGTACAAGTGTGAGTGTGCTTTAAACACAGTTTAGAGACAGAGACTCTGTATAGTATACAATACGCACAAGGTGGTGAATAAAATGCCCCTGGAATGCCGTTTTTGCATGCTGTAAATTGCACGTGTAATACAATGCGTACCAATTTCAAATGCTTGTTTTCTACACAATCTTTCTGCAGTGGTCTATTTTCAACCAATAGAATCATAATGGGGCTTTGGGGGGGCAGTCGACCGGCAGGGAGGCTCACACCCCCAGGGTCTTTGGGCAGGGTGGTGCGGTCCGAGCCCAATTGGGCTCGCATTTGGCTGTAATTCGGCTTCAGGGCGGGGGGTATTTATGCGGCCATTCTCGGGAGCCGTGTCACCATTTTGGAAGGTGACATGGCTGCCGATTGGTACCGCCAGTTAGGGAAAGTTTTCAGTTAAGGGGATTTTAGTCTGGAAAGAGGATTTTGCCTGCATCACATGGCAATGCCACGCAACGATGCGCGCGTCCAGGAGGCCATGCGGCTCCTGGCAGAAGCCGGCCGCATGGACCTCATCCGAGGCCCGATGGAGACCATGCACCGGGGGGGTCGTGGCTGCCACAATTTTGGCGTGTTCGCCGCCGCTAGGCGGCGTGAAGCGGAAAAGTGCTGAGGTACGTGGTGGAGGCCGCAGAGCCAAGGCGGCCCCCGCAAAGCGGGAAAAATATGGGCGGAGCGCCACGAGGCGCCCCCCACTGACATTTGTGGAAGGGAAGGGTGGGGCAGTTCGCAAGGACAAGCGCCATGTGGGCCCCGCGGCGTTTTGCGCCGCAGGTGCCACAAGTGTACAAGATGCTCGTTGTGGGAATGGGGGGCTCAGGCCAGTGGGAGGTGCAAAATTTGTGGGGGTACAGGAGATTTTTGAGAGGAAGGGAGGGAGGGTCACCAAGGCAGTGCCTGGGCCTACAGAAGGGAGGGTGGAGGAAGACCAGGGTTAAGGGCAAGCAGGTGGCTACCAGGGAGGGGGAGGCTGGGGTGCCACAGGCGTTTAAGGGTGTCGAGGAAGGGGAGGAGGGGGATCCAGGGAGGCTGCTGTTGCGGCACTGGACGTTAGAGGGTGGTTAGACAGGGCCCCCTGGGGGGTGAGGGACAAGTGGTCGGTGGAGGGGGGTGGGTGCAAGGGCCCCCGGGGGGGGGCAGAGGGGTGCCTGGGGGGGAGGGAGGATGGCCCCAGGGTCCAGTCTGGGGGGGAGGAGGCCAGTGTCCCTGTTGGAGTGGAGCGAGGGGGAAGAGGTGGAGACTGGGAGGAGTGGGGAGAGATCCCCGCCGACCCGGGTCTATGGGCATACGGGGGACAGGGGGGGGGTGGGCCCGGCAAAAAGGGGGGGTCACTCGGCGGGGCCAGGCAGGGGGGGGTCAGGGTGGGGGGACGCAGGGGGGTTTTCACAGGTACGCTTTGGGACTCAGGTATGGGGGGGTATTGGCAGTGGTGCCCGGAGCAGGGGCAGGTAGGGACAGAAAGGGACACTAACCTCGGCAAGCCGGACCTTCCATTTTCTTTGCAGGAGCAGCAAGCGCGGGGCGCGTACATTGCGGGCGAGTCGCATGCGGCACCTCGCTACCGGGAAGAAGTGAAGGCAGGGTCCAGGGCGGCCAGCTGGAGCACGTCGAGGGACCATGGTGGCAAAGATGACCGGAGGTCTGACAGGGTCACGGCGGGGCGACAGCCCAGTGGGGCGGAGGTGCCCACTAGGGCGGCGGTGACAGTGGGTGGACAAAAAGGGAAAGCTGCGGCGGGCAGCATGGCAAACAAGCTGGTAGCAGAAACAGTGGTACAAAGTGAAATGGTCACATCTGGGCGACAGCCCGGAGGGGCAGAGGGGCCCTCCAGGGCGGTGGTGACAGTGTATGGGCAAAAACGGAAAGCAGAGGCCACAATAGACAGATTGTTGCAAGAGGCGAGGCACACGTGGGTAACAAGATTAGAAGAGGAGGGGGAGTGGGAGGACATTCCATTAGATTATGAGGAGGCTAGTCTAGAAGAGGGGGAGATAGTGGATGAAGAAAGGGGGGGACAAGTAAATGTGTGCCTAGTATGTTACAGGAGGCGGGACCGGATGCGGAGTACACGGCTACACCTCAGATGACTCAACCCGCTGCGACACTGGTTAGGCGGTTGGATCCGGTGAGGACACCGACCTTTACGCCAGGTAAGAAAGGGGGGCGGGGTAGTGCGGCTAGCCCAAAGCGGAGGGTTTCCACGGGGACGGGTGCCAGAGGGGATGAGGGGGACAGTGGGCTAAAATTGTGCAAGGGAAGATACGTTAAAGACACGAGGTGAGTACAGAGGGGCAGAAGACGGAAAAGGAGGCAGAGAAGGGTAAGTCGGGAAGGACGACGGACGACAAGGCACAGGGGGACTCTGAAGCGACTAAGGGTTCAGGGGACGACAAAAGCGTCGGGGGTCTGGTCAGGGGACGGAGGGCAAAGAGAGTAAGGAAGTCAGATTGCCAAAACTGCCATATATAGGGGTGACGAAACCGTTGGGGGCACACCTCATGTTAGCCACGAAAGAAAAAATATGCAAGGGCGAGTATGTAGACGTATTGAAGCTGCTGCATAGGGAATTGCGATCCAAGGAGGGATCAAAAGAGGAGGAGCTAGAGTTATCCCGACGACCGAGGGTACCCATGACAATAGAGAACTGGACGGCAGCCTTTTTAATTTTTGCAAGTGTGTACTGCAAGAAATACCCAGACAGGTCGGTGGCATTGTTTAAATACATGGATGTAGTTAGGAGGGCACATCTGACGTACAGGGGGTACGCATGGTCACACTATGATGAGGAGTTCTGTGCCAGACTAGCCTGGGACCCCGACGCAAATTGGGGGGGAGATTGACTCGGATCTCTATCAGCAGACGATGGGGACAGTAAAATTTGGAAAAACAACGTACACGGCCAGTGGGTTGCCGTTAGTCTATTGCCCCTTTCAAAGCCGTCCCACCTGGGGGGGTGGGATACACCCAGGAGCCCGCAGGGGGAGGTCCAGGGGCCTGTTGGGACTATAACAAAGGCAGTTGTGCCTGGGACTACTGCAGATTTTGGCACGAGTGCTCAAAATGCTCTGGAAGGCATCCTCTGGTGCAGTGCTTTGGGCCAGGGTACGCAGGACAGGGCCAGACAGGGGGGCAGGGGCTGCAGCTTCACAATGCCAACAGGGGACAGCAGGGGGTGGGAGGCAGGGGGGGGTCGAGGGGCGCAGAGTTTTATGGGCAAAGGCTCATACACCCATTAAGCTGGATTGCTTAGAGGCCTGGCTAGCACATTACCCACGTAAACAGGAGGCGCGAATTCTCAGTGCAGGTTTCAGAGAGGGCTTTAAATTGGGGTACGAAGGACCGAGGTTGGCAAGATGGGCGGAGAACTTGAAATCAGAGGCGGATCACAAATCGGTCGTTTGGGAAAAATTGCAAAAAGAGGTCAGGTAAGGATGTATGGAGGGGCCATTTTCAGTTAGCCCGATAAAGGATTTGATTATTTCTCCTGTCGGGGTGGTCCCGAAGAAGGAGAGAGGCCAGTATCGTCTGATTCAGCACTTGTCATGGCCGCAAGGGGGATCAGTAAATGATTTCATTCCTGATGACTTGAAGTCTGTGTCGTACTCTTCGGTGGACGTAGCCAGGGCACTAGTTGAAAGGGTAGGAAAAGGGGCTGAGATGGCAAAATGTGACATTAAGGCCGCCTTCCGGCTCTTGCCAGTACATCCGGAGGACTTCCAGTTACTGGGCATTCAAGTGGATGGAAACATCTTTGTGGATAAGGCTTTACCCATGGGGTGTTCCATATCATGTGCGCTGTTTGAGAAGTTCAGTTCATTCTTGCAGTGGGTTTCTCTTGGACAACGGGAAAGGAAATGGTGACACACTACCTTGACGACTTCTTCTTGGTGGGCCGGCCTGGTACGACAGACTGCCAGCAGCAGCTGGACAGTTTCCAGAAGCTCATGGGGACACTGGGTGTCCCTTTAGCATCAGAGAAGACACAAGGTCCAAGCAAGGTGTTGTCATTTCTGGGGATTGAACTAGATTCAGTGGCCATGGAGGCCAGGTTGCCGGAGGATAAAAAACTGCACATGAGGTTGTTGATCGATGACATGCTGGCCAGCAAGAAAGTGACAGTAAGGATGGTACAAGTGTTAATGGGGGATTTGAATTTTGCATGTCGGGTAGTGAGAGCGGGACGGACATTTTGCAGGCGATTGAGCAGGTCACTGGCAGGCCTCACACTACCACACCACCACATGCGTTTGTCGGCAGGGACAAAAGAAGATTTAAGAATGTGGTGCAGGTTCTTGGAGGAATTCAACGGGATACCTATGTCCGCGCCGGAAGAGTGGGAATGGGACGCTCAGATATTCTCGGACGCCGCCGGAGCAGGCGGGTTCGGTGTGTATTGGCAGGGAAAATGGTGTGCGGAAGAGTGGCCGCCTCATTGGAAGAATGGGGGCAGGAGCATTGCTTTCCTTGAATTGTTTCCCCTAGTAGTTGAGGTCACACTGTGGGGGCAGAGGTTAGCACACAAAAGGGTCACTTTCAGGGTAGACAACATGGCAGTGGTGCAGGTGGTCAACAGGCAGTCAGCAAGGGATGAACAGGTCTTAAAGTTATTGCGAATATTCATGTTGGGTTGCTTAAAGTATGACATTCAGTTCAGAGCACAGCACGTCCCGGGCGTAGACAATGACATTGCGGATGCTTTGTCTCATTTGCAGTGGGAGAGGTTCCATGGGCTGGACACAGAGGCGGAAGCTCACAAGACGCCGGTGCCCGAAGGGATGTGGTCCGTAGGAGAAAAAGGATGCTGCAACTGGTGGTTGGGTCGTTAGCGCGTTCCACAAGGAAGGCTTATGGACTAGCGTGGCAGGAATTTCTGCAGGGAGGTGCAAAGAGGAGGCCTGGGACGTGGGCCAGGGAAGAAGACGTCATACAGTTCATCTTGCACTTAATTGAGAAGGGTTTGTCGAAGGTTACCATAGCGGCAAAGCTGGCAGGGATAGCCTTCATGGGCAAGTTAGTGTGGGGTTATGCCCCAACAGCAGGTGAGCTGGGTAAGAGGTTGTTAGAGGGTTGGGCCAGGGAGACGGGTAGAGGACAGCGGGTTAGGTTACCGGTGAATAATGTGCTGTTGAGCAGAATGATAGAGGTGTTACCTCAGGTTTGCTGCAGCCGGCAGGAGGCGACATTGTTTGCGGCATTAATGTCTTGGCTATATTGCGGAGCATTCCGGGTTTCAGAGCTGTTGGGTAGGAGGGGGGTGCCAGGGCTGCAATGGGAGGAAGTACAGGAATGCAAAAAAGGGAGTGATGCAGTCTCCATCTTCCTCAGGCGCTTGAAGACAGATCAAAGGGGGATGGGGAAGTCAGTGGCGCTGTGGGCTAGAGAGGATCCCATGATCTGCCCAGTACGATGGGGTTGCTTTTTGCGGGAAGGAACAGTGAGGGAGGTGGGGGATGTTTTTTACAGGACCTCGGGTGGGAAGTCACGGCGGCACAGCTTCTGTGCGTCATGAGGCGGACGTTGAAATTACTGGGGGAGGTGCCTGAGGCGTTTGGCACTCATTCTTTCCGGATTGGGGTGACTTCTGACACGGCGAACATGGGGTGGGGCTCGGAGAGCTTGAAGCAACTGGGACGTTGGTCATCAGATTGTTACAAACATTATATTAAAGCAGGGAGGGGGGGTTGGGAGGAAGGTGGGAATGTGAATTTTTTCTAACGCTTGTGTCTTTGCAGGTGCAGTAGCAGGGCCTGAGTCAGAGGCGCTCGCAATCTGGATTGTTTTGTGAAATGGGCGTAAAGACACAAACAAGCAAAAGGAAAAGGCGTAAATTTAGGACTGGACCCACGATTGTTTAAAGTCAGTTGGCACGGAAAAGGGGGCATGCGTTGGCACGAGCTTTTCCACTGTCAAATAAGTTACTGCGTCGACATGTTTGTCCAGATGTGCTGTTAATTCACCTGGGGGAGAATGATTTAGCTGTGTGTAAAGGGTTATCTCTGTTGAAGCAGATGAAAAGGGATTTGCGGGAGATCAAGAGGCAGTGGTCTGGGTGCTTTGTGGTGTGGAGTGAGTTTATTCCCAGAAGGCATTGGAGGGGGGCCGAGAGGCCTGTTGCCATTGATAAGGCCAGGAGGAAGGTAAACAGGGAGATGAGGGTGTTTTGCAGAGAGACAGATTTTGGCAGGGTAGAGCACCTAGAACTAAAGTATTAGGCGGTGTATTGCCCAGAGAAAAGGTATTCGGGCAAAGAAATTTCAGGGATGATGGGGTGCATTTGTCTCGCTTCGGGATGGAGCTATACTTAATCCAAATAAAGGAAGTCTTAGATGCAGCCATGGATATAAGACGTTATCCTAGAAGGGGCCTAGAGGGGGGTCAGAAAAGCCGTAAGGACTATTTCTGATTGGCGTTGGTTAACAATTTTTGGCCAGTTGTTACTGTTTTTATGGTTTTGGACAAGTAGGTAATGAGGTTAGGATAGGTTATACTTAGTAGATAGATTTGTAGACAGGTAGAGAAGAGGTTACAGGGTTTAAAGGATTAACAGGTATTGATCTAGTAGATAGATCTTTAGATAGGTTGAGATGAGGTTACAAAGTTTTTAAAGGGGCGAAAGTATTGATCAAGCTGGGGTCCGTTAAATAAATTGCAATTGTGTTTGGGGAAACCTTAGGGATGGGGGGAGGAGGATACGTAGATGACGTTTGTATAGTTAGCTATAGTTTTGTGAGGCAAAGGCCGAGGCAATGTTTTGTAAGGTGCACCTGTCTTCAATAAAGCGGCCTTTTTCACACTTATGGTGAGTCAATTGGGGTTCGTTGCCTGCACTGTGGCCCAATGGGGCTTTGCGGGGGCGGCCGACCGGCAGGGAGGCTCGCAGCCCCGGGGTTTTTGGGCCGGGTGGTGCAGTCCGAGCCCAATTGGGCTCGCATTGGGCTGTACTTGGGCTTCAGGGCGGGGGGTATTTATGCGGCCATTTTCGGGAGCCGTGTCACCATTTTGGAAGGTGACACGGCTGCCGATTGGTACCGACAGTTAGGGAAAGTTTTACCCACCCTCCCACCCATTTTAAAGGAGGAGGGGGAGGGGGGTTTCTGTTTTTGTTGATATTTTGTTGGCTTGTTTTCATTGGGTACAGGTGCATCAGGGGTTTAAATGATATGTACTTTGGTTGTTGCTTGAAGCAGGTGCGTGGCGTCAGTTACCTATTTTTGGCCAGTTGTTACTGTTTCATTTTATGGTTGGGGACAAGTGGGTAATGAGGTTAGGATAGGTTATACTTAGTAGATAGATTTGTAGACAGGTAGAGAAGAGGTTACAGGGTTTAAAGGGTTAACAGATATTGATCGAGTAGATAGATCTCTAGATAGGTTGAGATGAGGTTACAAAGTTTTTAAAGGGGCAAAAGTATTGATCAAGTTGGGGTCTCTTAAATAAATTGCAATTGTGTTTGGGGAAACCTTAGGGGTGGGGGGAGGAGGATACGTAGATGAAGTTTGTATAGTTAGCCATAGTTTTGTGAGGCAAAGGCCGAGGCTATGTTTTGTAAGGTGCACCTGTCTTCTTTAAAGGCTGCCCTTTTCACACTTATGGTGAGTCAATTGTGGTTCGTTCCGTGCACTGCGGCCCAAACAGATAATCAGACAAAAAGCTTGGTTAATAGGATTAGCGCGCTCAGTGAGGCTTAAGGATGCTTGTTAAATTAGGGGAGAACGCAGACTGGTGGGAGCAGAGTTCTATTATGTCAGAGGCTGCTGAGGCCTGTTATGTTTGACAGTGTAAATGTAATGTGTTGTGGAATCCTGATATTGTTTTGCATGCTTCAAAGGGGCTGGGGGACTTAGGCTTCTAGGGGGTCTAACCGTGCAGGGGCTTGGGAGCTTGAGCTAACAGTTCTAGGTTAAAATTCCCAGTGGGTCTTGCAAAACTTCAGCATTTCAAGTGCTATAACACTAATCTTCTGATGTGTCACTTTTTTTGAAGGGGTTATGTTGTCGCTGTGCGTGTATTTTAATGTATGTATGTATTATGAGCAAATATTCAAGAGGGGTGATTATTTTCTCTTTATTTTTAATTTATGTGTGATAAAATGCTTTGTTCATGCGGTATTCCAAAAGAATTAAAATAATCCATATGTGTCTATGAAAGCTGATGTCTAAATACAGGTGTCTACTATTCTTGTATAATGAACACTGCACATTTGAATAATCATGCTTTTATTAGGAGAGAACGTGTGTGTGTGTGTGTATGTCTAGACTGACTATTTAGATGTTACAGGGTCTTCTGTTTACAGATTAGCTTGTTGCTCAAGTGTCAATGTGATTTAAACGTGGTTTAGAGGACAGGGAGTCTGTGCAGTTTTCAAACAGATAAACGCTATGTGAGACTGTTTCAAAAAGCCTGCGTGGTCTTGAAAGGCCTCCATTTTAAGCAAAGGGGTTTGGCGGAAATCTTGACAAAGGACTTGTTAATGAGATTTGTGCAGGATCAGCTCTCAGGGCTGCCTAGGGGTTTCTGCAGGAATTTGGAGGGGGGCAGGGGTATATGGCTGATGCCACGGCTATTGGTGGTTGATCATTTATGTTAAACATGACAAAATGAATATGCTGTTCAATCCTGATATTGTTTTGTATGCTGTGATGTTAAACAACGCAAATTGAATATGTTGCGGAATCCTGATATTTTTTTCTATGTTGCGAAGGGGAAAGGGGGGAGGGGCTGAGGAGCTTGAACTAACAGTTCTAGGTTAAAATTCCAGCGGGGACTAGCAAACATTCATCCTTCCCAGCACATTACCAGGCTTCTGATGTGTCACCTTTTGAAAGGAAAGCGAAAGAAAAGAAAACAAGCATTGGCAATGCCAATAGGTCTCACCTTACGCGAGAGTTAGATCTATTGGCGTTGTAAATGACAATGTCTTTTACCCATGTGTTTTGGTTTGGAGTGGAGTGGGTGTATGTGGTTTGGAGAGGAATTATATGGGTTGTATTGGGATTGTTGGTTCTGGAATTGTGTGGTGTGGTGTGGAGTGGATAAGTGTAGTTAAATTATGTGACATAGTGGATAGATAGGGGCTGTATAGAATAATTAAGACAAAAGTTTGTGCTGCAGCAGCAACAGGGAGCTAGGGGAACAACAGAGGAGCTGGGTGGGATGTGGGCTGTCTATGGCTAAAACTAAACAGTGGCGTTGTAAATGACAATGTTTTACCCATGTGTTATGGAGTGTAGTGGATTTATGTGGTGCGGAGTGGAATTATGTGGGTTGGATTGGAATTGTTAGTTGTGGAATTGTGCAGCATGGAATAGTGTGTAGTGGATTTGAGTAGTGGAATTACTTGCGCCCCTCCTTTTCTCCCTCTACATACATGATCTACCTTGCAGAGTTGGACAGTATATGGGGGATCCACCCAAATTAGGAGCAATGAGTTTTGGCTGTCTACTCTATGCTTACGATGTTGTTATGCTGGATTTAACTCCAATAGGGTTACAGAGGCGTCTCTCTGAGTTAGGAAATTATGCTGATGAGCACTTTTTAAAATAAATATCCTTAAGAGTATAAAGTTATGGTTTTTAGGTTGAGGGGGTGCAGGGTTAAGAAGGGTTTGCATTGGTTCCTGGGGAATGACAAGTTGGAAGTAGTGAAGCTATATCCGTACTTAGGTAGAATTTTGTCCAGTAACTGCCTAAATAAGGACCACATTAGTCAGTGTAGAGGCAAGGCTGTATCTCAAGCTTTGGCCATAGGCAAACTATTCAAGTGTAGTGGGCAAAGGCATTTTACCCATGTATTGGCAGTCTATAAGATTAAGATTTCGCCTTTATTGAGCTATGCCTGTGAGGTAATGGAAGAAGGCATTGGTCTTTTTTTTTTAGAAAGTCAAAGGGCGAATCTGGCGCCAAATTTGAAATCTGAATTCTTTGGCCGTACCATCGGCTCTTCAATTTGAATTTGGGCTCCTCTACACGAATGTGTTTGCTATGGCTTATGTTCTAAGGTGGGAGAATAATCTGCTGAATGGCGAACCCGAGTCTATCCGACCTGCATTGAAACAAGAAATATTTTATTGTTTGAAGGGAAGAAGTACCCTCTTTTTAAACTATATGTAAGCTCTGGATATGTTTAAAATTAGTCAGAGTGGGATGGCTCCCCTTCCGAAGATCACCATAAAAAACATGATTAAAAAATCAACCTACGAAGTGAGCCAGAAAAAAGATATTGTGTTTTGTGCTCAGCATGCCCGAAATTAAATAATATTGGAGAGTAGCATACATAAAAATCCACAACTGTATGTACTATGGAACCTCCCCCATGGTGTGCGCAGAACTATTTTGTTACTAAGGTTGCATCTGCTTCCGTTACAAATCATTACTGGATCCTGGGAAGGTCTATCAAAGGAGGAGATGCTTTGCGATCTCTGTGGGGATTGGATTCAAGATTTAGATCATGTGCTTTTTGTATGTCTTTATCTTAATTCATTGCTGCGTGAATTGCTAAGACCATTGTTTTTAAAGTACAATATAACTACGGTAGTGGAGGCCCGGAAATGTTTATTTGCACCAGCATCAGAAATAGTTTGTGCAAATTTTTTTACATTTTTGGAGGAATATTTTCTAGAATTTTCTGAATTTTTGTAACTCTATAGTAATTGCACTTGGTCATGAATTTGAGGAGTTCTGTATTTTAGCTTTTAAATACTTATACACAGTACAAAATAGATATATTGCATTAATCTTTGTAATGATGGATGCAATGAGTTAATTAGAAGTACTGTATTAGTGTTGCACTTTAAAACATTGTGCATTACCTGTTTGTTGTATTTATTAGGCCTGCATAGTATTGCGTTATAAAGTTTAAATGAATTGATAGTGCATTTGCACTTTTTCTGTGTATGAGGCCTTAGAGCATAGTTGTAAGTTGATTGGTTTTATCTTGTACTTCAGAATTTTATGTATTTTATATCGTATGTATTGTTTTTAAAAATATATATATTTTTCTGTATTTTATGAGGACCTCTTTGATTTTCAAATCATAATAATAAAATCTTGAGAGGCCGCATGAAACATTGTGACTGCTCAATAAACTTTCAGTGCCTTCAGAGGAGCAGCCACAACTTGCTCCACTAGGCACTTAGAGATTTCTAAATATGAAGCCCTTGTGCACAGCGGGCCACTACCAAACCCTAAATGATGGCATAAGTCTCCAAACAGGTCCTAAAGCAAAAGGAACAATTGTTCAATGAATCTCGATATCCATGATCTCATATGATCTTTTCAAATCCCCTATTATTTCACAGCTAAAGTATGCACCACATACATCTCAACACTTGCATATACGCAGAAACACCCAGGACTGTAGTTGGACATTACAAAATCATGAAGACACAGTATAAACTAACGAATAAATATCCTTTAGTTTTTCACATGTTGAATTTGCTGGATAGAAATAAATACAACCCTAGTGATAAAAGGACAAGGGTACCACTAGAGATTATGTATACTCTCTGTGTCAAAATTACGTAGAAATAATAGGGCCTTGAAAGAATTAACAATTCTTTTTATAATGACACTTCCAGAAGAATCCATTCCCAGTAATTTAAGGATAGGACAGAACACATTTTTCTACTCTCTCTCATCACTTTAGCATCACTTTAGCATATCTAGATGTTCAGAATAATACTTACAAGCTTTAACCCCTCGTGCATGTAGGTGTCACCAGCTGGCTTCACTTTGCTTAAGTCGTCAAGGCCTTTTGTGATTTGTGCTCTAGGAAGGTTAAAAATACAAGTTAGGCTGATTATTAAAGGATCCCCAATACACAGTCAGAAATCGTCAGTTTTTTCCAAATATAGGAATAC
Source organism: Calotriton arnoldi (assembly GCA_963921515.1). Lineage (NCBI taxonomy): Eukaryota > Metazoa > Chordata > Amphibia > Caudata > Salamandridae > Calotriton > Calotriton arnoldi. The sequence continues at coordinate 879,937 of CAWUFW010006541.1, forward strand.
AGAGAGTTGGTGGCAGTTGCCCTTTTTTGCAATCTCACTTGGGGCCGATTTAGAGCTTGGAGGGCAGCCATCTGTTAGGGTCGAGGAGGACATTTCAGCCGTCACCCTGACGGACGGTGATCGCTGCCTTCAGAGGAACGGCCTTAAGGGTGGTTCCTCTGAAGACTTTGAAGGTTAGTGCACGGCCTTCATCTTTCGGGCGGCCGTAGACCAAACATTTTAGTTTTTTTCAAAAACAAACTCCCAAAACAGGAGTTTGGTTTTGATAAAACAAAAACTATTGACCCCCACACCCTGGAAGTTCTCTCCCAGGATATGCGAGGGGTCGTTTTTTAGGTCTCGCCTAGCGTTGCAGCGCATGCGCTGCTTGCTCGGCGAGACATATAGTGAGAGAGTAGATTTGAGAAGGGAACTTGAAGCCCCGCCCCTCATTTTCATTGGCTGGCGTCACCGTTTATGCTAAATGGTGGGCTGCCATTGGAAATTAGGTTTTTTTGTTGCCGCCCTTTCGCTTTTTCGTCCGGCCGATCCGGACAGGGTCGTCTGCTTTGCGGCTGTCGCAAAGCAAATTCTTATCTTTGTCGGGGCCATCTGGTTATAATTAGCAGTCTCAGGTCACTTGTTATTGGAGCGTTTTTGTGAATGCCCCTCCTTTGGGTGCCTGCTTCCCTCCCTGACGATTTCACTCAGTGAACATTTGTTGCCTATCACATCGCAGTTCACGCTTACTTCTGTTGTAGCGCATGACGGCCCCTCCTTCCTCCTCGCGTCTATGATTGCCCGAGGCTGACAACAGAGAGCTCTTTCAATTGCGTCTAAACGCTTAACTGTAAACACATCTCGTTTCGCGCTTTCTTCTGTTCCAGTGTGTGATGGCCCCTCCTCCCGTCTGGGACTGGCCGAGGCTGGCGACGGAGAGCTCTTTTAATTGTCTCTAAACACTGCACTGTAAAGACACCTGCCAAGAGGCCCCATGTTATGTGCTTCCCCCTGTGGCAGACTCAGTCCTGACCTCCTCGCAAAGCGCATATTCCTTTCTGTGACGTCAAAATTTCAATTTTAGAAAATGCCTGTGATGGCATCGTCATGGCTCGGGACCACTTGGACGCGATGTTTCCAGTTATCAACACGCTTTTATAATAGGGAGAGCCAACGTACGTAGCCACGAGTATATTCATATATTATTTTCCGCATGTACTTGTTTTCATGTTTCCTCGTATAAGTATGTCATTTATCATATGGATGTTGAAATAAATTTGAACCCACTAATACGAGTTCCGAGCGTGAACAGGACATGCGTTAAATACTCCCACATGTGCCCTGCCATGTAGCTTTAATTATGTGCACCAGCCCCACCCCCAGAAATCAACCCGCAGCCACATGTAAACAATGCATTTTTTCTGTCCAGCAAAAATGTATTTCTAGTTTTTTTTTCAAATAGGAGTTCCAAGCGTGAACAGGACATGCGCAAAGTAATTCTCTCTAAACACTTCGATGTAACCACACCCGTCAAGAGACCCATTGTTATGTACTTCACCATCGCTTTTTGAAAATTCAATGTTTGTTTATGTAGGCCCTTACTTTCAGGTTATTGAAGCAATCAGTCAAGGCTTGCTCTTGACAGTGGCGTCTAACAGAACAACTAGGAATCACTGAAGTAAATGTAATGAACAAGTAGTTTGATTATTGCTTTTCATATTAACCGCAACACATTGCCACATTTAGATCTAAAATGTACAAATTGCAATGCTACATACATTTCAATGATTTCAACAGCTTTAGTGAACAGTCCTATTTCAATCAAACTATGCTCTTAATGATCATACCATTAGCATTTATGATATAATCCAGTTATGATTAAATTCAGACACATAGGGACATGTTCCGGTTTACATTTGACAAAATCAATATATTCACCACAGGGTGATTTGAAGATCAGGGAATACGGAAACTCCCCTTCTGATCACGAGTATGTCTAATTATCACCATGCTGACCATTCAAATACAGTAGTAGGCTGTCTCTTGAAGATGTAATCAGAAGTTATTGTCAGTTTTGCTAACACTGTCCCCCTGTTTTCAGTCGGGGTACGCCCCTCTAACCACATTGTCTCTCAGCGCTGTACAATCTGCTTCTGATCAGCCAAGGAAGTCTGAATTCAAAGTGGACTTTGGAGGAGGGAATTTAGTTTTCCATGCCATCATTATGGTCCTTTTCGGTGATAGTTGTGCTAGGTAAATACACTTCAGAGTTGGCGCAGCTTTTTTAGTCAATGTAAACTAAACTAAAAGACACCACTCCGGTCCAAGCAGGTTAGCCGTGTTTGTGAACTGGGAGATGGTCAGAGTGACCACTCACCAATATTCCTATAGAGCGTGCAAGCCCACACCATATGTTAAATCCCAGCAAGGGGACAGGTGCCTAGATGTGTGTCAAATATCCTATGAAGCTACTTCAGGGTCATATATTGATGGTGAAGGAAGTCAGACTGAATCATCTTAAAATAGGACACTGTGGGTTACTCTAGGTGCATATCCTACTCATATCTCCCATTCCCCATCAGAAAACACTTTCCCAGTATCCTCCTCCCAAACGACTTTTATTTAAGAGCTCTTGATAAATAGATGTTGTTGCTTTCCTCCAACTTCCTTGCGTTATCATTGTGCACAGAGCATCATATGTCTCTGATTCTTTGGCACTGGTACCCCAAGTCAGTCTCACCGCTCTGGTGATCTGCCTGTACAACAAAAAAAGCCCATTGGTATTTTGTTAACGTCCCTGATATTATTGAACGTTTTCAATTATTCATTCTCATACCGGTCACCAATTGTATCTAAGTGTCGGTCTTCCCAAGTAACAAGTATACATCTTCCTATTGCAATGGGACCAACTGCAGAAATAATTATTGGTAAAGTATGCTGATTTTCTAAACATGAAAATATATAACTAAGTGTATTCTCAGGTGATGGTACAAGAGGGAATTTACTTGCATTCTGGATTATCTGGGTGTGGGTGGAGCCTGCGAGATTAGCCCAGATGCAAGGTTGAGGTGTAGATTGTTGAGTGGAATAAATGAATCATTTGTTATGGCTTTGTTGACTTCAACAGCTTTGCAGTTAATGGAAAGATCCCAGTGCATCTGTTTCTGAAATGTCAGGTGAGAGTTGGGGGCAGTTGCTCCTGCGCTGTGCGGTTGGTTCGTAGAATGTTAGTGAGTTGGAGAAAGATAAATAAGTGGTCAGACCATATCTGTGGTTTGCTCTGCCATGTTACAGATTTCTAGGTTGAATGCAACAATATAGCACAGAGTAGCACACAACTGCTAAAATAAAAGAGCAATTGGAATAGATGATGCACAAGGCTCCTAGGGACTCAAAGATTCGCAGTGTGGTATCAAGCATTGTGAGGTAGGTACGGTCTGACATGTATGATAAGGCTACCTCATTGTCATTCCTGTTCTCGCCATGTTAGAATGGTGAGAATGCTATCATATGTGTAATGGGAAAGTAACTAAAGGTGTATGTATGTGTTATCTAAACAAAAGAGGTTCCTACCTAAATGCATCAAAGGTGTTAATGAAAGTGATTGAGCATATAACTGCACTATTTTGTTGCAGTCTAAAGTAAAGACATCTCTATGGGTGCCATGTTGTAATGGGGGGAATGGAATGATCTCTGTAACTGGAACACAACTAAATGTGTAAGCGTGTGTCGACTACATGACTGAGTATCCGACGTAACGGAATCAACTGTACGGGGTGTCATGGCCAAGGTGACAGACGGACCGGTTGCATAGTAGTGAGCTCCAGCCTGCTGCCCCATCAGCATTAATCCTGAATCCGGGTGACCACGGATGACTCCTCAGCTGGCACAGAAGATGGGTGGTGCTGCTGCCTAGATGCTGCAGCAGTGCTTTCCTATAATCACCGGCGTTGCAGGGAGCATTAGAGAAGTGACTGGTGCAGCCTAGCTCTCCTTGTGGGGGGCGAGGTGCCACTGTGCGGGAACGGCAGCACCCAGAGGCTATGTGGGGCTCACTGAGTGGAGCTTTGGGGGGCCACAAAGGATGTCAATTGGCTGCCCCATGGATAATGCAGCAGAGTCCCGCTGGATCGGGTGCCCCTGGTGTACCGAGGCCTGTGACAGACTGCTGCACTGACTATACAGGAGCCGAGGATGCCCAGGGGAAGAGAGGGTTGGAACACCTAAGCCACCAGTACATTTGGATGACAGAGAAGCAGTGCTGGAGTGCCTATCGCCACGATAGGTTAGGGGCATCAACACTGCCTCCTCCTCCACCCTTTTTTGTTGTTGGAAGCACTGCAGGTGACGGACCCTGGATTAATTCCTGTTGAACCTGGCCTTGGTTCTGGGGTCTCCATCTGGGCTAAAGGGCAAGAGCCCAGGACCATTTTGCCGTGGGACCCAGTGTTTTGTTTTCTTCTCCTAAAGTCCTGGGATCAGACTTTTGCCGAAGTGGTCTGCAGGCTGCCCCTGCAGCATGGAAGTGAGCCGCTTTGATGAGGGATTGGAGTGTAGGGGTGAAGAGCCTAGCTGGAGTGTGGCAGAGTGCAATTATTGACTTGCTCATTGTTTGAGAGCTATTGCTTGAGTCCTGGACTTGGGTCCTGCTTGGATCTGGCATCCTGTTGTAGATCAGCCCTGTGACTTAATAGGGGCTTGGTCAGAGCCCTCCTGGAAGCGGACCTATCTGAAGAGCAGCCTCTGGAGGTAGTTGAGGTCTGCACAATGGTAATGTCTCAGGGCCCCATGGTGGGAGGCCCCACTGGGTGATACCCGAGAATGCTAGTGATCACACAGAGACGGTGACCCGCCCCCCACAGTGGAAAAGACTTTGCAGGACCTTGCAGCAAACTTTGACATGCTTTTGCAGGCAGAATGGGATATCAAGACTGCCTTCAAATCTAAACTGAATGCATTGGTGATTGTTGTGAGTCTGCTGCACACAGATCACAAGAAGCTCAAAGAGAGTGTTGAAACAATTAAATCTGCACTGATATCACTGAGGCCCTTACTCTCAGGTGTGAGTTCCAAACTTGGTACTCTGCAGGAGGAAGTGCGCTTTTTGAGGTGGAAAGCAGTCAATGCTAAAGGTGACTCCCAATGTAATATTACCCGCGTTGTGGGCCTTCTGGAACCAGCTGAGGGCCCGAGCATGGACCTGTTTCTGGAGAAATGGCTGGCCTTGACAGTACTGGAAGGTAGAACGGCTGCTTTCTTTTCAGTGGAAAGGGCACACAGGGTTCCCAGTCGACCCCTGCCACCGGGATCTCCACCAAAACCAGTGGAGGCCTGACTGTTTAAGTATAGAAACACAGACCATATCCTTCAGGTGGCAAGAAAGAAAGACACCTGGTTGGTGGAGAATAGCTGTGTTACATATTCCCAGATTACACAGCAGAAGTGCAGAAAATATGTGAATCTTGCTTGTAAATTAAGTCTAAACCCCAGCAGTTAAATATCCATTTTGCCCTTATGTTCCCAGCTAAAATGAAAATCACGGATGGTGAGTCAGCAAGATTCTTCTTGTCCCTCGAGGAGGCCTGGACATGCTTGAAGACCAATGGTGTCACCACGCCACCCGATGCACAATCTGCGGGTGAGGGTTGGTTGACGCGGTGCAACAGACAACAGAGAGGCAGGCGTTTACGTAGCAGACCCACTAAGGAACAGGCTGTCAGGGAGAGAACCCTGGCATGAGCTGAACTTGAACTCCAGGCAGGTTCTGCTAAGCACACCCGTTCTCCTGGCTCAGATGTGCAGGAGGGCAGGGAGGACAAGTTCCCAAAAGATGTTGAGTAGGAGCTGCGGGGCGGCCCAGACATTACTACAGTGACCGCGGATGCTATTGTCTGATTCACTTGTATGGGGGAGAGTTGAAATAGGTGACGGTGGGGATAGGTGGTGGTTAGGGACAATGGTGTTGCTGAGGGGACGGTTACAACTCTTGTTGGGGAAGCAGGTTGACTGCTAGGTAGCACTATTCAAAGATATGATGTACCACAGCTCCTCTCAGGTTCCAAATGTGAAATGCTGTTCATGTCAGTTTCACTATCGGCTGAGTGTCTTTTGACTGCATATCCAAGGAGTGGGAGTTAAGAACTGGTTTATGTTTATTCCAAGACGGTGCACCATGCTCATAACCTGTAAGTTTGTTGGTTACTGGGGGGATTCCGAACGAGTGGCCTATTCCCTGCCCGTGGCCCTCTCATTAGAGTCCATTCCATGTTACCAACATGATGGAGACTGATAAATATAACTTTTTGACCTGGAATGTGCAGGGTATGACGTAGCATGTCAAAACATATAGAATTCACACTTACCTCAAGTGTAGGCACACACACTTTGCATTCCTGCAAGAGACCCACCTCTCTGCTCTGGAGCTGACGAAACAACATAGCAGATGAGCAAACCCTAATTGCGATTTGCAAGAGATGTGCTGGTTTGGATTGCACCAGGAGTACCCTTTACTGCTCATTGTTCTCAGGTTAGAGGGGGTGGAGGGGTTGCTGAATGGCTACATTTTTGCTTGTGGCACTGTAGGTGCCAAACACTGGGATCACTAGTTTCCTTGATGGGCTGAGTCTGGCTCTTCTTCGCTATACGGATGCCCCACGGGTCTGGGGTGGGGACTTGAATTGTGTCCCTGATACGGTGATGGATAGATCTACTCCTCCCATACTTATGAGGCAGCAGCCTCCAGACAACAGTAACAATGGGCAGTGAATAACCAGATGTTGGAGCTGCGGCGCTTAAGGCACCCAGAGGCCAGGGAATATTTGTTTTATTGTGGTCTACATGCCCTTCATACCAGAACTGACTTATTTTATTGTAATGTGGAGGCCGGATTGAGGGTGGTGGACATAGAATATCTGAGATGTACATTGTCAGACCACAATCCCCTAAAGCTGGACCTCAGTTGTGGTTTACTAAGTCAGAGAGTTCCAACATGGCGGTTACCAGTAGGAGCATTGCAGGATCTTGGTTTCTGCTCTGTGATAAGAGAACATATAGATCACTACTTATCTGAAAATGGAGATAATGCATCTGACCTCTCAATAGAATGGGATGCCTTTAAGGTGGCTTTAAGAGGTTTATGTCTTAAAAAGACACATGGGGTGAAGAAGTCCTTATAGAGGGAGGTAGTAGAAATGGAGAATGATATTCATGTTCTAGGACAAGATTTGGTCCAGGACTGTACCTTAACCTGCTGACTAGCTAAATGCCGATTGGATTATAAGGAGTTACTTGATACATTGAGGAGCATCGACTAAAGGGAAAATGTGGCTCATCAACATTCGGAAGGAGACAAGGCAGGGGCACTTCTAGCCTGGCTACTTCAATCTGAACAGGTGCCGGCCCCTCTACACACGATTCGTGCTCGCGGTGGGTATATTGAGCACACACAGCAAGGTATAAATGCCACCTTTCAAGCTTTTTGCAGTGCTGTGTATACGACCACCAGGAAAGATTGAAGAGGTGGTGAGGGAATATCTAGATAGGGTTATATTATCCTATCTTAACCGATTGAAGGGGCATGAAATGGAGGAACTGATTCGAGGAGATTAAGTTGGCACTGAAGCACATTGCATGAGGGAAAACGCAGGGCATGGACGGCCTTCCAATGGAATATTATGCCACTTACAGCATACGTTTGGCATCCCGCTTGTTAGCGGTTTTTGAGGTGGCCAAGGCTAGGAGATCCCTACTGGTGTCTATTAGAGATGCCTTGTTGGTGGTGCTTTCCAAGGTGGGCAGAGATCCTCTACAGGAGAGCTCCTATCTACCCTCGTCCTTACTTAATCTCGACTGTAAAGTGTTGGGTAAGATTGTGGCTAACCGTTTGATGTCCATTATGCAGTCCTTGCTGCAGGCTGATCAATACAGCTTTATTCCGGGAAGAAATACTTTCCTTAACCTAAGAAGGCTCTTTATGATACTGTAAAAAGAACAATTGATGGACAGAATGCTGAACAATGTCAACCATTCACCACAGTACAGAGATCTGGGCCTAAATCATTGTTTTTTCGCTCCCCATGCCATGCCTGCTGTTCACTTTTGTAGTAGAACCCTGGCATACGATCTCAGATGCACAATCAAGACTATTGGAATTGAAGTTAATGTGTATAGACATGTGGTTTCATCATATAATAGTTACATGTTGATATACATAAAGGGCCAGATAGTGTACTTGAACAATTTGGGATACTATCAGTTTTGAAGATCAATAAAGATAAGTCATTATTGTTCCCAGTGGGATGCTTGAGCTCTGACTTAGGGCCAGAAAGTGTACTGTGTATAACTGAACATTTTGGCGTAGCATCAGGCCTGAAGATCAATAAAGGTAAGTCACTTTTGTTCCCAGTGGGATCCTTCAGCTCTGAGTTAGGGCCAGAAAGTGTACTGTGTATAACTGAATATTTTGACATAGCATCAGGCCTGAAGATCAATAAAGATAAGTCATTTTTGTTCCCATTGAAATCCTTGAGATCTGAGTTAGGTGGCTCTTTGCTTGAGTTGGCATTGCTGGCGGAGTGTAATTAATTACTATAGCTGGGAACCAACTTTAAACATATACTGGAGAAGTAGGACATGCTTAAAAAAGGATAGAGTGATTGCCATTGTATGTGTCTTTATTTCGGCAAAAATTTACCATTGTCACTGTAAGATAGAATAGCAGTGTATACGATGATAATTGTCCCCAGCTGGTTATAGCTATTTCACTGCTGTATGCATCTAAACCAGAGTATACTATTGAAGCAACTATGCACCACATTGATTGCGCCGGTTTGGTGCAGTTGATGTACTGTAAACATGGATACCCTGTAGTGTCGATAGGAAGGAGGTGGGCTACAGGTCCCAGACTTGGAACAACAATATATAGGGGGTGGTTTGAGCAAGAATAGAGTTTGGACACAAGGCTAATGAGAGGGTGAATAGACTCCAGAGAATTGTTAGGTACACTTTTTCACACAAGTGCAGCAGCAGTTAATATGGCATTGAATGAATATTGAATCAAAACACTCAATGCCCCACAAACTCCAATCTGAGTAATCTCTGGAGTAGTGAGAGAAATGAACATGACTAGATGGAGGGAAGGTAGCAGTAACTATAAAAGCGACCTGAACAAATGTGGCTAGTTTTTAGGTCTCGTCTCGCTTTTAACTGTCAGTAGGTGAAAGCCTCTTGTAGACCACACCAAAAATCTACAGTGGGCTTGCAGACTGTCCACCTTTTACCATTAGTTGTATTATTGTCACTCACAATTACTTGCTTCTTATTTGATGGCTTGCATTCCTCTTCTTGTGTTTGTCCCTAGAGCAAAGCGTCTTTCATTGGCTGACTTGCATCCTTCTATGGCACACATTTAGGGAACTATGGGGCAGATGTACAAAATTTGGGGACAGCGAATTCCAAATTGCAATTTTTTGCAATTCACAATATGGAAATCGCTATTCCTAATGTATCTAACTTGTTGAGTTTCAATTTGCGATTCCTGGTGGGTCACAAATCGACCTACCTCATAAATATTAATGAGGTAGGTCAGATTTTGTGACCCATTAGGAATCACAGCAATCACAGGAATGGTGGTCTGCTGGGGTCAGCAGACCACCTTGTCTGTGATTTATTTTTAATAAAGCAAACTTTTTTTCTTTAAAAAGCAGCTTGTTTTCCTTAAAGGAAAACAGGATGTGTTTCAAAAGAAATATGAAACTTTTAAGTTTCATTTTTTAAGGGTAGGCAGTGGACCACCTCCTTTGAAGAGCTGGTAAAAAATGTATGTTTTGCAAACATAATTCAGTCCCACAACGTTAATACATACCAGTGAGAATCGGTATTTGGAAGGAATGCCCTAAACACGCCCCTTCCAAATACCGAATCACAAACCCAAACTGCAATTTGATAATAAGTTTCTGAATTGCAATTTAACTTTTGTACATTCAAAAATGCTTTTTTTGCGGTTGCAAAGGACCGAATCTGCGAATCGGCCATTTGCGACCACCAATAAAGATTTGTGCATGAGGCCCTATGTTTTTCTTTTTCTTTCTGCACTCCATGAGAGTGCATGCGTTTTAGCTCTCTCCCTAATGTGCACCCCCACAAACACATGCCCCGTGCTCGCTCATCCCTTCCCCCAAGCTCGTCCACTTTTCCCCCACCTCACTCTGGCTTTTTATTTATTTTTTGGAGTCTTCACAGCCTAGTCTTAAACTCCTTTGTTGCTGTTACAGATCTTTAGGACCTCACAATTTATGTAATGAGGTAAAAGTAGTATATTTCGTGTAACAACCGCCTACAAAGGGCTTTACTCTCTGGTCCAGTCAGCTGTAGTTGAAGTTGGGGCTGCAGTTCACTGGAAACTCCAGGGCGTAAGCAGTCCTGTTGACCCAGATTGAGCGGGCTGGACATCGGCAGTAACAGGGTTCTCAACTTCCTGGCTTAAGGAAATGTGCCTCGGATGAAGGCTGCCATGTTTGTTTGGAGGCTGGCCTGTTTCAATGGTGGCAGTGGGAAGCCCACCTGGTTGGCACAGCAAACACTCCAACCGTTTTTAGAGTGTTTCAGCTTCAGGGATCTCATGTTATAGTTTCACCTCTGATTATCCCGTGCCTCCACGGTATCTTCGAGCCGGATATATTTAGTCTGCGGGCACAAGAGGCCTCTAAATAGGAAGGACTGAGACCGAACACTACTGTGCCCGCCTTCATTGCTGTCTACCATGAGAGCCGCATGCTGTGAGGAGTAGGGCTTTCTTTGTTGGTACTTTGGAGGCTTCATTGCCAAGGCTGTAAGGTTTCGTGGTTACCGCTACTGATCAGCTTTGAGGTTATTCACTATACAGAAGCAAATGGTGCAGAGTAATGGCCAGAGCTGCCCACTTTGGAGCTGGGGACCCAGGTATGAGTCTGGGCATCAGCTCTACATCCTGCGATTCTGGGCAAATCACCTAATCTTTTTGTGCCTACCAAAAATGTATGTGTCCTTGTGTAACGTAAATGCCCAGGTTACTAACCGGTAATCTTCATTACTTCGAGTATAGTCTTCCTCGCCACATGACTAACGAAGTGAGCTTCAGCTCCACACCAGAACCCTCCAAAGCAAAAAGTTAGCCTCCCATGCCTCCCATCCCTTCCCAATATGGCCGACCCATTTCACCCTTGACCTCTATAAGAGGAGGGCCGGCCCAACCCTTCAGCCTGAAACTACCAAGCATAAACATGAAGCTGATAGCCAGGGAGGGATGGGAAATCATGTGGAGAGGGAGACTATACTCGGAGTAATGAAGATTATTGGTAAGTAACCGGGGCATTACCTCCTCATAAGTCTTCCTCGCCACATGACTAACGAAGTGAGCACATACCCAAGCCAAGAGGCTTCATCGTACACAAGAAACCACCACCAAGGAGGATCTGATAACAAAACACAGCCTTTATTCAGTGTACAAAAAAACCAGGATAAAACATAGCCCAACAATGGGGCCAATCAAGGGATGGCAGACCCAGCACCCAGAACAGCCCCCGCAAACCCCCCAGGAGGAGAGCCACCCAGGACCACCCAGTAGTGCTCCATGAACATGTGCGGAGACGACCAAGTCGCCGCCCTGCAGATCTCTTCAGTGGACACACCTTTAAAAGAGGCCCACGACACGGAGACGCTCTGAGTGGAACGACACTGTACATCCCCCGGGAGCTCAGAACCCTGGGACTCGTAGGCTAGCAGGATAGCCTGCTTAAGCCACCGACTCAAGGTGGAGACAGAGGGGTTGTGACCAGAACGAACCGGACCAAAGGTCACGAACAAACTGTCACACTGACAAAAAGTGGACGTGCGGCCCAGGTAAACCTCCACCGCACGTCGGACATCCAGCAAGGACAGAGAGGCATCCGCCTCAGGCGGAAAAGAAGGTAGGGACACATCACGAGAGTGGTTCACAAGAGAGGGGATCTTGGGCAGAAAACGAGGGTCATGTCGCAGGATCAGACGGTCCGGCAGAAGCCGCAAGAACGGAGGAGACCGAATAAAAGACCCCAGCTCGCTCATCCTGCCAGCAGAGACAATGGCCACCAAGAAAACCACCTTGAAGGTGAGGAATTTAAGATCCACCGAGTGCATGGGCTCAAAGGGGGCCCCCTGGAGGGCCCGCAACACCAAAGGTAGATCCCAAGGGGGAGCCAGGCAAATAGCCCGGGGCCGCCTCAGGAAACAGCTCCGCAGCAAGCGAGCAACCAAGGAATCCAGCCCATCCAGGCCTGGACTGCGGAAAACCCACAGGGCAGCCCATTGCGCCCTCAGAGTGGAGGGTGCCAAACCCAGGGAAAAACCTTCAGCCAGGAAATCCAGGACCCTCATGGGGTCCACCGATACAGGGTCGGAACCCTGCAGCCTGCACCAACGGGAAAAAGAGGACCAGTGGCGGGAATAGGAGAGCAAGGTGGAAGACCTCCGAGAACCCTGCAGCAAGTCAACCACCCCCGAAGAACACCCCTGAGCCAACAAGGTCACCCACTCAAGAGCCAAGTCTGAAGATGGAGCCGGCGCAACATCGTCTCGGGGAGCGGAGGGCCCCGCAACGGGAACGGGTGATCCGGAATCGGCCGACAGTCCCGAACCGCCAGCTCGCACAGGAGAGGATACCAGGGGCGGCGAACCCAACCGGGAACCACCAAGATCACCAAGGCCGTGTCCAGACGGATCTTGCAGAGGACCCGAGGAATCAAGGGAAAAGGGGGAAAGGCATACAGGAGACCCCGAGGCCAAGGGAATGATAGAGCATCCACCCTCCAAACCCCCGAACACGGATGGAGAGCGCAGAAGCAGGGAAGGAGAGCATTGCCCTCGTCCGCGAACAGGTCTAATCGGGGAAGGCCAAACAGGTCCACCAGGCGCCGAAAAACCGACGGCGTCAGGGAGAGGGCAGACATTGGAGGGAACACCCGACTCAGATGGTCCGCTACCACATTCTCCGACCCCGGGAGATAAACCGCCTTGAGGGACAGGACCATCGCCTCCGCCCAGGACATCAGCTCCCGGGTTGGCAACCACCCTGATGGTTGATGTAACCCCTCACCACCTGGTTGTCCGTCCGAACTAAGACGTGCTGACCCTGGAGAGAGGGAGCAAACTCCCGGCAGGCCAGCAGGACGGCCTTCAACTCGCGGAAGTTGGAGGAGCACCGTGACTGAAGAGGGTCCCAACGACCCTGAACCGACCAAGACCCCAAGGTCACCCCCCAGCCGAGGTGACTGGCATCGGTCGTGACCACCTGGGACGGGGAGACCAGGAATGGAAGACCCTCGGAGAGGTGGGACTCCACCAACCACCAGCACAGGTCGGACCGAATCTGTGGGGACACCAGGACCGGGACCTCGTAGTCCCCCGAAAAGGGATCCCAGAGAGACAGAAGGTGATTGACCAACGGGTACAGGTGGAGGCGAGCCCAGGGGAAAACATTGATGGTGGCCGACATTAACCCCTGAACCCTCAACCACAGATGCACAGGAGCGGAATCCTGACCCAGAAGAGCCCCCAGATCCCGCCACAAGATGTCCCGGCGTTCCAGGGGTAAGAACACCCTCCCCAGGAGCATGTCCAACCGACCCCCAATGAAGACCTAGTCCTGGGTGGGTGACAGGTGGGACTTCCTCAGGTTGATCAGGAAGCCGTGGGCGGAGAGAACCTCGCAGACTCTCCTGACGTGCAGCGTCCCCTTGGAAAAAGAAGAGGCAGAAATTAGCCAGTCATCCAGGTATGGAAACACCCTGATCCCTTCCCGGTGAAGAATACCCACCAAGGGAGCCAGGATCTTGGTGAACACCCTCGGGGCAGATGATAAACCAAAAGGAAGTACCTGGAACTGGTAGTGGCTGTCCCCCATGCAGAACCGGAGGAAACGCTGAGAGGCCGGATGGACGGGCACATGGAGGTATGCATCCAGCAGGTCCAGAGAAGCGATCACTTCCCCCTGGACCAGAAGTGGCAGAATCTCCTGCAGAGAAAGCATCTTGAACTTAGTGTGGGGAATGAAAGAATTCACCCGCTTCAAGTCCAAGACAGGCCGAAAATCCCCAGACACCTTCCTTACCAGGAACAGGATGGAATAGACGCCGTATCCTCTCTGTGACGGTAGCACAGGTCAGATGGCCCCCTTGCAGAGCAGATCCTGAATGCCGGCCAGCAAGGCCACCCGTTTGACCGGAGAGGAAGGCAGCGGGGTAGCGAGGAAAGCGTCTGGAGGAGGGGAGCTGAAGGTGATGGACAGACCTTCTCTCACGATCCTTAGAGCCCAAAGATCCTAGACAGAGGATTCCCACGCCGAGATGAAGTGGCGAAGGCGTCCGCCCACCGGAACACCACCGGGTGATGCCAGAAGATAGTCAGGATTTGGGAGTGGAGGTGGAAGCAGCAGGCTGAGACTGGGATTTGTAGAAGAAAGGGGTGCCCCGGCCGCGACCCCTACCTCGAAAGAGCCCACTGCCCCTAGCTGTAGACGAGGTGGAAAATGCCCTCTTGGGGCCAGAGAAGCGGCCTTTGAAAGACTTGATGGGAGCCAGCAGCTTCCGGTCCTCAGCTGACTTCTTAACCATGTCCTCCAAAGATGACCCGAACAGTTTCATACCCGAGAAGGGGATCTTCATCAGCAACGCCTTTTAAGCAGCCTCCGCCTTCCAGTGGCGCAACCAGATTTGACGCCGGGCCCGAATAGCGGCGCCACCACCTGCGGCAGCGGCACCCAAAGTGTCGAACGAAATGTCCGACAGCAGCCGAGTCTGCTGCTCCATCAGAGCCAGAGTCGGAACCACATCAGCCCCCTGGTCCAGCAGCTCTGCCAGGGACTGAAAATCCTTTAACAAGGACTGAACCGTGTACGACAAGTAGGCTGAGGCCCGGATGGAAAAATTGGCCACCGAGTAGGCACGCTTGGCCGCGGCCTCCACCCGCCTGTCAACTTGGTCCGAAGGTGAGGCGTCCTCGGAAATGATGGAGCCCTGCGAGGCCTGCCCCGCCATAAGAGAGCCCACCTTCACTGATGGAGGGAAATCCTTGGCAAAGTCCTGTATGGTGTAGCGTTTGGCCAGGTACCTTGGGAAGGCTTGTTTATCCACCTCCAGTCATTCACCCTCGTTCACCTTCTTAATGGAGGAATGCAGAGGAAGTGACTTGGGCTCCTTGCGCTGGTACTGCAAGACGAAGTCCTCTGAGAGCTCCTCCGCCGCTGGAGCCGGAATAGCCAAGTTCTCCTTGATGTGCTGGAGTACATCACGCAGTTCCTGACCCTGGACATAGCGCCCTCGGAGGTCCTCCTCTTCCCCCTCCGCATCAGGCACCGTGGGGGGTCCATGCGAGGACGTTTTGGGGAGGAAGGACCCTGCCCCCCATCGCTCTGAGCAAAGGCAGCTGACACCGCAGCTTGGATCATGTCCTGGATGGACTGGAAGGACAGAGCCTCAGCAGGAACCTGGGAGCCTGAACCAGACCCCACCGGGGCCTCCCCCTGCTCCATGGTCACAAAAAGTGGAATCACAGGAACAAAAGCAGTACAACTCGAGGAACAGCCAAGACAGAATGCCCCCACCGAGTCGGCGTCGGAATAAATAGCCCGAACCGGGCGAAAACCACAGCTGATACAGCCCAGCGGAACCGGCAGCACCTGGTCGCGCTGGAAGACGCGCCCGACCCCGCCCCCGGAGGACGGGTCAGATACCCTGAGGCCAGTCGTCCTACGTCCTCCAGAACTGTGAGGATTCCCGCCGGAGAGGGCAGAGGAGAGCACTCCGCGGCGGGCGCCAGCCGTGACCGAGGACTGACTCCGTCCAAGCCGGTAAGCGTCAGGAGAAACAGACGCAAAGCACCGCAGCCCTCCGTCGCTCTTCCCTCGAGGGGCTGGCGGTCGGCGCGAAACAATGCGAGGCCCCTGTGTGCCAAGCAAACGAGTGGGGGTGCGGTCACGATGCACAGATCGCCGGCCCCCACCATGCCAGACCAAGTCCCGGCTGTCGCCGGGACGCCTCCCCCCAGTGTAAAACTGGAGACTCGGGGAGAAGCCGCCCCCAGACGCAGCGCGGAGACCAAGCCGACCCGGCCGGGGAAACTAAAAAAGGGGACCGAACAACGAGCCCCGGGCCATCCCGGCCGCCCCCCCTGTTGACCCGTGGCTCGCTAAGGCAGAGCCTAACCGGCCCGTAAGAAACTGGGGGAAGGAAGGGGGGGGGGATGAGGTCCTAGATCCTAGGGTCTGCTAGAGCAGGACCGCCAATCACAGACCCACGAACCTGCTACAGCAGGAACCACTTACCTGACGGCGCATCTGGAGAGTAATCGTGCGCAGAACCAAAAAAACAGGCTGAAGGGTTGGGCCGGCCCGCCTCTTATAGAGGTCAAGGGTGAAATGGGTCGGCCATATTGGGAAGGGATGGGAGGCATGGGAGGCTAACTTTTTGCTTTGGAGGGTTCTGGTGTGAAGCTGAAGCTCACTTCGTTAGTCATGTGGCGAGGAAGACTTACGAGGAGGTAATGGGGCTCATGTTAAGCGCTCCAATACCTTTGGGTCCAGTTTGCGCTATATAAAAAAAAAACAACAAAAAAACCTTTTTACATCTGTCGGGGAAACAAAGGTTCACCCTATCTTGCCTGGGCTCACCAAGTATTGGTTAATCCTTCTTATTGTTTGGCAATGCATAGCCTTCTTCGGGAGTCGCAGGTGGCTTTTACGTGTTGACATGGCATCTTAAAGCATTAGTATGGTACTAGAAGCTGATGTTGATTAAATCTAGGGCCCGTGATAGGCTAGAGGGCGTGAGAATTCTATTACATCAGCCCGAGGGCGTAGGGAAGAATCATTTATTTGGTCGATAGTGCAGTACTCAAACAGTTTGAATACTGCAGGAATCACTTGCACCATTTTATTTCCTTTTAATCCATGTTTTCTTCAGCCACAGTAGTCAGCAAACATGCCGCGCAATGTTTAATATGACACATAAACCAGGAATTCTAGGTGCATATACAGCGTGGACGTGT
The DNA here is from genome assembly GCA_963921515.1 of Calotriton arnoldi. NCBI lineage: Eukaryota > Metazoa > Chordata > Amphibia > Caudata > Salamandridae > Calotriton > Calotriton arnoldi. The sequence continues at coordinate 896,971 of CAWUFW010006541.1, forward strand.
TGTTGTGCGTTCTCTAGATATAACAACGTGCATTGGTCATGAAGTTGTTTCTAGCTCCAGGCTTCCAGATGAAGCCATTGAACCTCGTCGATTTAAATAAATATGTATATATTTTATTTTGAAATTGTTGAAATATATAGGCCTTAACAATTATCTTGAACTTAAATACGCTGGTCGGACATTTGGCTGCGATGGGACGAAGGCCTCTCCCCTCCATCAATCACTCAGGCAGCTTAAAGATCTAATGAAATTGTTCTCGCTACAGGTTCTGTTACATAATTTCGCATTCATTATTGTGAACTTCCACTAACTAGTCACAATGCAGGTTTAATATTTTAATATTTCCTTCTGCTCAACATGAGCACAAAGTCCTCCCAAGTTACTTGCATACGGCCTCTATCTTTTGTTTGCAGCTTAAGGTTGCAAATCTCCCTAGAAGGCTTTCATTGCATGCAAGTGAATGTTGTGGGGCTGACGGATGCAGCGACTGCTCACAGGTTCTTGCCAGAATGGAAAATATCTGCTATAAACCTGATGTATCTATCAGACTCTCGTCCACTTTAACAAAATTGCTGTGGAGAGTATAGACTCCTATCATTGTTGAAAAAATTGCGTAACTGAATACGCTTAATATTACCTAACTTTTTGTTTGTTATGGCTTTGTCTGTATTAGCCAGGACAGTACTGTTTTTTAGGTCGATCCTGGGCAGCGCATGCGCTGCTCTGCGAGGCATGCTGTATTTGGTATATGGGCTATCGGGGACTTTAGACACGCCCACCGCTTTTGGTTGGTTAGCAGGCCTGCTGTTTAAATGTCCTTTTCTCTGTTTGGGTAATATTTTGCATCTGTCCCGCCTTTCGGTGCTTGGTTCCCTCCCAGCAGAAATCACCAATTGTTTATTTTGGTTTGCCTCCTGGTCATCTCTTTACTCCTCGTTCACACACCATCCCCCCGTCATTGCTACTGGCATGAAACTATGGATGGAGTAACTGTTCTAACGGCACAGTCTGTTGATACAATAATGTGAAATAAATAATATGACAATCCATTAAAATAAAATAATTGTGTGAGTTCTCCCCCCACCCTCTGAGCGCAAATGCAGCATCCATCAATGTTGTTATGTGGAGGGGGAACAATTAGGCATTTTTCTACAGACACCGCTCATGACCCTGATGGCACTAAAGGAAAGAAATTCGAATGGTTAGGCACCAGATTGGCAAGAGGTACAAAGGACACCATCACAGTGGACAAAGTTGGCTTTGTATGAAAAAATGTGGTAGAGAGTGCGGGACTCTAACAATAGCATAGTGTTCAGTGGAGTGAAACTGGAGAATAACAATAGATACTAATATGTAACCAGCACCCATGGTGCCTGGACTAGCTACTCTTCTTTGAGATGCAGAGTCTTGCAGTTGCTAGCATTTCCTAGTAATTCATAATGCAAAGTCTGCATACAGAGTGAGTATGCGAGAACATGTACATAGGGGACTATACAGACCAGCCGGTGTCTTGGTGCAGAACCTGTTTATTTTACTTATTTAGAACTGTTTATATTGGGCAAACCTCACCACAAGTATTGATTTACAATGATACAAGCACCAAAGAGCAGTAGTTAAAATGGTCATAGAAGGACTACAGACAGAATCTCGGCAAGAAATAGCAACTTTAACGTTAATTATGTGAAAGGTAGGTTATGAAGGGATGCATTTTAGTGTGTTGAGTGAAGGTAAGGGATCAGGCAGATTTCCTCAGACAGATAATTCCAGGATCTGGGAAATAGTGATTGGTGACTCCAGAAGTTTTATGTTATTACTTTGAACTACCACTACACCAGCCACCAACTAACTAGATACCACAACCATTCCCTACTGCAGCATCAACCCATTGTATTTTAGCCAGTACATCAACATTGTCTAAACAGCTACACACACTACTCATAACACTACTTATAACTGTACCTTAACCTTAACTCTGCCCCTAGCCCTATCCAAACCCTACCTTTTATGTGGTGTACACTGTATCCAAGTTCTGGAAAACTTTCAGTGCACCGCAATATCATCACAAGACAGTGCTGTTTTAAGCACATCCTTCACTTCAGTATTATTAACAATAAAATTAATTGCAGCTTTTATAGCCATGTCTTGCTTTGGGTTTTTAGGTACCACCATAGAGAGGTGTGGAGCAGATGAGTATGACTAAGCCAGGATGTGAAATGTGGGAATTGTAATCGGCCACATTATTCTGACACACCTCTCTGTCAAAAAGTCCTAAATACTTAACAAGTAACCTTTAATAATCTGTAAGAAATTGGGTTATTATTTGGGGTGGGTGACTACCCACCTCAAGAAATAACCACAACCCATGTCAGGGTAAACCCTCAAAGCCAGTGAATTACCCTGAGGACACCCCTTAGTAACAAGGGCACAGGGCTAACAGGCTTAATTTAGGGCAATGTGTGAAGTATGTTTGTAGTAACAAAACATAATTAAGGTAAAAATGCAAAACAATAAAAATCACAACTGAATTATGGAAATAGAGCAAAATTTAATAAACAAATTGACACCGAAGTAACAAAATCTAATAAAGGGTACGGGAGATATGATTTTTTTAAAGTCTTAAGTAGGAATAGAAGGAGACAATGAATGATACCATCACACAGTAGGAGAAGCATAAAGTGCCAATGATAGTCAGTGGTTGGCAGTAGACCAGAACCTCGGTGCAATTTGACGCTGACCGGGTGGAGCTTGGGTCAGATACACGAACCAGGTTCATCCTGGTCAAAGATTTTACCTTCTGACTTTAGTTCTTTAAATCCCAATCGACCACAGTAGTACTCTTCTAAAGTCCCCAGGACCTCAGGGGGAGGCACTTGGAGACTCACAGGGTGTTAGGTAGAGGCCAAAGTAGCCGGGTCCAGTCCAGGTCCAGTTGCCACTTGTCAGCTGGGTAGGTGCAGGAAAAGGCCTTTTGTAGCATTTTGTGTTCCTGCAGCTTTAACAGGAGGTCAGCCTTATATCCCCTGGAGTCCACTTCTTTTTCCTGAGTACAAAAGAGCAGGTCCAGTTCTTCAGGGCTCTTCTCAGGTCAGAGACAACAGGTATAGTCCTTTTCTGATCTTCCAAAGGTCCAGGCGTGTTCTGAAGGGTGTGTCTGGAGGTGCCACATTTGAGCATGGCATGAGCTAAGGGGGGGGGGGATGACTCCTGGGCACACCATAACCAATGGGGTAAAAGTTCCTGGGAACAGCCCTACCCACTTTGGGGATTTTTAAGATGGCAAAAACTTTGGCCACAGTAAACCTGGTCTCTGAGGTCTCTGGTGTATATGGGGAGTGTACTATAGCAGTCCTAGTGTTCTCCCACATCTAACAACAAAATCCATTTGAAGCAGCTACTATACCCCCAATAAACCTAGAGCCAGAAGTGTGGTAGAGAAAAGCAGGAGTTTCCAGCAACCAGACAGTGGATACACATGAATTGCTTTGGCATCCGGTTTCCTATCCTTTCAAGAGTGCACCCAGTGTTATATGTAAAAGCAGCAGACCTGTCAAGCAGGATTTGACATTCAAGTGGGCTACGGTACTATAATGCTAAAAAATGCTCACAGCCCCACCCTGCATATTCTCTCAGGTTCAGATGAGTTATATCTGCCCATTCAGGTGGTCAGCCTATTGTTTGCTCATGGAAAGCACTTTAAACCTTTTTCACACCTATTCAAATGCTATTTACTGGTTGAGCAAATGCAAATTTAGCCTCCAGGAACTTTAGGCAGGAAAAAGGAAATGTTCTAAAAGTTAATTTCCCTGAATATTTATTAAAACTCGGACTTCACCGTTGAATTGAATTTTTAATAACTTTTAAAAAAAGATGTTTAATTATTTTTCTAGCTAATCGCATTCTTGAGATACAGTATAAGGATTTTAATCTGCACTCTGATTTTCATGCAATGCAATCGGTCTCGCCTTTGGGACCTTATATGTATTTAGCTATGCAGCACATTAGCCTGGGTGCTGAAACATGTACTGTTCTTTAACATGGAGGGAAAGTAAGCACCAAACTGCGTGGCACGCCATGAATGGGAACACAGAGAGAAATATTGCCTTTCAGCAGGAAATGGTATAGTCCAAAGCTCTGTTTTTAATATAAAATCAGGGCCTTCAGTGGTCATATTACTGCAAATACAAGATTTGAAAAAAAATTGTCTATGGGTGCTCGTGGAAGACAATTTCTATGGACTGGAATCTAGAGAATGCTAAAGTGATTCTGGTATTTTACTGACCTCAGCTGGTCTTTTTCTATCAAGAAAGTTAAATAGAGGCAGTTGCCAGAAAAATTTCAAAAAAAGAAAGTCTCTCAGCAGAAAGCCATTCTGGTATTTTACTGACCTCTGCTGGTCATTTTCTATCAAGACAGTTAAATAGAGGCATTTGAAAAGAAAAAAAAAAGTCCCTAAGCGGAAGCAGACAAGTCCTAGGGCTGATCTCCAGACCCCACAAAGTAAATACACATAGAAGTATATAATAAGTATATACTAAAGTATATACAAGAGATCTCGAATGCTCGACCTAAAAAGGAAGTGCATTTTTTTTTAAAATAATATGTATTAGTGTATTTGGGGATTATGAGTCTGATATTGAAAGTGTTGCTACTGCAAACCCTGCAATTATAAAATCACAAGGTCATTTGACTGCAAAGATGTTTTGAAAGCTACAATGTATGAACGAAAAATAAGAGGTATGAAAGAGGTGTCGCAATGGAATGATTCAGAGGTTTGACGCCACCATGGCGAAGTTGTCCTGGTGGGCCACCTTCCCATTGAAGACTCATATATTGGACACCCTAAGAACAGGTAGTAGACCAATGCCTGCTTTGCCAATGCCTGCTTCACCATGTTACTAAGCAATAAACATTAAAAAAATCCCTTTTAATGGACAAGGCACGACTATTATTCATGAGGCAGATAGTTTGCAACCTCCCTGAGAATGTACTATTTGCAATGTGATGTAGTAGTACAAAGGTTATTGGGACTCTTAACCTCAGCCCTTCCAGCCACAAACAGGGTAGAGGCTCCAGGATTTTCTCATAGATGTACAAACTTTAATAACCATTCACCTTGCGTCATGCACAGAACTGCAATAAATACTGTGAAAGTACATCCTCCAGTTACTGATGACTGCTCCCAACGCTGTTCCATTTTGAGCACACTATTTTGAGCGCCTCTGCTCACTGGCTGGAACAAGCAAGAAAAGTATACAAAAATGTCCAACAGCTGCCTGTATCTGGTCAGTTAGTTTATCTCCCACATATCAAGCACATTATGATAAAAGACGCAGGACTACTGCTGGGACGATGCAAAAGTGTCTTACTGGAGCAACAGAGAAGTCTCAATTTCAACATTAGACTTAGGGTCACAAAGATAAAGTATCCTAAAAAGAGGAACTTTAAAGCCCTGATGACACATTTATAGATGCAGATACCGATTTCCACCAAGACCTCACATCTTAGAATGCCTTAATGTACAAAACTGATAGGGTTTGAATACAAATATTAAAAAGACATGAATAAACAGGCCGTTTCATGTGCCCAATAAATCCAGAAAAAGTGTTAGGCTCACATTGTGCAGTTGGATAACAAACCAGAGGAAATAAAGGGGTTTCCGCGGGATGGTTAGGATAAGAATGTCATCTAATAGAAAACAAACGTAAAATATTTCAGTAGATGTTAGCCAGCAAAACAATGAGGGGCATATTATCAACGGCCAGCGATAATTATCGCTGGCCGTGCTTAGCGATAATTTTGTTATCGCAGGCTATCTCTGGAATTTATCGCCCTGGTAGCGCGTTATTAACAACACGTTTCTCCAGGGCGATAAAAATTCCAGAGATAGCGAGGTTATCGCTGTTTTGCAGGAACATCGCTGGTTTTCCAGCGATGTTCCCTGCAAAACGGCGATAACCTTGTTGATACGACCCACAGGGTCGTATCAGCATAACCCACCCCAATGTTAGGGATAGGTAAGTCTGCATTTTAGCAGACGTTAGCTTTGGAGAAAACAGCGGTTTTCACCAAAACGAACGTATGCTAAAAATGCTAGGGCAGCTCTTGTAAATATCGCAATGTGAACATCAGCGATATTTGCAAGGTAGCCCATCTGGGGTACGCCCACTTTGCATCTCATTAGAGATGCAAAGGGAGTCGTTAGGAAAAGGGTGCTAACATGCGATTATGCATGTTAGCACCCTCTTGTAAATAGGGCGATAGTTTTATCTCCGCTTTTTTGGCTTTTTAAGCCAAAAAAGCGGAGATAAAGCCCTTGTAAATATGCCCCTGATTGTTTTATAATGTTGATAGGGATCAATCACATCAGTATCCAAAAATAGGCTTAAGGGGATATATTTTCAACATTGACTGATCCACTTCCAAGACGGCCTATTATTTAAGGCACGCTAGTAGCAGCAAACTTGAGATTGTGAGGCATGTTTAATAAATGTACTTTAAAACAACCAAATCACTAAAGCACACAAAGGAATAACAACGCGTTTATTCCTGCTCTCACATACCAGTAATTAACATTAAACCGTTTTTAATTTCAAATATCAGTAGGAAACCCCTTGAGCTACGAATACGGAAACAAAACACGTTCTGAAAACGGATCTGTTCATCAATAATTCACAAAACGCCCCATGCAGCAATCGCACCATGAGCTGAAGGAAGACATATACAACCGTGATCATACTGGGGCTAGTTCCTCTGCCGTAACGACAATATACATAAGAAAATGTGACCTGTCAAACCATTGCAGAGATAATAAAGACGACAATCGAGTTAAAAAAAAAACAGACCCACCAATCTCATGGTGCATAGTGTGCACCAAACGGATGTTGACTGATGAAGAAAATGGAACCCAAAATGTACCTTGGCCATCCGCTACATGTCGATTGCTTTAAATAAATATAACTGCATCTAGGTCCGTACTGTTTAATGGTATGCTTACATGTTTAACTTCATGGCATCATCTTTCTGTCGGAATCCAGTCTTATCATTATGTAATACTTCCCAAAAATTTCGAAAAAAAACACACCAAGCAGTAAGGACGCCTCCTCCGGTTCCACTGCATGAAACTCGCTTCTAAATACAAACGCAGAAGTGGCTTCGCTGAAAAGAACATATTGTTAGCGGAACATTTGCCATGCGTTTGTACCACCTTTGTTACGTTGCCCAAATTGAATAATAACCTCATGCAAATCTATTATTTAGTACACAAGTACGACGCAGTATACATGATTCCCAAGGAGTTCATTTGAAAAACTTCAAAACGTTAACACTGGAATTCAAAAGCACAGAATGTGCTCAATATGGGTTCGGTGATGAAACATTGGGATGTAAAAAAATTGCCCTATAATTAATTTAAAAGGTAACGTACAGAAAGGGTATGCAACAAAACCACGATGGTTAGACATCCCACGTCCCACAATGTATGGACAACTTTGTATGGGCTTGACTGAGTGCAGACCCACGTAGACAACCCACTGGGGACCCCTAGAACCGCAGGCAGCCTAGGCCACATAAATGCCATGCCATTCAATTTTGAACGGCTTTTATGAAAACCCCTTGCATGGTAAGATGGTTTTATGTAGAGCTTGATACCGCACTCCTGCCGTTTCTAATTAAACGTACGTTATTATTATCCAATTTAATAGCACTCAATAACTTACTCCGGAAGGATTGCATACTAAGCCGACCAAGCTTGGGGTATGAACTGGTGACCAGCGGAAAATAGCCAAGTCAGAAACGAGCATTTAGCGAAGTGAAGCCACTGATATGCGACAGGTGAGAGCCGCAGCCTGCGCGAAGCCCCTCCTACCGACAATGCTGCCACCGCGAGGACTGGCATGCCGTACTGACAGCAGGAAAGCCTAACGCACCCCGCCTCTCGAACTCTACTCGAGGACAAACAGGCACCGCCTACCCTTAGCCCTCCTGTGCCCGAATGGGAAGGAGCGTGACAAAGGTACTTTAGGGAAGTGCAGTTATCCGCCGAAATATGCAGCCATATTGGAACTGCTAATTGTTCGTGGGAATATATCTAAACACGTGGAATCTTTGCAGTCTATTAAACAATACAGTTTTAAGTATTAAAAAGTTTAAATTTCACTTTAATCTGAAGAAAAAATTGCTTATGTTAACTTCTAAATTAAGTTTACGTTAAGTATACGAATGTCGCTTGATTTGTGCTATGCGTGTGAATACAAACTATATTTATGTCGCCCGTTTGTCTCCTACAGTAACGATAACGATCAAGGCTGATCATCCTGGACCTTGTGTATCACGTTTATAAAAATGCATTGAATAGTAGGGAATCCAGCGTGGCGCACGGCTGCGCGTTCTCTCTGAAACTCAGCAGCTGTTATATGAGCAGTACGTAAAGCGTGCGATTCTAAAACGGGCACGCGCTAGCCATGCAACGGGAGTGGGGGGCGGGAGAGAAGGCAGGGACAGCGGGAGGGTGGCACTCGAACAAAGTAGTCCTCAGAAAACACACAGTAAAGGGGCCAATAGCCATGGAAGGAGACATGGCTGTCATAAGGCGGGACTAGCAGCCTCTAAACCAATCGGAAGGCAGCCTTTAAAAAGGACAAAGCCACAAGCCAATGAAAAAGTGGGCGAGGGAATGGGCGGGGCTTCCCTCACCTATAGTGTATACTGCATGCCTCGCAAAGCGATGGCAGCACATTCGTGCTGCAACGCTAGGCGAGACCTAAAAAGATGTTTAATTATTTTTCTAGCTAATCGCATTCTTGAGATACAGTATAAGGATTTTAATCTGCACTCTGATTTTCATCATTGCACAGGCCTGTGTCAGTAAAAAAGAATAGCTCTTGGGCGCTAGTCGATGTAAGGACATGTTAATTTTAAATTTCAACATGTCCTACTTTTAAATACCGTGCACCCTGCCTTCTGGGCTCCAAGTCCTAAATAAGGGGGGGCTATTACTATTTAAAAGGGAGGTTTTTTGACCTGTAAAATGGGTTTATTTTGACAGACAATATTTCAGAATTTAAACCACCACAGTCAGGCTACAATTGTAGGCCTGACACCATGTTGTACACTGTCACTGTAGTGGATGGCAGAATAGGTGCTGCTGTCCACTTGTGACATTTAACTTACAGGCTTGGAGTACATTCTATACCATATACTAGGGGCATTTAGGTAATTTAAATATACCAAGTAGGAATATGCAAATTCAACAATTTTTAAAGAGGGGTGGGCACAGGCACTTTACTGCTGGTGAACAGAGGTAAAGTGCACAGAGGTCTAAAACCAGCAAAAATATAAGGTCCAGTAAAAGGTGAAAAATCCAGGGTGATCATGCAGAAAAGGTGAATTTCATACATATTTCAAGTTCTAGCCTTCCTTGTCACTATCCTTACATACTGAATGAACACACTCCTAAGCAGGGCAGTCATGAATGCCCCCATTTTAAAATTAAATCCTTTATACAATTAAAACAATCACAGATGTTTATGTTTAAGCTGAATCCTACCATTTCTATTTGCCTTGCATAAAGTATACCAAAACCTCATACAGCTCCTGTTAGTCAATAACAAGCAATGATCAGCAGGAGGGAACACAGGACTGTGCTGCATAAGACTGGGATTCAGATTAATGAAGATTAGGGATAAGTACTCTGGGCATTGCCCCTTTGTCGGCCTCCTTCATCACAGTCCTTACATAACAGTCCTTACACACTCAGAATGTACCAAGCAGTCCATGAGCATCAATGAGATTACAGCAATCACCAAAAAAGTGATATCAAACCAAACTATTTATTGGAAACCCAAAAGTCAAATATGGACTACACACAAAACAACATACCTATAAGCATATGAGGGACCACACCCACCTAGAAGTGATATAGACATACTAAAGTATCTAGAGATATCCAGGTAACAGTCCTAGAAATGTTATTCAGGAAGACTGACCACCGGTGCCTCTAGATCCCTGTGGGTTGAGGAACCTTCAATGCCAATTAGGCAGATATGATGACATCATGCATCTGCTGGCGAAGGGTTGACATGGAAGAAGGCTTTCCCTTTGTAAAAGACCAAAAAGACAGAGGCAGAGACTCCGACTTCTGAAAGAGGGCCATATGCTCCAGATACGCAGACCAGGGTGTATGATTGTCCAAAGTATAGAGTACTACTTCATGCATAGACACTGAATCTGTAATAAAATAAGGCAAGACGATGTCCTATTTAAATGAAATGATGAAGAAACATTAGGCCCAAAAGAAGGATCTGGCATTAAAACCACTGGGGCCCAGAACAAAGTGGAGAAAAAGGACTTGTTTCAGAAACAAATACAGCTCACCTACTACGCTGATGTAACATCCAACAAAAATAGCCTTTTATGCATGAGAAGAGAGATGTCCATGTAATTCCACAGCTCAAATGTAGCCAGTTGGAAGCGATAACACCTTCATCAGATCCCTCTCCAGCACCGAAATGGTTCACAGCCCTCTGGTGTTTAAAGGTCTTCAAGTAGTTCATGACTATTGCCTCTGCATGGGATCCCCCATTCACATTTCTCTAAATGCCAAGAAGGCAGAACACTGACCTCCCAAAGAAGATGGACAAACTTAAAACAAAGTCATCCTACATAGAAATCCAAAATAAGTAATGAATCACAAATCCGAAGGTGTAGATGGTGCAAAGTTGCCAGCTGGCAAGATTGACGGCTCTCCATGACACCTCCCTTAAACAACCCTTCCTCTGTAACCCTTCATGATCACTTGCCATGCCATTAGGTGACGATGGATCATTTCATTCTCAGTCAGGGCTGGTAAAAGAAGGGGGAATCAGGACTAAGAGAACTCATGGCTGAACCGTTGTCAAATGATCTGGCAATGGAACCCAAGGGCGCCATAGCCACCATGGAGCAATGTGATCCCAGCCCCCATTCATCCCAGATGTTGACCGGAGCACATGGACAATCTGTGTTGCTTTGCCAGTTTAAACCACCACAATGCATTGGCATTTTGGTTTGCTAGGTGGAAACTGCCAATGGATGGTAAGTCTCCTTATGCAAGCCCTTTTGCCATTCCAGGGTCAAACAAACTTGCCTAACACTGTAAAATGCATCTCACAGTGTAGGTTGGCGCTAAGTCACCTGCTAAGGCTGGCTGCTCCCACGGTGGCAACAGCAAGGACTGGGTCAATGCCCCCAGCCGGGTAAGCACTGCAACTGAGGGGCTCCATGGCTCGGCATTACGTAAATAGCAGTGAATTCATGTACAGAAAGGATGCACTCATCTGAATACCGACTGTGCAGAAGGACAGAAAGGAGTCAGGAAATGATAGGAGGCATGGGGCATAGGGAGGCTTTAAGTATGACAGACAGGAAAGGGAGTAAGTGGTCATATTAAAGAAATTGTGGATGGAGTCAATCATGACTGCGTTTGTCAGGAGTGGGTTCACTTAAAATGTAAGGACTGTGAAGAAAAAGGATGATTATTTGCTAAACATATTTCACAGCGACTGCTCAATTTCCTGGTTCTTCAAAATATAAATCACATTTAGGTTATTTCCGTATTTCTCACAAAGAAGGATCTTTTACAACAGTGGCTCCCAAACGTTTGACTCCTGAGGACCATCATTGAGTCACTGCTGGAAGCCGGGGCCCCAAGCATTTGTACTATTTAAATTTCAAAAATTAAAACAGTAATTCGCAAACAAATATACAAATAAGTGCACACCAAACAAATACTCGAATTACTAAATATTTTATTATTTTATATTGAAAAAATGTGCAAAAATCGAAACATTTTAATGGGAAGGTTCGTGCTGCATCTCGGCGACTTTCAATGTTTGGTTTTATTTCACGGAATGAAGCTCCTGCCGTGGCCGAACTGGAAACCCAAAGCAGCCCTGGCAAATGTTGTCAGACCAGTCCCCGTACGGTGCACACCAAGTAGAGCAAGTGAGCATGACCATTACAATGGGGGCTTTGGGGGGGCTCTCCCCCGAGAAAATTAGGGGAAAATGGTGCATTCTACAACACATTTCTCATTATATATTGAATTGTATTAGCTTTTAAAGCATAGTAAATGATGACCTTACTGTGCACCAGGATACAACAATCTTTGATGGGGCTCTTCAATGATTCCCTCACTATCAGCCTCCAACAGTGCCTCTTATCTCTCCATAGCCCCTCTGTCAAATGTATTTAATTTGCTTCATAGCACCTCTCATACCAGTGTAGGGTGTCGGAGCACTCTACATCACACACATACAGAGACAAGGAATCATACGTGTGTAAACCAGTGTATAGAGAATGTTACATAAAGGTAAAGGGGACTACAAGGTGTAGGATTCACGTCATCCATACTGGTAGGCCTTTTTTAAGAGTGCTTGGTCTGAAGAAGCACAAACTCAGGATTCATAACAGTGTTTAGCATTGACTTTAATAATAAGAATGTATTTATACCAAAACAATCCTTTTTTAGCAGCTTCAGGATAATGAAAGACTGGGGAAAAAACATAACTCACTAACTTGTACCATGCAGCTCTTTGATGGCAGTTCATAGCACACTATGCTAGATTACGATTGTAATTTATGAACTGCACAGTACCAACAGAATCTCAGTGACAAAAGCAGTTACCCACTTAACTATGCACATAAAACATTGTTTATTGAAATGCATGGTTTTTTGCAGTAGGCATATTCACCCTCTGCACTACTTTAGATGACTCAAAGCTGCCACTGGACAAAACTCCCATCTCTCTCCAGCAGGTACATTAATCACCAGAGTTATCTTGAAACTTTTATTGTTACCCGAAAGCTGCTGATTATACAAGGAACTTTGCAGTGCTTTTACAACTACTGCCAGTGGACCCCCTGGGAATGTGTCACGGACCCCTGGGGGCCCGCGGACCACAGTTTGGGAACCACTGTTTCACAACATACAGTATCACATATTTCTTTTGTCTGCCATCTACCTACCCCTACCCCTTCCCACACCCATACCCAACAGTTGCTTTGGTTTATTATATGGCTAAAAATTTATAAAGGCACTAACTAGTGTAACATTAATGGTGGCTTCAGTATCTAAAGCAAAACATGGTAAAATAAAAAATTTGTGGGTGGATTGTTTGAGTGAATCCACTGGTAATTATTCTAGGCCACATTCAATTACATTATCTTTTATTTTTATCTCGTTCTGATGCTACTGACAAGGAACAAGCATATGCAAAGGGTACAGCTTGAGTCCTATGTGACAGAGATTTTCATGGAAGCCCCAGTGGTGGAGATTAATTCAAAAATTCCTCAAAATACTTTTTGTGCCGCCTGAATGTTAAAAACAAAGTATATATGGTGTGAACAGGTCTTTAAGTGGGCCGGGTCTCACCGGTGCTGAGCACTGGCAGTTTTTTAAAGGGGGCCTCGAAACGGGTCTCTATCGGGCTCTGTTTTGTGCCCTGGCACAGGCGGTCCGTTTTTTTACCGGACTGCAGTGACAGCAGGCACATCGATGTGGCGTGCTCACACTGCTCACTTCTCACTTGTGGAGCAGTTACGGCATGACGTCATGCCAGGTGAGGGTTGTAGGGGAAGGGAAATCCTTTAAAGAGAGTCATTTTCTCTCTGGATTTCCCTTCTCTTTTTTAAACGAAGAAGCAGCAACATTGCCCTGGTGTCACCAGGGCTTTAAGTGAAAGCTTTTTCAATATTATGTACAAGCCATAGTTGCTGCTTATTTATCTTATGCAACTAACAACCATTGACAAAGACATTAGTCCTGACTTGTAGGCATGACGTCACTTGTTGTATCATATATCTAGACGCAATGACAGAAACAGCAAAATACAATTCGGGCGGCACACTATGCTAAGCACAGATTTTTAGTGTACATGCTTTAAGCCACGCCCCTAATTACATTGGCCACGCCCCTTTGAGAGACCCCCTAGTTTTTTCATCCCACTTAAAGCCCTGGGTGTGAACACTCCAATTTCAGTGCATATTATCAATACATAAAGACAATATCAGAGACATTGCATAAACAATCTAAAAGTACTGATCGAAAAGACATTATTTAAAACATTGCTTTAAAGACCCACTCTTTTTAAGCAATCTGAACTCTGTTGAAATGATAAAACTGTAAAATCAAACAGTGATCAACTGACCTGTCTCCTGTCAGCGGAAGAAGAATGGAAGCCTGGGTAGAAAATAGTACAAAGGACAATCTCATCCGAGGACTGCAATAAAGGAAAGGCTTGATTAATGCAGGAATGCACAAATGTGAACTTTAGCGCAGCTTAATAAAATAAATCAGACATTCGTCGCTTATATGTTCCGAGATCTCGAGTCATGACGTTAGTTGTGGTATCTGTGCATTGAGTACATGGTGGACAGAGTGCATTACTAAAATGACACTAAAGCTAATTTATTGGCAATCTGATTAACGCTTTTTGTGATGTTTACTTATTTATAAATTGCAAATATAAACAGATTTGAGTGAAAATTGTGCGCAGAGCAGACTATGCCTCAATACTAAATCGATTTTTTTGTGGATCAATTTATAATCTAATGTCTATAATACGCTTCAAAGATGAGCAAATTGTCATATTTTGTCTCTGGGCAAAACCCCTTATCTAATGCGGGTGTATCGCAATAATGAATCAAAGAAACAATAGGTACAGCATGCTTTGGTCTAATGTGACAATACATATATTTCCGAGTACTAGAGAGCTTAGAAAACACGCATTTTCAATGCAATAGGTCTCGCATTTGCGAGAGTTTAAGCTATTGGTATTGTAAATGACAATGCCTTTTATTTATGTGTTTTTAAAACCAACACACATATAAAAGGCATTGTTATTTATGATGCCATTAGCTCAAACTCTTGCAAATGCAAGACCACTTTAATGGTGGCTGCACCCCTTTCTTTAGACAATGCTTGCCGAATTCAGGTTACAGTGAGCAGCATCTAAAGAAAGGGGCGCGGCCAATATTAAAGTGAAAGCGCGGTAAGGGGCGCTTTCACCCAAAAATAAAAAATAAATAAACAAAGGTTCTGTAGCGCAGCCGCTAAAGTTAAAGAGGACTGCACTGGCAAATTAAATAAATAAAGAAGCGCGTCCGCTATAGTTAAAGCGTGCCACGCTGCAAATTAAATAAATAAAGAAGCGCGGCCGTTATAGTTAAAGTGAAAATCGCTGCAAATTAAATAAATATGCGCAGCCGATATAGTTAAAGCGGAGCCGCAGCCATTACTATAAAAAATATAAAAACAGGCAGCATGCGGCTTTGTAGGAAAGCATGTCGTGGGTGGAATAGTGGAAGATCATTGAAGAAAATAGTGCTCACAGACTAGAAAAAGCAGACCGTGTAACAACACAAGTAAAAAGTCCAGTCCTTATGGGAGTTTACAAAGGCAGACAATGCAGTACCAAGGAGGGACTACTAAGCCTATTTATCAATCAAAAGCAACGATTTCGAAAGGACAGTTACAGGAGCCCATCGAAAAGATGGGCAGGAAATGGGCGGAGCTTTTATTTCATACTTGAATACAGCATTCCTCGCAGAGCAGCGCATGCGCTGCCCAGGCTCAACCTAAAAAGCAACAGTGATTGAATAGTACCAAGAGTAAAACATAGTGGGGGTTATTTAGTGAGGTTTTGCGTGGGTGCGTGTGTGGCCCAAAGCAACACAAAGCATTGTGTCAATCTACTTACCATTATAAAAGCCTGCAGGCGCAGAGCAAAACTGTGCAGCACGGTGCAAGCACCTCCGCAAGCCTTAGGATATAACCCCTTTCGGGTCTTATTTAGAGTTTGGCTGCTGCAAGACGACTACCAAAAAGCGGTGGGTGTACCATCCCCCCTATTTCGAGTGTTAAGGGCCCATATGCACTCTAAATTGGGCGGACAGGACACCCACCACTTACTGGCAGATGCAGATGTCCTGCATCTGCCATAGTCTAAATGAGGCCCCAAGTTTCAGTCTGAAGCAAAGGGCCCGATGAACAAAAGTTTAGCGAGCCGCAAACCCTTATCAAAATGGTTAGCGACCATCAAACTGGCCTACTTTGATGCGTCATGTGTCGTTAAATGTTGATTCACTAAAATAGCATGGTGTATATGAAGGCAATGACGATCTTTTGTGTGATGTCCCCCCAGATTTTTGCCCTATCTTTTTTGCTGGCTTCAGAAGTCTGTGCACTTTACCCTTCTAAACAGTAGTAAAGTGCCTGCACTCCCTTTTAAACATGGTTGAATTGGCATACTCAAGACTAGTATACTTAACTTGCCTATAAGTCCCCAGTATATAGTACAAAATGTACCCAAGGCCAGGAAGTTAATTGCCACTAGTGAACTACAGCACTTATTGTGCATCTACTACAGTGACAGTGCAACATGGCTTCAGGCCTACTACTGTAGCCTGACTGTAAGAGTACAAAACATGCACTGCAGCCTATCAAAATAAACCCTTTTTACAGGTAAAAACCTTCCTTATAAATATTAATAATTCACTCCATGTCGGCATTGCAGGTCACAATGCAGGACATATGATATTTAAAAGTAGGACATGTAGAAATGTAAAGTTAACCTGTCCTTACAGTGACTAAGCTATTTTCACTGTAGGAAGGCTGGCTGACCTACATAGAAGCACTGGAAATCATTAGTAAATATTAATATTCTATCTCTGGAATGGGACCTGATAGAAAAATAATTCAACCACTGTTTTTAATAGTTGTTAAAAATTCAATTCAATGTTGAAGTTAGATTTGCAATAAATATAATCAACTTTTAGAAAGTTACCCTTGACTTGCCTGAACTCTCAGAAGACTAATTAGCATAGGCATCTGCCAGCTTTCTAAGCCTGTGCTCAGCCTTCAGGAGGTGTGGAAAAAGGTGTGACATGCCTCCCAAGAGGAAACAATAGGCTGACCCGAACGGGGAGAGATGACTCCTCTGAACTCCCTAGAATATGCAGGGTTGGGTGCTGTGGGTACACTTTTTGCCTCTACAATGTCGAATCCTGCCTGACACTGCATGTAACTCTTTCGGCACAATTGAAAGGGAGAGAACAAGATGCCTAGAAAATTGTTGTGGATACCATGCCTGACTCCTGAAGGGCTCTTTCTTTTGTACTCCCAGACTTCTGTCTCTGGGTTTGTTTTAGGTACAGTACTTCCCAGATGTGTGATGGTATCATTCTTTGTCTCTGTAACATACACAATTTGCAAATGCCAATTTGCTAATTGCAAAGAATACTGTATTACTATTAGGTATTTTTTAATTTAGGGGTTTGCTAACTTTTTTAAGGCAGCAATTCCATCCGGTTCGGGAAGGCCGTCAGGTGGACTAATAACATTGCAGGACAGCTGCAGGAGGTGGATTCCCCTGACCTACTATGGGCCCGATTCCGATGTCGGACGGACCGGAGTCCGTCCGACATCTGTGAGGAACTGTAACCGACCGACCTCCTGTCGTCGGTTACAGACCTGCAAGTAGGATGCGACCGAACCCTGTTCGGTCGCAATCCTATACTTAACAATGGGAGCATGCATTCCGAACGGAATGCATGCTCGCATTGTGAACTGCAGAGATGCAGTTCATCCCTGCACCCTGTGGCAGGCACCTCAAGGTGCCTGCCGCCGGGTGCAGGGATCAACAGGGGAGCACCATGGGTGCCCCCTAGGCTGCCATTCGGCGGCCTCGCACCCATGGGGGCCCTACTGGGGGCCCCCATAGACAGTTTCCCACTGCCTTTTTGTGCCGGAAAGACCGGCACAAAAAGGCAGTGGAAACTGCCATCGTACTCCCTCAGCTGGAAAGAGGCGGCCGGGGGAGTACTGAAGGGTTTCTGGATGGCGGACGGGCTCTCCGAGCCCGTCGTAAGCCATCCGGAAAACCGAGTCGGATTCCTTTCCGACCGAGCCCATCAGAATGGCTCGGTCGGAAAGGAATCTGAACAGCACGTTCCGATGCGGGCAGGAGGGCTCTAACCAACGGTCGGAGCCCTTCCTGCCGACATCGGAATCGGGCCTTATGTGTATGCCTTACTATGCCTGGTGACTTGACATAGTATATATATAATGTTTACTCTTACATCTGTTGCCACCAAATAAGACTCAATGGTTTTAGATATCTTGAATGCCCACCTGTCTATAATTCCACTAGCAGCAAGGAAGAAAGGATTAAAGTTGATTAATTGGATTTGGGGTAAGCAGATTCCTGCTGGGAATGTGGAGAATTAGACAAATGAAGCCGGTAGTGCTAGCAACAAGGGATGCTATATAAAGCCCATGTTTTCTCTCCTCACCAAATGATGATAGTGTTATATGAATCATGGTGAGCTCTGATTGATTTTATGATATAGTACTGCACTATTTTGCATGGGGCCTCTCGGTGTGGATTAGTTAGAAAATGCTGAACATGCACATGACATTTGAAGATATGAATCTTGATGAACTGTAAATGTATGTTTTTTTACTACATGTAGAGGGCTACAAATTTATGGGATATTGCACTGCATGTACTC
Source organism: Calotriton arnoldi (assembly GCA_963921515.1). Taxonomy (NCBI): domain Eukaryota; kingdom Metazoa; phylum Chordata; class Amphibia; order Caudata; family Salamandridae; genus Calotriton; species Calotriton arnoldi. The sequence continues at coordinate 915,517 of CAWUFW010006541.1, forward strand.
GTTACAATCTAGGTGCTAGACCATCACCAATGTCTTTTAACCCATTTGTAAATATTACGCTTTCTTTCAACTATTGTTTTTATTCCTTCATATGTTTTATCTGTGTTTTTACTTTGCTTTTATGGCTAGGAGCCGAAATAAAGCTTATTTGAAACTGATGAAGGAATAGCAAATAGTAATATATCACTATTTTGAAACAATTGAGCTTCATACATACTATTTTGTTAATCAGAGATAGCGATTCTTTAAAAATCGCTATTTCCCACTGCAAAAAAACCAATTTTGTACGTCTGGCCAGCCAAAGTCCTGAAACCTTCCAGTGAATCAATTAATTTTCTTCACTTCTTAGAAAAGCAATACACGCGATCATAATTTTAAATAAAATGTGATGGTCGTTAAAAGAAACAAACATTGGCATAGCCATTAGGTCTGGTCTTGGCATGTTGGTGTGATGGGTATTTTTCAAGATTTTTATTGGAAGCATATGCCATGACATAAAACAGAAAAAAGAAAACATGTAGCCACTAAAACATGACTGCCACATGCTCATCCTAATTTTGTTTTATTAAAAAACATTCACTTATGTGGCTGTCCTGATAGTGGCTTTTGTAAATAATGCGGCTTTCAGCTGTGCCATACATTTTTATAATAAATTTTTATGAAGGAGACCAGAATTAATCACAGGCAGCTGCAATATTACAATGCACTAAAACAATTTATATTGGCACCTTTAAAAAGGAGAAGGAAAATAAATTGCCATCTAACCAGCCACCTGAAATGCAGACAAAATAAATAGCTGGAATTAAAAGTTAAAAAAATAACATAAAAGATACTTTTTTACTGTTGTTTTTCACATAGGTGACATTCGAAGGCACACATCTGCATAAATCGTCTCAGATAATTGCATGATCAAGACATTCTAACAAAATGCCAGGATGTATACCATATGTATTGACTTCAGTATGCTATCCCGGCAAGTTAAATACTTTCAGTGAATGCCAATTATTGTACAATCATTAACATCGCTTATGGTTTATTCTTTAAAATCTATTAATTGAACATAGTAGAATTAGCATGAGATCATAGCAAAAAGGAGTGTAAAGGATCCCTAGCATCTTCTGGACTAGAGACCTGAGTGATCGTTACCTCATTTGTTTCTAATTGCTAGTACAGTATACCAAGTCACTTGTCCAGTTTTTGGTTGTTGCTGTTAGACCACGTCCCAAGTGCAAGGCAACTTGACTCTTTGTTGGAAGCAATGCATGTACAGTGTATTTCTGCCAGGGTATCTCTCACATAATCCTGTGGGGGCCATATTAGGTGGTGGTTGGATAGTTTGGTTCACCATACTGGAAATATTAATAACTACTTCTTGCTAACAGGTACCTATTGGAGGACATGACCAGGCCAGAAGGAGGAATCCGGCACCTGGAGCCTGACATCTACTGCATATAGAGTCCTCCCTCAGGCCACATTTGATCAGGTTTGGGGCATGTGTATTTCGATTCATTGCCAGTCTTCTGCCAGAGTAGGTTTAGCTTTCATACATCTATTATAGCTCTTAGTGAAGCCACTGATCATTCTTCTTGCATAGAATTATATATGTATTTGGTATTAGGGAAGTCAAGATGAGTGTCAATTTCTTGAGTTGAGGTGGTTCTTGGGGAAATGTGGAGAATGCATTTCTCCATACACTTCAAAGTTTGTAATACAGGAAAATATTGAGCGGAGTATGATAAACTTTGTCAATTATCAGTTGATGCGGGGTGAAAAAGCCATCAAGGAAGACACCACCTAGGTTAGAAAGGCATAGGGTGCATATCTGTGATGTTACTCTATTTTCATGAGTTAGTGGTAACTAGGGGCTATTCTTGAGGGACAGGCTGATGGAAGAGTAATGTTTTTGCCTGCGATGTCCTGACTCAGAGTTTGTCCCAGGCCGATAGTGGGCATGCTACTTTGACAATTACCGCCAAAGGGTGGGTAGCCAGATGACACAAAGCGGTTTTCAGAGGTATGGGGGATGGTCTGTCACTTTCAATCCCTAAAATGGGGCATGTATGGTGGTGGGTCATACTAATAGTGTACAAAAATGCAGATAGTAGAGTCTGAAGTCATTCGTTGAGAATCCACCCCGCTCGTATGAAAGAGTGAGATTTCTTAGTTGCTTCCAAGCCCATGTAAATTTTACCATTCGAGAACTGAGAAGTTGTGAAACGGGTTTGGTTGATGAGACTGGTATGTTAAGAACCAGGGACAGCTATTCTGGAAGGATTGCCATTTTCATTAAGGTTATTCAGCATGCTATTGTAAGAGGAGGGGTAATCCAGCATTGTACTCGGCCTTCAATTTTCAAGATGGCTGCACCATAGTTTTTTTTGCAAAATTACCTTAATATCATGATGGACCCATATCCCCAGATATTTGTTAGAGGCTGAACACGATTGTAATGCGAAATCCAGGAGCATTCCAGTGTTTTGGAGTGATATGAAAGATCTGCTGTTTACACCGGTTGATAGACAGGCCTGATAGAGGGCAATATTTTATAAAGTTTTGGGTGATGGGGGATAACTTAGGTCCTGGGTTTCAAATGAGGTGTACTATGTCATCAGCTTAGTATAAACAGAATAAACTGTTATAATTTACCCTAAGCTGTAAAAATATTTTGCCTATGGCAATCTTGTTAATCTATTTTCCACTCATTTTAATATGGTGCTTTCATCCTATAATCTTATTGTATAAAGTATAACTGTCTTGGTGTAGTCCAGCCCTTGTCATCTACTCCCCTTCCACTTGGTTCACTCGCCTAATGGTGACAGTTTAGAATGCTGGCTTCTCTCAGAAGACACTTGAAGAGAGCAGGAAGGAAAGCCTAGCTAGATACGTTGGAATAAAGATTTCATACACTGTACTAGAGTTTGTATGGTATAACTTCATTGGCAACAAGCGTGTTAAGCTGTGAAGGGGCAGCCATCCTTTTCCCCAGTGCTAACAGGAACTTGCTTTCCAGTACGAACATTACCACCTCTGTCAAGGTAAGACTAGAAATTCTTGAAACTGCATGAGGAAGTGCAAATTGCCAAGGAGGGTGCAAAATAACTTTGTAAATTGCCCCTCGGTTAACCTCTTTCATAAAACATTTGGGCTATAACCCAGTGTTACCGTTTGATCATTCATCCTTGCTGCTTACTCTAAGAAGTGGTTCAACTTTCTACACTGTGTAGAGACAGAATATCGAGTAAAAAATATCGAATTGCACAAATATTGTGTCAAAAAGATCATGGGTCACGAATATCGACAGACAAAATCTCGTGGTCAAGAATATCGATTTTAGCTAAGTAATATCGATTTAAAAAATATTGAAGGGTTTAATATCGTTTACAAAAATATAGTTGTTAAAAATATCGATTTTTTATTAATGTTATGTATTTTAGTATATATTTTATATGTGTGTGATGTATTTTTTTTGTATAAGAATTGTTTGTATTTTTATTATATGTGTTAAAATTTTAGTAGTTATTAATTTTCTTTATTAGAATTTTGCGTATTTAGTTCGAAGCGCGTTGTGGGTTTATAGGGGAATAGGGAGGGAAGTAATTTAATTATATAAAATTTATTGATTATTTTTAGTAGTTATTATTATTTTTTTATTTGAATTGTGCGTTTTTAGTTCTCTACCGGGTTGTGAGTTTATAAGGAAATAGGGTGGGAAGTAATTTAATTATATTACATTTATTGGATAATTTTTATTTATTAACATTTGTTTAATTGAGATGTTATAGTGTTAAATGTGTAAATTAATTTATTATTAATTATTTAATAATTAGTTGTTAATTAATTTTAATTAATTAGTAATTAATGATGGTACTTGTGTAATTAATTTTAGGTGTGTGTTGTGGTGTTTATAGGTTTAAATGGTGGGAAGTAATTCATTTTTAATTGATGGATTATTAATTCGTTGTTAATTAATATAAAGTAATTAATTAGTAATTAATTATGGTAATTACGTAATTACAGAGCCGCACCGCAGGCACACCGGGGTCGCTATCAAGCCCGCCTTCCACAGCCTGACGCGAGTATAATATACGCGGTGAAGATAATTAAATTGGATCAACCGAAGGCGCATGGCTATCGCCGCTCCTCGAGGGGACGCAAGTGCTTCCGTCCAGTCCTCCCCATCCAGGGGACCAAGGTCATCCTCCCACCTCTCCCTGAGTTTATCTAGTGTAGTGGGGCAATTTGTCACCAGGGTTTGATATATCTTGGAGATTTTATGATCCTGTAGGTCACCCATAAACAGTTTAGCTTCAACAGGACTGAACTCGGGAAGAGACTCCAACTCTGCAACGCTAGGAAGAAGGGCATGCCTAAACTGCAAGTATTTGAAAAATTGTGTTTTCGGCATCTGATATTCATGCTGGAGATCCTGGAAAGATTTTAAAACTGTGCCGTGCATTACGTCCCCTAAAATAGAGATCCCGATGTTATCCCATTCTCGGAAACCCTCCTAGCCCGTAAGCTGTGGCAATCTACCATTGGACCAAAGGGGAGTCTCCCTTGTCAGCCTGCCCCACCACCCCATCCTGCGCAGAGCCTGCCTCCACACCTGGAAAACTACCCTTGTGGCGGATGGCAGTGTCTTGCGGATAGAAGCCGAGTATAAGACCGTGTGTAAGGAACAGGATCCCATATGGCACCGCTCCACTGCATAAGCAGGGTCAGAGCGATCCCCATAACACCATTCGTTCAATATCAGGAGTTGCGAGGCCACATAGTAGGACTGGACATCCGAGGCGGCTAGCCCACCACAGTACGTGGACTGAAAACACGTCCGTAGGGCCTCTCTGGGTGCCCTTCCTGCCCAAAGAAACTGTCCCAGAACCGAATTAACCTGGCGGAACCAAGAGGGCTTAACAGGGAAGGGATAATTCTGTAGTTGGTAGAGCAAACGCGGCAACGAGACCATTTTAAAGATGGCCGACCGACCTGGAAGGGAAAGGGGCATATGAGACCAGGTTCTCAATTCGTCACGCACGCGCGCCCAAACCGGTGCAACATTACGGTCCCAGGACACCCCAGATGAATCGGACAGAAAAACCCCCAGATACTTCATACAGACATCGGTGACCTGCACCGCAGAGGCCCAGGTACCCAATTCCACCTGACGCCCCAGTGTCCACAGCACTGACTTACTCGCGTTCATAAATTGACCGGAAGTTTCCCCGAATATCTCCATAATACGCAGCAGTCTGGGGCCCGTCCTATTGACGTCGGTCAAAAAGAAGAGGACATCGTCCACGTAGAGCGCAATACGGTCCGATAGTCCCAGCTCCCATTCAAAGCCTGTCACTTGTGCATCGATTCGCACCCAGGCCGCCAAGGGCTCCATCGTGAGGGCGAAAAGAAATGGCGACAGCGGGCATCCCTGACGGGTACCCCGCCCAATAGGAAAAGTGAAGGAGGCAGCTCCCGCAACCCGGACCGACGCCGTGATATGTGTATAAAGAAGTTTTAAATAGGCCAAGAAACGTGGGCCCAAATTCAAATTATCCAAGAGCACAAAGAGATACGTCCAACTAAGGGAATCAAAAGCCCTATCCATATCCGCCAACAGAAGAGCCGCTGGCACATCCAACCTCCGAATCATGTCTATAGCAATATGCGCCCGCCGAATATTGTGCCGTGTCGCCCGTTGAGGCATGAAACCCGCCTGGTCCGGGTGAACCAGCGAGGTGATATGGGAGCGAAGGCGAGTGGCCAAGGCCTTGGGCAAAATCTTGGCCTCAATATTTAGCAGCGAAATGGGGCGGTATGAAGAGTGTTGGTCCGGAGGACGGCCAGGCTTTTGGAACACGACCACCTCGGCGTGTCTCCAGTGCCGCGGAAGGCACCCGCGTTCCTGCCCCTCCTCCACCACCCGAAGGAGATGGGGTCCCAGTTTCGAGAAATATCTCTTAAAGAACTCACAAGGGAATCCGCTGGGCCCTGGGGCCTTCCCAGAGTTAAGTTCCCCTAATGCAGTACCCAGTTCCTCCACAGTGAGCGGGAGATCCAATTCCGCACGAGCCTCATCAGAGAGAGACCGGGGCGGAAGATCCAATATAAATTGGCGGACCATGTCCTCTGACAGGGACTCCAGTGGGGCATATAAATCAGCATAGTAGTGCGCGAAGCTCTCAGCTATAATTGAGGGATCACCCAATGTCCTCCCATCCGGTCCCAAAAGCCCAGGGAGAACCAGGGGACATGCAGCCCCCTGACACAGACGATGGAGCAATTTACTGGACTTATCGCCCCATTGATAGATCCTGCTACGGGACGCCAGCCATGCCAATCGAGCCTCATCCAGCAATAAGTCCGCGTGCATTTGTCTCACCACTAGCAACTGTCGACGCGCCAGGGCTCCCCCCTCCTCCCTACCAGCGCATTCCAGTTCCAAAATGTGGGCCTCCGAGTGCACCAAGGACTCCTTCTTAGACCGCCGTGCCGCGGAGCAATAAGATATGTCCACTCCCCAAATAGTAGACTTCATCGCTTCCCACAGCGGTGCAGCGGTCGCCACCGAGCCCACATTATGATCCAGATATTGATCAATGGCCTGTCCCAAATGATCCCTATATTGATCATCTTGCAGATGCCAGGGGGAGAGACCCCAATGAAAGGGTGGCCTCGCGGGGCCGAACCGTAGCGTGAGCGCAACTGGGGAGTGGTCCGACAGACCCCTAGAAAGGATCTCCGCCTCCGTCACTCTCCCAGCCACTGCCACCGGCACAAAGACATAGTCCAACCGTGAGAACGATTCATGTACAGCAGAGAAATATGTATAACCCTGCTCCTCCATATGCTGTCGTCGCCAGGAGTCCACCCAGCCCAGACCCGACACCAAGGAAGATAATTTAGTTGTTTGGCCAGCAGCTGGCGTTCCCCCTCGTCGCCATCTATCCCGAGCCCCATCCATCACATCATTCCAGTCACCACCAACAGCTGTCACTCCATCCGGAACATCCGCCCTCAAAGTCATAATGCGTTCAGCCAATGTCCAGGACAGGGGGGGAGGGGCGTAGACACTACCCAGTACCACCCGTTCCTCGTAAATAGACCCTTGGATAAAAACATACCTCCCCTGAGTGTCCGCCCATGTCTTGGAGTGCACATATGGGACCCTGCGATGGATAAGGATGGCCACCCCACGGGAACCCCTCGTGAACCCAGAATGGAAAACCTGGGAATACCCATATCTCCGCAAGCAAAGGGCCTTGGTCCCCAATAAATGCGTCTCCTGTAGCATAAGAACATCAGCCTGGTAACGCTTAGCCTGGTGAAGGATGGCCCCCCTCTTTACTTTATCCAGCGCCCCCCTGACATTCCAACTCACAATCCTAAGGGCCCCGGCAATAGGCTGTGGGCTAACCACAGGGGCGGACATCTAGAGAAACAATAAACGCAATGAGCAGGACCTGCGGTGACATGTAAAAACACAGCGGCACAGAGCAGCAATATGACAGTGCAGTGAAATCAAAACAATCCCCCAAAACGTAAGAAGTAGAGCAGAAAACATCGGAAGAGCAGTTAGAAGACCTGCAAACAATGAACAAGAACATCCCCAAAAACCCCAACCCCCCACCCCAATACCTCAAAACCGCTGAAGTATCTGTCGCGGTCAAGGCGGCATGGTGACCCCAACAGGGGCCCCCGGCCCACCTCCACCAATGGATCCCCAAAAGCCCCCCATGAAACTCGGGCTGTCCCCCGGACGGGGGATAGCAGCCCGAACATATGCTTCGACAGCCTAAACGAATAAGTACGTATGTTTGTCCACTGGGAAAGTTCTGAAGAAGTTACGAGGCCGGCCTCCCCGAGCGGGGCACTGATGCCGATCTACTGGCATCACTATGGGACTGCGAGCGGCGTCTGGATCTTGAGTGCCTGTTCCCTTTAACTTTAGGTTTAGGTGGCTTGCGGGTGGATTCACTCGTTGACGAGTTGGACTCCAGTCTTGGCGGTGTATGTGAACGCACCCTTACTGTCTCATCTGTCCATTGGAAGACGTCCTCAGGGGAATCAAAAAACAACGTGCGTGACTGGTAGACCACCCTCAGCTTAGCAGGATACAGGAGAGCGTACGGCAGCTTCAGGTCACGCAGGAGGGCCTTCGCCGCCATAAAGGATTGGCGCTTCTGCTGAACCAGGCGAGTATAGTCTGGAAATATAAGGATACGAGCATTGTCAAAATGCAATGGTTCCTTAAGGCAGGCCTGTTTCAGGATAGCGTCCCGATCGTGATAATTAAGGATTTTCGCTATGACTGGTCCAGGTCGAGCTCCCGGTGGCGGCTTCTGCATGAGGGCCCGATGCGCCCTCTCAATGATAAAGCAGTTGGACATAGATTCTGGGGGAAGCCAACTGACGAGCCACTTGGTCAGGAACTGTTCCATATCCCCCCCTCACAGCCCTCCGGGAACCCCACAAAGCGCAGGTTACTTCTCCGTGCCCTCCCTTCGGCATCCTCAACACGCGATGCCAGGCCCCTAGTGAGGGTCTCCAACGATGCCATTTTCTTTTGCAATGTACTGACCGAGTCCTCCACGCCAGAGACCCTGTTTTCGGCCGCTGTTATGCACTCCGTAGCGTTGCGCAGGTCCTGGCGAAGGAGTAAGACCTCAGAACCTACCTCCCCTATTTTGGTTTCAAGGGCCGTTCGGGACTGCGTAATTGCCGCCAGAAGGGCAGCATTGTCCGGGACTCCTCCCTGCGCACCCTCCTGCTCTGCAGCCGAGGCTGCGGGACCAGTAAAGCCCATAGGGCTTTGCTTTGCCGGGCCCCCGTGTGCTTATCCCTTGTCATGGTGGTGCTGGGACTCCAAGCCCAGGTGGAACCTCCACGCCACAGTATGCACAACACAACTGAGAATGAGACCCCAACAAGTCCACCCCTACATGGGAGGGGCACGTCTCCACCACACAGGAGTAGGTCCCAAGTCAACTAACCGTGCCACCGCAACCGGGCCACACAGGATGTCGCAGGAGCCCCCACTCACTCACTCCACTCGCAGCCCGACCTGGCCGCCAGATCTGTGCAGGAGGGAGGAAAGCACACGAGGGGAGAAGAAGGCCACGGCCCCAACAGAGGTAGCTCTGCCACACAAGGCCGAATGGACCACAGTGCAGCACCCAAAGCAGCTCACACACCCCCCAATGCGCACACGGCCCGATATGACCGCCGATAGTACGCCAGCACAGTTGGGGGGGGGGAAGTGCAGGATACAGCACAAAGCCGGGGGCCCCCAGTACAGAAGCCGGCCAAAACACTCACAGACACACCTGGAATGTGTCACCACACAGCGCCGCCACTCTCTCACCTCCCACGCGTGGCCCGATCCGACCACCGATGCGGGGGCAGGGCGACAAGGACGGGGTCCACACGCCTCCCCAGGATAGGCTGGCCAGAAGCCCCACAGATGCGACGGACCCCTCGAAGCCCGAGAGAGGCAAAATCCAGTAAGGATGTGGGGGGAGGGTTCTCTGCAGGTTCACCAGGCCGCCTCACCCCCACCGCAACCACACACCAGCACTGCACCCTCCGCCACACCTCAGCAAGCTGGGGCCCACAGCCGGGGCTCGATGTTGGCACCACGGGGCAAACGCCGGAAACCCCCAGCACAGAGGCCGGCTGAAGCCCTCACAGTCTCCCCTGAAGTGCGTCACCATACAGCGCCGCCACTCTCTCCCCCCCGCGCATGGCCCGATCCGACCACTGATGCGGGGGCAGGGCAACAAGGAGGGGCTCCACACGCACCCCCAGGATATGCTGGCCAAGAGCCCCACAGAAGCAACGGACCGCCAGGGCCCGAGAGAAGCAGATCCAGTAAGGATGCGGGGGGAGGGTTCTCTGCAGACTCACCGGGCCGCCTCACCCCCTCCATAACGGCACACCAGCACTGCACAGTCCGACACTCCACAGCAGATAGGGGCCCTCAGCCGGGGCTCGATGTCGGTACCACAGGGCAGGGCCGCGCCCGGCTCCAGTCACTTTCGCGTCAGGCCCAGCCCACGCCGCACCGCCGCACTGCCGCAGGCTCGCCCACAGGGCCCACCGGCCACGCACCTCGACAGAACGGGCTGGAACACGCCCGGGGCCGGTCGATGACACCGCCGCCGAGTACCCGCGGCACTCAGCCCCCCTTTATAACGTTTCCACAGCTGCACAAATTGTCGGAGCAGGATAAATCCAGGATTTTGGTGACGGGCTCAGCGGAGCCCGCCCACAGTGCGACCGCCATGTTGGCTCGCTAGGCCACGCCCCCCCTATAAGCTGGGTATTTAAGCTCCCTTCCAGCTAATTCCTTATTTTCCGAAAGCTTGCTTTGCATCTTAGCCAGCACTTCTGGGTCTTAGGAGTCTACAAATCTGGACTCTAGCACTAGCAGATCTAGCTCTAGTCTGCGAAGGGGGGCGCACTGAGGGACATATTTATCAAGGGTTTGCGTCGCGTTTGCATCATGTAAAATGCGATTTATCAAGCCACGCAAGGCCTCTTTGCTAGGCCATGAGTGGCTTAATAAATCAGGAGTAACTACACGCAGCAGGACATGGGCGTTGCATGGGTGTTCCCACACAACTCCCATGGATTTTGATGCATTCCCAGATTTACCATTGCTGGTGGACCTGGGAATGCACCAAAATGCTTTGCCTTCCCATGAGAGGCGTAACGAGGAGAAATATCTTTATTTCTACTCTCTACTTCCTCTTTCTATTTGTGCTGCATTCTGCGGCACAAATAGATAGAGGAATATGCCTCAGGGGATTGCTTTTGTGCATGCAGATGACCTTCCTGCATGAAAACAATCCTGCATGCAATGCAGGCAACCTTGCACCATGGATAAAGGGTGCCTGCGTTGGAGCTAGGCAGCCCATCGCGCGCCAGCACAGGGAAAAGGACAGGAATGTGCCGTATTGTAATAAATACGGCGCATTCTTGCCCTTTCCCTCTAACTCAGTGCAGGAAGGTGACTTGCTGCGCTGCGTTAATTTTTTAATAAATATGGCCCTGAGGGTTTTTAAAATGCAGCACTGGCTATGCAGACTCCACTGAGGACTGTTTTGACTGCTTCCCACAGCACTTCCATGCTGTCCACTGAGTCTTCATTAAAAGTAAAGTACTGCAGCTTTAACTTCATCTCTGACCACCGGATCTGATAAAGCAATGGTGGGAAGCTAACAGATGTGGGCTTGGTGTTGTGTTCTGGGATTCGGATGTTAAATAGCGTTAGAGTGTGATCAGATAGAATTCTAGCCAAGTGATCAACAGATATTGCCCTGCAGCAAACATATTTGGTAGTCACCCATTGAGCACTTCTGAACCATGTATTGCATACCATGGAGATGATGGGGCACTCCCAGGATGTGGGATTTCTGTCGCAGCATACATCAACCAGTGTATGTGCTGTTATTCGTTCTGTTAATAATGCGCCTGCGGCAGTTTGTGAGCACTATGGTGAGCCTGATCAATCTAGATGCAGGTCTATGGTTAAAATTAAGTCTCCTCCTGAGAACATTGCTTGGGGCAATAATTGCAAGCATTTATTCCACACCTCCTGGATGAACATTGGATTGTCTATATCAGGTCCATTCGCGATTATGATAGTGAGGTTTTTCCCCCAGCACACCCTGGATAATAATACATCTCCCCTGGGTATCATGAAGGATCTGCAATGGATGAAAGCAAAGCCTCCTTTTAAAATTATTTGATAGTATATCGGGAGGAAGTATTGATGAAATGGCTTAATGTTTCAGATGGGGTGAACACTTGAGAATAGCTGCAATTTCCACATATCTCTGTTTCTGGTGTCAGGGCATATGTCATTCAGCATCATTGAGCTTTGTTGTAGGGGTGACATTCCCAGTGTCACTTCATAGAGAGGCACCTGCAAAATTCTTCTGTAGAAATGCCAAGGCCTATTGAGGACAGCATAATATATCAGAGACCTGGCTGCTGTAGTTTTCTCTTGGCAGGCAAGAATTCCGGTCTTGCTTCCTGCACCGCCATGGTGAAGTCAGGGGATATTGAAATAGAACTGAGAGCATACACAAGGCCGACTTTTCCCCTGGCTAGAATTAGCACTGTGTCATGGTCTTGAAAATTAAGTAGGTGGGCAATGATGGGACGTGCTGGTGATTAGAGAGCGGAGCTCGTGACCAAAGTGAGAGATGAGCCAGCTCCAAAGTGAATAAACAGGAGAAACTGCCCATGCCCAAAAAATTGGTGAGCATGAATTTGATGAATTTCTCTATCTTGCCCTAGCCATTGCTTCCAGGACACCCAAGATGTGCAGATTGTTTCTTCATGACCACATGAAAGGTCTTAGCTACTTCTAGATGATCCCCTTGTTTGTTGAGCCAGTATTTCATTAGGCCCATTCTATTTGCACAGGGGTAAACCTTATTGTCTATGTTGGCGGGCCTTTCTATACATCTCAATCAGAAGAGACCTGACATCTGGTTCCTCAAACTGAGCAGTGGAATCTGGAGAACAGTCTAATGATATTTGCCCCTCTCTTTCACTGATTGTGAATGGCACACTTGGAATCAAACTATAATTTGTTGTGTTTGGTGGTTGTCTTTCCCCATTATAGTTTTTGATTAGTTAGCAGATTATTCAGAGCTGTTATAGATCGCAGCATGGGGAATGCTTTCAATTGCGCTATTCACACTTTACATTGACAAATGCTTCACTTGTGGTGGTACAGAGCATGTTGGTAGTATATGTTCATATATGCCCTTACCTCTAGTGTAGGTGTAAGTATTGGTTCAGGGAGCAGGCACAGAAGACAATATGCTTCACAAAGTTTATTGACAATGTAATCAATGTTTTGCCCCTGTGGGTTCCAGCGCAGAAATGTCGGCATAGTAAGGGTTGTGATTTTATCTTGATTCCAGTCACCTTATGTTGCATAGGTTAGGTAGAAGCTTGTACTTAATATTTGTGCTGGGCTCACAGCAATTGCTGAATTGCATGTTTTTATGTCCAGTAGACAATTTTTCCTCAGAGTGCTTTTGTCCTCCGGATTAAGTATGGAGACAGTATATATCTGCATGCTGTAGCTGTTCTTCTAAAATGTCACAAATCATGAGATCACGGATGTGCAGGTCTTTAAAAAACTATCTGCTGACACAGAAGGCCCACTAGTAGCGGGGGCGGGAGCGGGAGCACACACATACCCACCGGGCCAAAGACACATTCAGCACCGCAGGTCGAGGGGCACCACATGACTATTACAAACAGAGATGTTGGGAAAATTTCCAGTCCCTCCTCCCCGGATTACAGCTCACCTCTTATCTTGGGCCAGACAGGAGAATGTACAGAAAGAGCAGACCGGCTACCGTCCGCCACCCCCAGAAAGTAGTCCACCGAAAGGAGCACCACAAAGGAGCAGGCAAAGCATGGTGTCCAGGCAGCCATCAGCCCTCTCACTACAGGGAAGTCACACTCCACTGAGCGCATGGAACCCACTGGGTTATCACACACTGTCCCCTGTAGCAGCCCAAGGACCCAGGCTTTCGTGTGGTATGTCTTTGTCTGTATGCTGCCCAGGCCCCAGTCCAACATGACCAGAGTAGGGAAGTGCTGCTCTGCAATGCATGCCAAGAAACCCAAGTAGGTTGTGAGGCAGTGGGAGTGCCGGGGGCGAGCAGCAGATGGTGTGAGTAGGTCGAATAGGAGGCTTATCTTTCCTCAAAGAGAGTGCCCACAAAGTTCATGAACACTGACACAATAGAGGTACACGTTTGGGTGTTCTAATAAGAAGGCTTATGCTGGAAGGAGTTCTCTGGCTCATGGTGCCTCACTGAAGTGCGACCATCCAGAAGCCTGACATTCTAGTGCCCTAAAAAAACATACTTTGAACCAGATTTGTCACTGAAGAGAAAGCCAATTGGTCAAGTGGGCTGCCCCATTGCGCTGTGCTGTTTGCTGTGGTGGGCTGCTCCCAAACATGACTGACAATTTAAAAGACCAATAGATGAAGCCCGTTGACTAAAACACCCTCTATGTATGTATAATATGCATACTTATTTTTTTAAAATAATCGGGTGAAGCAGCTAAAGCTGTCTCAAATGCCAGACCTAAAAACAAATTATTACATAATGACTGACAGCAACCTCTAACTCCCCTTGACCCCCAATATTTAGAGGCCAAATGTAATTATAAATAAAGAGAATTATAATAGCACCCCACTTAGGCTTGGCACAGCCCCTCTCTGAACAACGAACATAGAAGGCCTTTGAGTTAGCCCCTGTCCGTACCGTTTGTTTTGGCTCAACCTCTTTCAGCAATTGCTCAAATAAAGTGCCATTTACCATTTGGATCGGTAGGCTTTGACTACTGTAGACACCATGTTATCCACCTGTCAGTGCGCAAATCAGTTTCCTCACAGTGTAGTTCCTACATGGACTTTGGTGCTCCCCGACTGGTCTTGTCTCTAATTCTGATGAGCCCAAATCAAGAATCAGAACTGTAGCATTCTCAGTAGGAATGTTAAGTATTTTTAAGCACAGTACATGAAATATCGCATAAGCATGGTTAGCAATAAAGAATACAAGTCGTAAGTACAGAGAACTCGATAAAGTTCTATACAAAAACCATCATAGATTCGCCTTACAAATGGAAAGTGGAGGTCCCCATTACAGAGGAAAAGTATGTCCTTTTATAGGACTTCAGACAAAGGATTGCAAACATTTTTAGACCTGTACATGGTTCTCAGGATATAAACCAATAGGAGACAAGCAAGAAGAAACATTTTACTACAGAATACATTTGAGGATTCTCTCATAACACTACAACATTAAATACAGTCACTCTCACAATTGCATCAAGCACAATAGTTGACACATTGTATAAATGATAGTCTAGGACAGATGCGATGTCCTAGATTGGGTAGAACATGGTGAGAAGCTCCTGGGAACATTTACTGTCTTCTAGGGAGAACATTGCAAATCTTTATTTTGAACCGAGAAATAACAACAATGATCACGTGGTGTGTTGCAGCATCCATTCAAAATGGAAGACAGTACATCTTCGTTTGGATTAGCGCAAGTTCGCTTTCAAGCAGTTTACATGCATAAAGATGAAACAAAGTTCACACACCTACATTCAAATAGTGCATAATGCTACTTTGCCTATAGATGCAAAGAAGGCACGCTGATATTCCAGAATGCTGTTGCCGCCCTGTCTTTACCTTTTACCCATTTCAATAAAACAGCCATCTTAAATTGGGCCTGTCATTAAATACCTCAGTATCAAGCATTCTCAAATAAGGAAACTGAAATAGTTTTGTAAACAAATTGTCAGGCAGTTATGATGCTGTGAACGTATGTGCCATAAAGATTTACAGAGCTCCCTGTCCAAATGCCATACTTTCATGAGACAGCTTCTTTCTCTGTAAAAATAATATGCAGAGGCCGCCCCATGAGCCAATGTATCCTACAAAAACATAGTGAAATCGATGCTGTATTATGTAGAGCTATGTACAGCCCAGCACAGCATGTTTTTGCAGGCAGGCTAGATATTGACTCTTCCTGAATTGGGAGGAGGCAGAGAGAGCAGCAGGGAAAGCGATCTGCCACCCTCCCTTCTGCATTCCTCAAAATGCCTAGACTAGGGATCAAATTGCAGCAAGGTGAAAGCACTGTGTCACAAGCTAGAGAGGGATCGCAGCTTCCCTGTTTAAAGAGAATGTGATGTGGGACAGTTGTGGAAACAAACAGAACAACTATATCACTTCCTCAGTGGAGAAAGAGAACAGGGTCAGTCCTTCCTTTATATCCAGAATGGTTCACAGAGATAGAAGAAGGGCGGCCAATGCACTACTTCATTTACTGTTCAGTGTGTAGACAGACACTCCTCTAGTTGCCTGAATACAAATGAAAATAAAAGAAGGCTTTTCTCACAGATGGCAAGAGAAACCTTTCCTCTGTGCTGTTTCAAACCAAATATTACTCTACCTTGGAAAGCAGCTTTCGTAAATGTAGCTAGCTCAGAGATGAGAGTGGTCACCTCCTGCCCTCCACCAGCAACTCTGCATTTGTCAAAGCTGTCCTGTCCTACAGGGTGATATGTCATCTGCTTACCCAAGCACATTGTGGTATATCATTATCAATCAATCAATCAAGCATTTGTATAGCGCGCTACTCACCCGGAGGGTCTCAAGGCGCTTGGGGGGGGTCCGCTACTGTTCGAACAGCCAGGTCTTGAGTTGTTTCCTGAAGGAGAGGTGGTCTTGGGTAAGGCGGAGGTGGATGGGTAGGGAGTTCCACGTCTTGGCAGCCAGGTAGGAGAAGGATCTTCCTCCCGTTGTGGCTCTTCGGATGCGGGGGACGGCGGCGAGGGCGTGGTTGGTCGATCGTAGCTGGCGGGTGGGAGTGTAGAAGGTCAGACGGTCGTTGAGGTATCTGGGGCCTTGGTTGTGGAGAGCTTTGTGTGCGTGGGTGAGGAGTCGGAACGTGATTCTCTTGCTGACGGGGAGCCAGTGCAGGTCTCTCAGGTGTCCGGCGATGTGGCTGTGTCGGGGATGTCCAGGATGAGTCGAGCTGAGGCGTTCTGGATGCGTTGGAGTCTTTTTGAAGTTTGGCTGTGGTTCCGGCGTAGAGGGAGTTGCCGTAGTCCAGTCGGCTGGTGACGAGGGCCTGGGTGACCGTCTTCCTGGTTTCGGTGGGGATCCACTGGAAGATCTTGCGCAGCATGCGTAGGATGTTGAAGCAAGACGAGGAGACGGCGTTGACTTGTCGGGTCATTGAGAGGGAGGAGTCCAGGATGAAGCCCAGGTTGCGTGCGTGGTCCGTTGGTTTGGGTGCGTTGCCCAGGGCAGGGGGCCACCAGGAGTCGTCCCAGGCGGAGGGTGATGATCCTAGGATGAGGACTTCCGTCTTATCTGAGTTCAGTTTCAGGCGGCTGTTCCTCATCCACTCGGCTACGTCCTTCATCCCTTCATGTAGGTTGGTTCTGGCGGTTGTGGGGTCGTTGGTGAGGGAGAGGATCAGCTGGGTGTCGTCGGCGTAGGAGATGATGTTGAGGTTGTGTTGGCGTGCGATGGCTGCGAGGGGGCTCATGTAGACGTTGAAGAGGGTGGGGCTGAGTGATGATCCTTGTGGTACGCCGCAGATGACTTCGGTGGCCTCGGAACTGAACGGGGGAGGCGGACTCTCTGGGTTCTTCCGGCGAGGAAGGAGATGATCCACTCCAGTGCCTTCTCTTGGATTCCGACGTTGTTCAGGCGTTGCACTAGGGTGCGGTGGCAGACTGTGTCGAACGCTGCGGAGAGGTCCAGGAGGATGAGGGCCGCTGTTTCCCCGTTGTCGAGCAGGGCTCGGATGTCGTCGGTGGCTGCGATGAGGGCGGTCTCGGTGCTGTGGTTGGCCCGGAAGCCGGACTGCGAGTGGTCGAGGGATCCATTCGTCTCGAGGAAGGCGGCCAGTTGTCTGTTGACGGTCTTCTCGATGACTTTGGCAGGAAAAGGAAGGAGCGAGATGGGGCGGTAGTTTTTGAGGTCGGTGGGATCCGCTGACGGTTTCTTCAGTAGGGCGCTGAGTTCGGCGTGCTTCCAGCTCTCTGGGAAGGTGGCGGTGTCGAGGAGGTGTTGATGATGTCCCGGAGGTGGGGTGCGATGACGGCGTCGGCCTTGTTGAAGACGTGGTGAGGGCAGGGGTCGGTTGGTGATCCGGAGTGGATGGAGTTCATCGTGCGGATAGTGTCTTCGGTGTTGATCGGGGTCCAGGCTCGGAGGGTGGAGGTGGGGGACGTTGGAACGGTCGTAGGGTACGTCGGCTGTGTGCTGAAACTGTTGTGTATGTCTGCGATCTTGCTGTGGAAGAACGAGGCGAGCGAGTTGCAGAGGTCTTGCGAGGGAGTGATGTCGTTGTTTCCGGCGCTGGGGTTCGAGAGTTCTTTGACGATGATGAAGAGTTCCTTGCTGTTGTGGGCGTTGTTGTCCAGTCGTTCCTTGAATGCGGTTTTCTTGGTGGTGTGGATCAGCTGGTGGTGTTTTCGGGTGGCGTGCTTGAGGGTGGTCATGTTGTCTGCAGTCGGGTCTCTGCGCCATGCTTTCTCGAGGGCCCGGCAGTTCTTCTTGGATTTCTTGAGTTAGTCGGTGAACCAGGATGCTTTCTTGTTGCCGGGTCTGACTGGGGGGGTCTTCAATGGGGCGAGGTCGTCTGCGCAGTTGGTGATCCATCTTGTGAGGATGCTGGCGGCTTGGTTGGGGTTCGTTGAGCTGGCGGGAGGGTTCTGGCTCAGGGATGTGGTGAGTTGGTCGGTGGTGATCTTGTTCCAGCTTCTGCGCGGAAACTGTTGCGGGTGGTGGTGCGTGGTGATCCTGCTGAAGCTGAAGTGGACGCAGCTGTGGTCTGTCCAGTGGAGTCCGGTGGTGTGGCTGAAGGAGATGTCCTTGCTGGAGGAGAAGACGGGGTCAAGCGTGTGGCCGGCGTGGTGTGTGGGGGTGGTCACCAGTTGCTTGAGTCCGAGGTTGGCGAGGTTGTCCAGCAGGGTGGTGGTGTTGCGATCGTTGTTGTTCTCTAGGTGGAAGTTGAGGTCCCCAAGGAGGATGTAGTCAGCCGAGGGGAGGGCGTGCGGGCTGATGAGGTCGGCGATGTCTTCGCTGAATTGTGTGCGTGGTCCTGGGGGTCTGTAGATGAGGGTGCCTCTGAGGGTAGTCTTGGGGTCGGTGTGTATCTGGAAGTGCAGGTGTTCGCCGGCTGTGAAGGTGTCGTCGGAGTTGGTCGTGATGCGGATGGTGTTCTTGTGGACGATGGCGATGCCTCCTCCGGTCTGGTTGGCGCGGTCCCTTCGGGTGATCTTGTATCCGTCCGGGATGGCGATGGCGATGTCGGGCGCTGAGGAGGCGTTCATCCATGTTTCCGTGAGGAAAGCGACGTCTGGTGATGTGGAGTCGAGCAGGTTCCAAAGTTCCACGGCGTGTCTGTGGACGGAGCGGGTGTTGAGCAGGATGCACTTCAGGTGGTTGCTGCTGGTGCTCGGCTTGGCGGGTGCAGTGCAGGTCCGGAGGCAGGAGAACTTGCAGGATTGGCAGCCGAAGGGTCCGTGGGTGCGACCTGGGGTGGCACGGTGGCAGCCGGGGATACGGCCGGTGTTGAGTGCGTTGAGGGTGGCGGTGTCGTAAGTCCGGTGGGTGGGTTGGCTGCTGTGGGGGCCAGGGGGTTTGGCGCTGGGCGCGGTCCAGGCACGGACGGGCGCAGACGGGCTTGCCTTAGGCGCGCCTTCGGCGCGCAGCGGCCGCCATTTATGGGGAGGTGGGAGGGAGGAGCAGCTGGGAGGCGGGAGGCAGGGTCAGCGAATGGGCAGACAAGGGGGCGGGGCCGCAGGGGACGCAGCGGCGGGAATGGCGAGAGGCAGCGGGGGCACAAAAGGAAAAAAGGGGAGAGAAAACGGACACAAATACGGGCACAATGCAAATGGGGCAGCGAGGGGTACAGAAGGGAAAATGGGGAGAGAAAAGCAGACACAAATACGGGCACAATGCAAATGGGGCAGCGAGGGGCACAGAAGGGAAAATGGGGAGAGAAAAGCAGACACAAATACGGGCACAATGCAAATGGGGCAGCGAGGGGCACAGAAGGGAAAATGGGGAGAGAAAAGCAGACACAAATACGGGCACAATGCAAATGGGGCAGCGAGGGGCACAGAAGGGAAAATGGGGAGAGAAAAGCAGACACAAATACGGGCACAATGCAAATGGGGCAGCGAGGGGCACAGAAGGGAAAATGGGGAGAGAAAAGCAGACACAAATACGGGCACAATGCAAATGGGGCAGCGAGGGGCACAGAAGGGAAAATGGGGAGAGAAAAGCAGACACAAATACGGGCACAATGCAAATGGGGCAGCGAGGGTACAGAAGGAAAAATGGGGAGAGAAAAGCAGACACAAATACGGGCACAATGCAAATGGGGCAGCGAGGGGTACAGAAGGAAAAGGGGAGACAAGCAAGAAATGCGGGCACCGAGGCCACAAGCGGAACGGCGATCTTACCAGCAGCAGCAGCGGGCGGCCAACACAGGCGGAGCTGTGTGGTGGGGGAGCGACCTACCTGGCAAGGTCAAGGGTCGCTCTCCTCACCGCGCAGCGGCCGCCATTTATGGGGAGGTGGGAGGGAGGAGCAGCTGGGAGGCGGGAGGCAGGGTCAGCGAATGGGCAGACAGGGGGCGGGGCCGCAGGGACGCAGCGGCGGGAATGGCGAGAGGCAGCGGGGGCACAAAAGGAAAAAAGGGGAGAGAAAACGGACACAAATACGGGCACAATGCAAATGGGGCAGCGAGGGGTACAGAAGGGAAAATGGGGAGAGAAAAGCAGACACAAATACGGGCACAATGCAAATGGGGCAGCGAGGGGTACAGAAGGGAAAATGGGGAGAGAAAAGCAGACACAAATACGGGCACAATGCAAATGGGGCAGCGAGGGGCACAGAAGGGAAAATGGGGAGAGAAAAGCAGACACAAATACGGGCACAATGCAAATGGGGCAGCGAGGGGCACAGAAGGGAAAATGGGGAGAGAAAAGCAGACACAAATACGGGCACAATGCAAATGGGGCAGCGAGGGGCACAGAAGGGAAAATGGGGAGAGAAAAGCAGACACAAATACGGGCACAATGCAAATGGGGCAGCGAGGGGCACAGAAGGGAAAATGGGGAGAGAAAAGCAGACACAAATACGGGCACAATGCAAATGGGGCAGCGAGGGGTACAGAAGGAAAAATGGGGAGAGAAAAGCAGACACAAATACGGGCACAATGCAAATGGGGCAGCGAGGGGTACAGAAGGAAAAGGGGAGACAAGCAAGAAATGCGGGCACCGAGGCCACAAGCGGAACGGCGATCTTACCAGCAGCAGCAGCGGGCGGCCAACACAGGCGGAGCTGTGTGGTGGGGAGCGACCTACCTGGCAAGGTCAAGGGTCGCTCTCCTCACCGCGCAGCGGCCGCCATTTATGGGGAGGTGGGAGGGAGGAGCAGCTGGGAGGCGGGAGGCAGGGTCAGCGAATGGGCAGACAGGGGGCGGGGCCGCAGGGACGCAGCGGCGGGAATGGCAAGAGGCAGCGGGGGCACAAAAGGAAAAAAGGGGAGAGAAAACGGACACAAATACGGGCACAATGCAAATGGGGCAGCGAGGGGTACAGAAGGGAAAATGGGGAGAGAAAAGCAGACACAAATACGGGCACAATGCAAATGGGGCAGCGAGGGGTACAGAAGGGAAAATGGGGAGAGAAAAGCAGACACAAATACGGGCACAATGCAAATGGGGCAGCGAGGGGCACAGAAGGGAAAATGGGGAGAGAAAAGCAGACACAAATACGGGCACAATGCAAATGGGGCAGCGAGGGGCACAGAAGGGAAAATGGGGAGAGAAAAGCAGACACAAATACGGGCACAATGCAAATGGGGCAGCGAGGGGCACAGAAGGGAAAATGGGGAGAGAAAAGCAGACACAAATACGGGCACAATGCAAATGGGGCAGCGAGGGGCACAGAAGGGAAAATGGGGAGAGAAAAGCAGACACAAATACGGGCACAATGCAAATGGGGCAGCGAGGGGCACAGAAGGGAAAATGGGGAGATAAAAGCAGACACAAATACGGGCACAATGCAAATGGGGCAGCGAGGGGTACAGAAGGAAAAATGGGGAGAGAAAAGCAGACACAAATACGGGCACAATGCAAATGGGGCAGCGAGGGGTACAGAAGGAAAAGGGGAGACAAGCAAGAAATGCGGGCACCGAGGCCACAAGCGGAACGGCGATCTTACCAGCAGCAGCAGCGGGCGGCCAACACAGGCGGAGCTGTGTGGTGGGGGAGCGACCTACCTGGCAATTATCATCATATATATAGTATTATATACTAATGAGGCATTGGGGTACTTTATCGTGAGTAGCGTGCTACTCTGGAACCAAAGGTTCGTAGTTAATGTAGTGGTTTTTGGTTAGTGGAGTTAGTCTTGTGTTGTCAGAGGGAGCCCCTTCCATGCTTTACCACAGTTTGGGGTGAAATCAAAGAGAATTAGCGGGGAGAGCTAATGGGGATAGGGGAGGAGGTGTGTTAGCTCATGGGAGCTGATTGGTGAGGTGATTAGATAGGGTAGATCAGGATTAGAGTATTGATTAAGGAGTAGTTAGGGTAGAGAATTCTGTTGACAAACTGCAGGCAAGTGATTACTATTTTGTGAGCAGGAAGTGGTTATGGATTATGGATGGGGATGTGGGAAATTCACAAAAACTACATATAGAAATATAGGTACGAGGACAAGCAGTTTTGTGAAGCAGTCCAACGAGGACATGCAATTTTGAATAGGAGTAGAAAAAGGTGAGCAGGACATGCAGAGGAAGGTAGGTTTTTGATGGCCATAGTCAAAGTAATTTTTGGTTTGTGCAGACTTTATGCAACATAGTGGGTGAAAGTTGTTCAGAATTCATGCATTAGTAAGACGGTGTTGTTAAAAAACAAGAGTATTTGGCTGTGCAATAGTAATTTTTGGAGTACATCTGTTTATACAGGAACCTGTACCAGTGCACCCAAGGGCCAGTTTGGGAGCGTGTGTGTTTGTGTGGAGGGGATGCTAAGATCTTAAGAGACCAGAAAATGAGTGGAGGCCACACAAAATATTTTGCTACAAACATAGGTCATTACTTGACGACTTATCCAATAGATACGTTACAAACATCATCTTTCAGAATGGCAGGCCAGGTTTCTTTTTTGTACTTTAAATGCCTCTGGGTTTTGCCAGTGTTGTTCCAACCAAAGATGGAAACTGCACATGACACTGCTGGAGTACCCCCTGTACCATAGGTCTGGCTTATAACTGAAATTGCCTCTTCTTGATTTTGGGGATGGGTGAGTGAGCAAACGCAATAATCAGTTCTCCCAAGTAGAGCTATCTGTGCAATATGTGACAGAAGGAAGTTACACGAGCAGTGTATTTGACCACAATGCACGACATAAAGCTTTTCACGGAACAGAACATTTCCAGATGATGATGAAAGCTCTTCGGTTTCAACATCTGTTGCAGTTGCTCAGTATTTTCTATGCTAATCTTGGGACTTTGTCAGTTGGTGCAGCTTCTCTAAGATTTATTACAAATCAACTAATGAGAATTATGGTAAGCATTTGTTGATCACTCACTTTTGAGTCCATATCATGCTACCAACTTCACTTGGGTTAGATTTCACTAGGCTCTCAGACAGCACAAAACAAATGTAGCTTATTTAAGTTCACAAAATTAATAAACTGCAGCATATCTCCCATGCCATAGGAATGCAATAGGAGTTGCTATAGGCAATTCTTACTCTGCTTACCAGTCATAATCTGGATTTTGTCTTAGTCAGACAGCTTCCTGATTGCTGTGTGCTGAATGACAAGTCAGTTGCACTGGTGTAGTGTTACTTTGGCCAGTCGACCTAACACACGAGTAAA
Source organism: Calotriton arnoldi (assembly GCA_963921515.1). Taxonomy (NCBI): domain Eukaryota; kingdom Metazoa; phylum Chordata; class Amphibia; order Caudata; family Salamandridae; genus Calotriton; species Calotriton arnoldi. Next base: position 938,979 of record CAWUFW010006541.1, read on the forward strand.
TGCTGGCTTGCCATAAATGGTTGTCATGTCAAAGGTGGCACAAGGATTCATATTGACATATTAGCTAAAGATGTCATAAGCTTGAAAGTTGTCTCAATGCTCAAACTTGTAATGTAGGTCATGGTTTGCATAGTCTTTGCACTTGGCATAAAGAGTCAAACTGGATGTAAAAGTGAAAACTACCTTGGAATAACAACTGAAATGAAAGTTGAAGTAGAGACAAAGAGTAAATGCTACAAATACCGAAGGCTGCAAGAAGCTGAGGATACAAGAAGTAAGTGTACAAGGAGTAGAAGTCTAAATAATCTCTAAATGATCTCAAGAGTGGTTGTTGCACCCATACTACACCGTGCGATATCTCTTGTAGGCAGCTTAAACCTATCCGACCAGTACAGTGCGTATCATTCGAACACAAACTTTAATGATTTGAAATTGGAATCCTCTCTATGCACGAACAGGAGAGCAGTGTTTCGCAGCACGCAAGCTCAGTGGTCTCAGCCAATCCGGAATGACAAGATACTGATACCCGAGGCACACATAGGAGGATTCCCCACCTGAAACCCCTAAATGAAGGTTCATAACAGATCAAGCAGATTAGATACTTCTCAGGGATTCACTCAGAGGAAAGGTGTGTGCCATCGGTGTGGGCTCTCTGAGGCAAGGAGAGCCCTGTACTTTTAATAACATTCTTCAGCCACCGCCTCAGGTGGGTGGGCAGCCGTTCTCCCTTCCTAGGAAACGGTCCTTGGTGCTTCCATCCCATACATGCGTTCCTTTAACTTAGAAAGCCCTCGCTCTCCCACCCTTGCACGATACTCCACAGAACTTCTGTGAAAATGTATTAAACATCCTTCAAACTTCCCCTATCAAGCATACATATATGACTGAGATTAGAATTTGAGAGTGGCACCAGACAGCTGTTGTGCATGTTGTAAAAACATGCTGTTTCCTTACCCACCAGCCAAAGGCAGCTGCAATGCCAATGAGGAAGCAGTAGAGAACAAGCATTTGCAATGCAATAGGTCTCGCATTTCCGAGAGTTTGAGATATTGGCATTATAAATGACAATGCCTTTTATTTATGTTTTAAAAAACGAAAACAAACAAAAAAAGGCATTGTCATTTACAATGTCAATAGCTCAAACTAGCGTAAATGAGAGACCTATTGCATTGCAAATGCTTGTTATTCTTGAAACTGCTGCTTTAATTATGCTCAGTGGTCTGACCTGCTTTTCCCCTCAGCTGCTGGCTGTGACGTCAGAATAATTACAGTTGAATTCTGAGTTATTTCTTTATAACCGGCGACTCGGTTTGTGACAAGTCGCTGTTTTAAAGAAATGATATGCGTTTTTATACAGGAATTGCAGAATCCCATGTATTATAAAAAGTTATTGTATGCGGTGATGGATGTGGTTTAACCCGTAGCGATCTTCCTGTTTTGCTGTTTAACACCACACATAGCAAAAACTTATGTAACCATTCACCAACATGAGGCTGCATCCACATTTCCAGAAGCCAACACATGGACAACTACGGATCAAAACTCCAGAAGGAACAATAAACCTTAACAAAATGTATTTTAGCCCGACGCATTGTCCACACCCACAGAACATAAACAAACATGGTGCGCTCGCAACACATTTCAAACAACACACTATGCCACAAATGTCTACATACTAGTCGTAGGCCAATAGCCTTTTCCATCATACCTGACAGCCAAATCGCACAATGCACAATTGTGTACACATCCACGTCAGCACATACCATACAAAAAACTTGCCACTCTAAGTAGGCCTTCTAAACTCTATATCAAAACCAACCACTCCCTTCAAGCAAAGCAACTTGCACATTACTCCTCCCAGGATAACCATAGTTACATACACCCCACTGCTGACAGCATCAAACAATTTCTCCAACCTTACTGCCTTTGGGCAGCTTAATCAAATACACCACATACATATAAGAAAGGGGAAGTCATTATTCTCTAGCTCTAACCATACAGAAACTGACACTTTAATAAACCAAACAGAGGAGATACACTCCTCCACACATGCACCTCCCACCAGCCATGTGTCAAGACATAGGTGCATTTACAACCAACTATAATACATAGGATTCTGCAATACCTTTATTAAAAATCTGTCTCTAATTTCTTTATGAGCTGTGACTTCTGACGCACCCAGTCACCTATTATAAAGAAATGATGTAGTCACTCACCTGTAATAACTTAGTACAGTTGAGTTCTGAGGTCACAAATCCTGCTGTGACAGTCAGCAGCCAAGGGTAAAGATAGGTCAGATCAGGGAGTATAATTAAAGCAGCCGTTTAAAGAAAGAAAACAAAACATTGCTTTTCTTTCTTCTGCTCTGTTTTTCTAGCTGTACATTGACAAGCAGAAAGGTGATACTTATGACTCTTCCTTCACGCATTCTCTGTGAGGAAACCTAATGGAATACCACGTTCTCCCTAACATCCTTAGACATGTTAATATATGGCGCAAGCACTTACACGGACTATGTTATGTTACAGGGATTTGTAGAGCGCATGGGTGCCCAAAGGCTTCCCCGCGCTAAGCATAAAATACGGTACAGGCAGCAGGAGAGGAGATTAGCAGAACTCGTGGAACAACCAAGTCTTCAGATTTTTCCTGAAGGTCGATTCTGTAACTATGAATCTAAGTTCCCGAGGTAGTGAATCCCATAGCTTGGGAGCCAGGTGGGAAAAGGATCTTCCACCCCATCTTGCCCTTTTTATTCTGGTAGTTTTTAATAGGTGCTCAGTGCCGGATCTCAGACGTCTGTTGGGGAGGTATAGGCCCGCCAGTTTTCTGATTCTGCAAGGTCCCTTATTATTTATGGCTCTATGTGTTAGACAGAGTACTTTGAATTTAAGTCTCGCCCGTTCTTACAGCCGCCACTTCTGCCGCGACCGGGACGAGGGCGGACTGCAACCCCCAGGCAGCACCACGACTGACTCTCGCCGCACACGACAGCACCAGCAGCAACAGCGCCAGGAGGCGCCTTTAAAAACCAGGGAGGGCTCCCGCAGCGCGGGACGCGCGCGGGCGGCGCCCGGGACAAGGGTGGGCTCATCCGAGCCCTTCAGAGGCAGGCAGAGGCAGGGCAGGGCCACCCCCCTCGGCAGTAACACAGCATCACAAGCATCAAAAGTGCACGACGCCTCTGGTACCCGCGCAACACCGGCACCACCAGCAACTTCCTGACGGGGGGAGACTGCAGCTTCCAGACTGCTCCCTGGGCTGCCGCAGCTGTGTCCAACACGCGCCAGGAGGCGCATAAAGCTCCTCGCGGCTCCCGCTTCGCGGGACACGCGCGAGCGCGCCCGGGCGAAGCCTGGGCCAAGGGCGGGCCCGTCCTTGCCTGTCAGTGACCGGAAGAGGCCGGGCTGGGCCACCCCTCTAACGTCAACAATGGGTAAGCGAAAACAATTGTGCAGTCAAGATCAGGGGGGAGTAAAAGCAAAAATCCCAAGAAAGTCGGCATCTATTATATCATATTTAACTTCGGCGGTGGGAGCCCTAAACAAGGAAATCGCTAATGCAGAAAAAGAGCTGGGTTTGGGCACGAGCCAAGACCCAGACGAGGGGAATGCTACACCCGACCTTGTGACAATAATTCCCGTTCCCTTGGAACCCACGGTACTGATAACGACACAGTCAGTCGCGCAGGGCACTCTAACATGCAATGTTGTTCAGACTGGGGGCATGGATGACGTCACTAAAGAACCTTTGCCTGTGTTGGAAAAGGCACCAAAAGGGATGTCCCTGGGGCCCGCTGGGAAAAGGAGATTCACCAGAAAAACCTGCAAACGGGACATAGGCTTAAAAAAAAGTAATTCTACCCAAGGGAATGTTGTGAGCGAAAACATCGACTCTATAGTTCGGAATATGGTGGAGGAGATCTTTACCTCACGGCTGGAATCTGCTCTTACTAGCATAGCTAAAGACATTATTGACACTTTGAACACTTGTGTTGCTGGGATTTTGAAAAAATGTGAGCGTATTGATTCTTTTTTAACAGCTCCGAAACCTCTGCACGTTTCTCCTAGTTCAATTATGCTCCCTAAAGCCCAGCTAGAGACTAGGCTGCGCACTGGTGTAGACAACTCGGGTGGTCAACCACTTTCCCCATCACGGGTAAGGCCAGAATCCGGATTCATGGAGAGAGTTGGGGCACACCAGGGCCGCCCTGAGAGGTGGGGGAATTCCAGCCGTCGCGACAGGAACCCTGTGGTCATGACAGCTAATGCCCAGACCTTGGTTACTAGGGAGCCCCCACCCTCACATGAGAGGCTTGTAAAACCCAATTGCTGTAGTCTTAATCTCCCCCCAGAAGCGACCCCACTGGTTGCGGTCCTTGTAAGGCTACCACCACTTGGTGCTGATGATAATGAATCCACCCCGGCCCTCCTACTAAAAGCCAAAAAATGGTGTGAACAATATTGTACTGGAAATACCGAGATCTCTTCTAGCATTATAATGGCCAGATGGGTGGGGTGGGTGGGTAATCGCCCGAAACAAGTTGACGGCGATTGTATTATTGTTAATTTTAACACACGAAATGCAGCTGATAGACTGTTTTGGGATGCCTCGGACCTGGAGAAGGGGAAGGGGGGTATCAGAGCCCTGCCATTGGGTTATTTTTATCCCCCAGTAAGACGATCAAATGTACTTGTTAAAACCCACTCTGAGGTATACTCGAGGAGGCCCTATCAGTCTCCTCAACGCCTTGTTGAAATTAAAAATTTGGAGCTCCACCCAGAAAGTTTTAGTGTTAGAGACATAATAGTCCCGCAAACTCTTCCTACGCAAATAGGCCGCGAAGGAGTGGGCATAGCCCTATCAAATAGATTTTCTCCACTGTCTCAGCTAGACGAGAATGATTGACTAGAGTTACCCCATGATTGTTTACCTGACTCCAGTCATAATCTCCAGCCTATTGACTTAGAAGTTGCCCCCAATTGCAAGATCATTAGCTGGAACATTGCGGGGCTCAGATCTAAAAGGGATGATCCTAGCTGGCTTGAGTTTATAAACAAATACGACATTATTGCTCTCCAGGAAACATGGGAGATGGAGAGCAACTTTTGGCTGGATGGGTTTAAAACGTTCTGCTCACCTGCACGTCCTACTCCGGCAGGTAGAGCCAAGGGGGGCTTAGTGCTCCTTTTTTCTTTAAAGTTAAAAGGGTCCATAAAGATGATGGAGGTAAGCTCCCATAATTGTCTGATAATAGAACTATGCACCCCCAATTGCCCTAAAACATTATTAATTAATTTTTATAACTCTGGGGAATGTGACTTTATGAATGAACACCTATCATATTTGAAATGTTTTTTAGAAGTTTATAGATCGAAGCAATCCACTTTTTATTATATCATACTTATGGGCGATTTTAATATTCATCTGTGCGATCTGAATTGTTATGTTGATGATCATTTGGGCCCCGATTATTCGGTGTCACCCCACTTTGAGCATACGCAAAAGGGGGAGGCTCTGGAGGACCTCCTGGCAGGAGCTGACCTCTTCGAACCTGGTTTCAATGATTTATCTGAGCGGGTTCCGACATTTAAGGCCAAGGGAAGGGATACCATTATTGATTACATATTCTTGTCCCCTTCAATGCTAGCTAATGTAGTGCTCTATAACGCTAGGTTGTCCCCCTTTAGCGATCATAACCCAGTAATTCTTGAATTAAACAAAGACTTGGGTCTTCTGTGCTCACTGGGCAGGAACACGGGAGTTAATCACGTGGCAACAAGTGACCAGGGGAGGAGGCTCAAATGGTCTAAGGTAATTCCTGAATCTTTCTTTGTTAATTTATGCATGAAGGCTAAAAATGATATCGCAAAATGCGCGGATTATTCCACCCCAAAGGCTGAGGTCATTAGAGCCTTTGAAGGTATCTGTGGCCAGGTAGCAATTGACTCGACTGTTAAAACTAAACCCAGATCTAACCCAGGTGAAAGGTGGTTTGACGCAAATTGCTCTAGGGCCCATCGAAATTTAGTACAAGCCCTGAAAAATAAACCAAGAGACAGGGAGCAGATAGCTAGTCTCAGGAAACACTATAAGCTAGCGGTATTTACCCGTAAAAGTGAGATCAAATCAGAGGCCTGGAACGCTCTAATGTCTGTTGAAGTCCTAAAGGATAGCTCAAAATTTTGGGCTATTGTTAACACACCTTTCTTCTCGGGTTCAGAGAATGACATCCTGGAAACTAATATCTCAGAAGAGCAGTGGCTAGCGCACTTTAAGATTATTTATGGATCAAGCGAGGTTCAGGATCCCTTTCCAGCTTCAGATACACATGGTGATTTACCTTTGTTGGTTTTTAAAGAGGCGGACATTGAAAAGGCAATAATAGAGACATCCAGCAATAAGGCACCTGGCCCTGATTGTGTCCCTGCAGACCTGTATAAAGGTGAACCTAAATTTTGGGCCAAGATTTTGGAAAATGTGTTTAATGCCTCAGTTGTGCAGGGGTTTCCTGCATCCTGGTCCCTGTCTACAATTATACCAGTTTTTAAAAAGGGACAGAGAGGAGATCCACGGTGCTACAGACCTATATCATTGATTGATTCTGCCGTCAAAATTTTAGGTAAAGTGATCTTGGCTAAAGTCACTGATTGGGTAAATGATAATGGGGTTTTATCCAATCTTCAGTATGGTTTTAGACAAGGCAGAAGCACCATGGATCAGTGCCTTAATTTATATTTATTAATAGGCAAATACACCGTAGCCAAAAAAGGTTCCTTGCAAATGGCTTTTAGGGACCTCACCTCCGCATTCGATCTGGTAAACAGATCGAAGCTCTGGCCTATTTTACTTGATATGGGTATTGATCCCTGTTTGGTTCACTTTTTAGCAGATTTACATCGGGATCTTTCAGCAGCTGTCAGGGTCACTCAGGACGGCAAATGCACTAGTCACTTTAAATCAGGCAGAGGTGTCCGCCAGGGTTGTATATTGGCGCCATTACTTTTTACCCTTTATATCAAATCCCTAGATAAAACCCTGGATCAGGCCAGTTTGGATATTCCGCGCGTAGGGACTAGGACTATTCCGGTCCTCCTATACGCGGACGATGCCGTTTTATTATCCCAAACTGCCATAGGTCTTCAGAGACTGTTGGATGCATTTGGGGCTTACATGAAATCCCTGGATCTGGTTGTGAATATGTCGAAATCACATGTCATGATAATGGGCCAAAGAAATAGAAAAGATAAAACTTTCTCATGCAATGGAGCTGGGGTGTCCAGAGTGACCTCTTTTACATATCTGGGGGTTTTATTTGATGACAGATGTTCCTGGGTCCCCGAACATAAAGCTAAAAAAAACGCAGTAGTTAGATCGACGTCAGCTTTATTGGGGTTCTCACAGCGATTGGGAGCCAGGCCTTTTGAAGCTATTCTTTCCATCTATAGATCTAAATGTCTGGCTATTGCTACATATGGTTCTGCCATTTGGGGCTACAAACAGTTGGCAGGGATGCAGTTGGCTGAAAATAAATTTGTACGTACTGTAGGAGAGTAGGATCTGCTTCACATGGGTACCCCCACTTTTTGCTGATGCTTCACTGTTTTTCGACATTAGTCTGGCTGGGGCCCTACTAATCAGAACCCCAGCCTAGCTGCTTCCTCTCTAAAATGGTTTCCATGTGCCTTAGGCACATCACTGATTGGGATCTGGAGTGCCCTTATAAGTCCCTAGTATATGGTATACTATGTACCAAGGGCATAGGTACCTCAGAGGCCTGCCAGGGGCTGCAGCATGTATTATGCCACCCCTGGAAGGCCATCCAAACTGACACCACAGGTCTGCTACTGCAGCCTGGGTAAGGTGGTGCATGCACTCCTTACTGTGATATAGGTTACCTATATCACGAAATACATACACACATATAAACCTATAAGTCACTCCTAAGGCAGGCCTTATCAATCCTAAAGGCAGAGTGCATGGTTCCTATGTGAGAGGGTGCCCCTGCATGAGCAGGGCCCCTCTGCAGCGTTCGGAGACCATCTCTGATGCTGTTTGTAGTGCAGCCTGACCATATACTCTTAAGCGCATTATATCCTCGCGGTAAAATGCTAACTTTGGAATGGCTGCACCTAAACATGTCGTGTTTGGTGTCAAACATCTTGGAATACTACCCCCCGCCAATCCTGGCGGCGGGGGTAGCATTCCACCCTTCTAGAGGGAAAGACATGTTAACTCTGACGAGTCCGGTAACTTCTTTCCAGAGCCCTGGCATCACAAAATGGATGCTGCTGCCACAGACACGAGTCTGGCCTCCTGCTGCTGGACGAAACTCCGGCAGGGGAGGCCTGGACAATAGGTTTCCTGTCCCAGGGAGGTGTGACCACCTCCCCAGACAGGATAATGTGTATTGGGGCTGGGCGGGAGCACTTTCGGGTGCTTTGAAGTCCTGCACTGGGGGCACATTTGGTGTCCCTGTGCATACCCCAGTTCAAACCGGATCAGGGGCTTGCAGCCCCTGCTTTGGCGCGAACTGGACAAAGGGAAAGGGGTGTAGCCACCCCTCTGCCCTGACCCACCCATAGGTGGGGCCACAGAGTAGTCCAACCCCTATTTTTAGAATAAAGGTAGGAACCCAGTCCTTAGGACTTTAGATTATACCTGGACGAAACTCTGAAACTGAATCCTGGACCTTCGACGCTCTACGACAAGATTAGAGGACTGAAGAATCTCCTTGGGGTCAAGGAGTGACTCCCCTGCATGGCAGGCACCAAAGAAGCATCTGTCCGGTTCGCATTTCTGAAGCTCCCGTCGGACGCCGAAGTCATCGCATCACCAGAGGTGGATTCTCAGACTTCCCGAGGCTACCCTGAGTCCCCAGCAAAGCTGAGGCCCGTGGCTATCGTGGGTGACTTGAGACCGTGACCCCTGGACACCGAGCACATTTGCAAGTGCATCATCTTCTGGGTCTTCCAAGAAGTCGTGCTTTGGGCTCCGAGTAGCCCTAGCCTCCAGCACCACCTGCACCGAAGATCACTGGCCCCCACTCCACGAGTGTCCTGTAAGCCAGCTCCACGTGCGGCGTCACGAGGCTCCTTCGCGGTCGCTAGCCCGTTGGCTAGTAGCCCTTAACGAAGGTCAATCCTTTTCTAACTTGGCATCCTGGTTGGTCCAGGCCTGCCCTCACTTACCCTCGCTGGGTGAGTTCCACAGACCTTGCTGGTCTGCACCATCGACGATCTACATCTTAATCGAGACTTGCCGTTGCCAAGGCTTGTTGGGTCCCATCCGGTCGCCGACACCTCAGCACTCGACAGACATCGTGTACCAGCCTGAATCCTGCTCCTGGTCGCCGACAACGCCTCCCGGACCTCGTGGCTGAAGAGTCAAGACGACCGTCAACGCACCTGAAGCACTCGACATCGGTGGGCATCTGTCCATCGCCTTCCTGGTCACTGGCTAGTGACCCAGACTCTGTCCCCTCTGCTTTCAGGTTCACCAGAACTCCGATCCACTCTTGGATCCACCCGGACACTTTTCTCTTGGCCGCCAGCAGCACTTTGCAGCAGATCGCCATTCGAATCGACGACGAAACCCGACCCCGAAAGGCACCTATGCACCCGGCTTCCCTGGGTGAGGTAACACGAGTACTCCGGTGCTCCCGTGGGTAGAGACTCTTCAAAGTCCTAGATCTCAAAGGGTTTTGTCCTAGTCCTCTTTTAAGTGTCCCTTTCCTCTATTTTCCCGATCCCGACTTTCTCCATAGAAGTTAACGGCGTATCGCGGTTGTGTATTTACACTGCACGCGTCTCCCGTGGGTCCCCTGTGTCACTACCTTGGGTGGTTCCTTGTGGTCCAAGCACTTCTAGAGGCTCTAGGCCTAGTGTCTAGTTCAGTCGTGGTTCGCATACCACTTTATTGGTATATGGTTCGGTACGCCCCTAGGGCCCAAACGTGTATTTGTGCTATTACTGTGAATTAATAACTTATAACTTATGTACTTCGAACTCTAGCCTCATAAAGAGACTAGAGGGGTGTTTTTAGCAATAAATACATATATTTTGAATATATACCTGGTGTGGTGCTCTTTCATTTGGTCACTCAAGAGATTATAGACTGGTAAAACAAGCTGCTTTACATTCCTTCAAGACTTAGCCTGAAGGCTGCTCTCCATAGCTACCACTAGGATAGCTTTCAATAAAGGTTGTCTTTAACCTATCTCCAATAAGGGGTTGTTTGGACTGGTGCAAGGTGCCCACTATAATTAGTGGACAGCATATGCCAGGCCAACTTCTCACACGTACCCTCCTGTCTGTGCCCCAATCAACCCCAACTTTTGCCATTCATCAGGAATTGGGGTTGGGATATGTGACTGACTCGCTGAGACTGGCCCCCTTGGTTTGCTGGATTAAAACCTGGCTCAATCCAGAGATAACTTTGAACCACCAGATCTTATGGGACTGTGTTGCCCTGGATAAAGCCAGCAGCATTCCGTGGCTGTCTTACGTTAAGTGCATGTTTCTTAAACTAGGGCGACCCGATATTTATAACGTCCCAGAAGGGATCAAAAAAGATGATGTAAAATGGGTGAAATCACAATTTTTGAATATTTTGATGTTGGAATGGGAGGAACGGGAGATACAAAAACCTTTGGTTAGGGCTCATTATCTAATTAATTCTTCCCCATTAATTGAGCCCTACCTGAGAATTGTGTCCAAGCCTTATCATCGTTGGCTCCTGACTAGGTTCCGCTTCAATTTGATTCATTTTTCACTGGGTAACCTTCCTGGATGGTGTAAATCAGAGGATATAGGCCCATGTCAGTGTGACAATTTCTCACCACAGGATACAATGCACTTTATCATGTTTTGTGATTTTTACAATGACATACGGAGGAGGTTTCTAGCCCCTCTATTGAGGGGAAAGGGCTTCCTACAGGTTAGACCAGCCTTAATGTATCTTCAATTGCTAGATGATACACAGAATATTTTTAACATTGCTAGTTTCCTTGTTGCTGCTGTCCGCCGTAGGAAAAGGAGATTTCCTATGATTAATGACGTATGAATTTTTAAATTTTTATTCTAATGTAATTGTTTTTACCTGATAAAGTCCTGATGAATTATAGATCTCTTGTAGGAATTTTATACCTTTTATATCGCTCATTTGTATTGAATGATAATACTTCTGTTTTCTGTTTTGTGTATTGTACTTTTATGATTTTAATTAATCGAATAAAGTGGTTTGACTGACTGACTCTCGCCTCAATCGGGAGCCAGTGTAGAGTTTGTCGATACTTTCTCACTGGTTCCTGAACTGGAATCTTACAGAGAACTATGACCGCCACATTCTACACGACCTGTAATTTCTTGATGACTATCCAACAGAGCATGAATTTACAGCCTAGAGACAATTGACCTCAAATAACTAGTAGCTGAATCACCCTCTGTGATGCACACTTTAAATTGTACCTTTAGCACCATACCCACTCTTACTGTAACACCCAATCACACCGGCATGGGTAAACCACTGTGGCATCCCATTCTTCATTCCCATCTCACACCACATGAAACCTATGACATCACAACGAAGGGTGATTAACCTAGCCCCGATGAAAGGCACACCTTTATATGCACTGGGGCACTAGGACACCTTTTTAAACATTTCATCAGAAATTAAAGTATATGAGAATAAGAAAGTATACTTCAGGTAAACATATAAAGAGGAATAATTGGAATGTGATCCAAGGAGCATATTTTTGTGTGATTAACATATTGACACAAATGAATGTTTAATGGGTGAATACTACAAATTACCTAGACTTGTAGCAAAACTATACCTCTTTCAGATAATAACAATGAAAGAGTGATGTAGAAGGACTGCCTAATAATGCCAAGAATAAACTATGCCAATGGCATACATCTACAACTCACCGTTTACCTAAATCCTTGCCTCCAACTTGGTAAAAAGGACGTGGGCAAGGCTACAGGTGCCCCTCAGTCAAAGATTGTCAAAGAATATTGCACCCTGAACTATTTTCTCAACACATAAGGAACAGTGTTCAAAGACCTGTGCATAACATACACTGAATACTATAGAAACAAGTCAAACAAGCCCCATCTAAGTTCAACTACAGTGACAACACCCTAGTGTTTGGGGTGTCAATGAGGATGAAGGATGGTCTCTAGACAGTCGCAAGGCACACAGAGATGAAACTCACAAAAAAGAGAAATTAGTCTAAGTTGAGAATCAAGATTCTAAAGAGACACCGTTTTGGATTATGTCTCTGTGCGTCTCTTCCAACCCTGTCATCACACACTGCACGGGAGGTCTGGCTTTACTTTATTACCAACAAGTGAGTCTCTTGCCAGGCTGTGGTCTCTATAGTCAGAGAAAGGGGCCCTTGTTGTTCCACACCACCTCTTATCTTATCTCATCCCCCATAAGCAAACGTTTGTGTCCTGTTACGGGCTGGGAGGTGGATCAATGTATTAGACTGACTATGCACCCTCTCATGATAGAAAACCACACAAACCATGTGCCTAGATCAAGAAAGCATTAGAGTGCCAAACTAATGGTAGAAAGAGCTCTACAATACAGATGGCATAACACGCACATTGATCTGCCTTGTTGCTCATCGGTCCTTCTTAGCTCCACTTTCACTATTCTACTAAGTCCTCTACTTAAGTTCTTGCATCATCATTCATATGATTTCTGGTCCAGAACTAACACCATCTTCGTAGTTCTCGCTACTGTCACCTTTAATTTAATTTTTTTCAATTAATTTTTTGATTATAGTTCTTGTATCCGAAGTGCTGTATAGAGGAACAAATTAAACAGTAAAAGAGGTTTTGGAAGCAGATAGAAAACAATTCTTAGGGCCTAATTTAGAGTTTGTGGACAGGGTTCTCCATCATAAACATGAAGCATTACCCTCTCTGCCACACTCTCGGCCAGCCCACTCAATTATGATGCGGGCAGACAATCAGTTTTCAGACGGCAGTGCCGCTGCTGGTTCCAGAGTGAGAAAACATACTCCGACCGCTCAACGTAGTAGGGGGCCACTGGAGTAAGAACATCAGGCTGCCCAATCTATTTATTGTAGACAATCTCATGTCCTTTTTTTTCTATCACAAACAGAAAAAAATAATGACCCCCACACCACAGGATGTGGGGGCTATCAGTTTTTTTTGTTTTTGTTTTTCAGAAACAAACTCCCAAAGCCTGAGTTGTTTCTGGAAAAAAATATTTGGTTTGTAGCAGTCTACAAGACCCAAAAACTAGATTATTTTACCTTCCTGTGTATAGTTGATTTCCCGGTTCACATCATCACTAGCAGTGAGATGTCATAGTTTTTCCAATGTTGCCTTGTCATATTACAGGGACTCAGTTGAGCTGCACTCACCTCTCAGTTGCAAAATTGTCGATAAGCAATCTATCCAGAGTCAGAGCTTTGAAAATGCATAAAAAGTCTAACACGGCAGCAGGAAGGCTGGGGACGAAGAACTAGAGAGGATGGCGGGTGAGCGGGTGTAAGACATACTTAAGGTGGGTGAGCTGAGATCGAGGAGTTGATGCAAACCTGGTGTAAGGTGGAAACTTATTCCACAGTTTCAGTGCTAAAAGAACTAACAAATGAAAACTAAACGAGGAACATGTGGGCAGAGGAACAGATAGAAGATGCAAAGCAGTAGAATTAAGAGTATGCAAGGTAGTGTGTAAGGAAACTAAATGACTTACATGCAGTAGAGTGAAGGAGTGTCCACATTGATATACTAGACAGAGGAAATGGAACCTAACTGGAAAAGCGAAGGTGGCTAGTGAAATTAAGTGCGGTACAGGAAGATGGGTGTATATCATGGAGAGAAAAATAACAGATACATTCGAGAGTTTCAAATAATCTGATAAAGTGCAGGATCATATTTATGAAGCACAACAAACAGGAAGGCACAATAATGCAGGCAGGAAGAAGAAAAAATGGAAAACGTGATTTGATTGTACAACTGTTATACATATGAAAATGACACATTTTGTAAAAAGGTAGATAATTGATGAAAGCTAGGAGAGGACTCCTACGCAAAGCTTAGTTAGAAATGGACAGTTGGGAAGGTGGAGAAAATGTAGCCTAAATGGTGGAACTATGTGATGAATCAGTATTTAAGTGCTGAGTTTACCAAAATAGAAGAATTTCCATGCTGCAAAAGCAGAAAGACAGTAACCCGCGCTTGAAGTATGTAAAAGAAATAAGCCAGGATATATAAATTAATTTTTATCTATCTAGTTGGTGTTAAAGAATAATTTTACTGGTTTAGTGGTATGCAAATTTTTCACAGTTTGCTTTAGCGTAATTAAACAGAAATCCACACAAAAAAAAAATCACAGAATTACACGAAATGCAAAACCAGTATTTAGTACTATAGTTTGCATGAAATGCATCCATGTATCTATTTTGAGAGTAAGGATGCATCCCTGTATCTATTTGGCAGTACGGACACATTTTAAACAGAAAAAACATAGAGGTGCGAACGACAGCCTCTAGTGTGCTGGCTGATCGCATTGTTCCTGTGTACCGAGCCAAAACTTTGGCGCGGGCGTGGCGTAATTATGCGGTGTGGTGTACTTTCAGTAATTTTACGTAACACGGCTAACGCAAAATTCGTAAAATTATGGAAAATTGCGCCAGCATTACAGAAATGTCGTCGCCTCTAGACAGAACATGAGAAGTGCTGTTAAGGAAGTGAAGGCAAACAACATTGGATACACAGTTCGCAGGCCTTAATGCATGCTAGCTCTTAATAGTGAACTTGCCGTTGCCCAGCAGCAGCCCTCTCATCCCTCCACCCCACACGTTGCAGCGAAATCGTTGCTAATCCAGACCCTGCCCCTTTCATCTTCCTTTCCCAAGACAGGAAGCCTTTCTAGAGGCAGAGCCTGGAATGCCAAGCATGCCTGCTCCGTCCCCTGCTAAAGACGGGGAGGAGGCTATGAAAACATCCGAAGGAACTTTCACTGCAGCAAGGACGGCTGTCAGGAACAGACCACAGCAACATCGAAGGGGGTCGGAAGAGGAGTGAAAGTGACGGGGGCAGGGTCCAAGTCAGGAATAATGAACATTGCTTACACTGGGGAGTCTGGGGAAACCCGTCTCTGACTTGCAGCCCCTGGGTTGCTTCTTTCCAAGGTGGGGTCCTTTACTGTCAAGCCCTCCTCGCTCTGGGCACGGCCATCTGTCTGTTTTATCAATGAGTGGGCAAAAAACAGGAGCGGGAGGGTTGGGTTGGTGGGGGTGGGGGGGAGGTAATCAAAAAGTTGAAGGGCAGGAAAAGAAACTCCTTTTGAAAAAACGTTCTGTGTAAACTGAAAAAGATCTCTTTTTATCCCAGTATATAACAAGCATGCGGTGGGAGCGTGTGAGCGCGCGGTGGGAGCGTGTGAGGCAGAGGAGATGCCATGCAAGTGCACATCGCCTGTCTGTGCGCGCACATGGTTTGTCTCCCTTCGCTAGCAAAACCGACAACAATAGTCTCGCCAAGGCAAAGCAGCGTATGCGCTGCATTCGCTAGGCGAGACCTAAAAAGAACCAGGAGAATAATTAGATGATGGGCAGGGTCCCCAGTACTGCAGCCTCCTCCGAACAAAAGAAGCTGGTGTAGTAAAATTGGATGTACTGGTGTAGAATATGCGATGTTACATCGCATGCGCTACAACGCAGGCGATTACAACGCGGTCCTTACACCGACCGCGTTGTTACAACGCAAGCCATTACATCGCAAGTCGTTTCTACGACTTGCTATAGGGGGTGCGCTGGACTTAGGAATAGAATAATTTACTATTCCAACTCCAGTGTGTGCAACAGTAGGGAAGGTGTTGGAATAGTAAATTATACTATTCCTTAGTTTAGCACTCTCCCTATAGCAAGTCGTAAAAACGACTTGCGATGTAATGACTTGCGTTGTAACAACGCAGTCGTTGTAACGACAGCATTGTAATCGCATGCGTTGTAGCGCATGCGATGTAAACGCTGTTTCCCACTGGTGTACTGCTCTGACAGAGCTTATCCAGGTGATTTGTCTCTCTTTCTTTTGTTAAAATAATAGAAATCTTTTGATGGCTTTTCTCCCAGACATCTTTTATATTAAAGCAGTTGGCACATAAAAAAGCTTTTAGGGGCAAATGGACAAAATTTAGGAATTGCGATTCTTACTGTATGGCAATTAGGAAATCACAATTCGTAATGTAAGAAACTTCTAAACGTTTTCTATAGAGGTTCCAAATAGGTCGCAAATCGACCTACCTCATGAATATTAATGAGATAGGTAGCAATGTGCGACCCATTAGGAATGATAGCCATCACAGGGATGGCAGCCTGCTGGGGTCAGCAGACCACATGTCTGTGATTGCTTTTTAATACAGCAAGCGTTTTTTTTTAAATTCAGCCCATTTTCCTAGAACTTGAAGTTTCATGTTTTTAAGAGTAGGCAGTTGTCCGTGGGCCCACTGCCTCTTCTTAAAAAATATAATTTTTGACATTCACAAATGCGAAGGGGCCCCTTCCCATTTGCAAATGGTTACCACTACCTTTTAGTAGTCGGGAAAAAAATGAGGGGTACATTTATCATTAAATTGCATCGCCCTTGCGCCAAGCAAGGGGGCGCAAGGGTGACGCAACTACTAAGTCAGATTTATCAAGACATGCAAGGCCACCTTGCATGACCCTGCATGGCTTGATAAATCTAGAATAATGCAGTGCAAATCGCTGCGTTGTGTTACTCTGCCTCAGAGAGGCGTTCAAGGGTGGAGCGTGGGTGTTCCCACACATCCATCCATGGATTTTGCTGCAATCCCACATTTACAATTACTGGTATACCCAGGAATGCATCAAAATGCTATGCCTCCCCAGGTGAGGAGTAGCAAGGAGAAATATCTTTATTTCTCCTAATATTTTTTCTTCCTAAGTGTGCTGCATTTTGTAGCACACATAGAAAGGGGTGTCCATTCTTGCAAAAAAACAATCCTGTATGCAACGCAGGCACCCTTGCACCATTGAGTAAGGGTGTCTGCGTTGGTGCTAGGCAGCCCATTGTGCACCAGCGCAAGGAAAGGACAAGAATGTGCTATATCATGTTAAAAACAGCATATTCCTGCCCTTTCACACAGCACAGCAAGGTGGCTTGCTGCGTTGCGTCAAAGCTTATTAAATGTGCCCCTGAATGTATTGCAACCGTAATTCGATCACAAAACATTCATACATAACACTGCAATTCGGTATTTGGAAGGGACGTTCTGAACATGCCCCTTCCAAATACCGATTGCTAAACCAAACTGCAAATAGTAATTTGGCATTTGTACATATGAAAAAGCATTTTTGCGGTCAGAAACGGCCGATTGGGCCTTTTCTGACCGCAATTTTTTTGGGACATTTGGCCCTTAGTGAATTATCCCTAGCACCGCCCCCTCTCTCCATCTTTTCCAGGAGGCAGTGAGAGCCTAAAATCTGTCAAAAAACAAGCAATAGCTTGAATGGAAAGGAGGTAACTAAAGGTGCAGTCCTGCATCTCATGCCCACATTAAAGTCACTGTATGGAGAGAGACGGGAAAAACAGTTGGACCCTCCTGTGTCAAGATAAGGGGGAAGCCACTACCAACACTATTGTATGCCGATGACGCAGTGCTCATGGTTCATGCGCGCAGGGCACTGCATCATCTGGTGCAGGCTTTTGTGAATTTTATGGCCCTACTCGATTTGCAAACAAATTTTATAAAATCACACATTGTCATGCGGACCGAAGGCTGTTCCTATACCAAATATGTCGATTGGTACTTAGCATTTGAGCAACACTAGCACTTTTCCATATCTCTGCATGATTTTTTCAGCTGGAGGGTCTTGGACGGCTAATATTGTGCACCGTAGCATGAAATTTGCAATGGCTAATGGCTCTTTGTGTAGCCTCCCCCAACCTGTGGGGGGTGACTCTCTTAAGCCTCTCTTGCAGATTTATAAGGTGCAATGTGTACCCATCGCCATGTACGGTGCTAAGATTTGGGGCTTTTTGAATTGCACGGCTATACAGAGCGAGGAAAACAGATTTTGTAAAAAACTTTTGTCTGTTCCTATTGCTGCTTCACACTATATTTGCCATAAAGAGCTTGGATTGCAATGGCTTGTTAACATAATGGAACTAACGAGACTGCGGAAGCGATGGCCATAGGAATTGATGTATCATGTCCTGTACATAAGATTGTATTTTTATATACTTTTATGTGGCGCAAGCTTTTAATTGGAATTTCGATTAACTGGAAGTTTGATTGTTTTATTGTTTTTATTCTTCTTTAGGTCGAGCTTAGCGCAGGGCGCATGAACTGCTCTATGGGAGGCTTCTTGTGAGCACTCGAAACTTCTCTGTGTGGGTGTGACTCCGCCCACATATTTGATTGGCCTTTGCGTGTGGCTTTCAATAATGAAAGCACGCAAATGGCCAAAGGCGGGTGCATGTCCCACCTCTTCTTCAAATGTTGACTCCCACGGCGTTTGGGTCTCGGGAGCAAGCAGCGGCGCGCAGGGTGCAGCTGCATTCCTCGTCGCATTGTGGAACATGGTACTAAATAAACACAGCGCGGTCGCTTTCACTTTTGCATCCGCGCTTGTTTTTTTCACTCCCCACCATTTCCCACAAGCCTATGACAGCGTTTAGTCATCTCCATTTCCCGTCTCTCCTTCTGTCTAGGCGAATCAGACATAGTTTACATTTAGAGCCGTTGAGGGGCAGGCAGGCCTCAGGCGCGCGCCACCTTTCCCAGAGGTTGCTCCCGCCTTAAACAGCATTCCGTTTTATGCGTTGAACTGTATTTACACCGGCCCAGTGCATGTGCAGCACTCGATAACTGATAAACAACTGGGGCTCCGGCCCTGGGAAAGCATAAATAGCAGCCATGGACCTACGCAGCCTATTTAGTCACTCATTCAACCCAAATTAACGCCTGCTGTCTTTAGCTTTGGCATGTGTAACGGGAGCAACCATTCGCTGTCCTTAGCTTGCCTTGTTTGGAGCTTGCGGTCTTGGGATGTGCTGACTTTTAAAATACGGAGGCGATCCTCGTTTCCGCTTTGACACTTTGTTGTCAGGACTAGAGACGAATGTGTCTTGCCTGAAGCAGGGAATATACATTCCACTTATGAATGGACCTGGGAAAGAAACGTTATTCTTCAGAACTATGAATGACCCAGCAAGAGCTCTAGCAAAGCTTTTCTGACTCAAGCTGCTAATAGTTATTTAATGGTATTCTTCGCTCAGGAAGAACCCTGCCAGGTTTTCGTTTCTAATCTCTTTGAATTGCGGCCTGAGCGAGTACGCTGATGAAGCCGGCTCGTGTGTTCTCAGAGCCTGCAGCTGAGACAATGGGGCCGCAGAATCCTTTCACCTCTTGTTGTCAGACAAATTCAGAACTAGTATTGTGGGGCCTGCACGTCTGAGGACGCAAAGATCCTTATCCAAGTTGTCTTGCACGATATTATTAGGAAGCTAAAATGGATTGCTACACTATTAGTAAACCTGACAAAATATGTAAACCATAATTCAAAAGAAGAAATAACACGTAGTGACATCTTTTTCTGATAACATATCAAAAAGTGTGGTGCACAGCGTTATGAACACGGGTATGAAGTGGGTCACATGGCAAATCTTCAGGCACCTATCCTACAGACTTGATACTTGCCACAGATAGGGATATAATTTAAAATGGAGCACGTTCAAATATTGCGTAATGTCTTTTCTAGCGCTTTGTTTTTGTGAAGTTTGTCAGAACATGTGGAATTTAGCAATGCAAACATTCATGCCCTGGGTGGTTCCCACACTTAATGCCACACGGTGTCTGCATGCCTGCTGAGGACTGGAGTGTTGGTGATGATTTACTGCTCACTAGGCACTTTGCTTCATCTCCCCGGCTCGCCCCAACAACACTTCCCACCCCAGACTCTGCATTTAAATAGCCGCAGGCGTTTCCAGGGAGGGCGGCAGCTCTCACTGCTATTGTGCTTTGCACACCACAAACTGGGTAAAAGTGAACTTTAATGCAGTGTTAGCTGCACAACACCGTCTTCATCTCTCCCTACAGCTTGCATGTTCAGACAGCCTGTGCCCGTCCACCTACGTAATTTAATGTTATGCCCCTTTATTACTTACTTAAATAATATTGCTTTTGTGTTTTCCCCCATTACAACAAATTATAATCAATATCTGGCTATAATATCAATGCAGCACATTATAAACAGAATGCTGTTATTGCTCCATTGCTGTTTCTGAAAACAAGCACTTATAAGGCCCCAAAGGCGAGACCTATTGGCTATGCCAATGCTTGTTTTAAACTTATGTCTATTTATAAATGTCAATCTATGAACTTTATTCTCTTGTGAAGACTGGGAAATGATGGATTTTTTTTGGTACACTTTGATGGTTTGTAAAAACAACCGAATAAAGTTCTTATGAGTTATGAGCTTAGTCTTCCTTATCTAGCTGACTGTGTTAGTGTTCGTCCCGTATTGCTGTGGCTTGCAATCCAGAGAAACGTTGAGGCCGGGCTAACACACAACATCATTTTGGATTGTCTCTCTCTGGATAAGGGTTCACTTATTCCCTGGTTGGCCTATGTGAAAGATGAATATCGTAAAATTGGAATGGAAACTGCTTTCACTGAGCCATCAACGTGTATTGATATAGATAAAAAGATAGTAGCACATGCACTTTATGATTATGAACAATCACTGCATCTAAGGGGTACGTTGGTGAAGCTAAATGTGTCTGCATATATCGGATTATGTGAATCTGATTGTTCTTCCGATTACATTTGACATGCACGGAATAGTTGGGAGCGATCTTTGCTATTTCGTTTTAGATCAAGCACAAAGAAATACCTGTTGTGCTTTCCCCAGGCTTTTCTCCACAATTTAGAGGCTCTACCGTGTCCATGTGACAATGTTCCAAGCCAATCAATGCTCCACTTTATCTTCTTTTGTAAATTTTATGTAAGGTATACGAGATTGTTTTTGATTCCAGTTCTAAAAAAGTATTTACATAGCACTGGACAATACAGGCCCGCCCATAGACTTTTAATGACCCTACATAATGATGGAATTGTTTTGCATGTTGGGGCCTTTTTAAAATGTGCTGTGTGAGCTCGTAGGTCTATGTTGTCCTAAAATTATTTTAACACATATTGTTATGTTTTAACTTTATAATTATTGTTTTACTTGCTGTTATGCATTATACATTCTGATGTAATGTTGTATGCGCTTTTATGGTTGTTATCATACTTCCGAATAAAGCTATTGATGGATTGATTGATTGATTGTGTCAAGATCACATCTGCTCACTGCAGCGGGCTGCTGCCCCTTGACAACAGTTTCTAGGAAAGCAGCATGGAGGAATGGGGTGGAATCTTGCACAAAGGCAGCGTTAAACAGCTCCACCACGCTTCTCATCAAAGCCTGCTTCCAATTAACACCAGATTGCGCCCTTGACAGCCAGGGATGCAACAGTACTCTGCAAAATTATCATTCTGTAGCCAGGGGAGAGGATGTGGCATTACCGCTAAAGGTGCTGACTTTGGAACTAGGAAACCAGGTTCCAGTTCTGGCTCAACATCCTATGATTCTGGGCATATCACTGAAACTCCCCGTGCCTAAAAATTTTAAAATGAATGTGTCTTTGTGTAATGTAACTAGCGGTCATGTAAAGGGCTCCAATGCCAAGTTCTCTCTACATAAATACTGCAAAAAAAAGAAAAAAATTGGCAAAGCCAATAGGTCTTGTCTACGCCAGATCTATTGGCTTTGTCAATGTTTTTTTAGCTATGTTGTACAGCAAGGCCAGAAGTACAAAAAAAGTGCTATGACGTGGTCAATGCTGTACACTTTATAGAATCTTTTTAACTTTTGACCATGCTTTGCCTTCTCAATGTATTCTTTGCCATGTTGTAAAGCTGTGTGGCTGCGATGAAGCTTGGTTGAAGGTAAAAAAAGCGCTATAAAGCGACCAGCGCTGACCACGTCATAGCACATTTATGTACTTTTAACCATGCTACAAAGCAGCTGCACTACTGTATAATATTGCCAAAAAACATCGACAAAGCCAATAGATCTCGCATTGGTGAGACCTATTGGCTTTGCCAATGCTTGTTTAACTTCAGCGAACTGAAATCAACTCCACTCTATGACAAATGGCGAAAGGGAGACCTGTTACTGTCCAAAATCTTGGTGGTTGAGATGAAAAAAACAAAGAAAGCGGATGCATGCTGAATGAACTGAACACCTTTCTGGTTTAAAAGAATTGAGTGAGAGCTGAGTTTCACATTACACCTGCAGTGGCAGCAACAGGAAATGATGACGGGAACAGGAAAGGCAGAGCGGCAGGATGTACAACAGGAAAGAGATAAATTATCTTTCAACGAAGGAGAGCTGCAGATGAGCTGCAGCCTCTTATTTGATGCAGAGGAGCCGCTAACCCTGAAGCTTCAATTGCTCCTGTCTGCAACTTTCTTCTAGCTTTCCATCAAATTATTAATTTAACCTACTCAGCATGGACCTTCGTCCTGCAGGCCTCAAAGTGACAAGCACCTTCCTGGCATTTCTGAAGGTACAAAGACCCGCAGCAAGATGAGAACCCAGGGGAATTTATTTGTCACCTGGATCCATATATAATAAAGCTAAATTGTAATATTTTTAACTTTACTGGAACATCATTCTTATGGAGCAGTCTATTATCTGGTAATTAAATGGGCGTGTTCGAACAGTGTGTTAGCATCTGCAGAGCTGCAACAGTCCGAGTGTTGCTCATTCTGCAAACCATGGTGGGAATCAGCATTACATTATCCATGACCTCACCCTTGATGTGACAGATGCAAGGTTATAAATGATCTTATAGGTCAGGTTACACATCACGTTGCCATTCACACTATTAATGTGATGAATATGAATACAATACTATTTATTGCTTTAATTACATGTTGTTATTTAATGATGCTGTGCTCATGTACTTTTACTTATTGATATAAATATTGTGAGGTCATAAGCATTGAATTTGGTGTGTGATTTATACTTTGCATGACTATGGATTGCGGAGCTAACAAAAAGTGGTGAATTTCAGTGGCTTTTGAGTGTAGTTTTCTAACCACAACTTCCAGTGGCATCTTTAGAAGTGAATTAAAGGGAGGAACATGGGGGACGGGGTATAGTGGGCCACTGATAAAGCTTGTGGGGCCACCACAAATCTGTTTATATATACATGTATTTGTAAATACATAACTCTATATTCACTATATATTACTATCTGTATATTCATCAGTGTTATTTGAGATGTCAACATTGATGCCATCAATGATGTCATTTAGAAAGTACTGTGTGATGTAATATGTGAAGTCTCAAGCAGCGCATGATGAGTGGTGCAAGTTATAGTTAGTTCTCTAAACTATACCATGGAGAATTTCTGGGGTGCTTCTGTTTTTAAACATTAGTTCCTATCTCATTTCTACACCTAACTATAACATCACTTTTACATTTGTTTTTTTTCAGTGAATTTCAGTTTTTTTGTTAAAACATAGGCAAAGATCGGAATACCATACTTAACTATAATGCCACTTCAACCTTTTTCCAGGGAACTTCTTTGACTTTTCATATCATATTCCAAGTTGAGCATATCCCCAACCCTCTCAGGTAACGTGGACCCAAACCCCTTTGGCTGTTGACAGTGGGGGGTGGCGGAAGGGCCTGGCCTGCTGTACAGGCCCTGCACCCCACCCCGGTGGGAGGGTGGGGGGGCTGACCCCCCCCACTGGGCACGGCCTTCAGCAATGTGCAGAGGTTGGCTGGCCCTGTGACCAACCCACAGCCTATGACCTTGCGGTTGGCCACAGGGTCTGGTCTATGACCAGATCATTGTAATTTTCTTTTTAAATGTTTTTTGGGTAGCATGGTATCAGTACCACAGTACCACTGCAGTACCGGCAATCCAAAAATATCTTTGTTTTTAAATCTGACTTAAGGGGGATCTTTTTGGGACCTCCACCCCCGCATGGCCCTGGGGATCAGGGTGTGCCCACCCTGCCCCCTTATGTGGTTTTTCATTTTGTTTTTGAGGATTCGGGGACCAAGTCTCTGTGTCCTGTAATGGCAGCTGCAACATTTTCTTCATTGTTGTTATTTAAATATAACCAGTGATTTCATCAATAATATCATTTAACTTTTCATGAGTGATGCACTATAACTGGTGTACTTCTGTAGTTTTTGGGGTTCCTAACATTAGGGGTGTCCGATGCCAACAACACTTAACTATATATACATATATACATA
The DNA here is from genome assembly GCA_963921515.1 of Calotriton arnoldi. NCBI lineage: Eukaryota > Metazoa > Chordata > Amphibia > Caudata > Salamandridae > Calotriton > Calotriton arnoldi. The sequence goes on from CAWUFW010006541.1 coordinate 963,313, forward strand.
TGTATATGTGTGTGTGTGGGGGAGTGGAATGTTATGTGGTATGGCTGGGTAGCCTAACCAAGTAATATTATCACAATACCCCAAAGATGGTCCTTGGATTCACACTAATAAATCCTTAGCACATTCCTGGTAAAGTGGCAAAGAGCAGTCAGGCTTTACTAGAGGAACATGTGCTAAGCATTTCAGAGTACCAACATGGACGATAAGTACTTGACACGACTTGAGAGAAATCTGACCCCAATAAAAAAAAATAGAGTGTATTTTTATCTTAATTTAGACATCAAAACGAACAGAATAGAATACATATACCCGGAGTTATAGATTTTTGAAGCAATATTCAATCAGTGCAGTAAAATACATGGAAAAGATAATATTGCAGTCAATGTCAAAAACCATTAGTGACAATTGGTCACTTAAATGTCCAGTTACGGGAAACCTTTACAGGGTTAAAGTCATGCGGGCCCCTGGGCCAGGCCATGACAAATGGAGCAATTTTCCCTTGCCCGAGGAATCAGGGTGCAGAGTTGTCCCAGTTGTCCTTGGTGCAGAACGGGAGCTGCGCTGCTGGCGATTTTACCACTTACACGGTGCTGCAAGAAACAGAATTGAAAAACACAACAGATATACAGCTGCTGACGTCAGGTGATAGTTGCACGATGTTCTTTGTAGATGCAGCACTGAGTGTGGTGTCCAGTTATCGGATTGATGACCAACAAGCCTTGGCAACGGCACAGTGAAAAGATACTAGAACTTCACTGGGTCCGGGGGAGTGACGTAGTGGCCTGAAGCTTCAGGGCAGGCAAGACTACAACTCCCACAATGCACTAGTCCACCTGGATTTGGGCAATCCCAAGGAGAGCCCAATGGCCAGCGATTGTTTGGATCTGGCGAATGTTTTTACCTGTAATTTGCAGTGGACTAGGGCCACTAGTCCAGGGGAGTCTGAGGGTGCTTCTGTCTTCCACAGGGGTCCCTCTCTTCAGGAGTGTCGAGTTTTAGTCGAGGACAAGGGTCGTTCATTCAGTTCCAAGTCTGTTGCCACAGTATCCCTCTTTTGCTTTGGTGCTGTGGGCAAAGTCTTGTTGCCAGTGACACAGGTCTCCTCTTAGTCCTTCGATGATGCAAGTTGTTCAGATCTGAGGTTCTGGTGTGAGGGGGTCCTTTAAATCCTAGATTTAGGGTAGCTAGGGGTGTGTGAGCTGGAAGCCAATGGACAGTGTGTCCCTGCAGCTAATCAGCCCCTGAGGTGACCACATCCGGGGGTGTAGGTCATCTTTTCTACCCTGAGTCCACTATTCTGCCACTCCTAAAGATGGCAGAAATCAATTTGTGGTGTACAGACCAGGCTGCTCACCCTGGAGGTGTGGCCAGCCTTCTCGGGTGTACACCTTCTTGCATAGCTAATTTCCCACTTGCCCAGGTACAATTGCGCATATCAGAGGAGGTGCTGCCTTTTTTCAGGCTCACAGCCTTGACGTGCCACTACACTAGACAGCTTGGGAGGAGGGAGGTGTGACCTCCTTCCGGCCCAAGGATTTGTTCCTGACTCCTGGGAAAGAACAGGCTGGTCAGCCAGAACACAGTGAAGCTGGGGAAACCAGGTGGGCAACCTCTAAGGTCGCTACCTGGGTGCATGCCACGTCACCTAGATTCATGTCCGGGGTGAGAAGGCACGTTGTTTGATACTAAACATGAAATATTTTACTGGTACCATAATGGAGCTGCCAATCTCGAGTGTGCCCGGTTGGCAGTCCATGTCATCCTATGACCGCTAACACTTTTAGTAGTTTTCAATGGGGAACGACACTATAGGGACACATAAGTATGCGCTTATACGTCCTCACCTTTAATATACTGCACCCTGCCTCCTGGGCTGAGGAGGTCTACCTTAGGGGTGTCTGACATATATTTTAGGTAGTGCTTTTGACAGTGCCACGCATGGTGAGGGCACAGTCGAGTTTGAGCAGTTTGCACTGCCCTTGCAGTCTGCAATGGCAGGCCTGCTGTCAGTAGTTTAGTTGCGTCACCAAGGGTGGCACAAAACCATGCTGCATACTGGGGTCCCCTTTACCACCTATGCCCTGGGTCCCCCTGGTATCATATACTAGGGTATTATAAGGGTATAAAGGCTTTGCCTATTGGGGTTAGCATTTCACACCTAACAGTTTTGGCAGGCTCCAGTGCACTGTCAGAGTCGAAAACCAGCATCTAGTAGTCTAAATGGGGGCAAAAATTGGGGGGCATCTTCAAGAAGTTCTATACACACACACACACACACACGTATTTTTGTCTACCAAAATGCTACTATTTTAAAATGAGGGAGCTGTTATGAGACTGGGAAGATGGGTAGGCTGAGTAAACAGACGTGGAAGGTGGATGCTGTACTTATGCATACATCTCTCTCCTTAACTATTGTTAGCTCTTTCAAAAATACATTATGCCTCGAGTTACTAAAACCCATTGCTCTTCTCACATTTATAACCCCTTGTTTCATGCCAGCATCAGCATCTCAGTTCTAATTTACTTCACCCTGCTTTTCAGGAAAGCCTTTAAATTCAGCAGTTCCTATTCCAACAAAATGGCGTTTAAGTGTAACTGACTTTTGTCTTGAATACAAAACATTAGCACTCTAGTTGTTCATTGGAACTCTATGGTGATGCTGCAATTGATTGCTAGGGAGTTAACTGACAGACTGCTGTGGGTGTTGGAAGTACGTGTTTCACTCTGCATGTCAGATGTTTTAATGAAAAGGATGCGGAAGATTTTTGAGGACTCCGAAAGTGTGCCCTCATTTTCTTCATATACTGAAGTATCCTTTGTAGGATATTCCTTAGGTTTTACAGCTTTGTTTACATCAATATGGTGCTCAGGTGTGTCACACCTATGTCGATAAATACAGAACGTTAGTGCTCCTGGTGTTGTTCATTCGAACAGTGTGGAAAGCTGCAGTAGAACTATGGGGAATCAACTGACAACCTGCTCCTGGAGTTGGAAGTATATATTTTACTTGTGAAATCAGACTTTATTCTCACAAGGCTGAGGAAGTTAGTGTGAACGTATAGAAAATGTGCTCTAGTTTTAGCTTCTGGAGCACCTTCCATAACCTTTGTGACAACATCATGAGAGTAAAACAATTAATCAAATGTTAGTACAGGGTCATCATTTTTAACAGGGCAATATAAGCAAAGAACTCATCAGAATTCCTAAAATGAGTATAAAAACACCAACAAAGGATTTTTATTGTAACTAAAATCGGTTATCACCCTTCATATGTGTTCCTTTTTGTAACCCTCAAAAATAGGCTTTCACTACAATGTATTTCAATGGGGACAATGACTTGAGACCTGTAACGGCTGCCACAACATGTTGTCCATGTTGTGGCCAGCCAATCAAGGGGAGGTCCGTTGGTACCCTATACATGCCCTTTGGGGGTCATAGAGTGCTCATCCTGCCCCCTTTAATTTTTTTCAATTCAATTTCAAGACAAATGGACCATATTCCCGAGTCCTTTAATGCTGCTACAACATATTGCTCATGCTGTGGTCAGCCAATCAGGATTGACCAGTCCCCTTTACATTGGCCAATTAGAGAATATCCATCCATAGGAATTAACATGGCAAATTGTAATTTTGATACCCCATTCTTTCTTGCCCCCACTTGATGGATCAGTGCGTAACTTTCCATGATGGAGCAGATATGGATGGACTTTATTCTGGAAAGTTTTATACAGATTCGACAAATGGCACCAAAGTTATTAGTGAAACAAAAAATGTTCTTCCTATGGATATTCTGACTGCCACTGTGTAATATATATAAATTATACATTAATTTTATTATGATTTTCTTGAAAAACACAAGGCTGCCATGAGGCTAGAGAGACAGCTAAAACTATCGCTCGGCCAGACCTAATAAAAAGAAATCCTGCTGAAGTGCAAAATAATTTAAACAATCATTGCCAAAGCCACTGGGTTTCGCCTTGTAGACCTTTTGGCTTTGCCAATGTTTTTTGCCGATGCTGTGCAAAATTCGCACAAAGCAAAATGCAGTAAAAATAAATAATTTTATTAGCGCACAAGTGCTTTCAGCTGTGTGGAGAGACCCTGCTGCAAATGACAGTTGTCTGACTCTGCAGAAAAATAAATAAAGTTTAAAAAAATTATTTAAAGGGGTAGAAATGGAGATGTGGGTGGGGGAAGTGAGAGAAATTGGGGGGGAGGAGCTATGGCTGCCATGAAAATGCATTCTGCAGCAAACGGCAGCCGCTGAGCCCTCCAAAAAAAGAAAATTAAAACACATTATTCACATGACCACAAAGGGTGTGGGAGCAATGGAAAAGTGGGTGGGAGGCAAGTGAGGGGGAAGGAATTAAGGTGGGGTGGGTACAGAGGTAAGCAGCACACAAGCAAGAGAGCAAGAAAACACATGCCCTCTCTTGAAGTGCTCAATAATAAAGAATAAAGTAGTTTCGAATATGTGAGCAGTGGAAGGCTACAAATCAGTCAATCAAAATGATGGTAAAGAAGGAAGCAAATAAAAGTGACAATAAAACCAGTCAATAGTAAGCAAATGCGTGGTCTTTAAGCCCACTGTGTTTTTTGGGTATGCTATACAAGAGGTCTTTCTCAAACAGAAAGTAAATGCAGTCCCTTAAACGAGACCTAAAAACTACTGCTTTGTGTATATAACGCATGGATGAGATATTAAATGTGTGATGACGGAGTTTAATTTCCAGATATACAATAGTCCTTCATCCATTTCATTGGCGGAAACAGCAAAGTGAAAGAGGGTGACCAGTGGTATAGCTAGCCCTTTGGCGGTGTCTGTGGCGAGATTCCACCAATTGCTGCCCCCGCAGCAGCAGAGTAGAACGGGGGGGCGCGACCCCCAAAACTTGTGCTGCCCGGGGCGCACCACACCCCCTTGCTACACCACTGAATTTTTGTTAAATCTGTTTATTGTACTTTTGCATATTTATACATTTGTGCCAAAATTTGGACATTACCAATGCATGCATTATAATTATACATCGTGTTGCGAAGCATAGTACAAGGCAGGATTTATGGTGTGTATGAGGTATACAGTTTTACTCATTAAGATGGAATCTTCACAATGTAATGCTTCTGCAACACTCTCATCGTAGGCTCTGTGGAATGTCACTCAAGACATTACGTTCTCCGCAAATGTTGTGCTACAGATCTGAACTGTCGGGGTGGGTATCAACCTAATGAGGACAAAGCAAGATGAAGGAGGGAAGGGGTAACTGTGAGTCAAACGCTGCTGCTCCCTCTCCGACGTGTGGCAGCCCATATGCGTGCGATATGTGCAGTGGAGCTCTTATATGCGTGTACCAGCCCAGTAAGTGATCTAGGTAAGAGGGTTTCGTAACCATACCTTGAAGAGTGTGGCGTCAGGGCAGCCCTCCCAGCTACCTCATTGTTGCAGTTGTGCCCTCCTCCCTCGCTGAGGAACCCTCCTCTAACTCCTCCATCCTCAACAGCTCCAACAAGATGGCCTCCCACTCCGGGGCTAAGGGGAATTTGCAGAGTCTCAACAGGTTTTCTTTGTGTAGGGCAACACTCGCCATCTTAGCCCAGTTAAGTAGGGAGCGGCGCCATGCTGCTGAGTGCGGAGCGCCTGGCGTCTTCCAATGCATTGTGATTAGGCGTTTAGTGGCAGCTAAGCCCAGGTCTAGAAAACGGGAAGTGGCCCTATGTTTTTTCCCTCCTCTTAAACAGGTGATGGATATAAGCCTCCCAACTAAAAGGTACGTCCCGCCCCGTGCAACGGGATAAGGTAGTGGCCACCTCGTTCCAGTATGCGTGAGTTCTGGGCACTGCCACAGCATGTGTAAAATGTCTGCATCAGCTGGTTGACATCTGGGGCATACCGAGTCCGTACGGTGAAAATATTTATTAATTTTGGCTGGGGTGAGGTATGCTCAGTGGAGAATGAAAAACTGTATCTGACGGAAACGTTGGTTACGGGGGACGTGGGAGGGACCCTCCAGGGCAGCTGCCCATTCGGACTAAGAGAAGGCGTGTCCGAGATCCCCCTCCAAGTGCAACTTCAAGGGACTTAGAGAGGTTGCAGTGTGATGACGGCGTGACGCTGCGAACCATCTAATCAGGTGCCCCCGTCACCCATCACATCTAGGTATTGGATTGTATGGTGCACTGGAGGCTCTGTAGATAGGCATCCCCACCTGGAAGACAGGGAAACTATAAGTGAGTGATGTAGAAGGAAGCTCCCCGGGTGTAGACCCTCCGCCTGCACCAGCTCAGAGTGTGGGATAATGGTCCCATCCCGACACAGATCTCTGGTATCTTGAATGCCGGCTGTATCCCAGTCTTGCAGTTCCACCGCTGAGGTGATTCTCTGTCCCCTGGGGGTTCCCAGAAGGGGAATAGCGGGAGCATATGGTTATGTGGCGCGGGTTATGAACAGGCATCTGCGAAAGCATTTATGAGCCACTGGAAGCAGCAGGGAGCCTATGCCTTTGGGACGCGTGCATGGATGAAGGGCGAGATGCGAGGCAGGGAGGGAGTGTGGTGGCCGTGTCCATGAGGTGACAGGAGGCTAACCATTTGGCAATCCACTGCACCGGTGCAGCTAGTTAATAGTGCTCAAAGTTGGGAGCAGCAAGACCGCCCTGCCTGGTAGGCAGATAGAGCTTTTTAATAGAGACTCTGCGCCTGGAGGGCCCCCAGGTAAAGTCTCTGACTGATTTTTCTAGTTTGATGAGAAAGGCTGGTGGTAGGTAAAGAGGCAAGTTTGTGAAATAATAAAGGAGCCGAGGTAGGATCACCATCTTAGCGAGGGCAATTCTGCCAGAGATAGACAGCGGCAGAGTCCCCCAGAAGGAGATCTGGGATCGAATGGCAGTCACGGCTCTGGTAATATTGCCATCTAGGTCAGTTTTATTGCAATAGATATGAATACCCAGATAGCGGAAAGCACCGACACACCATGACACTGGCTCACCGCTCAGTGAGTAGCCGGGGTCTGGGGTGCCCACTACAAAGGGAAACAGAATAGATTTCGAAGCATTATTCCGTAGGCCAGACACAGCGGTGAATGCTGACAGTGTCAGATCTAAGAATGGGGGGATAACGTGGAGGTCTCTGATATATAATAGAATGTCATCAGCATATAAGGAAATTATATGCGTGTCATCCCCAAGAGGAATCCCAGTGTCTAACCGGGCCCGGACACACGACGCCAATGGTTCCAACACTAAAGAAAAGAGAAGGGGAGACAAAGGGCATCCCTGCCTTGTCCCGCGGCCCACTGCTATGGCTTCCAAGATATAAGGGCCTGTTTTGACTCGGATGGTTGGGTGCAGGGCCGGACTGGCCGTAGCGGGCACCGGACGTTTCCCCGGTGGGCCGCTAGGGTGGGGGCTGGTTTTGGGCCCCTTGGGGGCCCCTTTTTGTTACCGGGGGTCGGCAATATCAGCCCCCTGTAACAAAATCGGCCGAAACCGGCGCTCGCAAACTGCTCGGCCGCACCCCTCCTCACCCCAGGGGGGGCCGGCCGAGCAGTTTGCCAGGGCCGGTTTCGGTTGCCAGTCCGGCCCTGGTTGGGTGTCTGTATAACATATAGACCAGCCCTTTGAAGAAGGGCCCAATGCCAAATTTATATAAGGTGGCGAACAAGTAATCCCATTCAAGAGAATCAAATGCTCTTTCAAGGTCTAAAACTAAGCAGCCTGAGCGTGGCCATTCCGATGGGGCGTATTCGGCCACTCTAAATTAGTGACAGAGGTTTAGGGAAGTGTTAGGGCCAGGACAAACCCGTTTTGATCAGAGTGGACCAGGGCGGGGATGCAGGGTGCAAGTCTGTTGGCTAGAAGTTTTGCTAGGATTTTGTAATCAGTATTTAAGATCGCTAGGGGCCTGTAGGAACTCAGGGACATCGATCGCGGAGGTAAAGAGGTCATGCAAGTGCAGTACGGTTGTGTAAGCATATGTTTTAAAGAACTCAGTTGGGAGCCCGTCTGGTCCCGGCGTCTTCCCCGACGCCAGGGACGCCAGTGCATCTCTCACCTCGTCCACTGTGATGGGGGCGTCCAACGTCAGGCGATGATCGAGGACCAACGTGGGTAGGTCAATAGCATCTAAGAAAGTGCTGATTTGCTGAGGAGTCCCATGAGCCTGGGATGCATAAAGGGAAGCGTAGTGGCGAGTCATGGCTGTGTGAATATCCAACTGCGTGTTTCGCATGAGTCCCAAGTCATCTCGTATGGTGTGTATTGGACTGCGAGCGTATGAGGTAAGCTAGCAGTCTACCTGTCTTATCTGCTGCAGCGTGTGTACGCACAGAGTGAGCTAAGAAGTTATGACATCGCAACCTTTCCCAAAGTGTGAGTCGTTTGGCTTGCATGGCTTCAAGTTTCACTTTAGCCTCAGGGTGAGTGACCGAGAGGGACTCCTGTCGGAGGAGATTTCGCTCGAGGGTACCCATGGAGGTGTCAAGTTGCTTAAGTATGTTCCATGTCAGGCCCAGGCATCACCCCCGTGTCACCACCTTGAAAGCCTCCCACTCGGCAGACAGAGTGTTGTGTAGTTCCTATAAAACCTATACAGGATCTGCGCGTTTAGATAACATACACTGCGGGCTTGGTATCCAAACTGATTCCAGACACCCCCACCGAGTATGTTGGCCTGTATACCAGCTAGCTCACAGTGCCACTAGAAACTCCTCTTACCAAGGAGAGAATACTTCTTGGCAACTATCGAACATCACAACCCGGATCTCTCAGAATCGTGGAAACAGTGCAATACTTTTCGCTCAGTCACTCTTGCTCACTTGGTCTCAGAGAGATACACAGAATAAACGATGTGGACGTTCTTCAATAAGCATTTATTGAACACTCGTCATTCTAGTGTAAAATAGGTGTGCTGAAACAACCACTAGACAGAAACAGATATAAACGATTAAAAGCACTAAGAAGGTGAAAGGATGGTAGATCTCTACCATTCTGCTATAATCATGAACATAGGCAAGTATATAAAATACATGACAATAAAATGCGTACTCCTACGATGCTATCCTAATTAGATGTACCTAAGTGTACCTAGCATGTATAGGTGTTTAGCCAAGAATCCCTTTAGGATAGAGTCAACCCCATTGCCTGAAGTCAACCACTGTGGGACACCGTCTTGGTCTCGAGTTGGACACCCCGCAAGGGATGTTCAGACCACTGCGAGCTGGAGTATCTGCATGCAGGAACCTCAGCATCTCGCGTCAGTGTGTCGGCATGGAAGTCGTGATCTCCTTTGACTATCTCAGCAAGATGTGGTGTTTATATACCCGAAGGTATCCCCAGGGGGTTCTACCTTGCTGTGCCACTGTCAGACTTAGGATGACGTCGGGAATGAACCTTGTACATAGTTATTATGCAGGAGATGGTAGTACTGCTGAGTTTTCAAGAATCCAAGGATCCTCATGCATAATGTATGAGGCTATTGTTCAGGGAAAACCCCACGTTCTGTAAGCAGTACTGTAACTAGGTAAAGGGTCAGTCCTAACAGCCCGTTATGTATGTAGTGTAGGGACGAATATAGGTGAAAGGTTGGGATGTTAACCTGGCCTATATGGAATATAACATTAGAGCCTGCAGGGCCCACATTGCGCTCAAAGTAGTCTAGCAGCGATGCTCCTAGGGAGCTATGAAACGCTGGATCTTCTAGCGCTGGAAGCTGCAGCCTCCAGGTGGGGATCGGGGGGTCTCCACTCCCAGCCGAGTGTGTGCGCCCTAGGTACTCAGTGTCTTGGGTCAAGGGAAGCAATGCGGTTGAGGCCAGGATGCGATCTAGTTGCACGTGCAGGTTGTGAACCGGCGAGTAGAACGAATATATACGAGAGTCAGGGTTACACGCGCGCCAAACATCTGACAGGGACCAATGCTCCAGCCATCTACACAGAGCTTGCATGTTGGATTATGCTGCAGTGCGCGTGAGGGGTGGCAAGGAATGGTCTAATGAAACATCTAGCACTCCATTGAAGTCGCCCCCTAGGAGCCAGGGGATATCGCTCCAGCGGGACAGGACCATGGACAAGTCGCCCAGGAAAGTATTTTGGTCTACATTAGTGGCGTATATGGATCCCAGCAACACAGTCTGCCCATTCAGTCTACCCCTCAGGAATACGTATCGCCCGCCCGCATCTGCCACCACTTCCTCCTCCTCCCAGGGGACCCCCGCTTTTACCCAGATCAATGCACCCCGTGCTATGGAAGATAGGTTTGTACTGTATACTCGACCTCGCTATCTATGCCGTAATCTGGCAGCTTCTACACTAGTCAGATGTGTCTCCTGTAGTAGGGCGATGCCAGCAGCTCTATGCTGTAAATATGCATATATGGAATACCTACGCAAGGGGGAGTGAATCCCCATCACATTCCAGGTGATAATGTTAATTCGTACCATATGGGTGGTCTATAACTATATGTATGCATGCGCGTGTTTGTCCCAGAATGCAGGAGTGTGGGGAGTAGCAGCGTCTCATGGGCAAGTGCGGAACTCGAACAGGGGGAAAACCAAAGATTAACAACTAGCGAACTAAGGTTGACACAAACAGTCATGCCAGAAACGTGGCAATTAGCGTTCAGCCAGGTTATGAAACTGGTGTGAGTGGTCTGTGTAATGGTGGCCTGTCCGGCCTATCCCCCAACTAGGTGCTATTAAATAGAAGATGGGAAAATAGCTCTAGTGTGTGCGTTAGGTGAGCCCGTGCGCACCCAGGTCTAGACGCGGGCGCTGCGACTATTTGGCAGGAGCTCGGAGGGTTGTTCCCAAGCATCGCAAATGAGGATCAGCCAGACCAGGGTGCGCTAAACAATAGTGTCTGAGGTTTGAGGGGTGACATCTGGGGGGCGAGGCGACCCAGAGTCTCCGGACCAGGCCGGTATGGAGTCTACGTCACCGCAGGATCTGGATGGTGACACCGTGGAGGGCGTCAGCGAACTCGCAACCTGGAGTGCAGCTGCTACCTGGAGCGCCTCCTGTCGCTCTGTCAGGATCTGCACTTGCTTGGTCTGGTGCCTTCACAGACGAGGCATGGCTCCTTGCCCCTCCTCTTCTTCCTCTCCTCCAATTACGCCTGCTTTGTCTGGGTGGCGACCCACTGTTGGGCGGCCTGGATGATGTCTAGCCAATCCCATGTGTCTGATGGTGTGTCAAAGAATCGGGTGTCTCCATCCTTTACCACCCTTAGCCGGGCAGGGCACAGCAGGGAGTATGGCAGGTCAAGCCCCCGCAATTGACGCTTTACTGCCTCAAAGGAGGCTCACCTTTTTTGCACTTGGGCAGTGTAATCCGGGAAAAAGAGTACTGTTGAATTTTGTACTTTGGGCCCGGGTGTTTTCCGAATCGCCCTCAATATCGTGTCTCTGTCCTTAAAGTTCAGAACCGTGAACAAGAATGGGCGGGGGTTGGATCCGGCCGGTGGTCGGCGGGCTGGCACTCTATGGGCCCTCTCCACCACAAATTGAGGGGAGGGAACCCCGGGTGGAAGCAATTCCTTCAGCCACCTCTCCACATATTCTACTGGGTCTCTTCCTTCTGCCCTCTCCGAAAGACCAACCATGCGCACCTTTTTGCGACAGGACTGACCCATCGCGTCGTCTATCTTATCTTCGAGGGTGCAGACACGGTCCAGTATGTCCTGCAGAGTAACTATATGATTATGAGTCTTTGGCTGCAGGTCAGAGAGCGTGAGCTCGGTTTTATGTAGTCACTCAGATAATTTCTGATGATCGGCCCTCAGAAGCGTGAAGTCCGAGACCTCTTTGTCGATCCTGGTCTCGAGAGAAGTACGTGTGTGTGCCAGTGGCTTGTCAATCTCCCCCCCCCTCTCCCCCCCCCCCCCCCGATGTGGCATACTCTTGATTTCGGCTGTCGTGAAGGCAGGGGGCGATAGAGGATACCCACCAACTTCTACTGACTGCAAATACGGTGGCAGGGTGTATGATGCTGCACTAACTACTTGCGTTTGTTATAATTATCTCCAATAGTCGTTCATATGATACCAATGAACCAATGCCCACCTCCCGAAACCTGCCACCCGACAAAGGTTTCAAATATAGCAAGAACACACATAGAGTGAGAGAGGCATTGTTATAAAAAGAAATTTCAATGGGTCCAAATCCCACACATGGTGATGATAGACAAGGCCAGTCCTTCAACTCCTTATTTTGATAAATTCTTTTATTCACAAAAAATATACCCAGCAGCCAACGCGTTTCACCCATGCGGGCTTCTTCAGGGCTAGTATTCTAGTTCACACCTTAGAGACAGATATCCCAAAGGTGGAGGCCCAATTCAGTCGCTACTTTTAATGCGTATAGTTCCGGTCGTCGAGTCTTAAAAAATGTATTCGGTGTGTGCTGTTCCATAAACCCTTCAGGGACATAAGTGTAATAGGCGCTTAATCGCCAGCCTCTTCATACGGCCATTCAGGAGACGCGTGACACTTCCAAGTTGGCAGGAAACAGATACTCACCAACTTAGAGCCTCACAGGCAACCCCCTCCAACCAACATGGAGATCGGTCTTGAAAATATCACTGGGGCTCAGCTCCTATTGGTCTCCATTCGTTGGGGCTACAGTGCCGGGTCCAACACGACTGTCTAAGCATTCCCCAGGACTGGTGCACGCCGCGCTGTGGCCTGGAAGGGATCTGACTGACGGCGCTTAACTAATCCCAGGGGGGGGGCATGTGCAGACATGGGGCAAAGCACAACAGTAGTCCCTCTGATAGGTGTCCCCCCCGCGTTGCACGGCTTGCAAGAGGGACACCTGTAGCCAGTAATTTGAGGATTTGGGCTCCTCTTGGGGAGATGAGGAGAGAGGCGGCCTGGGCCCGAGCCGACCCTCGTGCCGCCTCCCCCGCGGGTCACTGGCAATGCGTAGCTTTTTAGGCTGCGCCCCAGGGAGCGTGATGTGGGGCTCACAGGTCAGCCGCGCTGCTGCGACGCTCCTCACAGCGCCACCATGGTTCTTCTGCAGGGGTGCCTAGGCCCGAACGACCTCCGTGCTCTCCCCCGCAGGACGCGCACACTGCCACACAGCCCCTGAGCCTGTCTCACCTCACCCGCGATGCCTGTTCTCGGACTCTATAGGCTGGCCGAAGTCTATGGCATCCACCACCCCCCTGGGCCTCCCGGGCACCTCAGGCGAGTCCGGGCCCAATCCTCGCCGCAGGCCACCAGGCACTGTCTTCGGGCCTGCAAGTCGTCCAGTCTGGCCGCCTCCCTCGCCAGATCCGGGCTGCCTAGGCCACAGGCTCCCCGCGCCCAGCACTGTTCACGACACCGGCATCCGCAGCCCAGGCCTCTCCAGGGGGCTCACCTCGCTCCTGGAATTGCTGCAGCTAGCCACAGGGTCCCGAGCTCCGCTTTCATTCCGGGCCTGCAAGTCGTCCACTCAGGGCGCCCCACCTCATCAGCCCTGAACTGTCTAGGCTGTAGTCTCTCCACGTCCAGAAGTGGTCATGGCATCTGCATCCACTGCCCAGGTCTCTCCAATGGTCTCACCTCGCCCCTGGAATCGCTGCAGCAGCATCGGCCGGGCCTCATGCTCCGATCCTTAGTAGGCCGCGTCCTGTGTACCAGGGGCATCAGAGCGCCCACCACTCCATGAAGGACGCAGATGTGATCCCCCGAAGCTGTACAGGGCCCACCACGCTTCTCTGATCGAATTCAATCTGGTTTAGAGAATGATGGGCAGGATAACTGAGGGATAGGGCACGGAGCGATCTTAGAGCACGTCTGCCATCTTAGGCGGTTAGCCACGCCCCCTTGCTACGCCACAGAAGGTGACAATAAAATAATTCTATGGGCTGGTCTAAGATGTGAATCATAATGTCTCAAGAAAAGGGCTGAAGGCCAATGGCTGAAGAAGACTGTCAAAGTATACTGAGAATACAATAGGTTACCCGTGAATAGGGCAAGCGCCATTACATGTCAATCCACAATGAATCCCTCAAGTACAAAATATTCCATGCAACTTCCTGTGTAAGTCATAGATTTACAGTTTGGTTGTTTGAAATAAGTTTTTTTTCCCTGCAAACAGACAGTGAAACCATAGTGGAAGGACTGCTTTAAAACACCAATATCATGATTTTATTTTATTTAAATGACTTTCTAAATAAAATAAGAAATAATAAAATAAATAAATAAAATGACATATTAATAAATACATTTGAAAAATGCAAATGGAATATTGCCGGGTCTGGTGGCTCAGTGGACTAATGCATCCACTGCAGGGGCCTGTGTTCGACCTCATGGTCACAGGTTTGAATCGCGGTGGGTCCACTCAGCCTTTCATCCATTTGAGGTCAATAAAATGAGTACCATTGAGTTGGGTAACAATAAACATCTGTTATTCAGCGCCAAGATGCCCCTTTGCTGGGGTGAACATGTGCTTTACAAATACACATGTTATGTTATACCCTAACAGGCAGATAGCAGATGAAAGAACAGTTAAAGTGGTAGGTTGCAAGAAAATGGTATTAAAGTCACTGCCCCAAATTTTATTCACATTTCTTATGTCTGTGAGAAAGCCATGCTGTGACTGAAAATGTCTTCAAAAAAATCTTTCCGTAGCATTTTTTTAAATGGCGGAGAGGTCATAATTGCTGCTGCACCCTCTGTGAATTGCTTTGCGGCCCTATATTTTAATTCCGATGTATGCATCTTGTACAGGCTTTAATGCCCGAGTGACTGTATTGTATTAGTCAGATGTTGACGTAATTGAACATTTTATATATGATGTTTTACCCACGTCAATAGAGTTATTTCTTTCATTTCAGGAGTATTTTATTGTGCATTTTTCAAAACAAATGAACAGGGAGAAAAGAACAATAATATAACGCATGGGTCCATTTTAAGAAGCACAGTTCTGATACATAGAGCCCTGAAGGGTTGATTGTGACCGGAAGGTCTAGTATACAGAGCAAAATCCAGGTAACAGGTGACAAATGAGAGCAAAATAACATATTGTATCTAAACAGACCCATAAGAAATTCGGTTTGAGGTATATTGAATTGGTAGCAGTAAAATAAAGAAAGAAGGAAGGAACGCTAGTAGGTATAGATTCAGAAAACATCTATAGGTGGACGCAAGCCAAGGAGATCTTAGAGCACGTAGATGCAGGTGTGTTCCGGGGTGTATATTCCACAATAGCTAGGAGTCAGGCACAAGGTTTTAGGAGGTGGTGTTATCAATTCTAGCTACTTCTAGTGTTTGTACATAGATAAGAGAGGGTAAGTGTCCAGGAATGTGAGGAGTGGGTCTCCTAGTAGGATTTTACGGTGGTTTAGTGATGGCGAAATAGTTGTCAAGGGAGTTCCAAATACTTGTATTGCACACAATCCAGGGGGAGTCAATGGAGTTATTTCTGACTGACCTGCATATGGAGGATCTTCCTTGTATGAGGTGGCACAGTGAGTAAAGAAATGATGGACTGGAACATGGCTCAACCAAATGCCAAGCCTTTCTCAAGAATTCCACCCATTCCATCAGACTGTTTGAATGTGACACCCTTAGTGCAGTGAGTATGTCCAGAGTAGGGCCCTGTGCCGACTGTGCAGCTCAGTGATAAGACACAATATAACAAAAGATTGTCTGGTATTGAATGTCTTAAGTTGCAGAGCGCGTTTCACCTAGCTTTTTTGACTCCAGTGTTTCTACTGGGGCAGGACCAAGACTGATTTACTTATGGGTTTTGCCCATCTAGAGTGGCACAGTGGGTAAAAAACAAAAGACTCGAATGTACCCGCAAGCAAATGTCAGTGGCTTAGTCATTTACAATTCTGCCCATCGCCTTTTGATGTTTTAATGTGATGCCTTTAATGAAGATTCCATTTAGGGCCAAAGGGCATGAGATGACACTTCCTTTGATACCGTCAAGGTTGTGTGACTTAGTTTCTTACCCCCTACAGTGTCAAGGAGTGTGTGATACCATACTGCCACCCCTTGATTTTGATTACTTGATCCAGTGTGTCTTCTCTGTGCGTCAATGATTTTACGTTCATCTAGATTGATATAATGTATGTTACGAACCCAGGCAGAGCCAAAAAAGTGTGTTAATGTTGCTCCATATAATTGTGGGTTTTCATCTGAGCAAACATAATCGGTGACTGTAGGAAAGTGCCCCTTTTTGCATGGTTACCCCCCACTTTTTGCCTGATTTCTGCACTTTGACTGAATGTGAAATGGGTCCCTGCCAATCAGGTTCCCAGTGCCTGTGCTCTTTCCCAAAACTACCTTTGTTTCCACAATTGGCACACCTCTGGTCTACATAAGTCCCTTGTGAAAGGTATCACTGGTCCCAAGGGCCTTGTGAACAGAGAGGGTCTCTAAGGGCTGCACCATGTATTGTGCCACCTTCAGAGGCCCCTCGCCTAACACATATACACTGCCATTGCAGACTGTGTATTTTGGTGCTGACAGGCACACATCCCTGTCTGCCATGCCTACAAACACTGCCTAAGGCAGGTAGCACTATAGGACAGGTAAGGGCATAGCTGCAGGAGCAATATGCCCCTACAGTGTCTAAGTCCATTCTTAGACATTAAAAGTGCAGTGAAGCGAGGGGGCGTGGTCAGCCAGGCTTGAAGATGGCCGCAGCTTGAGCGAGCTCCGGCACCCGCCCGCATAATCCTACCATTATTCGCGCCACCGAGACTCTGTAGTACGAAACCGTATCTGCAAGGGACGTCTCAGAGCCTGCGAGTTCACCTGCTGTGAGCTGGGCCGGTGCCGGGTCCGCTGCTCGGAGCGCGGTCTCCGCTCGTGGCTGGGCCTGGGCCTTCCGAGCTGCGGCCTGCTGGAAAAACCGACGGCGCAGGACAGCGCTGCTGAGGACGGAGCTCCTCCCACGACGAGTGCGGAGGTTTGGGCGGTGGCCGCGAGGACCGGAGGGCGTGCGCTCCGAGGGCGGAGGCCGCGGCCGGCGGCGAGGTCCCCTGTGAGCCCCAACTGGGGTGTGCGAACCGAGGTGCGGGGGCCTGGTGCGTGGCGGTGATCTGCGCTCCGGCGGAGCAGTGTGAGGACGGCGCGGGAGCGCCTGGCTGCCTTTATCCCCCTCCGGTAAGATCGTTGCCAATGTGTGACAGTGTGGCAGCGTTGTGGGCCGTGTAAGAGGTCCCTGTGGGCGCTGCCGCTGTGCACTACCTGGAGGGGGCCCCGGAGACCATCGTGACCAGCTGGGGGTGCCTTAGAACACTGGGACTGCCACATGTAGACTGTGTCTCGCCTGGGTCTGCGCAGAGCCCGCGTTAGTGTTTGTGGACGCAGAGAAAGGGCACGAGTTGTGCTGTGGGCTGGGCGCCGCATGACCCCGCATCTTCACAGCGCAGGCACAGCCAGCCTCGAATTTGGGGCCCACACAGAGGTGTTCCCCCACACAGGATTGGTGCTACCGGAGGGGTAGGCTGCATTGCGCCTCAGCACTGGGAGCTAATATCCGACACAGTGTCACTACAGCACACCTAACTTATAGCAGCGGACATGGGGCGCACAGATAAGACGCAGCCTAAAATTTCATTCGAACACCGCAAATCCACTAGACTCCGGGAGGATGAACAGGACCAGAATAACGCTGCTGGGCAGGATGAGGCGGCCACACCTGAGGGGGATATCCGGCAGATTCTAGGCGCAATGCAGCGTAGCTTAACCTCCATAGATGCGAAAATAGACTCTCTGGCAT
Organism: Calotriton arnoldi; assembly: GCA_963921515.1. Taxonomy (NCBI): domain Eukaryota; kingdom Metazoa; phylum Chordata; class Amphibia; order Caudata; family Salamandridae; genus Calotriton; species Calotriton arnoldi. The sequence goes on from CAWUFW010006541.1 coordinate 981,026, forward strand.
ACAGACTTAACAGGATGTCCGAAAGAGTGGACAAGCATGCCGAGAGAATTGATCAAGCGGAGCGCCGGATCTCAGATACTGAGGATGCACAGACCGAAATGGGGGCCACGCAGCGTCAAATGGAGAAATTGGTCACCACCCTGAAGGATAAAGCTGAAGATTTGGAGGCGCGTTCGCGCAGGAACAATTTACGCCTGCTGGGCCTAGCAGAATCGACAGCCATGGGTCCCATGGAGCAGTTTATGGAGACATTGTTAGTACAGTTGTTGGGGCGAGCTACCTTTTCCGATGTATTCATTGTGGAGCGGGCGCACCGATCGCTTGGCCCGCGTCCTCCACCTGGAGCCCCTCCACGGCCAATACTTATTCGTCTGTTGAATTACAGGGACAGGGATGCTGCATTAAGACGCGCAAGAGAGATGAAAACACTCCCATATGAAGGTGCGGAACTCTCCCTTTTTCCTGATTTCACACCATCGGTCCAAGAGGCGCGAAAGAAGTTCGGCCCTGTCAAACGGAAGCTTAGAGAACTGCAAGTGGATTACGCGATGCTTTATCCTGCTCGCCTCAAGATCTCCATCGATGGCAAAACGAGACTGTACACAAACCCCAGTGTTCTACAAAAAGACCTTAAGAAATTTGAAGTGGAAAGAGCGAAAGGGGGTCCCACACTGTCTGCGGCAGCTGAGGATGACAGTGCACTTACAGATAATACTGGGGGCCCAGGGGCTGCCTCTTTGTCTGCTATGCCGTCATGATTGTACCTGGCATTGACCGCTGGCGGTCAAGGGGGCTTTGTTAAGGTGTTCCGCAATTTGACATAAGGTGTAACAACATGTCTTTGATTTCGATTTGCAGATTGATAGCTCCATTTTAATTATGTCTCGGAGGTTGGAGAATATAGCGGACGGGGCTGACCTCCCTTATCGTTTGTTGGGGGTCCGGCGACCATCGCCACCGAGTGTATTCCACTAGGGTAAAAAGTTGGGGATTGCTGCCCAGTTGGCAGGAACGAAGCAAAATTGAAACTGGGGAGGGAAAGTTTTTGAGTAAGCTGTATCTACTTATTTTGATAAGCTGTGGGGGGGGGGGGGTGGGGCGGGAGTTGGGAAGATTACAAAAATGCAACCGTATTATTGGTATAGTCGCTACTCGTTAAGTGCATTCAGACGCGCAGTCACTGTATATCCGGGATCGGATGCCCACAAATTTCCCAGGTGCTAGTACTCATCCCGTGGGGATACGTTGCCTCTCTTGGAACGTCCGAGGCCTAAATGAACAACGCAAAATACGAAAGGTAGTTGCGTATATGTATAGGCACCAGGTTGATGTAGCTGTACTACAGGAGACCCACCTTTCCCCTACTACAAGTTTACTGACACAACGGAGAATGAAGGGGCACTGTGTAGCCGCAGGGTTTACATCTCATGCTAGGGGAGTACTCGTGTGGACACGCAAGAATTCTAACATACAAATACAGGCTGTCGATATTGATCCCAATGGTAGATACATAATAGCGAAATGCCGCAGGGAACACTACAAGTGGTTGCTAATGGGGGTATATGGTCCCAACCATGACGATCCGCAGTTCTATCACACACTGCATGCTAAGATCTCAAAATACGCTCATCTACCCATGTTGTGGGGAGGAGACTTTAACTGTATACAAGATTTGGAATTGGACCGTTCAAGGGGTGCCACGAGACCGCTTTCACGTGCTGCCTGCGCTATAGCATCTATGGTACGAGCCGAGGGATTATGTGATGTTTGGCGCCAGCGAAACCCCACAGGGAGGGAGTACACGCATTACTCGGCAGCTCATGACACGCATACCCGTATAGATTATTGGTTCGCCTCCCAGACGTTGCTTACCTCAGTAAAAGCCTGCACACACATGTCCCGGACATTATCGGATCATGCCCCACTTTGCCTAACATTGGAACTGCCAGTCCAGAGTTCACAGTATCGATCCTGGCGATTCCCACAATATTCTTTATTGGATTCGGTCTTTAGTGCAGAGCTGGGTACTGCCATTGACGAATTTTTTTTAACAAATGTAGGTAGTGTAGATTCCATGGGGTCGATATGGGAGGCTTTTAAATTGTACATAAGGGGGATAGTTATCTCTAAACATGCTGGGGTCTTGAGGTCAATTCGGACACGTTTGGCAACCACGGAAGAAACGTTAAGTAGGCTGGAAGGTGTCCACTTAGAGACAGGAGACCCGCAAGTGCTAGCCCAGATCCGTGCTCAAATACAAGAGTTTCAAACTCTGGCGGAGGACGAGGTAAAACATCTGGGTAAATACGCTGTAGCCAGAACATATGCGGAGAAGGATAGGCCAAGCGCCACCTTGGCTGCTCAGATACGGCCTCCTAGGGGGGATAATCACATTTCGCAGGTTTATGATATGGGACAGACTATGGTGCACGACACACCCGCCATTTTGGAAGCCTTCGCAGATTATTATACAGGGTTATATATCTCACGGCCCAGCAGTTCCTCTGAATCGGATGAGGAATACTTGGAGTATCTTAACATGGCCTGGCTGACTAATAGTGACAGAGAACGGTTGATAGGACCACTCAAACCAACGGAAATATCAGCCGCATTGAAAAGCATGCCTAGCGAGAAGACCCTGGGTCTGATGGCCTAACAGTGGCGTTTTATAAAGCCTTTCTCGACAAACTGCTGCCTCATCTGTTCAACTTGTTTGAGGAGATGGTCAGGACAGGCACTATGCCACCGACTATGAGGGAGGCGACCATAGTTACAATACTCAAACCTGGGAAGTCTCCGGAACACTGCTCATCATATAGGCCTCTTTCATTGTTAAATACTGATACGAAGCTTTTTGCAAAGGTGTTGGCCAATAGACTGGCCCCCTTGCTGCCCAAGATGGTGGGCCCGGAGCAAACGGGTTTTGTGCCGGGCAGCTCGCTTACAAATAATCTCCGTACACTGTTTGGTACCATAGCATGTATACAGCCTAGGATCAAAGCAGCGGCATTATTTATTGACATTGAGAAGGCATTTGACTCGGTAGAGTGGCGCTTTCTGTATGCCGTGCTCAGGAAGGTGGGCATGGAGGATGTTTTCGTGCAGCTAATCCAGGTGTTGTACAAAGATCCGATAGCAAAGGTGAAACTCAATGGTGCTGTCTCTCGTGCAATAACAATTACCAGAGGGACGAGGCAGGGTTGTCCCCTTTCCCCTCTATTATACGCACTAGTGGCCGAACCCTTACTATGCGCAATGCGTGAATACCACGCGTACAAAGGTATACGTTCCCCAACTTACAACACTGTGATCTCGGCCTATGCTGATGACACTCTACTCTATATTCGAAACCCAGCGCAAAATTTGCCACCTATGCTACAAGAGGTAGAGAGATTTAGCCAACACTCAGGACTCCATATCAATTGGCAGAAATCACTTATGTTCCCACTCACCTCAGTCACAGAACAGGTCAATACTGCATACCCATTACAATGGACCACGGACCCAGTAAGATACTTGGGTATCAAAATACACACTGATGCCGAACTAGTCTTATCAGAAAATTACGGCCGAGCTCTCCAGAAATTATCCGAATCAATAAATCAGTGGATAAAACTGCCGTTATCGTTGATGGGCAGAGTGGCGCTGGTGAAAATGGTGGTTCTCCCGCGTTTCCTGTTCCTGTTTGCCAATATACCAATAAGTCTACCACGATCTTTTTTTAACACACTACGCAGCTCACTGAGTCGCTTGGTCTGGGCGGGGAAGCAGCCGCGGGTTAGATGGGAAGTTCTCACACGTCCCTACGCTGGGGGAGGGCTAAATGCACCTGACATGGAAAAGTATTACAGAGCGGCACAAGCCCTGCATGCACACATATGGTTCCATGGCCCCCCGAATATGCCGCAGTTTCTACTTGAGCGAAACGTCGTGTCCCCTTCCCCGCTACCAGGGAGGGTGACAGGGGCAGCACGCACTACATATGGTAGGATCGATCCAGTGAATTGCACAGGCGCGCAATTTTCTCAAATTGCGAAACAAATGCATCTCCCTCTTGTATACTCCCCAAAGCTCCCCATATCCTGGTGTAGCTGGCTTCCACACGGGGGGGACAAGGCCCTAATGGGTGTACTGGCGAAATTGAATATACAGTGTTTGGGTGACCTGTTTCATGACGGAGGGGTTAAAACCTGGGATCAGGTGTCAAGCCCGGTGTCCAATGTTACAACCTTGGATATGTTCCAATATTATAGATTCCGTGGTGCTCTGCGAGGGTTGCTGACGGAAGGAATGGCAGAACCGCCAGAGATGCCTGCGCTAACGTACCTATTACAAGCCCCTAACACACAGCATGGCATAACTAGACTGTATACAGCATTTCTCACGGCCTGTGAGTTCCCCAAGTTAAAATTTCAAGCTGATTGGGACGCTGAGCTCAATGTCACAGTCACGGACGAACAGTGGACATGGTGCTTTGCCTCGGTGAGGTCAGTTTCTCTTAACGGTAGACACCGGTTGATACAATTTAAATACATACACAGAACATATTACACACCAGTCAGGCTGTATAGATACGGGCTCCGTGACGATGACACCTGTCCTAGATGTTCTGCTAGTGGTGCTACTTTCCTGCATCTAGCATGGACTTGTCCCGGTATAAGAACTTTCTGGCGCAGCGTGTATCAAGCCCTTTCGGACATGTTGTCGACTGAGCTGCCCGAGGAGCCGCTGGTGGCACTACTGGGGTATGCTCGGGGGATCCCAAAGGGGGTACGAAAACTAGCAGAAATAAGCTTATTATTAGCTAAGAGAAGAGTTGCGATGCGATGGATGAGGGGCCCACTGCCTATGCTTGCCGAATGGGAGAAGGATTTGGCATATTGCTCTACGCAGTCAGATACTTATAACACACTAATGCCAGCGCGCTGTGCCCCCAGGGATATATGGGGCCCATATAGACAATATTTGCTGAATAAAGCGACGAACACTGCCCTGCCTGCCGAGTTCGATAGAACTGGTGTGGGGTGATTTGCTGAGACTCATCTGGCTAGATATTGAGCAGTCCAGAATTGCACCAACTGGTTGGTCTACCGACCCGCTGAAAAATGGGGATCTTGGGATTCTGTATATCATTAAATGTTATAATTAGTCTCTGGTGCTCGAATGATAATGTTTGGTCTTTGCTAATGACGGCTCGGGGGTACAGGTAGCCTAGGGAAATGTACTTATCATGCGCTGGAAATATACTGTATGTATTTATCAAAAGTGACTACATTGGACAACTGAATGTAACTGTTTTTTCTGCGGTTGTAAAAATGAAAAATAAAGTTATAAAAAAAAAAAGTGCAGTGAAGCCATATTGAGTACATGGACTGGGAGTTGTGATTACAAACTCCACAGCTCCATGATGGCTTTACTGAATGCTAAGACGTTTGGTATAAAACATCTCAACATAATAAACCCACACTGATGCCAGTGCTGGATTTATTGCAAAATGCACTCGGAGGACATCTTAGAGTTGCCCCCTGAAAAACGACCAACTCCCTAGTGTACAGCTGACTGGCCACCACCCTCAGACATGTTTCTGAACCCCTGAGGTGGGAGCCCTTGTGATCTTGTGGGTCAGGAACAAAGCCTGCTACCAGCATGCAGGGACAGCCTTCAAGGTGGTGAGCCCCAAAGGCTTCCTGCCCTTTATTATGCTAGCCAGATCCTCTCCAGCTAGTGGAGATGCCCTCCCTCTGACCAAGGCCCACTTTTGGCAGCAAGGTCAGCAGAAAAATTAGTAAGCAGGAGAGGTGTGCCTCTTCTCTGCCAGAACCATCCCTAAAGTGTCCCGGAACAAGGTGACCCCCCTCCTTAGAAAATCCTCTATATTGGATGGAAGGACTTTAGCCAATCAGGTCAGTGGATGCCCCCTCCCCAATAGGAGGGGACATACAAAGGGTGTAGTCACCCTAAAGGTAAGTAGCCATTGGTAACAACCTGCCAGTACCTGTGATGCCCATAAAGTAAGTGTTTAGGGGCAGCCCTGAAACTTGATCCTCAGTTTCCGGCGACCTAAGAAGAAGAAGGACAAAGAAGATGCCATGCAGCAAATCCTGAATACAGCTACTGACTTGGTCCCAGCCCTACCGGTCTGTCTCCAGCTTTAAAGACTCTGCAAGACGATGCCTGACCTGCTGCCAGCAACTTCCAGAAACTTGAGGAAGACTGCCTGCACTTCAACAAAGACCAGATCTCCTGAGGACAGCAGCCCTGTCCACAAGAAACCAACTCCAAGGATTACGGAGCCAGCTGGAACCGTGACTCTTGCCCTCTCTGCACCCGACGCCGACGGCCAGAGTCTGAGTGGCCCACCTGTCCTGTAAAGTCTCCCCAGTGATCCTGACCTCGAAACCATCAGTGGCTGACCTCTCCTGGACTCCACGAAGAAGCCTGCAGCCTCATCTCAAAGGGTCACCCTTACCGCGACCGGTAAAGAAATTCCGACGTCCGAAGGCACCCCTGCATCCTCAGCCGCCCTTCTTTGGGGAGCCAGCCGACACTTCTACTTACCTGCCCAGCTGTTGGTCACCTTCGTCCAGCCTCCTGGTCCGAGCCTGCAGCCTCTTGTGCAACCGAGATTCCCCATTCACTTGCATTGGGCGCCCGACACTGATTTGCACCCTGCACAAAGTTGCCCCGGTGGTGCTGGTGGACTATGCTTGGTGCTGCCTTGTGTCTTCCCCGTGCTTGCCTAAACCCCCGGGCCCTGTGTCCTGAAACTGCGGGTACCTACCTGCAACCACCACCTCTGTGGGTGCCCCCAGTCTCCATTGACTAACATTGGGATCAGTGACCTCTGCAACCGGCCGCCCCAGTGCCGCTGGTGGTGAGGTATCTACCTTGATCTGACCCTTGCCCAGTGTTGGGCCAAAACCCCGAAGATTGGATCTGTAAGTCCAGTACTTACCCGTAAATGTGCATAATTGTTTTCCTTTCATAGGATTGCATTGTGATTCTTGCTATTTGCACTAAGAGCCTTATTACGACTATGGAGGTCCATAGGACCGCCATAGTCGCAGTGGTGGTCTGATGACCACCGCACTGCGGGACCGCCTGCAATATTACAACTGCAGCGGTCTTTTCCTGGGAAAAATATGCAGGCATTGCCACAGCCGGCACCGTTGAGCATATTTTGAGTTGGCTCACCGCCACCTTTTCATGGCGGTGCAACAGCCATGAAAAGGGTGGCTGAGAGACAACAAAGGGGTCCCAAACAGGAGCCCCTACAATCCCAGGGCTGGGGGTGCAATCAGGGGGACACATGTTGTGCCCCCCAGTATTTACACATGGTGCATGCCAAACCCTGCAGGAACTTGCAGATGGCGCTGTCACTGCAGCAGTTTGCATGTACGGCTCTCCAATGAGCCTTACACACCGCCACTGTTGCAGTGCCACCATGCCACCACCCACCACGGATTACAATCGGAATCCGGCAGACGGTGTGGGAACGGCTTTGGTGGTCCTTCTGCGGGGCGCTGTCGTGGCAGCCTACGGGAGGACCGCCAAAGTCCTAATAAGGCCCTTAGTGTCTATCTTTTAGATTGCTAAGTTACTGCTACTGTTGATTGACACCACAAAGTAGTTTCAGTATCACTGTAAAGTATACTTATTGCTTTTGCAAACACATTCCTACTGTAGCTGAGAAGTATTGCTATTTTACTTAGCTGAAACTGAGTTTCTCTTGGTTCTAAAATAAAATTAACAAAGTAATATTTTTATACAAAACAATTGGTCTTGGATTCAGTCTCTGTGTGTGTGTAATAATTTCTTGCCTGAGTGTGTACCACAAATGCTTAACACAGCCCTCTGATAAGCCTAACTGCTCACTACACTACCACAAAAGAGAGCTTTTAGTATTATCTACATTAGCCTCTCTAAGCCTCTGAGGATCCACTGGACTCTGCACAATATACCTTACTTTGGTATAGTATATACAGAGCCAGCTTTCTACAATGCCCTTGTGAGGCCAGCTCCTATGTGAATTTTAAATCCACTCCAGTTCCACTAGAGCAAGAGGGCAAGTTAAGTATTGGCATCACAAATGAAAAGTATAAACTATAAATTACTTTAGCATTAATATCCGGCTTCAGTATTGAGTCCCCCACATTGAAGGCGAAAATAGTAATCCACACAAACCATACATTTAAAGTCTATTAAGAACTCAATTTTAGACGTGTTGACTTTAGACGTCTGTATTTCAAATGAATAACGATTTATACTAATTTCCGCTTTACATCACATGTTAAATAATTTAAACTCTAATGGATATCAGGTTTACATATTAGGTGCCCTGAAGTAATCAAAAGGTGACAAGAACCAATTCACAAAACTCTTAACAAATAAATTAATAGATCTCGCTCCCTCGCTGTCTCTATTCTGTCTCTTTCTTTCTATGCTTCTCACTACTTCACCTGATTTTCTCTTTTCATCACACTCTTTAGCTCCGTCTCTTGCTGTCTTTCTCACTTCCCCCTATTCTTGCTCTCTTTCTTTCACATTTCTTGCTCTTTTTTTCTCTTTCTCTTCTCCCAAGAACTCCTCTAACCTGAGTCGTACATTACAATGGCTATTTTGCAGCACACAACACTTCCTAGTTTAAGGATAGGAATTACTATTGCCAAAACAATAGCCCTTATGTTACCATCTTCGGAAGGATAAAAAGCTGAGACACCCTTTACAGGAGCCTCTGATTTGCTGGTCACTGGCTGGACACTCAACCAGTTGGGCTACCTAGCATACTACGCACTGATTTGTAAACATAACATGTTAAGAGTACCCTTGAGAAAGACACGTTTGATGCTGTGGCACATAAACCAAAACTGTTGAGAGGTTCCTGCAATAAAGAGTACTTTATATTTGTGCTTTATACTTGTTTTATTCCTTCATTCAATCTATAGCACATACCAGAAGAATACAATTCCTGTTTATTTCAAGGTAAGATATAATAAAGTACTGGTACATATTGTAAGTGCAGGAACCATGGTAAGGAGGGGGGAGAGGGTAGCAACAAACCTCCTTTCTTAGGAATCAAGAGGTGCTTTACCTAAGGGCCATAGAATAATGTTCCTAGTCAAAGACCTGTTTAGTTTAATTTTTTTCTTGGGAATATTTATAGAGCCTAGACCTGCTCAGACAGACAATGGAGTGCTCTGCATAATGACAAGGATTCATCAAAAGCATACAAGTTTACAGAAGCAGGTGAAGTCATTTACATTGTGGCAACAAAGTGTTACATTGAAATACTGTTAGCGGGAAGCAGGGAGACAGAGGAAGACTAGAACTAGTCCTTGCGTTGATGCAGGGTGGCCATACCGCAGTCCTAAGCGTATTTCCGTGAGCGTTCTTAGAGAGTTGTAAGGATTTTTACATCCGACAAGGGAGTACTTGCATGCTGCTGCTTACAGGTACATAGAGCTCTTTCTATCTCTACCTTTGCTACTCAGTTATGGTAGGGCTTGAATGCTTATTCACCTGTATCTCAGCAGGTTCTTTTAGTCGATTATGTGATTGACTTGAATGTATCCCATATTTTTCAATCACAAACATAAGAATTGCAGAACGTCTGTAAAGTTTACAACCAAACCCGGACTACCTACGAGAAGAATAATGGGATGTTCTGCTCCTTGAACAATGCTTCAGAGTTCTTAGTATCAAATTTGTCTGTAAAACAATGGGGCGAATTTTACAAGGGCATTGCGCCACAGGAACGTCACTTTTTTGACGCTCCCATGGCGGTATGCCCTTGACCATATTTACAAAATGGCATTGAGACACTTTTTGTGGCTTAACGCCACTTTGTAAATACGGGACCCTTTCACGCAGGTATCTGTGTGAAAGGGGCGTGCAATGGTTGTTGCTGTGAACTTTCCACCACAGCACCCATTACTTTTTGACGCTGCCCCAGATTTACAAGGAGGTGTAAATCTCTGGTAGTGCCAAAAACTAACGACATGCAAGAGCAGGTGTTAGAATGGTGCACGAGGAAAAATGCTTTTAGTTCTCCTCATTTTTGCTTTGTCTATGTGTGCTGCATTCTGTAGTACACATATAAAGAGCAAAAAGCCATTAATAATGGTTTATGTGCAGGAAGGTGTACTTTCGTGCACATAAACAATCATTAAATAATGACGATTTTCTACTTCTATGTGTGCTGCAGAATGCAGCACAGCACACATAGAAGTAACAAATAGCAATAATGGATTGTTTATGTGCAGGAAGGTGTCCCTTCCTGCATATAAACAATCGTTCCCTGCAACGCAGGCACCCTTGCACTATGATGCAAGGGTGCTTGCATTGGCGCTAGACAGCTAATTTTAGCGCCAGCGCTAGTGAAAACATAGTGGTGCACCGTATTGTAGTAAATATGGCACATCCCTGTGTTTTAAAAATGTTGGAGCACGGCGCTGCCAAATTTGGCGCAGCTCCGCGCACCAACATTTTGTTGTACATATGCCCCCATGTCTTAATGTAAAATAACATTAACCCCACTCAGTCCACTTTTTCCCTCCTTTAGGTTTGCCCAGAAAAATCTTTATTTGCACTGATGAAAAAAGAACATTACTGACTTTCGACTTTGCAAGGAATTCCACTAAGGTTTCCAACACTATACTACTCCTAATGACAATTTTAACATTGAAGAGACCCATGTAAAACACATAATAGTGTTTATTCGAAGGACAGGTTCTAACGGAGAGAAGTACTTTACTGCTAGCAAGTTTTCAAAATGTAACACAAACCTGGTCCCCATCACAAGATCATTTTCAAAGAATAATGTGCGTGCAACTCAATGCATTCTAATTTATAAGCTCAAATTGTTTTTCAGAGATCTGGTCTGGAAGGAATGTAAGATATTAAATTATGAAGCTTCTGTTCATGTTCTTTCCATTAGCTAATACAGACGGACAATTGTCTGCTGAGGGTTTTTTCTATAAGCTCACACTCGTAGTCTTGTGTATCTCCAGAGTGGAACTGCAGAATGTCACCAGAGAGATCTGTGACTGCGAATGACATAATGATCTCAGTGTACATCTGCCTGAAGTATCAATGCAGCTTGTGTCTCATCGGAATATAATTCTGGCCAGAAAGCTCATTCTTACAGTTTATATAAGTGTAGTGGGGTCTTCTTCAAAAAGTCAAATGTGTGTACGGTGTTTGTGCTAGAGAAACCCCCAAAACCCATACGTAGGCTGTGCCTCATCTCAGGGTGTGGTGCAGTAGAATCAAAAAGCCTGGTGATATCTCATGAATAAGTGGGTACAATACTTCAGGTGAGGTCTCACTATTGATTGACTGTGGTACTCCTTTTGAGGTCTTAGTAGATGAGCACAGTACTCCAGGAAAAACCCTGCACCTGAGTAGACACAATTTACTTGGGAATATCTCGCAAATGAGCGTACGCTGTATCCCAAGTCAGGTCCTAAGGAGCCCTGCACATTCACAGTATGACCTATTCATAAAGGCAATTTGGAGTTTGTGCTGTAATACTCTTTTGCGCGTTCCTTCATGAATTGTTCCTTAAAACAACTAAAATGGCATTAAATATTCAGGGAATATTCATATACAATTAGTATAAATAGGATTCTACCCTATTTGGAGCTTTACTAATAAGGAGTTGGACGTGTCAGAGCCAAGACACAAAGACATGTAAGAGTACATAAAAGAGTACTCCAGGGATACTACTTCCCAAATTGACAAATGCTTCTGTGAATCAGCCCATTATTCCCTGTGAAAACCTTGATTTAATGTCTACCTGCAGTACTACTAGCAAAGTCTCACTACTGCGTGGGCACCATTCAACAGGCGAGAACTCAATAAGTAAGCACTAAACATCAGGGGAGGCCTGACAGGTCATTGCCACAGTGCAAGAGAAGTCTTTAGCAGTTACAGCGGGTTAGGGAAGTTTCACCCTTGAGTACTCACATGCTCCGGGTAGCTTCTCATGACTGGCTGGGGACAATATTCCAGATGATTTCTGACTAATACGTTGGGTAAATACTCCATAGCAGGCCTCACTTACTGAGTGGGCAGAGAGCTTTGGGAAGATCTCAAGACTGAGTTGGGACAACACAACAGACGAGGTCTCATGAATGAATGCGCAAAACCTCAGAGATGGGGAGCAGTCAGACACGATACACCGAGGTTGCCCTCACTAATGAGTGGATACAATAATCCAGCAGGCTTGACTGGACTATTTTACATAACCAAACATCCTCTTTCCGATGACAGGTCTGTTTCTCTCTGTCACGTTGCAGTGTCTGAACTAATTGGGTGAATCAGAAACGAATCATTTATCACTTCCTGTCAAGTCCGATTTAGTCACTTACAATACTCAGAAAATTCAGCGAGGAAACTAAGATAGAAAAGAATATAAAAATGAAGCAATTTCCTGTGCAGAATCGAATAGTTTGTTCTCTAAACTCTATGTCAACATGTTCTTGGGTGACGCAATGAACGCCCCTTTCCAAGTTCAGGACAGAATGTAGAAATTGCGCACAATACCTTACAAATCTCTGCGTCAGCTTCTCCACAAAGCCGTAGATCTCGTGCCAGTTTGGTCCTATGCTGCCAGACCTGTAAACACAGCGATAAACACACGTGAGGTTCCTGCATTCAAGACAGCGAATACCACAGTTCAACCGTTTAACAAGCCCTCTCTGAGGCTTACAGTGGTCTAGCCCTCCTTGCCCTTACACATGGAGTCAACAACCGGTTCAGGTTAAGGCTGTTCAAGTTCCGAGCAGAATGCAATCATTCCTGACAGGATATCAGAACAATGCTTCGAGTAGCTTTTCAAAGATGAAACAAATAAGCATTAAAACTACTCTCAATTTGCCGCCTTCTCGAATTGCCCTGAAAATATTTCATTACATATTCAGCGAATTCCCCTCATGAGGGCATTTTAAAGTATATCTTTGAGGTTTGCACCCCAACATTTCCTTTGTATGTCGAATAGCTCCTACCACCTAGGCGTTGATTCAGGGCTTAGATGTGAGAAGAAAAGGTGCATGCTTTCACCTAACCTGACTTCCTTCTTCAAATCAAATCAAAGTTTATTGTCATTTCGGATGCAATCCATAGTCAAATACATGCATGAATAGCACATATTGTAGAAAGCAGTTATACACAATCGGTAATTCCTTAAATTAAATAAAAATAGATGGAATAAAAATTATAAAACTATCAGAATACATTATAGATCTTACAAAGATTTCTAAACAGACAAAACTGGGTTAGTACATTACATACAAAATTACTAATACCAAAAAGTTGCGCCAGAGATTTTCTGCAAGAGTTACATTTACAATCTTCAGTACGATACATATGAATACAGTATTCTAGCCCAAAATTAGCTTGAATCTGCCAGGGCACTTAGGCAGTTTCTCCTATGCTAAATCGACTTGAAGTATTTTGCAAGTGAGAATACTACCCAAGCCCCAGTATTGTATTTACAAACTCTCAGGTCTACCCTGTGTTGTTGAATTGTCGAACCCCCCAGCAACCTATGGAGGGGGACAACCTGTGACCCATTTTTTTTATACGCCAGGCAGAAAAAATAGGAGGTGTTCCTCCGTTTCATCTGCATCAGAACAAGCAAGGCAAAGTTTTGATGTAGGGAAAACAGCCCTCCAATTACTGGTAAAGTATGCTAAAGGCAAATGTCCTAGTCTGAACTTGATATACAATTAACGAGGAAGTGGAGCGAGGGTTTATGTAGTCCAAAAATGCCTCGAATCTAGGGTCAGGTTTAACTTCTAAAAATCTGGCCGTCAGGGTACCCAAACGTGTGGATTGCTGAAGTTTTCCCTACTCCCATTCCCATAAGCGTTTCTTGAAGACACACAGGAAGTGGTGGTATTGCCTCCTGTGTTGGACCACAAATCACTCAGACTCAATTTGGTCAAAGATGTCCTGATTTAACTTACCCAGGGTAATCTTGATGCACGGGGGCAAGATAAAATATCTTGAGGCATAAACTGTTGGGTTCCAGTTCCGCCACTGACCAAACACAAAGCCAGTAGAGGATTGTTTTTAGCTTAATTATACCCACTATAGGTTTCAAATTAAGGTCCAAACTCATGTGTCATAATGGGGTACTTCGTTCTGAACTGTGGCCACATTTAATATGCTCTTCCTGTTACTCTCAACTTGAAGGGCTGGTAATATGTTAACATCATCCCATTATATCTCCTCTGGATGAAACGCTGCATAAAAATGTACTAGTTTTTATATTTTCTCTCTCCCTCTGCACGATTGGCATGCGTGACATAAAGTCTAGCACACCACTATCAAAGCAGCGCCTTCCAACCAGCAAGACTCACATTCTCCTCTGTACTTGCCTTCTCAAGCCTTGATGCTTTAGTTTCAATACTGTGTTGCATTGTTGGCGATACTTTTTCTGCAACGTCTACATTCAAATTTAGTGACTATCTGTAATCTACATAGGTTTGACATTTGTGGGTTCAAGAGGCTTAGATTAGCAAACTTGATTTCATGGAGCCACATTAGAAGGGGTTTCGGCCTAATGAACCTAAATTCAACCCAGAAATTGTTTCAGTTTTTTTCGATATTAGGTCTATTTTGTCCCTCCAGGTATATCCAGGATCATGACAAACAAAGCCTCAAATATCTGTCCTATTTCCAGGCTGCTTAAGCCTCTCTTGGCTTTGGGGAGTCCACCTGCTTTCCTAACGATCTCTCTAGGCTGATTTTGATTAAAAATATGTCCACAATAATAAATAAATTAAAGACCTTTCCTGTCATATCTGTGGGGTTTCACAACTCTGTAAGACTCGAGTGATGTTAATGAATTTAACTAGATCTGAAAAGAGCAAGAATTAACTTAAACGAGTTACTATATTGTAAGTGAGAGACACTGTTGTGGTTTAACAATTGATGCACGTGGAAACTTTATTCACAGATTCACTGACATCAGTGGCGAACCTCAAAATGATGGGCTCCCATTCAGAATGTGTTGATGGGCCTATGAGGCTCGCATATATGTTCAGAAATATTCATAGGCCTTAGCCTGAATGGGGGGCCCTCTGAAGGGTGGGGACCCCTGCGCCGCATGGGCTGCAGGGGACCTGCGTTATGATCCTGCCTCATATAAGTTCTCCAAGCTTAAGCTGGCTTTGTTTTGGAATAAAAAAGGCGACCTTCTTTCGCGTTGGCCTCTGACTCTTTGACACATCACCAGAAGCAAGGCAGACCTTCTAGACTAATGGGGAAGTTAATGGCAGGAGGGTTGCTACCTTCCATAAACCCACTATTAATGCAACAGCCTACCCAACCCCTTTTCTTTACAATAGTGCGAATGAGTGTAAGTGGCTCATAATGGTCAAATACAAAAGTTAGAATGACTACTTCGGTATGGCCCTAATTTCAAAGAGATACATCAGCTAACAACGGCGATCCTCAGCGACTTTGTCCCCTTTTTTTGCACAATGCAGCAAGGGGCGAGACCTGCAGTACCAACAGCAGGCCTTGCAACTCTGAGTCATTGCCTATGCATCTCACAACTTGGACCGCAGTATCATTCTGCAAAAGAATGAAAGGCACCATTGGCTTTAATAGTCACACACCATGCTAAGGAGTCCTAATTCTGCTGTTAGAGTGTAGATATACCATAGACTATTAACAGTGGTCTGGGGAAAAGCAACTTCTGGCTTATCACAAGGTTCTGCCAATCTCATATTAGACAACACCATTACAAGCCCTGTGGCGGAGTTGATGGAGCAGTTGATGGTGCAGCAGAGTTCAAGAGGTGATGGAGGTGGATGTTGAAGATGTGGTGTGGGCAGGGGTCCGAGGGTGCTCCAGAGCGGATGCTCTTCATGATCTTGAGGGTGTCATCAGCGGTGAGGGGAGCCCAGCTGAGTAGGGTCTGCTGGGGTCCGATGTCATTGGGTGCAGTGGTTGCGGGTGGGGTGAGAGGGTCTTGGGTATTGGGGCAGTCTCAAAACATTCTCTCCAAAGTGTCCATGCTTCTTGCATTGATTAAACACCTTATAGGTAGCTGGCCAACTTTAGCCTTTGTCAAGTGACCTAGAATGCCACATCTATAACAAAAGTCCATCTTCCTATCAGTCATTCTTCTCCCAATTGTCCCTTAATTCGTATTACCACTACTACCATTAGATAGCACATCCACAACTTAATTTGTTTCCTTCCATACTTCTTAGCACAATACTACTATAGCACAATACTACTAGCTATGCTATTTGCACCTATGGTGCCTCACCTAGCCATCAATCATACTTATACTTCCCTCTGACTTCTAGAGTAAAACTTATACCTTTCTAGTACAACAGTAACTCTTTGCCAAACCTTTCCTGCATTTGTTTTAAAGCAATCTCATGATCATTCAAATTTTCGGGATTTTGTAATGGTGGTAATTTTTTTAATTCTCCTTATACTACAGCAGCTAAACAATGCTTTAACAAAGATGAAGCCTTGGAGGAGCACACTCCTTCTCTTGCAATACCTTGAGAAACACTTGAAATAAATCTACCCACATTTTCCAGACAATAGGGAAGTAACCTGGTTTTTCTAAAAATGGTGGGTGAAGGTGGCTGTACGCTAGACATAGTACGTATATTTACATAGGGAAATCATTTACTAAATTACAATAACACAAAAAAATTCTACCCCTTATCCTTTCTTATTGCTTTTCATTAGAAATGTCCTACACAGTACAGATTTACAAACTGTCAGCCACATAAGCAACGCGGAATGTAGTGAGTCTCAGTGACCCACCTACACTGCAACAATGTGTCAACAACTACTTCCAAATGACCCAACACAGAACTTAACTAATAAGTCTTTTGAAAATGTTAGTGTATTACACTAATGCATACTCCAAACCGCATTATGACATGTTGCTTATGTGCTCAAAGATGGTGCGCTTTCTGATTTCCACATCAGCGCCTATGCGCACACTTTTTCTGTCGGTGTGTCAGCGCATAGGCCCACTCTTCCACTGCCTGTAGTGCCACACATGCTCCAGCCTACTGACTTGCCTCTGCATGTCAGTGCATGTGCTAATGTTTCCTCAGTTCTTGATCAATGTTTCCACACCACACGTGTGCATGGAGCACCATGAATGCTTGGACAAAGCGCACAGTTCACACAATCTAACATCGGCTTAAGCATACGCTGTGTCAAAGGTAACTTCACTATTCCACACCAGAACTCTTAACACAAGGCGGCAGACTCAGCCAGCGTCCAGTTATGAGGCTGGATGATAATAGGGAGCTTACCAACAGTAGACCCTGACAGCTTCCAACTCAGGCCATTCCTTCTCATATGGTGGGTCTGAAAGCCCAAAATTCTAACTCTTGTGTCGCGCCAGTGCCAAGTCATTGTCAATATGTTGTGACCATTCTTCTTCATTGTGTAGAAGGGTCACAGCCACAGTTACATTTTTAACGAGAATGTGAAAAGTATATAAAGCACTTTGAAAACCTTGGCCACTATGCTCCTCTAAGGTATTCAACCCTTACTTCGCGGCTGGAACTGCGCATTACCATTTCTACACATTTTTTACTTCGCAGGTACGATTACTTAGCATGCTTTTAGTACGCATGCTACTAGTACGCAAATACTGTTACTTCGAAAATAGGTTTCTTCGCAGGCTATCCACTTCGTTGTTTTTATTTTGAGGCGCTTCCGTTTACAAATAACGCCGTGCGACTCTGACGACAGGAAGCATAAGAAGAGAGGAACCACGCTTGAAGGTGAAGAGAGGGACCACGAGGGGAGAGAGGTAAGTGAGGCTGTGTAGTTTTTAGGGTCGTGCAGGGGGTAGACTTTTAAGTTTTAGGGTTGTGTTGTGTAGTGTAGAGTAGTGTATTTGGGTTTAGGGTAGTGTCGGGGTCGTGAATGGTAGTGTATGGGAGTAGGGACAGGACTGGGGGGAGGGGGAGGGTCATGCAGGGTGTAGTGATTTAGGTTTTAGGGTAGTGTTGTGTAGTGTAGAGTAGTGTATTTGGGTTTAGGGTAGTGTCGGGGGTCGAGAAGGGTAGTGTATGGGAGTAGGGACAGGACTGGGGGAAGGGGGAGGGTCGTGCAGGGGGTAGTGATTTAGGGTTTAGGGTAGTGGTGTGGTGTTTGTGTAGTGTAGGGTAGTGTTTTAGGGTTTAGGGTAGTATCGGGGGGTCGTGAAGAGTAGTGTAAGATTGTAGAGACAGGACTGGGGGAAGGACGAGTAGGGGTAGTGTTTTAGGGTTTAGGGTAGTGTAGTGGTGTATGAGTAGTGTAGGGTACTGTAGTGTTTGAGGGTTAGGGTAGTGTTGTGAATTTGATTATTGAGAAAGTGTAGAAATAGTGGTAGGTGTTACAATTTAGTTAGAAAAGACATTGTATTTATAATATAAAGACATTTTCAAAAATGTACATATTGATATATACGTGGAATGTACGATTTGTGAAATCAGAACTAATTAAAAAATTAATTTAAAAAGAAAGAACTTTTTATGATTACGACGAATAATTTTGAGAAAGGGTGAAGGGCATATTAAATATGAGTAATGAAAAAAAAAGCGAGTATTTTTGTTAAAAAAGGGAATTTTTTTTTTTTTTTAAATGTATGTCGTTTTTTAAAAATACTCCCCCACCCTAAACCCCTATTACCATGTCATCCCGTAACAGTACATATGTTACGATTACTGTTAAAATTTTAGTTATTACGTGACCAAAATGCATATAAGTGGTATGCGTATTAAAATACAGCGGTGAAAGAGCATATTTAATTATTTTCAATGTATTTGCGTACTAAAAGCATGCGCAGTATAATATTGCGAAGTAATGGTTTTTGTGATGTAAAAACATTGCAGTAAAATCATGCGTAGTAAAGGTCTGCTAAGGAACGTCATATATTCCTCCTCTAATGCTCACGTTGACAACCATAGGCAGGGGGGTCTGCCAAGAGTTAAACAGTTAAAGATACAATGCACGTTGAATGTTCGGGCAGGAAAGAAAGCAACATACTAGCGGGTTTGGAGGGCAAAACTATTTCAAATGCTCAGCTGCACCATATCAGGGTATTCTTCAGATTCACCCCAGTACATGCTAGAGTCTCTGAACTAGTGAAATATTTTTCTCTTCAAAAGTCACAGAGCTAATAGCACTGGTAGAAAGGTGAGAGGACATAAACACCACATGCAAGACGTTTGGCGTTCTTCCCAAAGAGTGTTTGAGAAACACAGTGCAACTCAGAGCCTTTAATATGCACCTTTGGCCAATAGCACTCATCAGTGATTGAAAACCCAATTTACACATGATTCGATGCTCTCCCAGGGACAGTTTCCGAAAACACCTCTACAAGACTACAACTATGCATGAGTGATCTTAGATTATGCTCATCTCCACAATCCCAGCAAAATATCTGTCTCCACATGTGCAGCAGCAAATATTGCTAGTTTTCACTTGCCTGTCTCAGGAATGGACAGCCTCTACAAGCCAGATGTTTCACCCCATAGCGTTTCCAGGCCGTCTACCAGCTATTAACGTGTAAAAATGCTCCCTCTAATTACACTTTCTTTCTGTCCAGCAGTGGAATGTTGATATGCCCACTTTCTCTGCTCTTTGTACAATTCATCGATGAGACACACTACTGTGTAAATGTGAACTTGTGTTAACCCCATATTTTTGTTTAAAATAGCGCAAATGGTGCAATTCTAAAATATTTGACATCCCCTCAAATCAAATCAAATCAAAATGAGCTTTATTCGATTTTAGGCGTATAAAATCATAAAAGCAGACAGTTTAAAACATTTCCCCTCATTTTCTTTTAGTATTGATAACGGTTCCCGTCCTCCGATTTCCTGTGCATGCTAACAACGCCCCTTGACACGGTCCATTTTAAATGGCTGAGACTTCCTTTTCTCACCATTTTTATGGCAGAGAGCCCAACAGGGTCGGATTGGGATCACAATTTGGCCCGGGCACTGCCAAAAAAGTGGCCCACCTTCGCGGGGCGTGCCCTTTCATGAAACACCATTTAGTTACTCTCAGGGGTCTCATTTGTAGAGAAATGTTTGGTAAATTAAGCATTTTAAAACTTATAGAGCCAGTAACATTGGTAAAGACTAGGAGCACTGCAGTTCTGAAAATTGAATACTTACTTGCAGTCTCAATGCCCTGCACAAAGTAGTTAGATACTCTTTCCCAACCAGCTATGTCTTTGACTCTGATCATCACATAAATCAGAAATCTAGTACAAAGTCAAGGGGAAAGAGTTAGACTGGAATCTCTGGTAATAGAACATGTAATAACAAAAGTAAGAGGAAGAGCAGATCTGAATCTCTGCCTTGGAGAATAGAACCTCTAATGACAAACAGTAAAGAAATACATTTTGCAAATCAGCCATAAAAACATTTTGCAAAACACTCAAAAGAAATGAAATCTACCTTCCTCACACATTTTTAGAAGTGAAGTAGAACTAGAAATTGATAGTGATAGGTGTGATGTGGAGAGACATAAGGTAAAGACGGAAAGATCGGGTAGCCAGAAGAAACGGTTCTTAGTTATAGAAAGGGTAAGAGGTAGGTAGATAATGAGGGTAAGAGATATAGGTAATACCTTATGGTCATAGAAAAACACATGCAAACCTGCAAAGAGAACCTTCTTCACTGTTCCAAAGAGAATATGTATTAAATGCCACACAGAATTCAGAAGAAGCAATAAACACCCTCTGTTCTCAGAATCATGTTTCAAATGACCTGCAGACAACTAGTGATATTGGTTTAAATATTCCATTTGTGTAACAATCCCTCACAATTCTTCACATGCCCATCCATGTCTAAGACATATGCTGTAGCACCAAATCTGAAGCACGTTCTGTGGGCCACATGCATGATAACAAAACACAACCAACCCAAAAAATGTGTGCAATACCAAATGGCCCTCCTCTTGCAGGCATAATAGAGCCACATGTTTGAGCATAACAGGGCCTAAACCCTTAAACAGACCAGAGGCGATTATCTTGCAGAAAAGCTCCTCTATGGATGGCAATAACCATGAAAAACAGAAAATCAGCAAAAAGGACATATAACCTCAACATTCTAGAAAAGGCAATCCTGCTGCACAGAGAAGGAAGTGTCAAGTTTGCAAATTTTGCTTAGGCCTCGACGAGGGCCTAGCTTAGAATGAGGCTCAAACAGTTCACTTTTGAGAAAGCACATTACACAAAGTCTTAGACATATCCTGAAATCAACACACACAGGTTGGCTCATTCCAGCCTAGGATCTAAAACAGAGTCCAATCAGAATGACCTATAGACTACAGCCAAAAACTAACCAAAGGTTACTAATTAATATTCCTGGCATATGTAGAAATAAGTCCCTTGTCTGCATTTTGGATGAGACCTTTAAAATAGAGCTAAAAGGTTTACTGGCACACAAATGATTCAGGCGAATTGTGCAAACAATTGGTAAAACAAATCCATGAAAATGGGTTCCACCTGATCCTTCTTGCTACAGAGGAAGAGATCGGCTAGCAACACACTGCATTTGTGGGTGCTGGATGTGGTAAGTCAGTAAAGCTTTGGGGCAGACCTAATGCACAGAGCCTAGAGCAGGATTTTTTGGATGTGGTGGGACCGCGATTGAGGAGTGTGAGAAGTTGGCCTGGTATATGCTGTTCACTAATTAAAGTGGACACCTTGCACCAGTACAATTCGACTCTTATGGTAGATAGGTTTAAGACAACCTTTATAGAAAGCTATCCTAGTGGTAGCTGTGGAGAGCAGCCTTCAGGCTAAGTCTTGAAGGAATGTAAAGCAGCTTGTTTTACCACACAATCTCTTGAATCACCAAATGAAAAGACACCACACAGGTATATATATCAAATATATATGTATTTATTAATAAACACTCTCTACTAATCTCTTTATGAGATTAGAAGTCAGGAACATATGTACAAGTCAATTGTTATCAAAATAAGTTAGCACAGTAAATATCACAATCTTATCTTGGCTAGACCGGGGTCTAGGGCACATAGAATCGAGGGACCCCCAGAGAACCACCCAGGTAGTTGTAGGAGACCCACAGGGGACGGACGCGGTGTTCAGACACTAGTGCGAGTCCTGTACGAGTCTATGTAAGCGGACGCGATTGAGTTATCAATGTTACAGGCCCCTGGCGTGTTCGAGGCGAACACACCGATCGGTCAGTACGAGTCGAAGGACGCGGTTACTGGTAGATTTACTAGGGAGTTGGACGCGGTGTGTCTAACACAGCCGCGAACCCTGTACGAGTCAGTGCGAGAATCGCATGGGGAAAATAAGAGTTTTAGGATACTTCTGGTGAACCTACAAGCAAGTCACTTACAGGGTAAGTAGTTCTAGGGCCCACACCCACAGGAGCACCGTAGTGCTGGAGTTACCTCACCCAGGGAAGCCGGGTGCACAGGTGTCCTTTGGTGTCGGGTCGCGGCGTCGTTTTCAATGGCGAACAAAGAAGACTTGCTGCTTGTGATGGTTTGAAGAAGTGTCCGGTGGAATCTAAGCCTGGATTCAGTGGAAGGATGACCTGAAAGCAGAGGGGACAGTGTTCAAAGTCACTTGGCAGTGACTCGGGGCAAGGAAGATGAATGCCCACCGTCGTCGCAGGATTCAAGTCGTTCACGGTTGCCTTGACTCTTCAGCCACGAGGTCCAGGAGGCGTCGACGATGACCAGGAGCTGGATTCGGCGTGTCCCACGATGTCTGCAGCTTACTGTGGTGTCGGCAACTCGATAGGAGCCAACAGGCCTTGGTAACAGCAAGTCTTGAGCAATGTGTGAAAAGGCAATGGCGCAGACCAGCAAGGTCTGAGGGACTCACCCAGCAAGGGTAAGTCAGGGCAGGCCTGGAGCAACCAGGGGAGCCCTTTGGTTTCTTGCAAAAGTCTTCAGGGGACCCACGAGCCGGCTGGCAAGGGATCGCGAAGACGCCTCAGTCGGATTCGCTCCACAGGGGCCCACGGTCACTCGGGACGGGGTAGGCCGCTGATCTTCGGAGGGATTCCTGCTGGAGGCTGGGACCACACGTGGTCCAAAGCACAGGTTCTTAGAACGTTGTGGAGGGGTTGCACTCGACAATAGTGCACGGTACCCAGGGGTCACGGTTCCTCGTCACTCGTGGGGTCCACTTGCCTCAGCTTCGCTGGGGACTCACGATGGCCTTGGAGAAGTCAGGAAATCCACTTCTTGGGCTGCAGGGACTTCGGACTCCGGCGGGAGCGGCGTAGTTTGCGACCGTCGTTTGTAGTTTTTGGTGCCTGCCAAGAAGGGGAGTCACTCCTTGACTCCAAGGGAGATTCTTCTGTCTTCCAAAGGTAGTGGAACGTCGAAGGGCCAGGATTCTTCTTCAGAGCGTCGTCCAGGGATATCTAACTTACAAGTTCAAGGGTTCCCTATCTTATACTGTAAAGTAGGGAGGGACTAGCTCTATGACCCCACCTATGGGAGGGTCAGGGGAGTGGGTGGCTACACCCACTTCCCTTTGTCCAGTTTCACGCCAGAGCAGGGGCAGGTAGCCCCTGAGCCGGTTTGAACTGGCATATGCACAGAGGAGCCTTCTGCTCCCCCAGTGCAGGACTTCAAAGCACTCTAAGAGTGCACCCACCCAGCCCCAATACACTAAACCCTGTCTGGGAGGTGGTTACACCTCCCTGTGACAGGATACCTTTTGTTGGGCTTCCTCCACTGCGTGTTTCGGTCATCAGCAGGAGGGCAGCCCAGTGTCTGTGACTGGTGGCATCCATTTTGTGATGCCAGGGCTCTTCAGGATTGTACCGTGTTTCCACAGTAGGTACATGTCTATCCCTCTAGAAGGGTGGAATGCTACCCCCGCCACCAGGACTGGCGGGGGGGTAGTATTCCAAGATGTTTGACACCAAACACGACATGTTTTGATGCAGCCATACCAAAGTTAGCATTCTACCGCGAGGATATAATGCACTTTAAGAGTATATGGGTTAACCGCATCCACAAACAGCACCAGAGAATGGACTCTGAGAGCTGCAGAGGGGCCCTGCTCAGGCAGAGGCACCCCCTCACATAGAAGCCAAGCACCCTGCCCTCAGGATTGATAGGGCCTGCCTTAGGGGTGACTGATAGGTTTATATGTGTGTGTTGGAGAGATATAGGGAACCTATACCTCAGTGAGGAGTGCTAGCACCACCTCACCCAGGCTGCAGTAGCAGGCCTGTGGTGTCAGATTTAGTCTGCTTCCCAGGGGTGGCATACTACATGCTTCAGCCCCTGGTAGGCCTGTGAAGTACCTATTCCCTTGGCACCTAAGGTACCATATACTAGGAACTCATAAGGCACCACAGTATCCAATCACTAGTGCACCTAGAGTGCACTCCAAATCGTTTAGAGAGAACAGAGAGGCTGGGGCCCTGATTGGCAGGGATCCAGCCGGACTATAGCCAGAAACCAGTGTAACATCAGAAAAAAAGTGGGGGCAACATAAGAGGCAGATCCTACTCTCCTACACAACCCCCCCCCCCAAACGCAGGGACACTAAACAAACCTTGACCAGTTGAGTCTTCGTGTTCAAAGTGGAAATACCTTGAGAGTCCATCTGCATTGGCATGTTGGGTCCCAGGCCTATGTTCCACTGTATAGTCCATCCCCTGTAGGGAAATGGACCACCTCAAAAGTTTTGGGTTTTCACCTTTCATCTGCTTAAGCCATAGGAGGGGCTTGTGGTCAGTCTGAACTATGAAGTGAGTGCCAAACAAGTATGGCCTCAGCTTCTTCAGGGCCCACACCACAGCAAAGGCCTCCCTCTCTATAGCTGACCAACGTTTCTCTCTAGGGGTCAGCCTTCTGCTAATGAAAGCTACTGGCTGGTCTTGACCTTCATCATTCAGTTGAGACAGTACAGCACCCACACCCAGCTCAGAAGCATCTGTTTGGACAATGAACGTTTTGGTGTAGTCTGGACTCTGTAAGATGGGGGCAGTGCACATGGCCTGCTTTAGGTCTTCAAATGCCTTTTGACAGCTAGCTGTCCACTGAACCTTTTTTTGCATTTTCTTTGAGGTCAGATCATTCAAGGGCGTCACTATAGATCCATATCCCTTGACAAACCTCCTATAGTACCCAGTCAGGCCCAAGAAGGCTCTCACCTGTGTCTGGGTGGTTGGAGCAACCCATTCCATTATGGTTTGGATTTTGCTCTGTAAAGGTTGAACTTGGCCTCCACCCACAAGGTGGCCCAGGTACACAACCTGACTCTGCCCTATCTGGCACTTGGTGGCCTTGATAGTGAGGCCTGCTTTCTGCAGAGCCTCCAAAACATTCCTGAGGTGGACCAGGTGATCCTGCCAGGAGGAACTAAAGACAGCAATATCATCTAGATAAGCTGAGCAATAAGTTTCCATCCCTGCCAGAACTTTCACCAACCTATGAAAAGTGGCAGGTGCCTTTTTCAATCCAAAGGGCATCACCACAAAGTGGTAGTGCCCACCAGGGGTCGAAAATGCTGTTTTGGCTTTTGCATCATCAGCTAATCTGATCTGCCAGTAGCCAGCTGTTAGGTCAAATGTGCTTAGATACTTGGCTGAGGCCAAAGTATCAATCAGCTCATCTGCCCTTGGTATGGGGTAGGCATCAGTCCTAGTGACTGCATTGAGGCCTCTGTAGTCTACACAAAACCTCATTTCTTTCTTACCACCCTGGGTATGAGGCTTGGGTACCAGGACTACTGGGCTAGCCCAAGGGCTATCTGAAGGCTCAATTACACCTAGCTCCAACATTTTCTGGACTTCAGTCCTGATACAGTCCCTGACATGGTCAGGTTGCCTGTAGATTTTATTCTTGACAGGCAGACTGTCTCCAGTGTCCACCTCATGGGTGCACCAGGTAGTCTGACTAGGGGTCAGGCTAAACATATGTCTAAACTGTTGCAGAACTTGTCTGCACTCAGTTTGCTGATGGTCAGTGAGGCTGCTTGCCAAAGCAACACCATCTACTGACCCATCATCAGGGTTCTGAGAGAGCAGGTCAGGGAGAGGGTCACTCTCCTCCTCCTGGTCCTCATCAGTTGCCATGAGCAAGCCCATGTCAGCCCTGTCAACATATGGCTTTAATCTGTTGACATGGAGCACCCTCAGGGGGCTCCTGGGAGTTCCAAGATTCACCAGATAGGTGACTTCTCCCTTCTGTTCAACTATTGTATGGGGGCCACTCCACTTGTCCTGGAGGGCTGCTGGGGCCACAGGCTCCAACACCCACACTTTCTGTCCTGGCTGGTATACAGTCAGTACAGCCTTTTGGTCATGCCAAGCTTTTTGTAA
Organism: Calotriton arnoldi; assembly: GCA_963921515.1. Taxonomy (NCBI): domain Eukaryota; kingdom Metazoa; phylum Chordata; class Amphibia; order Caudata; family Salamandridae; genus Calotriton; species Calotriton arnoldi. Next base: position 1,007,362 of record CAWUFW010006541.1, read on the forward strand.
TTCTTGGCTGGCCTCCAGGTTTTTGGTTGCCTTTTTCATGTACTCAGCCATCCGGGAGCGGAGACCAAGTACATAGTCCATCACATCTTGTTTGGGGGCTTGAGAGGTAACTCCCAGCCCTCTTTTACCAAACACAGTGGACCTCTCACAGGATGCCCAAACAGAAGCTCAAATGGGCTGTAACCAACCCCCTTCTGTGGAACCTCTCTGTATGCAAACAACAGGCAAGGAAGAAGAAGGTCCCATTTCCGCCTAAGCTTCTCTGGGAGTCCTTTAATCATTCCTTTCAAGGTTTTGTTGAAGCGTTCAACTAAACCATTGCATTGTGGGTGATAGGGGTGGTGAACTTATAAGTTACACCACACTCCTTCCACATTGCTTTTAGATATCCTGACATGAAGTTTGTACCTCTGTCAGAGATGACCTCCTTTGGGAAACCCACTCTGGAGAAAACTCCAATGAGGGCTCTTGCCACCACAGGGGCTGTGGTGGTCCTCAGGGGAATTGCCTCTGGGTACCTGGTGGCATGATCCACTACCACCAGGATAAATCTGTGCCCAGATGCAGTTTGAGGGTCAAGGGGACCAACAATGTCAATCCCTACCCTTTCAAAGGGTACCCCCACCACAGGTAGTGGTATCAGAGGGGCCTTTGTTGTGCCACCTGCCTTACCACTGGCTTGGCAAGTGACACAGGAGCGACAAAACTCCTTTGTGTCCTCTGACATATGTGGCCAATGAAAATGTGGAACAAGCCTGTCCCAGGTCTTGTTTTGGCCCAAGTGACCTGCTAAAGGGATATCATGTGCTAAGGTCAAGAGGAACCCCTAAACTTCTGAGGTATTACCAACCTCCTGGTGGCTCCAGGGGCTGGGTCTCTACCCTCAGAATATAGGAGTCCCTCATCCCAATAAATTTTATGGGACCCACTAGCACGCCCAGCAGCCTCAGCAGCAGCCTGCTGTCTGAGGGGTTCAAGAGAGGGGCAGCACTGTTGCTCCTTACTCAGATCTTCCCTAGAAGGGCCCCCTGCCCCCAAGAACTCAACCTGGTCAGGCTCAAGTCCCTCTGGGGCAGTTCCTTCTTCAGGATCTGCTTCACCTCCCTCTGGAGGGGAATCTGTGATCTGAGACAGAGGGGAAGGCACTGCCTTTACCCTACTGCTCCTCCTCTTGGGAAGCATCTGGTCCATTGTTCCAGGATCCAGAGCTGGTTCAGTGTTATGCTTTCTTGCTTGTGACCTGGTCACAGCAAATACCTCTGCAGGGATGCCCAACATCTCAGCATGAGTCCATAACTCTACTTCAGACCAGGCTGAAGTCTCTAGATCATTGCCCAACAGACATTCTACAGGGAGGTCTGCACTGACTACAACCTTCTTGAGGCCAGTTACCCCTCCCCAGGAGAAATTCACAACTGCCAGACTATGGTTGGTCCTGACATTGCTTGCATTGGTCACCTGGTACATTTCGCCCAGGATGATCTGTCCAGGGTCCACAAGATCCTCTGCCACCATGGTGACACTAGCACCTGTGTCCCTAAATGCCAAAGCCTGTTTGCCATTTATTACAGGCTGCTGTTTGTATTTGCCCAGATTACTGGGGCTTACTAGGAAGGACATGTCAATGTCTCCATCACAAATCAGCATTGCCTGAGTGGGTACTCTGACTAGGTCAGAGTCCACTTCAGAACCCAGGGTCAACCCTATTAAACCCTTAGTCTGTGTACCACCTCCACCAGTAGCTGAGCTAGGGGGAACAGTTGCCTTAGGGGCAGGAGTGGGGGTGGTTTGGTCTTTGGACTTGTTACAATCAGAAGTCCAGTGCCCTTTCTGTTTACAGAATTTGCACCAGGGCTTCTTTTGGCCTTTTCCCTTGTTGGATTGTGACTCCCCACCAGATGCAGATTTTTGGGGCCCTTGTGAAGACTTCTGGTCTTTTGACTTATCCCCACCTTTCTCAGAGCCCTTAGGATCTTGCTTCTTGGTGTCACCCCCTTGGTTCTGGGGTTTCTGCCTCACCCTGGTTCTGACCCATTTGTCTGCCTTCTTTCCCAATTCTTGGGGAGAGGTCAGATCAGAGTCCACCAGGTACTGATGCAACAACTGGTTCTGGCAATTATTAAGGATCTGTTCTCTCATTATCAGATTATACAATCCCTTGAAATCAGTAACCCTACTGCCAACTAGCCAACCCTCCAGAGCCTTGGTTGCACAATCAACAAAGTCAGTCCAGTCCTGAGTCTGTGCCTTCTGGGTGTCTCTGAACTTCAACCTGTACTGCTCAGTGGTTAAGCCAAACCCATCTATTAGTGCACTCTTCAGGACTTCATAATCATCAGCATCCTCTTCTCTAACAGTGAGGAGCTTGTCTCTACCTTTATCTGAAAAGGAGAGCCACAAGATTGCTGCCCACTGCTTTTGGGGGACCTGCTGTACTCTACAGGCCCTCTCCATAGCAGTTATCCACTTGTGGATATCATCCCCACTCTGGTAGGGAGGAACAACCTTGCTCAGGTTCCTATGGTCTGGAATATATTCCCTGCCTCTAGGGACACTGTTGCTGCCACCAAGGGGTTCTAACCCCTCTCTTCTAGAAGCTCTCTGGATCTCCAGGGCTTCCCTATCCAGTGCCAACTGCTTGGTTCTGAGGGCAACTCGTGCTTCCTCATACTGGAGTAGTTTGCACATTCTTTCAGAGGAGGTCTCTCTTATGGGAAAGTATGAGTTCCTCTGATGGACAAATTCTCTGCCAGAGTGATAGGAGTGGTCAGATTCCCTGGAAGGGGACCTGTGCCTCTCATCCACTCTGTCAGTTCTCTTAGGGAGAATTCCTCTGTCCTTTTCAGGCCCTTTGGAGCCTGGCCCTTCAATCACAGAGTCCTGGTCATTCTGATTTTCATCATCTGACCCAGACACTGTAATTGACCCACCCCCTGATTCAGACCCATTAGCTCCTAGAGCCAATCTAAGATCATCTGCTGTCAGCAGATCTATCAGGTGTAGTGTGGAGGGACTCTGTCCTAGCTTCAGGTGTCTTTCAACACACATGGCTCTCAAGTCAGAGAAAGCCATGTCCTTATACTGAGGCTGGGTGGACCCACTGGCTCCACCTTTTAAGGACATTCTAGTGTTGTGCAGTGTTGTACTACCTACACTAGTTTGTGGCCTACTGATCCTAGCTTGAGCTGTAGAAAGGGTGTGCTATCCCTTGGCACACAGCTCTAAGTTCAGTAGAACTTATTGATACTAAGCTTGACTTTATATGTACCTTAAGTACCTATAGTGGTTTTCAGTTAGTAATTCAAATAGAGATTTTCTGGTAAAACAATAGCAAGCTGGAATCCCACACGCTGCCCACCAATGTGAGAAGTTGGCCTGGTATATGCTGTTCACTAATTAAAGTGGACACCTTGCACCAGTACAATTCGACTCTTATGGTAGATAGGTTTAAGACAACCTTTATAGAAAGCTATCCTAGTGGTAGCTGTGGAGAGCAGCCTTCAGGCTAAGTCTTGAAGGAATGTAAAGCAGCTTGTTTTACCACACAATCTCTTGAATCACCAAATGAAAAGACACCACACAGGTATATATATCAAATATATATGTATTTATTAATAAACACTCTCTACTAATCTCTTTATGAGATTAGAAGTCAGGAACATATGTACAAGTCAATTGTTATCAAAATAAGTTAGCACAGTAAATATCACAATCTTATCTTGGCTAGACCGGGGTCTAGAGCACATAGAATCGAGGGACCCCCAGAGAACCACCCAGGTAGTTGTAGGAGACCCACAGGGGACGGACGCGGTGTTCAGACACTAGTGCGAGTCCTGTACGAGTCTATGTAAGCGGACGCGATTGAGTTATCAATGTTACAGGCCCCTGGCGTGTTCGAGGCGAACACACCGATCGGTCAGTACGAGTCGAAGGACGCGGTTACTGGTAGATTTACTAGGGAGTTGGACGCGGTGTGTCTAACACAGCCGCGAACCCTGTACGAGTCAGTGCGAGAATCGCACGGGGAAAATAAGAGTTTTAGGATACTTCTGGTGAACCTACAAGCAAGTCACTTACAGGGTAAGTAGTTCTAGGGCCCACACCCACAGGAGCACCGTAGTGCTGGAGTTACCTCACCCAGGGAAGCCGGGTGCACAGGTGTCCTTTGGTGTCGGGTCGCGGCGTCGTTTTCAATGGCGAACAAAGAAGACTTGCTGCTTGTGATGGTTTGAAGAAGTGTCCGGTGGAATCCAAGCCTGGATTCGGTGGAAGGATGACCTGAAAGCAGAGGGGACAGTGTTCAAAGTCACTTGGCAGTGACTCGGGGCAAGGAAGATGAATGCCCACCGTCGTCGCAGGATTCAGGTCGTTCACGGTTGCCTTGACTCTTCAGCCACGAGGTCCAGGAGGCATCGACGATGACCAGGAGCTGGATTCGGCGTGTCCCACGATGTCTGCAGCTTACTGTGGTGTCGGCAACTCGATTGGAGCCAACAGGCCTTGGTAACAGCAAGTCTCGTGCAACGTGTGAAAAGGCAATGGCGCAGACCAGCAAGGTATGAGGGACTCACCCAGCAAGGGTAAGTCAGGGCAGGCCTGGAGCAACCAGGGGAGCCCTTTGGTTTCTTGCAAAAGTCTTCAGGGGACCCACGAGCCGGCTGGCAAGAGATCGCAAAGACGCCTCGGTCGGATTCGCTCCACAGGGGCCCACGGTCACTTGGGACGGGGTAGGCCGCTGATCTTCGGAGGGATTCCTGCTGGAGGCTTGGACCACACGTGGTCCAAAGCACAGGTTCTTAGAACGTTGTGGAGGGGTTGCACTCGACAATAGTGCACGGTACCCAGGGGTCGCGGTTCCTCGTCACTCGTGGGGTCCACTTGCCTCAGCTTCGCTGGGGACTCACGATGGCCTTGGAGAAGTCAGGAAATCCACTTCTTGGGCTGCAGGGACTTCGGACTCCGGCAGGAGTGGCGTAGTTTGCGACCGTCGTTTGTAGTTTTTGGTGCCTGCCAAGCAGGGGAGTCACTCCTTGACTCCAAGGGAGATTCTTCTGTCTTCCAAAGGTAGTGGAACGTCGAAGGGCCAGGATTCTTCTTCAGAGCGTCATCCAGGGATATCTAACTTACAAGTTCAAGGGTTCCCTATCTTATACTGTAAAGAAGGGAGGGACTAGCTCTATGACCCCACCTATGGGAGGGTCAGGGGAGTGGGTGGCTACACCCACTTCCCTTTGTCCAGTTTCGCACCAGAGCAGGGGCAGGTAGCCCCTGAGCCGGTTTGAACTGGCATATGCACAGAGGAGCCTTCTGCTCCCCCAGTGCAGGACTTCAAAGCACTCTAAGAGTGCACCCACCCAGCCCCAATACACTAAACCCTGTCTGGGAGGTGGTTACACCTCCCTGTGACAGGATACCTTTTGTTGGGCTTCCTCCACTGCGAGTTTCGGTCATCAGCAGGAGGGCAGCCCAGTGTCTGTGACTGGTGGCATCCATTTTGTGATGCCAGGGCTCTTCAGGATTGTACCGTGTTTCCACAGTAGGTACATGTCTATCCCTCTAGAAGGGTGGAATGCTACCCCTGCCGCCAGGACTGGCGGGGGGGTAGTATTCCAAGATGTTTGACACCAAACACGACATGTTTTGATGCAGCCATACCAAAGTTAGCATTCTACCGCGAGGATATAATGCACTTTAAGAGTATATGGTTTAACCGCATCCACAAACAGCACCAGAGAATGGACTCTGAGAGCTGCAGAGGGGCCCTGCTCAGGCAGAGGCACCCCCTCACATAGAAGCCAAGCACCCTGCCCTCAGGATTGATAGGGCCTGCCTTAGGGGTGACTGATAGGTTTATATGTGTGTGTTGGAGAGATATAGGGAACCTATACCTCAGTGAGGAGTGCTAGCACCACCTCACCCAGGCTGCAGTAGCAGCTGTGGTGTCAGATTTAGTCTGCTTCCCAGGGGTGGCATACTACATGCTTCAGCCCCTGGTAGGCCTGTGAAGTACCTATGCCCTTGGCACCTAAGGTACCATATACTAGGGACTCATAAGGCACCACAGTATCCAATCACTAGTGCACCTAGAGTGCACTCCAAATCGTTTAGAGAGAACAGAGAGGCTGGGGCCCTGATTGGCAAGGATCCAGCCTGACTATAGCCAGAAACCAGTGTAACATCAGAAAAAAAGGCGGGGCAACATAAAAGGTTTACTGGCACACAAATGAATCAGGCGAATTGTGCAAACAATTGGTAAAACAAATCTATGAAAATGGGTTCCACCTGATCCTTCTTGGTACAGAGGAAGAGATCGGCTAGCAACACACTGCATTTGTGGGTGCTGGATGTGGTAAGTCAGTAAAGCTTTGGGGCAAACCTAATGCACAGAGCCTAGAGCAGGATTTTTTGGATGTGGTGGGCCCGCGATTGAGGAGCACTAGATGTGGCTTTCAGTACTGCTTTACTCAGCCGTCTTTTGTCAGCTCTGTGGAGAGTGCGATGCCATGGGGATTAGATAGCCCTCTTGAGTTGGAGCTTGGCTTTGTGGTTCATCTGGTTGGAAGAGTAACTGAATAGACCTGCTGTTTTCCCACTCATGCAGGCAGTGAGGGAGGGGTGTGGCCCTATGGAGGTCAGGCAGGAAATCTGAGAGTCCCATTCTGCTGGGGAGGGAAAGGGAAGCCACAAACATCACCCAACCAGACCCCCCATTGCAGGCTGAGGAGGGACTCAACAAAATGTTATCATAGTGCAGGCTTAGACTTTCCCAGAATAACAAAAATAACATAGAAGTAGAACGGTGCATCCAACAAGGGCACAGATTGGCTTGTGTCAGAGTGCAGCCTCCACAACATAGGAAATCCAGACAGTAAGGTACTAAGGGAAATTAATGGAAATTTTGCATCAGTGTTCACTGAAACACTTAATGTGTTCCTATGTGAAAAATGAGACATTAATCACCTTTTGGCCAGGTGGGCGAGGTGAAATGGCCACCACAACTGATCTGGCTAGGTTTGCCACTTGGATGGTTTCTTACTAGCATGGCTGGTATTTTCATTTTCTGGCGGGTCCAAAATGAACCTAATCACCCAAATCCGGTATTTTTTCAGTATGCGCTTTGAACAGTAAACATAAGGGAAATCATCTTAAAATGTGTTCTGAAGCTGCCTAAAAGATCCATGAAGAATAGTTAAACTAAGCAAAGGCAGAAAAGCTGTGTTAAAAAATACGGATGTCTTTTTATAAAGCTTCCTCTTTAATTATCATGTTCCCTTTGCAGAATCATAAAGCAAGAACAAATGGTTATTCGAGCCTAGGCAGTGTGCATGCACGGTCTGCAAAACCTGCTGTAATCACTATGTGGGGTGTAATCCCGCCTGCTGGTTGCCATTGGTTCACTCCTGCATTGCTCTTCTTTCGTGGATCCCTATTGGTTGGTGCTCCCGATACATCATTTCCATTTTATGCCAAGGAGCACCGACCAACTACAGTTTACTTACTTACACTATCCGGAGGAGGAGCGAGTTGTGCACCAGGAGGATCCCGCCCTCTGTGTGTCAGAAGTCGGATGGAGGAGCCGGGAACTACTCTGTCATGATCACCCCGTATCCCGTCATCAAGCACCTCTACCCCCCTGCCGGTCGCCCGGTGTGTGGGGGAGGGTGTGGCCTGGATGACCACCCCCCCGTCAGACCTCGACACCCATTTCCCTCTCAGCCACTGATGCCCGCCCAGGGGCTGGAGCCCCCTGAGCAAACAGCATATCGGGCAAGCACTACAAGGGGGCTGAGGTTAGCTGCAGCATTGCTTTAACGTGTTCCCAACCCTGCCCTTCTCAGAGGCTCAGCAGCTCCCCATGTGAAGTCCATGGGGATAAAGCCACAGTCAGGCGAGCCACATCAATGAAGGTAGTAAGTGACTGTAGGTAGGCAGTGAGTACGCAGCTTTGCATGGTGCACATTGTCGTGTAGTTCCTATAAACCTATATAGGACCTGCGCGTTTAGACAACATACACTGTAGGATTGGTGTCCGGACTGATTCTAGACACCCCCACCGGGTATGTTAGCTTGTATACCAGCTAGCTCACAGTGCCACTAGAAACCCCTCTTACCAAGGAGAGAATAGTTCTTGGCAACTATCGAACATGACATCCCTGATCCCTAAGGATCGTGGAAACAGTGCGATACTTTTCGCTCAGTCACTCATGCTCACTTTGTCTCAGAGAGATACACAGAATAAACGGTGGGAACATTTTTCAATAAGCATTTATTGAACCGGCGTCATTCTAGTGTAAAATAGGTGTGCAGAAACAACCATTAGACAGAAACAGATATAAATGATTAAAAGCACTAACGAGTAAAAGGATGGTAGATTTCTACCATTGTGCTAAAACAATGAATACAGGCAAGAATATAAAATACATGAGAGTAAAATGCCTACTCCTACGATGCGACCCTAACAAGATGTACCTAGCATGTATGTAGGTGTAAAGCCAAGAATCCCTCAAGGATAAAGTCAACCCCATTACCTGAGGTGAGAGACTGTGGGACCCATCTTGGTCTCGAGATGGACATCCCGCGAGGGATGTCAGACCACTGCGAGCTGGAGTGTCTGCGTGCAGGAACCTCAGCGTCTCGTGTCAGTATGTCAGCATGGAATTACTTTTCTCCTCTGACTACCTCAGCAAGATATGGTGTTTATATACCCAAAGTGGTACCCTCAGGGGTTCTACCTTGCTGTGTCATGTCGGACTTAGGATGACGGAAGGAATTACCCTTATACATAGTTATTATGCAGTAGATGGTAGTCCTGCTGAGTTTGCAAGAATCCTCATGCATAGTGGATGAGGCTAGTTTTCAGGGAAAACCCTACCTCTTGTAAGCAGTATCGTAACTAGGTAAAAGGTCAGTCCCAAGACACCGTTAGGTAGTGTAATGGTAGGAGAGAATATAGGTGAATCGTTAGGTGACTACCTAAGCCTATATTGGGGTACCTATATGAAACATAACACCCACTCCTCATCCGACTGGACGACATACTAAACTTTTAACGTACGTCTAGGCATTTGTACGCAAACAACTAATTAGTTCAAAACATTAGTGCGTTTAACAAATATTTAAAAAATGCTAAAAAATGCTAAAATAGTTTTAATAAGCGGTAGAAATTTTACTAATATATGTACGTATATATAGTTCGAACAACTATGAGTGACTGAAAAGCCATGCAGTTTTAGCAAAAATTTCTGTTTGTTGAAAATTCCAAATTTGGATGTTTTTGAAAAAGCTGTTTTTTTACCAGCACACGATGAACCAAATGTTTATGTGTCCTGGCTGGGAGACGCAACATCACTGTTGCCTGCAATCGCAGACGACGGATCCTGCAATACCTCGCAGATCAGGTCAATTGAGCACAGATGTTCCTCCGTATTCTCCACAGCCGCTGCTGGGGATGACAGCGTGACAACCAAGGCCTGAGTATTTGTTGAGGAGCCGGTATCCATTCGGACAGGAGCTGTAGCATCCTGTGGTGGCTCTAAGAATGCAGACATCAACATTGGAATACGCTGAGGAAACTGCAGAACATGGGCCGTTATCGGGTCCAACGTCCGGTGGCGCAACTGATGGAAGTGTTAGACAGAGGTCCAACACGCATTCTTGTCCGCAGAACAGGCATCGGAGGACAGGCAGAATACAGTCGATCCAGACTGGTCTAAATGATAGGAACCAAGATTTACTTAGTTCGCGAAGGTGAGGCGTGCCCAGATGGAGTACTATGCAATCACGGTATCGGCGCTCCAAGAGCCTTTTTCCATCTCCTTAGTGACTGGGACATCCATTGCATAGCAGAAAAATGACAATCAGGATACCTGCTATTAGGAACAGGATCAGGATCAGCGGAAGCCCTCCAAAAATGTTTCCGAATACGGAGTGTATGAAGTTGGGAATAACTCTGAGGATTGTCTGAAAGGTGCTTAACAGTACAGAACCTATGGTCTTAAATAGGTGTACTATACCCGTCGTATCAGACATGTTAAAGATACGTCGTACCATTTCTGTGAAATGGAAAGGGCAGTTTGTTCGTACTAGTGCCTGTATCTCAGTCGAGGACCTTGCAACCTGGAGATCATAAGATTCCTTGATGAATTCCCTACCCATCGCTTCATATCCGCCTGCTTGTTGTTGTTCTAGGCAATATTAATACTGGAAAGTTGTGACCGGTAATGTTATATGGCCATGGATTAACCATTCTGTGGATGGTGTCTCTGCCACAGTAAAAGGTAACTTGTCTAGTTTTTCAATGCGCAGCACTGTATATTTTGCACCTCTTTGTGCCGGCATTATCTGCTTCTCAGTTAGATTGTATGCAGAAAATAGGGACATACTGTTGATAAATCGCCAAGGCACATAACCAGCGCGCAATGATTGCAGCGTCCAGCTTAATAACATAATAGAACATAGTTGAAATTGTGCGTGTTGTAGTATGGACAAGTCCTGTTCTAGTATATCTATAGCAGAAGATACAATGTTGCCCAGTGAATAAATCCTGGGTGTTAATGTAGTCATACCATTGTCAACTACAGCTAACGCCTTTTCTAGGTTAATTCTATCTATTTCACGAAGTCTCTCCGCAGCTTCTTGTTGAGAGATCTTCCAGATTTCATTATAGACAGCGTATAGGCTACGTTTCTGACGTGGACCTAATAACAAATCCCTTAAATCCACCTCATCTGAGAGTAAGGAGAAGTGCTGTTTTATCTTGGACAGTGTCGAGGTTTTTAGCCAATCGAGGCACAATTTCCCAACACTGTATGATGTCACCACCCCCGGATGTTCTCTTTGTACATAGAGTTGGTCCGGCCTATGGATACTAAACCCTTCGGTTGTAGCCTTGAATCTAGATTGACATCCTTTTGTGTCGGTGGGCCAAACTGACCATACCTTCCAATTGGGGTTTGATGTATTGTACTGCATGATGTCATCTATTGTATCCCCTCCACGTGATGTGAAATTGATGTGTGAAGGTTTGGGAATCCGAGGTGTGTTCAAATCCTTGTTTTTGGCTAGTCCACGACAGGAAGTCTGTTGCACAGTGTCATTCAGATATATTATCTGCTGTGGAAAGAGGCACGCTCTAAATAGTACTTCTGTTTCCTGAACTTGCCATTCCTTTGAACCCCAGACTGGTTTTATGTCTATAGTGTCCTTCCATAAGTCAAAACCCTGTTCAGACAGTTGGAAATAAAGGATGCAGAATAAATCTGTTTGGTGTTAGTTAGTATATTTTTATGTGCAGTTGTAGGTGCAACCTTATTGTAATATGAGGTCAAGTCAGAAATGTTAAACCCTGAAAAATAAGAAAATTTCTGTGCAAAATTTTTGAACTACCTTTTGGTGGTGTTGGGCAATGTTCCCATTGGTGGTATGTGAAAACATTTCGTGGGATACTGGATTTGTGTAAAAAGTGATAACCATAATGATGGTAACAGTACATAGTGTCAAAATCAGATGTGTCCTCTAACATTTCATTGCTTGAAAATGCAGCGGATTGTTCTAAATCAGACAACATATTATTTACTGTTTCAAAATCCCAATCATCAGCAAATGTACTGGAGGTAATGATATCATTTAGAGAAATTTTAAATAAATGTGGTATTTTCAAAAGTTCAGTGGGACCAAATACATCATAATCGACCTTGTCCCAAACTATACCATCAGGAATTGGAACAGGTGTAATCTTCACGAAAAACAGGTCTCTCTGTTCATGATGAGATTATTTCTGAGGTTTCAGGACCAAGTTCACATTTGATACTGCAGAGCGTTCTGGGAGATATTTTCCATTAATGAGTAAGCAAAAAACAGTCACTAGGTCAATCCAGAACAGAAAAAAACAATATTCCACTTATTATCCAGAGCTGGAGCCAAGGTGATACTAAGTAAGTCTTTTTCTGAAAAGTGTAAAAGGCACGAATTTGTTGCTTACGGGAAACTGGAGCTGGCATTGTCTCGGGTTCACTGGGATCAAGAGAGAAGGTATCAAAATCAATAAGGTAGCCAGATGCAGTTCGATCTATCTTTGGTGGCTCAGCAGGTTTTGTTGAACTGGCAAGCATCTCTTGTTGAGGCATATTGATGTAGACATCGGTGTTAGGCCGAACTGAAATTTGTCTTTCAATTGTGTTTTGAAGTTCTGTTTCAAGAGGAATGAGTTCCATTTCTTTGTCGGAAATTCCATCGTTTTGTATAGGTGACTCTTCAAATGTTATGAGTCTTTCTGTCTGAACTCTCTGTATGGTAGCGAGAGGAGAGCATTGTCTTATCAGGAGCCCACGAGGCCTACTATTCAGTATCGGCCACATAGTGTGGTTTAATCAGATCAATGGAGATGAATCACTTTTCTTTTTTTCCGGCAAGAGGTGGAAGAAGTACTGTTCTTGTTCCTTCGACAGCCAGGACAGGTACAGGCTTTCTTTATAATGGCCCAAATTCTTTCTTGTCCTCAATCTTTTCTCTGACCAGAACCCCGACTTTTGGGATCCAGACAGGTCTTGCCGTGACTGATTTGACTTCCCCAGTGGTGGTGCGTTTTACCTGCATGTTGCTTAGTAGTGCCCGGGATTCATTCAGATCCTGTAAAACAGCCAAACGTTTATTGATGTCAAATGGTTTTTCATCCGCCACTGTGCTTTCATAATTGAGATCAGTTACCCACATTCTCGTCCCAAATTGGACCTCATAAGGAGTGGCACCTCCTAGGGAACTTCTTGGCATATTATTAAGGACTCGTTGGACCCCATATAAGTGATTGACCCAACTATCACCCGAATCTAATACTCTCTATGTTAAAGACTGCTTTAAGTCTCGGATTTTTATCTCTCCACGACCGAATTTCCCTCGGGATGGTACAGAGAGGAGTACCGCAGTGCAACTCCCAGACTTCCCATGGCTTTCTTGTAAGCCCTAGAGCTAAACGCGGGGCCACGGTCAGAATGTAATGTGCCATCTGCGTATGTCCCTATAAGGACTCGCAAATCCTTTAGAATAGTTTGAGAGTCAGCCGAGCGCTGAGGCCATACCCATAGGAATCGAGAGCATGAATCCACTGCCACCAAGATATAATTGTAAGCCCTATCTGATTGTAGGGGGCCGCAGTGGTCCAAATAGACACAAGAGAGTGGGCTATCTGATATTAGTAATGGTGTCTGCGCTGGACGCACTACGGTGGAACCCTTCATCTGCTGGCAGATGTCGCAATTAAGGACAAAATTCTTCATTTGTTTAGATAACCCTGGCCACCAATAGCGTTGTTTCAATAATGAAACTGTTGCGATAATCCCTGCGTGTGCAGAACCTAGACCCTTGTGTGCAGCTAGTACTTAGTCTAATCTGCGATCCATGTTTGGTATTACTCTATCCCCCACTCCTGGAATCTGAGCATACGGAATGTTGTTTGCATCTAACTTGTAGGAGTACTTGAGTGGAAAACCTTTCGGTAAGGCTGTGCTGTTTTTGAGTGAGGCAATGACAGCTACCATTATCTGTCTGTTTATTCTCATTTTTGAACAAGTGATTGCAGCTACAGCAGCAGTTTGTACTGCTCCCTTCGCGGCTTCATCAGCCAATGAATTCCCTTCAATGCGAACGCCTTCACGTTGATGACTCAGCGTGTGTATCACGTGAGCTCTTGGTAGTTCGGTTTTCAACTCAGCTACCTGTTCCAATAGCATTTTATGCTTAATTGTGCCACCTTTTGAGTCTTTAAACCCATTTTGACCCCAGTAGTGAAGATATTCGTTGTATGACTGGACAAAATAAAAAGAATTGCACACAATCAGTGTGGGGAATTCTTGATCCGTATTTATTAGTGCCAGCCACAGGGCTTTTAATTCTGCTAGCTGTGCCGTACAGTCTCCTAGAGACTGTGTCTCCGTACTGCTGGGATGTAACTTGCCATCTTGCATACGACCCTTCACAATCGTACACGCGGCGCTGTATTGCTGTTTACTTCCTATGGCCGGCTGAGCAGATCTGTCAGAGTAAATGATATATTCATACTGATCTAGAGGCATTATTTCATTTGGTAGAGGATATTCTTGTTCATATTGCAGAAATGCTTGTGTTTTTAGACTAAGGTTATATCTGTATTCTACATCCATTGCAGTGAGGGAATTAGCCCATTGTATCCATCTTGGATGTAAGGATTTAGCATTAGGAATGCTTGCCTTTGTAGCAGCCTCTAAGGCTGGTACCGGAGTTACGACAATTATTCATTTCCCCTGAGCCAGTGCTCTTTCTCCTACAACAGCGGTCTGTACTGCTGTCAGTATTTATTCTGTAGAAGCAAAGCGCATTTCAGCGTTTGTGTACAAGTGTGATTTGTATGCTATGGGTACCATTTCTCCTTCATTGAAGGTTAGGTAAGTGTACCCAGATTGACCCGCTTTAACACGGATCACCAGGTTGAGGACATTTACGCGTGTCTGCAAGTGTTTTGAAGCTATCATGTCAGCTTGTAGGGAACGATGGATATCTGGGTGTTCCGGTGTCCAATGCCTAACTGAAAAATCAGGTCTTATTAAGTCGTAGAAAGGTTTTACTTTTTCTGCATAATCTAAAATGCATTCTCTACCAAAATTTAGGAACCCCAATATGGATTGTAAGTTTTTCAACGATTTAGGAGGTTGGAGCAGTGCACACTTTTCTAGAAAGTTAGCTGCCAGGCTTTTCCCTTCACTTGATAGCTCATATCTCAAAAATAGGACATTGAGGTGGGCTATTATTGATTTTTTATAGTTGCATTTGTAGCCCTCAGAGGCGAACCCCAAAATTATGTTGCTCACCCTGGTCAAGTGATCCTTTAAATCATCATCCTTCAGATAAATATCATCTACATAGGACAATGCCTCTTCATCCAAATTCTGAAGTAACTGTGTTACCCTAGCGGAGAACAACCCAGGGCTATTCTTATACCCTTGGGGAGTCGACAAAATTGACGCTGGGAACCTAGTGCTGAGAATGCTGTCAAATATCTGCTCTCAGGCGCTATATTTTGGCAAAAGAATCCATTGGAGATATCTAATGTGGTTTTGTATTTTTTCCGCACAATGTTATTCATTAATGCGGCACTGTGTGCATTCTGTACTGCAAATGTTTTAGTGCATGTGTTCAGATGTCTGTATGTAGTCTAAAACTAGACGGTAGGAATTATCGGGTTTCATTACGGGAAACAAAGGATTATTCATTGGAGAGGTGCAACTTTCAATTGCTACCTGGTATTCAAGTTGATCTAAGATCTCCCTGACCTGTTTTTTCGCTTCTTGTTTTATTGGGTACTGTCTCTGTGGAGTTGGAGTAGTTTTTACTGGGATTGTATGGTGAGGTGACTCAGCATCCCACCCAACATGGTTGCAATATAGTGCTGGAGCAAGGGCTACCGCCCACTCCTGCGCGTATGTGTTTTTTAAGTATATTGGAACGAGGTTGGAAATAGCTGGTAAAATTACAGTTTCTCCCTTTGGGTAATCAATTACAATTTCAGGCGGCCAATCTTTCTCAGCTAAAAGGATGTCATAGCCGTAAGTCAGGTTCTCCCAAAAGAGACCTTTAATTTTTCTGGGTTTGTCTCCCTCCATTTGGAGTGTTATCTCATGTAACCTTTGTGGGACACTTACCCTTGTATCAGGTGTTTCCACCGTGATATGCTCATTAAACTCTGCTGTCACCAGAAATTCCATCAGGTTCTGGCGAGCTATTGTTACTTCTGCTGCGCTGTCTAGCATCGTCAGAGCCCATTCACCATTCAGAAGTTGAGTCTTCAGAATTCTGGGCATGTCGAACTTTAAGACCTGCTACTTTCTTCTTTTTAAATTGAGGTTTTGATTTTGGCTTCTCTTCTTTTTTGGAAGTGTAATCTGAAGTGCGTGGCGTGTCTCTGGACTTCGTACGCTCTTCATGTCTGTGTTCTGACCGTTGTTCCATCTCAGAGTTTTTTGATGAACCCTGAAAGGAACGAGAGGAACGTGTATCAGTATCCTGATACCTGTCAGGTTTTTTAATGTTATCACGATTCCTAAGGTTGTACCTCCTTTCGGAGGGCTCCTGTTGAGGGGACCCACCCCTGGATTGTGATCTATTCTCTCTATACTTTTGTATTTTATTGTTATTATCCCATTTCTTCTTGGAAGAATCAGGTGCTTGCTTGATGTTATCCTTTTCAGGACCTCCCATCAGTTGAGGTTTTATTGCTCTAGCTCCCAAACTATCTCTACCTAATTCAGCATAGGTGTCTACGATAATTTTAGGTAATTCACGTTCCTGTTGTAAAGGAGTGAAATCCCTCAGGCATTGGCGTATTGCCACTGCTGCTGCATCCCCTTTAATGTTAGCTAATATAATAGTTGATACCTGGGCAAAATGTCCTAATAATTTCATCCCTAAGTCCAAAGCAGGTTCTGCTCCATACTCATTCTGTATTTGTCTTAATATATCTGGTATTACTGCTAATGACAGGATACCATGAGTTCTGGTATATATGGCAGCGAAAACTGTACCCCAAGTGGTACAATCCTCTATCTGGGGAGCTATCCACATTGGCAAGCAGATTGTTAACATTCTGTGTTTTTCTTGAGGGCTTGTGTGTGGAAATACTGCCTGTAGCTGTGCTATTTTTTGAGCTATTCAGAATGGCATTTGCTCACGTTTAGTGGGCATTTTACCCATAACGGCATGTAGCCTTTGTGGTGCTATCTTAGTTGTAGATCCCTGAATTTGTCCTGTTTGTGTAGCCCTTGTTTGCTGAAGTGTGAGCGTTCTCATCACAAACTGTGTCAGGTTTCTGTAAAGTTTTATTATTTCTTTATGAAGTGGATGTAAGTCTGCCACTGGCATTGAGTCAATGTCTAGATGTGGTGTGTAAGCCGCAAGGACTGGCCAAGTGGCTCCATCTCTTCCAAGCGGACCTAGTCTTACTTTGTCTTTTGTGTGGGGGAGGGCGCCTATTAGCCAGTTTATGTGCTCCTGGTAGGTGAGCGGAACTTCAATATCCTCATATGGACAGTATTCATCTGGTGTTTCATCTTCAGTGTAAAAATGAAATGTATTTTATTGTGCATCTGTTTGTGGGAATTTGACCCATGAATAGAATACCTCTGTTCTATATGACTCGTGAGCCTCAATCACAAATGTTACTGTCCCACCCCTTGCTGTGACTCCATAGTCTGCTAGTTTATTTAGAGTAAGGGCAGTTCTAACATTTGCTGAAATGTTTATACCATCTTCCTCTCCGTCTTCCCTAACTGTAGCATGTTGTGCTCGCACAGAGGCGTCTTCGTCAGCCATTGTTTTTGAAAGAAGAAATTTCAAGGAAACTGAGATAAGGTTTTATGCACAATAGGAACTGTTTGTCCTGCAAGCTTGATAAACCTACAGTTAATACATAGGATATGCCTATTCAGCTGTGGCAGATAGTTCCCTTCCCACTCCAGACGTCTCTGGGGAAGTGTGAGTAGGGGTCTCTGAGAATAGCACGACTGAACTACTCAGATTTTACCGTGAAATAAGTACCAAACCAACGTTGGCGGTGCCATGTCGTGTAGTTCCTATAAACCTACATAGGACCTGCGCATTTAGGCAACATACACTGTAGGATTGGTGTCCGGAGTGATTCTAGACACCCCCAACGGGTATGTTAGCCTGTGTACCAGCTAGCTCACAATGCCACTAGAAACCCCTCTTACCAAGGAGAGAATAGCTCTTGGCAACTATCGAACATGACAACCCTGATCCCTCAGGATCGTGGAAACAGTGCGATACTTTTCACTCAGTCACTCGTGCACACTTTGGGGCCGATTCCGATTTGGGCCGGAAATCTCTCCGACCGAGCCGGACCCGGAGAGATTTCCGACCGATTCGGGACTCCATCAGCCCGACCGAACGAGTACGATGCGCACGTATGCCATCGGACTCGATTCGGTCGGACTCCCATTGAAGTCAATGGGAGCCTGTCGTACAACGCGTACGCGGCTCCCATTGACTCAATGGGTGCGAGGCGGACAAGGGCGCCCTACAGCGGGTACACGGCGAAGCGACTCACGCCGTACACGCACAGGTAGGGGACCCATGGGTCCCCCTGTGTGCGACTCGCGCGGCTCACGCGTACAGGGGGTCCGACACGGACCCCCAAAGTACGGCTCCGACTGCTCTTTCGTGCTGGAGTGCGCGGCTCGGTCGGACTGCGCCGCGGTGCGCATCGTACTCTTACCCGGCCGGGGAACGCCTCCATTGCGCGGTGTGAGCCGAGTCCGAGCGAGTCGGTCGGGTGCGGTTAGACCCGGGACCGAGTCGGTCGGAGCGGTCGGGACGCCCGGACGAGTCGGTCGGCGATTTCGCATCGTACTCGCTCACCCGGACACGCGTACGAATCGGTCGGGAAATAGGGCTCCGAATCGGATCCGGTTAAGCCGAATCCAATTCGGAGCCCTACCGGCCGAGATCGGAATCGGCCCCAATGTCTCAGAGAGATACACAGAATAAACGGTGGGGACGTTTTTCAATAAGCATTTATTGAACAAGCATCATTCTAGTGTAAAATAGGTGAGCTGAAACAACCATTAGACAGAAACAGATATAAATGATTAGCAGCACTAACAGAGTAAAAGGATGATAGATTTCTACCATTGTGCTAAAACAATGAATACAGGCAAACATATAAAATACATGACAGTAAAAGGTGTACTCCTTCGATGCGACCCTAAATAGATGTACCTAAGTGTACCTAGCATGTATGTAGGTGTAAAGCCAAGAATCCCTCTAGGATAAAGTCAACCCCATTACCTGAAAAGAGAGACTGTGGGACCCCGTCTTAGTCTCGAGATGGACACCCCGCGAGGGATGTCAGACCACTGCAAGCTGGAGTGTCTGCGTGCAGGAACCTCAGCGTCTCGCGTCAGTGTGTCAGCATGGAAGTCCTTTTCTCCTCTGACTACCTCGGCAAGATATGGTGTTTATCATGGCCTACATCCGGCAGTATCATGTATTATATGTTTTATTGTATTTATGGATTTTTATTCAAGCTATATTGCACATTGCACTTTTATGGTCGTATGACCGAAATAAAGTTTTTAATGATGATAATGATGATATACCCAAAGTGGTACCCTCAGGGGTTCTACCTTGCTATGTCATGTCGGACTTAGGATGACGGAAGTAATGACCCTTATACATAGTTATTATGCAGGATATGGTAGTCCTGCTGTGTTTCCAAGAATCCTCATGCATAATGGAAGAGGCTAGTTTTCAGGGAAAACCCTACGTCCTGTAAGCAGTATTGTAACTAGGTAAAAGGTCAGTCCCAAGAACTGTTATGTAGTGTAATGGTAGGGGAGAATATAGGTGAAAGGTTAGGTGACTACCTGAGCCTATATTGGGGTACCTCTATGAAACATAACAACATGTGGTGTGGCTGCTTTCACAGCATTGTGTCAGGTGCTGCAGCCGGGTATTGTGTTGCCTGTTTGTAGACTGAACAGGCAGCAGCTTTCACCCAAGCCGGTCAGCAGTGTTACAGAAGAACTGTTTCCTGCACCACAACTGCTGCATGCACATTTGAAACATGCACTACTTAGGCAAATCGCAAACTAGGCATTCATACACAAACCATACACATACTTGTCCAGGCCTCTCTCTGCCCCCTGTCCCTCGTTCAGGAAGTAGCCTTTCCTGAACCCTACCTAGTCCTGTCCCTCCCCCTCTTTCCTGGAGTCTTTCTCCACCCTCACACAGACTAAGGGACATATTTACAAGCCCCTATCACCACAGGAACGCCACTTCTAAAAACGTTCCTGTGGCGATAAGGGCTTCATCTTATTTACAAGGCGGCGTTAAACCACTTAATGTGGCTTAACGTTGCCTTGTAAATAAGGCACATTTTCACGCTTAAATTAGCGTGAAAGGGGTGGGCAATGGGTGTTGCGGTGGGCGTTCCGCTGCAACACCCATTGATTTTGACGCTGTCCCCTATTTACAAGGGTGGCATAAATAGGAGGCAGCGCAAAAATTAAGACCAGGGAAAATCTGGTCATAACATGGCGAAACGAGAAGAAATGCTTTATTTCTCCTTGTTTTTGCTGTTTCTAATGCAATGCAGCACACATAGAAACAGCAAAACACCATGAATGATTGTTTATGCGCAGGAAGGTGCCCCTTCCTGCACAATTACAATCATTAAAAAAATGACGATTTGCAACTTCTATGAGTGCTGCACAGTGCAGCACACATAGAAGTTTCAAATTGCCATTTGTGATTGTTTATGTGCAGGAAGGGACACCTTCCTGTGCATAAACAATCATTCCCTCAATGCAGGCACCCTTCCACTATGGTACAAGGGTGCCTGCATTGGAGCTAGGCAGCTTAATTTAGTGCAGCGCTAGGGAAAATGCAGGGATGTGCCGCATCTTTGTAAATAACGCCACGCTCCTCCATTCCCTTGTAAATATGTCCCTAAATCTATCTACCACCAAACCTCTCTCAGGACAACTCTCCTGGTCTTCCATCCCACGGACCTTCACCTAGACACTGGCCATACCTCTCTCTCCGCCTTCCCCTTTCCTGGAGGCTAGAGCAAAGGATCCTGAAGTCGACCCTTGGGTAAATCCCTGTCATTCTCAGCCCTTAGTTCTGCAGTTAGTAGGTAGCTATCATTGACGCAGCAGTGTAGTGGTCCCTGTTCCCACGAGTTTAAAAGGCCCATTGCGCCTTATTTACATCCATGCCAGCAGGTTTTTAATATCTGACTTTCTTGTTAAACCTAGAACGCAGGCACAAACTACAGTACCTCCTAAGCTCTTTTTGCATTGTATTTGCACATTTATATAACCCGTACTATCCGTGGGGCCACTGAAGTGCTTGGCTACATTGGTATCACTCTACACCGTGTGGGCAGAAGGATTTTGTTTTTCCTTTGATCCTGTTGGGAAGTGTTTCCTTGTCATGCGTGATAGTCACTGAGGTGCGGTTATCGTGTTATGGGACGGAGCACCTAGAAGTGCGATGGATAAAGAAGTGTGAGAAAAATGCACACAGCTTATGGTTTTTAGTAAGCTGGCAGCTCTACAGGTGCCTTATTGTATTTCTTATTTCCATAGTTCATACCACTGTGAGGGAGTGTCTTTGGAAGCTTCTTGATTAGTTATTTTTAGTTTGTGATCTCCCCTCACACACTACCTGTTGCTTCTTCCCTCCAACTCCATCCACCTACCTCTGCTGCACCCCCATGATCTTTTATTCATTTATTTAGGAGCGCATGGTAGCAATTGCCAACAGCTGCTCAACCTTATAAATGCGCTTCGCACTATGTGGAATTTCATTTCTTTTTATTTACCGATTTATTTATTTACTTTTTTATTCCACCCATTCACCTCTTCCGCCTTCTCACTGCTGACAATTGCACAGTGGGTTAAACACACTTCGAGGAGGTTGGAGCCTTGAGTCCATTAACATTTTCATCTTTCCCATGTGGATGAAATGGCACCGGTACAAGCACTACTGCTTTCCTAGTACATGTGCCTTCATGATACCCGTATAGACAACACTGCAGCCCAGAATAGTGCTCTCATGGGGTGCACCTGGATAACGTCCCTGCACACCCACAATACTTGGAGTGTATTGTAGCTCCCAGAAGCTCCCTTTGTAGATGCAGATTTTGCAGGATGGTATGGCAATTTCTTTGGTCATGATGTGCACATCTTTGATGTTGCTGGTACAGGTCTGGACGAGAAGACATCAGCGCTGTACAGTACAAAAGCAAAGATGTGCAACTAATGCACAAAGAAAAAAAAGATAACTAATCTACTATTAACCTCTAATCTTGGGTTCCGGAGTTGCTTGCTGATCAAAACAAAGCGCTTAAACTCATCGTCAGGAGTAGCACGCGCTATATAAATACAATTTACACTATATTAATTAAGCATGCGTTTCTGTGGGATGAAAGGCAGCCCTCAGTCTTATTTACGTTTTCACATTTTTACAACTGCTTTGCTGGTATCTGAAAAGCAATATGGCTTTTAAGTTCATTTGATGCCACATAGCAACAATACACATAAATAAACTCCACATCATACAACATCATTCTAATAAGTATAATTTCACTCAACGCCACACAGTTCTACACAACACAATTCCACTCCACACATTATCACTCCACACAATTCAGCAACACACCACATAATTCAACTCAACAACACATTTACACAACACACCACATACATCCAATCCACACCACACCACATCATGCCACAAAATTCAACACACCACATATTTAAACTGCACAACATACCACTACACAACACAAAAATACCATTCCACATAATTACACTCCATGACACACAATCCCACTCCACATAATCCCAATACACTCAAAACCACATAATTACTATCTACATAATTCCACTGCACACCATGCCCCATAATTCTACACCACACAATTCCACAACTAACAATTTTAATCCAACCCACATAATTCTTCTCCACACCACATACCTCCATTCCGCTCCATTACACATGGGTCTAACTTTACGATTTTTGGTATTCACAAAAGGCATTTACGAGTAGTAAAGTTAGACTTTTGTCTCAGTTTTGGTCTCAGTTGAACTTAAGACCAAAACGTAAGTTTAACTGAGACAAAAGTCTTACAATACTACTCGTAAATGCCTTTGTGAATACCGAAAGTCGTAAAGTTAGACTTTAGTCTCAGTTTACCTTTGTGAATCAGGCCCCTGGTCATTTACAATGCCAAAAGCTCTAACTTTCGCAAATGCGAGATCTAGTGGCATTGCCAGTGCTTGTTTTTTTATTGTTGGCCTTCCTTTTGACAGCTTTATATAGTGTGAAAGGCCCTCTGAACGCTATTCATGAGCACCAATTACAGTACACAAGATCAGATTTTTTATTTAAGGGCCTGGGAGATTAAGTGATTTGCCCAGAATCACAGGATGTTGAGAGCAGACGCTGGGACTCTCTGCAACTCTGACCTTCAGGCCACATATGCCTATGCACATGCAAGGCATGAAAGTGGGAGGATATTGTTCTTAGGAAGGACACTGAGGCCAAAGTGACAATGGTCTACAGCCTGAGCAAGAGAACTACTGGGAGTCCCCTACTATTGCTAAATTACTCAACCCCACCCCAGCCCTCCACTGCCTCAGGGCGATGGCCTGGCAGGGGAGGGGATTAAGCATAAAACACAGCTGCTGGGCCATCCATAGGGGCGGAGCTGATGTGAAGATGGCCCAAGTCCACAACATCCCCAGGCCCCCACAGCAAGGCCCCAGAATGAACCCACCCTCCCCTGCCCACCATACCGTGAATGAGAAGGGTAGTGGGTAAGGTGTAAGATAAAACCACTGTTTCTTGGCTGCGTTTGCCCAAGGAGGGCCGAGGTGAGAATGGCTCAAGGGCCTGAGCAACATCTGGCCCCCAGGGAGGCCGATTCTCGCAATCACCTCCTCCCCAGCTCACCATCAGGGCGATTGCTTGGTAGGGCAGGGGATCAAGGAGAGGGCACAGCTGATCATCGCCCAAGAGCCATATCACACGCCCCCCCAGCAAGGCTGCTTTACTCTCCCTGTCCAGTGCCCTCTGTGGGCTGGGAAAGAAAACAAGCATTGGCATAGCCAATAGGTCTCGCCTTTGGGACCTTATAAGTGTTTAGCCATGCAACGGTTGATGTTGTTGCACCAAGGATATTGTGCTGCATAACTAAATACTTATAAGGTCCCAAAAGCGAGACCTATTGGCCTATGCTCGTTGTTCCGAATAGATCAGGCTAGGCATGCCACTAGGGCAAGCCCTATGAAGTTTAAAAGACAACACAACATTCCATGGATGTCAGGTTGAACGCAATTAAAACACAGATGAAAAATACAGAGCATGGAAACTCATTATACACATTAGGCTAGACTAATTCACATTAAGATGTACTTATGCAATACTTAATATAGAATGTGCACAAGAAAGAGAGCCAGGATAGTACTTTGAGGTAAAAGATGGGTAAAACGCGTCATCAAGATAACTGCCTGAAGGAGTCAGTTTTTTTTTTTATTCAAGTAGTAACAATTTGTTACAATTCCCGCAGGTAGTTGTTTACTGTCAGAAAAATACTGGAATAAGAACCCATCTTCTCCACTTATGGGCAGTTTAGTACAAGCTTCGGGTAGAGAGGCATTAGTGTGCTTCGGATTTAAAAGTAGATTGAAGTATTCCCATGAGGGCAGAAGGAGGCAGCCTGAGAACAGGGTGCTCTGCGAGGGGGTAGTTATGAAGCGTTGAAGGCAGCGGAGGTCACAGAGCACGAGGTGCATTTCATTAAAAAAACACGGGAGAGCGCGTGAACATTTCTGAGGTGAAAGTGGGTGGTTAATGGAGGCAATAGTTTCGTACATGCTACGGGTAAATGTTCTGTGAAGAACAGGAGCATTAGGTAAACGCACATATAAAGGGCATGGTCACGGAGACGCCGGTCTCGCGATGGTCTGCTTCACCCCCCTCCTGCAATGTGTCCTAAAAACACCGAAAACACCACATGCTTCTCAACAACGAGTGGACTGCAATCTGCTCCTTACGGCAGAAGACGGCGCCCCTGCCGCTACCTGGCATATGGTGGCAAAAGGCCCTCTTCAGACCACAACAGATGGCAGACAAGGACAACAGTCGGGCGTCAGCCCTGACAAACGAGGGCAGAAGCTTTGTTTGCCAAGCAACAAAAGCAAGAAGTGCAAAAGACAATTGAAAAAAAAAATCACACATTTATGTGGGTCATGCTGGAAACAAAAATGCGTTCATAACGTTGACGGACTACAATGCCAGAAATGACAGCTTAAAACTTCAACATACCAACCTCTGCACAAATAACGACTAAATTAGTTTTATTACAGGAAAACGAACCATAGAAATACGGAAACACGTGTATAGGCACTGATGTGACAGCTGAAAGAAAGACAAGGTAAAGTAACAGCGTTTGAGCTTCAATCGGAAAGTAATGTTTACTCCATGCAATTTGTTCATACACAAGGACAAAAAACTTGCTCGGTTGATAATAGGTGAATTCATGCACAGTTTGCATTCAGATCCGTATTCTAAACTGTCAAACTTGCAATTATGCGAAATGGCGCACCTGCTGACTGGCGCAGCTTGCGCTGATGCTGATGTGGGGGCGCACTGTGAATCTGCATTTTGCAGGCCTGTTGGAATGAGGCCTTCGGGCTGCGCAGGCACAGTGCACAATGTAGCCGCTGACAAGTCACCCCCTTCACAGGGACGGATCTTATTTGCCTTCCCGGACCCTCTTCTGCTGAGCATTTAAGCAGTGGTTTGCAGTGAAAGAAAAGGCAGTATATTTTACAGTGCTCGCTATTTACTGATGGAAGATTAGCACGGTATATTAGCACGGTATATACATATGCATGCTCTAACCGCCTTCCGGGAAGGGGCGAAAACGATTGTCAATACAGTTCCCATGACAGCTGTGGAAACTAACTGTAATACGCTTGCTGAGATTTACAACTACCTAAACATCTGGTATTTTCCAAGGTCTCCTCTGTCTTGGTGGGAGAAACAAATACCTCTGGACATTAGCACTTCCGGGAAAAAACGTCTGTGTTGTGGTAATTGTTACAAGCATACTGCTACACAAAAGGCAAGAATGTACAAAGGAAATTAATAGGCCTGGTTTTAAATTGCTAATGCATGTAAATGGAGGCATTCCCAAATGCAGTTCACATGCATTAATTGCAGAAGTGCTGTTTCTCAGCTCAAAGCAACAAGCATTGGCGCGGCGCGGTCGTGCGTAGACGCGCTCTGTGGTGGGGAGGGGGAGGAGCAGGAGAGCAGTGACGCGCGACCGTGAAAGTGACACGGCGCCGCGGCCCCGAGAAGCGCTCGGGGAGGGGAGGAGAAAGTAGGAGAGCAATATGGCGCCTGGAGCATGCGAGAATGCGCGTTACTGTGCGCGTACTCGCATGCTCTAGGCCAGCCAAAAGTTGTGGTCGCATTTCTGCAAGCCCACTACAAAATGTCTCGCCCAGAGCCAGCGCTGAAGCGCTGGCTTTCAGGGCGAGACCTAAAAAACGACCCACAGAGGGCACTGAGATACCGGCCCTTCTGCCAATGTCTGACTGCCCGTTGTGCCAATCCGTCCCTGGAGCCCACACCCTGTCACTTCAGGTATTAATTATTTCTGTTATGCCCAGAAGTGAGAATAAAAGGTTTGGCACTCTGTCCTGCTACTAGAGAGCATGGTCCTGCTACTAAAGAGCATGCTTCTCAACGTAAACAAGCAGCACAAGTGTTGAAATGTATTACATATTTTGAACTGACCTTCAATTGGTTGCTTGACACTGGAAAATACTATTTTGGTTCTAATAGCATTTTTGAAACAAATACCAGTTAAGCCTCTAATAAACATAACCACCCAGCACCCCCCACCTTAGTACCTTTGGCTGCTGACTCCACAGTACTGCCCCATGCCCCTAGGTTTAACATTAAGGACTGGCAGGGAAGGTACAGGAGCATTTGTAGCAACTTCCCTTTGAAAGCAAGCATTCCAGTGTACATGTTACTTGTAGTATAACCCTCATCAAAAGAACATAGTTTATGCTAGTTAAATTCTGTGAAGCATGTGCTTTGAAACAAATTTTGAGATGTGATCTTTGTCCCTAAGTGGGCTGATGTGATTTAGATTTTATTTCCATAACCCTGAGTGCAGTGTTAGGCTTGAGAGCATTTTAGATCACAAACAACATTTCTGCATACTCAACTATAACTAATCTTAAACCTTTATTTTTAAATTTTTAAATTTTGTTTCTAATCATATAATGTTGTTTATTATGGTATTAATTATTTTACATTTTTGTTTTGATACCACGCTACTCTCGAGGAAGGTCAATGAAAGACGTTTGAAATAGACTCAGTAACTCCCTCTACTTTCCTCTGTCAGTAAATATGACCATCCCAACTTTATGGTTATCCACTGTGTTGGAGCCACCTTATATTATGTCTAATATTATTTTGTCATAATAAGACTTTTTTTCAATTTCAATAAGTACCGCATCACTTTCTAGGTAGTTTTGAGAAAGTAAAGCGGTACTCTGTGAACATTTAAAAAATATATAAATCAATAAAAATACTTTTCACTAACTCTACAGACTTTGTTAAACTGCCTCATTTCTTCCTGTACATTGCAAAAATCGTAATAAGCTTCATTTCATGTTAAAACACAGAACAAAGACAAGTCTGGTTTAAACACTATGTGTGCGTTTTTATTTTGCAAGGGCTTTCATTAACCAATAATATTGTGTCTCGTCATCGCCATGTACTGAGGTATGGTGCGAAGATACCCCGGTATACCATGGCCGAAAATATCACAAATTGTTCGCCCCTTTTACTTAAAAACAACTGAAAAACTCAGACCAAATAACAAAGAGTACCCTTTTTCACACCATAATCTATATACCTGTCAAATTTCATGTAAATCCGTCCAGCCATTTTGTCGCTACGTCTGTTTAAAACTTCTACAGAAAATGCATTGGTTGAAAAACCTGTTTTGGGACTCCCTTTTTTCTTTACACCACCTTAACTAATCACAGAGAAACTTTGCATCATCAGCCAATGTAGAAAAATGAATAGGTCTGCAAAGTTTCCTGTAGATTCATCAAACTGTGACAAAGTTATTAGCAAGAAACAATTTGGGGACTTCCTTTCTCTCTGAATCCTAACTAAATCTACAAAGTGGCTACCACCACTCTGTTATATATATCCTTTTGCTGTCAGTCATTTTTGTCACAGCTCTCCTCACACAACCCACCCACTCTCCAGAATTGGTTCCTAATGTCACTCTATCACAATGCTTCTCATCAGAATATGCATGGCCTTTATTTCTTTCTTTCACTCCTTATCCTCCTTGGTAGACATTGCCCCAAGTCTCTTTCAACCATAGTGCCCCTCTGTGTCATACTCAAAGTCCATACTGATTTTGGGCCTAAAGCTATCCAAAGTATGGTATAAAAGAGTAAGTCATAATCTTATAACATAATTTAATTAGTTTTCTTCTATGTTCTTGACATATTTCACAATTAACTACACTATTATACAATACTCTTAAATTCTGCACCACTGATTATCACTGTGGTTTTAAAATTCAGCATAACATTTGTGTTTATCGTTATCATAACCTATCATAATCTTCTATATGTCCCACAAGTTCTATTTTGTTTTTGTGTCTAATTGCCATTTGGCATCTCTTGTAAACCTCATTTTTCATATTTTTTTTTATACTGTAAACCTTATTAATTGAAATCATGTTTTCAAACTTTTCTCCCTACTACTGGCACACTTTACTTTTTGCATTTGCCTACTTATGTCTTTTTTGTCATTGTCTATGCTTCCTTTATTTTTGTCACTTGTTACCTGTTTACTTATTTTTTTATGTTGTAGACTTTGTACTTGAGATTTGCTATTGCATTTGTCATGTCTCCATTCCATTACCATGTTCTGCTGTCATGAAAGCCTCTTGATCCTATTTTGATTCTTATATTTCCTACTCAGCTTGTATATTTCAATTGCATACTTTTCTTTTTTGTTTAGGGTTTGTCCTTTTAATTTTCCATTACTTTTGTCTCTTTTCAACTGCTTACTGATATTTATATTCTAGACTTTCCCTTTCTGGTTGCCATTATATGTGTCACTTATTACCATGTTTCCATTTACTTCCACTGCTATTTGTGATCTCTTTATTGCGCATATTTTCATTCCTGTGCATCCTACTGTGCCACTATATATGGTTTGCTGCCACCATGCCTTCCATTCATACTACTTCCTCTAACTCTAACATTCTCCTAAAATCTGGCCCACACATTTTCAAAGTAATCTAACCTCGGATTCTTACCAAAAATGCATCTAGGACTCATAAACTTCTTAATGAGTTTGCAAAACTTTCTTCACTGGCCAACACCATAGTACCTGCCAAGAAAGGACAATAATAACCTCACATACTTTGTCCACAATACATGTTTATGATCTGGTGTATTTCCTAACTAGCTCAATGTCTCTTGTAACTCTAGAATGTATATTTCCTCAGGCTTACCACTATCCCTTCCACCAGACGTATCTTACTTTAGGTTTAATCATGTAAAAATCATGGTTCAACCATCTGAAGACAATCTTTTCTTTTTTGTTTTTTCTTTTCTAAATACCTCCTTGACTCAACTTTCCTTTACCTATTCTCTTGGCTCAACAAATTCATTTTTCTCCTATGACTCCTGCTCACTGACTTGGCTTTGCCCCTCTCACTCCAACTTTGCTTCCTAACATCCTTTCCAGCAATTCCCCCTGCTTCCTACCTCTCACATTTCCACTTCCCCATCACCACGATTTCTTCTCTGACTAATCTTCCTTTTCACTTTCCCTCCACTTTTCTTCTTCTTTCCACTCTGATTCCCCCTCCTACCTTCTTCCCTACCTCTGCTTCCACTCCCTCTTTTCCTGCCTGTCACCCTCTGCCACCATATCTACTACTAAATCAACATTTTCTATTCAAGGCTATATAACACCTAATGACATTACCATCCATGTAATGAGAATCATAAAATCTCCTCTAATATGCCCTGTCCATCTAAACCCTTCCTACATCCAACCACATTCTAGCAGTTTACTTTCTTTTATCCTACTCTGCTTTCAACTCTCCTTCCTGCTCCTCCACTTTCCACCTCTTCTTTCCCCATTGCTGAGGCTCCTTCTCGCAACTCCTCCATTTACCTTCAATATATCCATCCTGATACCCTTAATGCTCTCTCTGATCCTCACTACCACCACTCCACTCCCCTCCTCTCTAATTCATGTTCCCCCTTTATCACCTTCCAAGTCCAGTCTTCCATCCACAACATGGCGTTGCATCCCCCAATCTATTAATCCATGCATTTCTCTTGCTATTCTCCTCCGAACCCTACTAGAATAGTTCCAATAGGAACTACATTTCTACAGTTTCAAGCAACTATGCCCTCTTCCTATGCCAACAAACTTACCCAACAAATTGCACTCACTCTACTTAGTGCTTCAAACTTATCAAAAGATCTTTCGCTCAATAAAAATGCTACGACTGACTTTCTCACTGACCAAAATAATGCAAACTGTTAGAAATTGGGTAACACTTCCTCCTCTAGTAAAGAATTCCCTACCACCACTCCCCTCCATTTTCAAAAACAGAGGGAACCACACCCTCACAGATCTTTCTCCTCTCTCTCACTAAAGGATCTTGGCGATCTCCTCAATGACTAAACTGCCAAATCATTTAATTTCCCTCTCGAATCTTCCTCTAATTCTCCTCTTCCTAACCCTTCCAATCCACTAAATTAATTGCAATGACAATTCCAGGCAGGGTGATGGGAAAAGATGACAGTCCACTAACCTATGGCTGCGAAACTTACCGCCCACTTTACCGCTTTATTGCAAGCAATATCTACGCTTTTTGTCATGAAAAAAGTTTGGCCATTGCCTATTGAAATGCCACATAATTGTTATTTTTCCAGCAACATCTAAATTTGTACCAATTGTTTTCTGCCTCCATGATGGTGGCCTCTAGCGGACCTGGTAGCTGCAGAGATCAAAGGAGAAAGCAGTCTGGTAGAGAGCTTTGCATAGACATTGCAGGCAGTCTAAAAAGCCTTGATGTGACAAAAATGCTGCCTTCGAAGTTTGGCTTGCCCATCCTAGAGAAATTGCAGTGAGCCCCTTGCATGGCCTCTTTGTTGTGGATTGGCATGTTTGCTTACTCAGGCACAGAGGGGGTCTTGGGCTCTTTGTTGGGCAAGACCCTTTTGGAAGATGGAGTGCCTACTTACTCCTCCACCCACAGTCTCTGGCTTCCCCCAGATGCAAATCTCAGCCAGGGGTGGAAGATGATAGTGACAGTATCAGCACAACAACTTTCAACAGTCCATCAGGCTCAATAGTAGATGTGACTGTTACAGACACAGCAAATGACACAAAGATGAAGGAAAACACTGACCATTCACTAAAGACTGTTGCTACTGTTGCCTTTTCAGACAAGTACCATGAATTTGATCATTAGAACAGTGTAAATCTTCAGACAGAGTGTTTGACCTCTATAAGGGAGGATGGATGTGCCATAGAATATTCAGTCAGCCTCTCTTGTGCATAAGCCTGAAATTCGGTACACGGTCTGCCAATTCTTAACAGTCACTATATTACTGGGTTCTCTGAATTCTAAAGGCTGAGCCATTGATATGCTATCTGCTTTCTTTGAATGAAAGGTGTTGGAGGAGGAGATTCCATAGGGGGGAAGCACCTTGATTGAGAAAGCCAGCATAAACTTGATGCAGTCATCAATGCTTAAATTAGCCCCTCATTGTACATATTTAGACAAGGCTTAAGTCACTGATGCACATGGTCATAACCTAAACATTTTATAGGGCCTATAGCGAGACAGTGTGGCAAAAAGCATAGCCCTAGTCCAATCCGTGTATAAGAACAGTTCATAAATGGGAAATAATTTACCCGCCAGATCTCAAGAGGCTGAAAGGAACACCGAACTGGGAAATTTAACAAGTAATTTTCACAGTACAGAGGTTGTCAGCCAGTCAGACATTAAGACGTCCCTGATATTCCAGATTGATAATGAGGAGAGTAGAATCCCAAATTTGCCTAACAATCTGAAGATATGAAGGAGGGTGACAACCCTTCTGATTTTGAGATCAATATCAAGAAATCAAAAGCCTAGCTAATGGACTCTAGCTGGTGGAATCATCATGGGGTATATACCTGGAAAGTCTGGTGAAACCTCGATTGGTGCTATTTTCTAACTGATATAAACTCCTGGGGCTGAGACACATTCCAACTAAGCAAAGGAGGTAAAGGCTGATAATCTAAAGATACAACAATCTGTTTTGAACAAAGATGATAATACCTGTGCCACAACTCATCAAATGCTCGAACTTGAAAATCACACTGCTGAAACTTAGGAAGCATGCATTGAGTAGGGGAATTAGAAGAGCAAATGAACAAAGTACAAGCCATCTAAAGGAAACTTGAAGACCTAGAAACCAGCAATGCAGGAGTAACCTGCATGGACTTGGGATTATAGATGTCACGAACCTGCTGCTGGTTATGCACTGACTGCACGACGCGTGTATGATTGGCATCATGGACACACCCCCTCTGAACTACAACTCCCGACAGGCAACGCGAGTCACGCCTCACGTGACGCAGACGCGACGCCAGTTACGGGATAAAGGGCGGCGGAAGGAATCACTTGCTGCCGATAATTCACGGAATGCCCGTAGCAGACTTCTCCTGTGGACATCAGACTTCTGGGCGGTAAGAGTGCGAAAGCACAAGTTTCCGTATCGCCACCTGTTGAGGGAGGCTGAGGTGTTCTCAAACCTCGCTGATTCCTCCACTGTCGTGACTCCTCTGTTGGCTGAGACCAGCATATACGGTCTCTTGCAGAGGAGTCTCTGTGTTTCCGGAGCCCGTTTAGAATGGCATTACCCCCCGTTGGAGAGACTAATAATCACTGGTCTTATGCAGGGAGGTTAAGGACGCCTTTCCATATTGCGGGCAATTGTGGTCATTGGTCATGTGAGACTTTGAATCCTCAATTCACAGACGATGACCGTAGTTGAGCATTGACGTGCTGGTTATAAAAATAACCCGGATTGTATATACCTAACATGCTGGTGTTATTGTGTGGTTATTAACAAGCACGAGCATAACACCAACTGGATAAGGGCAAGACTGCTATTGTTACCTGTTCCAGTTGCACTCCTTCACCTTTTTGTTGTTTTTTGTTCTTCTTACGATTTATATAGGAGAGAGTTACCAGAGAGGGCGTGCCGCCGTCACGGCACGGCATACTGGGCCTCACTTCATGTGCCCGTTTGGTAGGTGTAGCAGGGGAAACCAGTACACGCATAGTACAGTGTTAGAAATTCTCTAGTTCTTGCCAAAATGTGTTCTTTTTGTCTTTCACTAGTTTCATGTTGTGCTCCTGCCACCACCTCGGCTCTCTTCTGTAAATCGTACTACACCTTCTTTATTTTCAGGTGGGTGTGGTAGGCGTTGTGCATCATGTCGATTATTGTCTCTTTACCTTGGAGTCATATTTCTGTGTTGCGCTGTGCTCATATTGTGCTCTTGTATCCTTCTCAGATCTCCTTCCCCGCAGTCCCTACCCTTTCCTTACCCCGCTCGATTGCCCCAACAGTCTGTGTGTCATTATATGTCAGACTTGGGGCTGTCCAGAGTTGGGCCCCCTTTGAGCATCAACACGATTCTGAGGATCCAGAACGGAGGAGCCTGACAATAGAAGTATTGAAAAGCAACAAACCCTGACAATTTATTGCTGATCTTTTTCCAACAGCCTTTACTGATTTATCTGACTGTGTATATAGAGTGCATTGGGGGAGCAAGGTTAGCTCAAAGAGCCAATCAATGTGTGTAGGGGTGTCCGTCAGAGATGCGTGCTGGCCCCAACCCTCTTTTGCTTCTACTTGAATGATGTTGTCCAGTTTCTTTCTTTTAGACCTGCAGATACCCCGACATTAGATAAGGTCAAAATCTCGACACTTTTATTTGCAGATGATACTTTATTGATATCAAAAACCCCAGGTGATCTACAATTGGTATTGAATCATTTTGAAGAATTTTGTGCCATTCTGGGTCTTGAGATAAATACATCTAAAACCAAGTTTATGGCAATAA
Organism: Calotriton arnoldi; assembly: GCA_963921515.1. Taxonomy (NCBI): domain Eukaryota; kingdom Metazoa; phylum Chordata; class Amphibia; order Caudata; family Salamandridae; genus Calotriton; species Calotriton arnoldi. The sequence continues at coordinate 1,041,124 of CAWUFW010006541.1, forward strand.
AGCCACACAAAGCATATAGGGGGAGGCCACCCTTAGGCGGGGTATCACTGGAAAGGGAAGATACATTTGAGTATCTGAGCATCAAATTGACAGGAAGTTGTTTGCTTGTGCTGTGGCCATATTTCTTGGGCATATGTGGGGTATTAGGAGGAATTTTGAAGACTTAAATTATTGATTTTAATTTTATTCGTATGCAACAAGGACTTCAGCAAGATGATCACTGGACAATACACAGGCCCTTTTCATTATGAAACGTGTATCTGTTGAATCTTTTAGCTGTTGAGACAGCCTTATTGTGAGTATTTTATTTGATATCACATGAGTGGCCTAGAAGTGTGCACACTGGTCAAAAGTGTTATAGTATTTTAGACATGGTGTATGTTTTATTGTTTTAATCCAATGTGCTAATTTTGTATTTTGTTACGAAGTTGCTCAAAGCTTTGATGGCATATGGGTGCCGAAATAAAAGTTTAATATATATATATATATATATATATATATATATATATATATATATATATATATATATATATATCTATATATATAATGAAGAAAACCAAGTAAGCGCACACTCAGGGGATAGTTGCTGAGCCAAAGATTTAAATGCCAGTTACGCGTTTCGACTGTCAAAGCAGTCTTGTTCACACACTGGATTTTTTCCGTACCACCTATTTACATACAGATATTTAGACATAGAGAACGGACAACTTCTGTAAGTCTGCAGTCTTTGAGTACTACTATGGCATCCATTTTGTAATATATCAAATTCAATTTGAAAACTTTGCATCCATACAACAAAGAGTAATCATTGTAGTAATGACAATTATTATACAACCGATTCGTATCGTATTTCACACAATTCACAGAATGTGTTTGAGATTGTTATGAGCAGAAACCTTTGGCCTCAAATGACGATGAGTATTAAGCTCTTGTTATACTTAAGGTTTGAGCGGTGGCCATTTTGGAACAATATGTTTTCTTACATAAATGGTACAGCCATATATTCTAAATCTACTCGTATATGGCTAGGTCTAGGTTTACAAAACCCACTTGAGATTAACAAGGCCTGCAAGCATGAGTTATCTGTGGGCAGTTCAACAATGTTACATTTCAACCTAAGAGAAACATAAACAACCAGACCCCCTTTGGATCGACCAGCCTTTCGAGGGGATAGCAGGCACGAAAAAGAACTTATACCCCTCCAAAAAGAGGGAGTTTTCAATGGCCCATGTCTCCTGCAAACATATGACGTCGAACTTTTTAACAAAACAACACCACCCCATGTCCGAAAACTTGCTTGCCAAACCAGCTATGTTCGATGAAATGAGGGTGCAGTAATTGCCATCCAAGAAATTGCCTCAGAGACTGCCTTGGTCCGGCTGGTGAATGGGAACAGGATACAAAGTGGGAGCTGACGTGTTCACGGGCGCTGGCACTAGGAGTTAATCACAGTTATCTAAAAGCCTCAGGGGGGCATAGGCATTTGAAACTTGAACGGGTGAAGACGCCTAGTGCCACTCCTGGTGGACCAGACCAGGAAGCCTCCTTGGGCGCCATGAACTTGGGGTTGTTGCGTATAACGAGGGACTGTCAAAAAAAAACAGAGAGAGGGCCACAATAGATGTAGCAGGGCCCATGGTGGTACAGAGGCTGGCCGCAAAGCATTTTTGGTCCCCAGCAGGGTCCCTGTGGGACTCCAACACCAGGCCTAGAGGCTTAGGGTATGCCTACTCTGCCCCTTATAGTTTTTTGTCTTCGGACTCGGCCGAGACTCTGAGTCTCAAGATGGCTACCACCTCTTCCTGATTGAAGTGGTGGCAGCCAATTAGATCTCATCATGAGATCAGTCTGATCTGCGGAGGCTCCACGTCCCTAGATATACATAAATATTTTTTCTTTAATAACTCCAAAACAAATAAACAGATTTACACCAAATTACAAAAAGCACTCTTTCTGTACCAAGATAATGCTTTCTGCCAAATTTGGTGTAATTCTGTACAGTGTTTTGGGCTGTAGTCATGTTCAAAATCCCTATGCGAAATTGCATCGGGAAAACACGTTTTGGGACCCCCTTTTTCTCAGCCCCCGCTTGTCGAATCACCCTGAAAGTTTCCAAATAGCAGATGATATGAGTGACAAACTAATTTTGAAAATGTCATGATGATTCGTAAAACGGCACCAAAGTTACTAGCAAAACAAAAAACGCTTTTCATATGGTAAGTAGGTCCTAACTATAACTAAAGGTAATATATTATATATGTATATATATATATATATATTATTATTTTTCACAGAAAAACAGAGGTTAAAGATAATGTTATAGTTAGGTTGTGATAAAAGAATTAAAAATCTGTTTTTATATTAAAAAATTCACTAAATCAAATCTTTAAGTAATGTTATAGTTAGGTGAAGATATCAAACAAAACATAGGGAATCCACCCGAGAAAGGTTCATAAGGGTGTGTTTCCTGTTATGACAGGGCGTACGCAGTGTTTGGCTTAAATACCCCTCACACACCAAAAGGGCCCTTGGTGTCATGCTTCATCATAGGGTCTTCCCGCCCCGCTCGCGGGACGGGCGTGCTACGACCAGCGACTACGCGGGAGCACTGTTTTTACAGAACTATGTGTGGTGTAGGGGTAGTGAGAGGAAGGGTCAGAAGTGAATGCAAAAAATGTGAATTAAAAAGGACCTGGCCTCGTGGACTTAGAAATTTTAATACGTCGATGGAGGCTGGTGCTGTTAAAAAAGTGGTTCGGAGATGTCCTGCGTATAATGTGCTGGATACTCCTGATCAAGTCAACATGTTTCGAAGCATCAAGGCTTCTTCATCAGGACAAGAATGATCCCTTCAGTGCTCACTATGTTGCTATCAATGCGTAATAAAAAAAGTGTGCTATATACTAAACGATAAAAATGCAACAATCATGCACTTTATATTACCCAATCAGTATTTCAAAATGTAAATCTGTAAAGAGAGAGCATGGTTAGTTACACAATTCAGCCTCCCAAAGCGCAAACACATTGCACAGCCTGTAAATACAAAAGTGATTATGGTATCATTAGCCTTAGTTGTAACTCGAAAAACAAGCGCTGTGACCTGTTTAGGAAAAGCGGGACAAAAAACGAAACATACACACACAACAGAAAACACACTCTCTATGTTAGAGATCGGAGTCACTATAAAGAAATATCCATAGGTTGGTCACATACTGGAATATGTAGGAGACAATGCTCCATGAGCCTTCTGAACGGGTGGGAAGGATGTTGCCACTGTATTCTGTTTGGTAAGAAGGGAAAAGAGAAGGAGGGAAAAAGGAAGTTGGAATCCAGAGCCAGTGATTCGAGAGAAAAATTTCGAGACACCTAGTGTCATTAATGCCCTTCGCGGCTATGCCGTACTTACGTAGCAGTCAACACTACCCTCACTCAATCGCCAACCCGCGGCTCCGTTGTGTAAGGAGATCTGCGGGCGCCCTATTTATACGGACGTTAATTGACATTTAATTGCACACAAATGGATGCACCTGCATCAGAGTTTCGAAAGTAACCGGATGTGGATGACCGTTCATTTCCTGTGACTGATAAGTCACAAAGACTAGAGCGATAATACATGCACTGCCCTGGAGTTCGTAGGTATCCGGATATGGATAACCACTCACTTCCTGTGACCGCTAAACAATAAAGACTAGAGCGGTAGAGTCAGGAAGGCATGCAGATAAAAGTGACAGCACCCATTGAGGTCGTAGACAATTTGGGGTGATAACCATTATTGTGGAGTTGAAAATGATTTAATCAAAATATCGATATACTGGATATGCATACGCATGACGATGTTCACGATCTCATAAGTAAAGGTTGTGTAAAGAGAGCGTCGTGAAACTGAATAGTAATTCAGAATTCAAAATCAATTAGGGGTAAGTTACGAGTGTAGTTGGACGCAATACCCGAGAGAGTCACGCTATAAAAAGTACTGTTACCACTAACATGTTAGAGGGAAAGTAAATTACATTGGTGGTGCCAAGGTCTATCCATGTTTTTTTAAAAAACCCAAAGACACATATTCAAATTATAATTCCATGATGGTTTGGCCCAGATTCGTGTTGATGTCCACAGAATGTGAAGGCTAACTCGGGAGATCTGAATGGCTCCAGGAATATAGACACTACTTCTTACTTTTCTCGGCTTCCTTAGAGATAAATAAGCTTATGTAAAAAAAAATTATAAAGAAAATATAAAAAGAAAAAGAGGGAAGAGAAAATAGAAGGGAAAGGAAAGGGTAGGCTATCTACCACGGAGGTTCCCAAAAGGTATGGACTAGTATAGTCCAAAAACAGAGTGCATCGATGATATGGTCATCTCTTCATTAGGGTTCTCTTAGGTATGGGTTTAGGACAGTTGAGCCCAAGGAATGTCGTCGTTCAGACCAGTTAGGTAGGTGCCCAAGCGGAGACACCCAACGTTGTTCCTTTTCCAGCAAGCCATTTTCGTTGTGGAGTTGTTCGATCACAGTCCATTTCAAGTCATCCACGTTGTGTGACATGGTTAGGTAGTGGCTTGCCATCTTTGTAGTGCTCTTTTTACAGCGAACGTTACTCTTGTGCTCGCCAATACGGATCTTTATTGGTCTTGATGTCATACACGATGTATTCTTGTCTACATGGACAAGTAATCATATATATCACATTCCTGCTATTGCAGTTTGTGAATCCTCTTTGTTCCCAGACTGTACCATTGGAAAACTGGATGTTTTTACTTCTTTTACGTAAGATTGCATGTACTACAGTTACCACACGGGTAGTGACCCTGTACAGGTGGAAGGGTGGTGGTGGTCAAATTCCTTATTGGTGTCACGCGTGGTCTTGTATGGACCAAGATGTCCTTCAGATTTCTGCCCTCTCTTGTGGGAGAACATGGGTTTCGGAAAAGTGAGACTACCGCAGTTCAGAAATCTCCAGTGTCTATTCACTATTTTAGATACTAGGTTGGAGTGGGTGTTAAAAGTGGTTACGCAAATAGGTCTTGTTTCCTGTTCTTTAGGAATGCGATTTTCCCAAAAGCGCATCTCTGTTCATGTATTTCTTGCCCGTTTCAACCCTCTCTTCACAATCCGTTCTGGATAGTTGCGTGTCAGTAGTTTGTTTCTCCAAATCAGAGGCTTGTCTCTTGAAATCTGTAAGCTCAGAACAGTTTCTTGAAGACGGAGGAACTGACCGTGAGGAAGGTTATCCCGAAGGTGTCTGGGATGGAAACTATTGTATTGTAATAGGCAATTTTTAGCCGTTGGTTTAAAATGTATAATAGTTTTGAGCTTCCCATCATCTGAATAGATATTCAGATCAAGGAACACCAGATTTGTTTTGGAAAGAAGTATGCGTGAATTTTAAAAAATAATTTTGTTGGTTGAGCCACATCATGAATAATCCAATAGATTCAGTGTCACCTTTCCATATCACCAGTACATGCGTCGATGTAGCGTTTCCAAATGACAATATTGTCATGGAACGGGTTGTATTGATGAAGTATCTTGTTGGTTTCTAGGTGGTGTACATAGAGACCAGCTAGACTTGGAGCGAAGGTGCTCCCCATGCTGGTCCCATGCTTTTGTAGGTAGTGTACCCCCTCATATAAGAAAAATTCTTTTTCAAGGCCAGAGAGATGCAATCCATCACCATATTGCGAGGTGTATGGTAATCCCACGTAGTGGAGAATAGTACTTCCTCCTATGATGTCCAGGGTTTCATCGTGAGGCAAGCTAGTATACAAACTTTCGACATCAAGACCCAGCAGGAGGTGTTGCTCTGGGTCAAAGGAGATCTTTGATAAGTTGTAACACGGCCTTGGTGTCTTTAAGATAGGTGTCTGTTTTCTGGACTAGAGGCCGCAGGAATACGTCAGCAAACTTGGAAAGGGGTTCTAGTACGGAACCGATCCCGGACACAATCGGGTGGCCGGGGGGGTATTCCAACTGGTTTTGTCCCCACCAACAAGTTGGACAAATTCAAACTCTGCCTAGAAATGAAGGAGTTTATACGAAAGCTTAAACTACGGGCTTTTTTTGCTAAGCAAGAAACAACTGAGACAACAGAGGAACTCCCTTTTGACCCAGAGCAACACCTCCTGCTGGGTCTTGATGTCGAAAGTTTCCCCTTTTTTTATTACCCTTTTTTTTCTTTTTTTTTTCCTTTTTTTATTACACTTTTTTCCCTTTTTTTTTTTTTTTTTTTTTTATTACGCATTGATAGCAACATAGTGAGCACTGAAGGGATCATACCTAGTCCTGATGAAGAAGCCTTGATGCTTCGAAACATGTTGACTTGATCAGGAGTATCCGCACATTATACGCAGGACATCTCCGAACCACTTTTTTTAACAGCACCAGCCTCCACGACGTATTAAAATTTCTAAGTCCACGAGGCCAGGTCCTTTTTAATTCACATTTTTGCATTCACTTCTGACCCTTCCTCTCACTACCCCTACACACACACATAGTTCTGCAAAACAGTGCTCCCGCGTAGTCGCTGGTCGCCTAGCACGCCCCGTCCCGCAGCGGGGCGGGGAAGACCCTATGATGAAGCATGACACCAAGGGCCCTTTTGGTGTGTGAGAGGTATTTAAGCAAACACTGCGTGCGTCCTGTCATAACAGGAAACACACCCTTATGAACCTTTCTCGGGGTGGATTCCTATGTTTTGTTTGAATCTCTAGAGGAGGACGTATCCACCTCCAGTGCCCTCTAAGGACACTACCTCTTCACTCCCTAATCCTGTTTTTTGTAGGTGAAGATATCAGTCATAACATTAATGTTTTAAGCTAAAATAATACACAGAAATTGTAGAGCTAACTATAACTTGCACCCCCGCCATGCACTGCTTATGACCTCACATATTACATCACTCTTAACATGTTCTATAAGGTAGGTTCATTGACTGTCAGGAGTTTGATACAGGTAAAGACTGTCCGGAGTAGGGTATTAGTTATGTAACAGGGTTCAGTATCTGGAGGAACTTGGTTTTCCCTGAACAGTTGTATTGAAAAGATTATCGTGTACAGAATAGGTTACCCTTTCATCTGTGGTTCATAGTCAACATGAGCTCGGATATCCATGAAGTGTGTGGTATAGGGCCAATGTTGCACATAACACAAGCTTGCTTTACCTATGGGAGTTGTACGTATGATAGCAGTAATAATTCTTCATATTATTCTGTGCTATTTTGCACTTACTTTCATAGCTCTAATGCTATACCCGTTTATAGAGCAATTTGTACAAAAGAAGCTTGGATGATGTCATCAGTGATGTAATTTGAGATATCATCAGTAATGTCGTAAATGATGTCATAGAACATGCCAAAAGTGATGTAATATGTGGGGTCATAAGCAGTGCACATTGGGGAAGCAAGTTATAGTTAGCTCTGCTAACTATAACTGGTGAATTTCTGTGTTTTTTTAGTAATAAACGTTAGTGTTATCACCGAAATATTCACCTAATGATAACGTTACTTTAACCTTTGTTTTTTTTTAGTGAATACCTAAGGTTTTTTTTAACAAAAACATCTTTTTATGACACTTAACTATAAAGCTACTTATACGTGAATTTCTATGGTTTTTTTCAACATAAAGTAACATTTAATTACCATACGTAAAACCAACCCTCTGCTATGCACAGCCAAGGACCACAGGGCCTTATGTTTTATAAAGGGGAGGGGGGCCCCTCCCCGAGCCTTATTAGGCCCTGGGGACCCCATCCCCAAGGTGCTTCTTTTTTTAAAGGGGAGGGCAGCCACTTCCCCCCTTCCGAGCCTTATTATGCCCTGGGGACCCCACTCCCCAGGGCCTTTTTTGTAACTACCAGGGCCTTTTTTTTTTTTTAAAGGAGAGGGGCCTAGTTGCCCCCTTCCCCTAGCCTTATTAAGCCCTGGGGACTCCATCCCTCAGGGTGCTATTTTTGGAAGGGGAGGAACCCATGTTTTCAAAGGGGTGGGCAGCCACTTTCCCCCTCCCGAGCCTTATTAGGCCCAGTGGACTCCACTTCCTATGGCCTTTTTTGAATCCCCAGAGTCTTTTTTTTTAAAGGCGAGGGGCCCAGTTGCCCCCTTCCCCAAGTCTTATAAAGCCCTGGGGACTCCATCCCCCAGGGTGTTATTTTTGGAAGGGGAGGGGTCCATGTGGTTCTCCTCCCCAAGCCTTATTAGGCCCTGGGGATCCTATCCCCTAGGTTGTTTCTTTTTAAAGGGGAGGGTGGCCACCTCCCCCCACACCAAGCCTTATTAGGCCCTGGGGACCCCACCTCAGGGCCTTTTTTTTATCCCCGGGCCTTTTTTTTTAAAGGGTGGCCCCCTTCCCTAAGCCATATTCAGACCTGGGGACCCCATCCTCAAGAGCGGTTTTTTTAAGGAGAGGGGGGCCTGGGGCTCCCCTCCCAGAGCCTTATTAAGCCAAGGGGACCCCATTCCCCATGGCCTAATGTTTTTTAAAGGGGATGGGGACCAAGTGGTCCCCCTTCCCGAGCCCTATGAGTCCCTGGGGACCCCATCCCCCAGCGCCTTTTATTTTAAATAAAGGAGAGGGGGCAGCACTGACTCCTCCCCAAGCCTTAGCAGGCCCTGGGGACCCCATTCCCATGGACTTATTATTTTTAAATAAAGGGGAGGAGGGTCACGCCCCTCCCTGAGCCTTATTAGGCCCTGGGGACCCCATCCCCCGGGCCTTATTTTTTTTAAATAAAGGGGAGGAGGGCTGCATGGCCCCGCTCCGCGAGCTTTGTTAAGCCCTGGGGATCCCATACTTGTAACACCTCTCTCTCAGATGACCTCTCTCTGTAATAATCTGTGCGTAGTAGGGTGTGGGGAGGGACTTGTCTCGCCTTTCAGATCTCTATCTCAGATGACGGGTGGCGTAGTAGTGTGATCACGTACTCCTTCCTATTTTTCACAATCACACAAGCATCTCTGGAGATCATCAATTATTTTTAATAAAGAATTCTAATCAGCACAGGACTTATCCTTTACACACTAACTCTCAATAATAAGGTCCACAAAATACATTCCCACTAATACAGTGTATTGAGAACTCATCTACTCCTTTTTACTATTCACGATCCTGAGAGAATCCAGTGAGATCATAAAAATTGTTAAAGACAACATACATTTATTTTTTTCACTGTCCTTATCCCTTAGATACCTCTTGTCTAAATCTAGGGGTACAGCATGCTTTTCTGCTGCCCCCTTATGTAGCTTTTTTACTTCATTCCCTCAACACCTCCAAATTTTCACAATAAACAGTAATGGCGGCTACATTATTTCTAACATTCCAACAGCCAGCCAATCAGAGCACTCACTCTTGCAGGACTCGCAGCAGCCTCTCGCTCCCACAAGAGTGTGAAGGCTCATGGGAAAGACAGGCCTCTCGACCAATAACAGGGCTCCATTTTTTATTTGGCTCTCTCGCAGGAGGCTTCCAGCACTCTCACAATCCCAACTGCCAAAATATAAAATTATTTTTCACCATCAATTGCTCAAAAACTACTGAACAGATTTACACCGAATCACAAAAGCACAATCTGTAGACCATGATCTAGCTGCCTGCTGAATCTGGTGTAATTCCATTCAACAGTTTTTGCTGTAGCTCTGGCTTAAGAAGACTATGGAAACTGCATGGGGATTTTACATTTTGGCCTCCTCTTTTTTATCGGCCCGCAATCGACGGATCACCCCAAAACTTTTTAGGAAGGAGCTGAGGTGGATTAACTTTTTTTCCCGGAATGTTTCGTAAAGATTTCTCAAATGGGGCCAAAATTAGTAGCAAACCAAAAAACGCTCCGTTTTTGGAAAAACATACCTAACTATAACCACCTAGTGGTGACCTCCACCAGGTAGTATATATATAATAAAACAATCCTCAAGTGCCGCATACATTTTATGCAAAAAAGGAGCAGAGAAGTAGTTCCCAAGTTAAGGTGGAGAGCAGCTCCTGTATAGAGCACCCTACAACACCGATGACAGTCTGAATTCGCCTACCTCAAATGTCTGGTTTTCTATCAAAGTTTTTAAGCATAGGATTAGCACAGTGCCATCCACCCCAAGATAGAAAGGGCTAAAGTCTTTTGCCATTTCTACAGCAAAGTCTTTAAGCAAAGGATTAGCACAGTGCCATCCACGCTGAGCTGTAAAATGACAAAAGCCTTTTACCACTCCAGGCACAGTATGTCTGCGGTCAGGGAAAGAGATGAAACCTCTACTTCCAGCAGGCGGTAGCACTTTGACAGCTCCCGCCCACTGAAACTGGAGTGCTTGCTTTTGCTAAGCATAAGTGAACAGCTATGTCCCAGGGGTGGGCACTCTGGGACAAAGCAGGAGCCAGCCCTGGGGGGGGGGGGTGTTGGAGGTCACCAGGGCCATTATTGGCTCTTGGAGAGGGGCTGATTGGCCCCCTCTTTCTCTTTTTACAGGCTGCCCTGGGGAGGTGGTGGTCCCCGGGGACATGCATGGCCCGGGAGGGGGTTGCACAGCCCACCTCCCACATATATTTCAAATGCTGGCCGCGGGGTAGTGGTGGTCCTCAGGTCACGTGGGTCCACATGGCCCCTGCTAATTATTAATCTTATGCCCTGGGGAGGTGGTGGTCCCCAGGGCTCTAAGGAGCCCATGGAGGGGTGTCCGCTCGGCCCCCCTCCAATATTTTAATTTAAGCCCCAGGGAGGTGGTGGTCCCCGCGGCTGAAAATAACCCATGGAGGGGGTCCAATTGGCCCCCCTTCAATATGTAACAAGCATTTGCAGTGCAATAGGTCTCGCACTTACGCGAGTTTAAGCTATTGACATTGTAAATGACAATGCGTTTTTTTATTTATGTTTCAAAAAACAAAACATAAATAAAAGGCATTGTCATTTACAATGCCAATAGCTCAAACTTGTGTAAATGCGGGACCTGTTGCATTGCAAATGCTTGTTTGCATGTGCTACACTGAATTGATGCGACCGTGCTGCAAATTAATTAAATAAAGCAGCGCAGCCGCTAAAGTGAACGAGGACAGCGCTGGAATAAGGAAAGACCATTAAAGAAAATAGTGCTCACCCACTAAATAATGGAGACCGTGTAACGAGCCAAGTAAAAGGTCCAGTCGTTATGGGCGGTAACAAATGTAGACAAGGCGGTACCAAAGCTGGACTAACAAGCCTATGTACGAATCAGAAGCCAGCATTTTCGAAGGACAATGACACAAGCCAATGACAAATATGGCCGGAGAGTGGGCGGGGCTTCCAGTGCATACCCTAATACAGCATGCCTCGCAATGCGAGCAGGGTATGCGCGCTGCCGCTAGGCTCGACCTAAAAAGCATACTTTTTGGAAGGGTTTTCCCTTTTGCCAAGTGCTACTTTAATGATTCTTCAGTTTTCTCTTTTTTTGTTGCTGATTGCATGAGGCGGGTGCAGACTATATTGGAATTGCCCTCTTTTGAATTGCTGCCTCTGTTTGTTTCTGCTGAAGCACTGCTGTGACAATTCTGTCCCTGAGACAGCAGACGGTCAGGCGCTCTCTGTACATCTCAGACTATGACCGAGATGAGGATGAACACTTGGCACTCTAAGGCAGTCTTTCTTCTGGAAAAGTTTGATGCCTGGCTTTGAGATAGCTTTAGCTCTCTCGCCAGGTTATTGCTTTTCCACGAAAATCATAAATAAAATACAAACTTAGGGGGGCTTTTGGTCAGAGTCCTTCAGCATAAGTTTTTTAAATTGTCATTCACACTTTCTTCTGCCCACCACAACATGTAGTTGGCGGCAACAAGTCAACCCACCTCAGCCATTGGCTTCCTTCGCTTTGAGTAATTCAACAAAGCCTGTGCACACTGTTCACTTCCGCTACAAATATTTTGCTTCTCTTCAGTGACGAAGCTGGTTCTTGGTGTGTTTTATATTTTGTTGGCTGTATATGTTAATTTAAATATCGGCTGTTTCTTTTACCTGCACTTTGGGTGCCCAGGTCGATAATCATTTATTTTCTGTCTCCTTTTTAAAGCTATAAAGCATTTAAGTAAGATTGTAGCTGCCCGCAATTTGAGTTCTTGTTTATGTGATGATTTATTCTTGTCTCCTTCACAAATTACAATGATAATAAAATGCATGGCTCAACGTAAAGGATTGCTATTTTAAGAAAAATCTGTAATAAAACTACCACATCAGTGAATGGTTTTAAATGTATTTTTATTTCAAGCATGTGGCATCCACATATAGGTTTTCATTTTTCTTTTTCTGTCACAGGTATGCAATAAAACATTTTTTTTAAATCCCCATCGAACGTCCTGTCACAACCTGGCTGTGCCAGTGCTTGTTTTACCCTACTTCTAATGCACATAGAATGTTAAGGCAGCCATGCATTCTCTCACATTGTCCGGAGGAAATGCGGCTGTTCATTATTTTCTGGTTAAAGGCTGGGGACATTGTGACATAATAATTAATTACAAGTGAGTAGTTTTTTTTATTAGAGGTACATTCTAATGTCACCATTTACCTGTAAAAAGAGATAAAATGCTGAAGTTTATACATTTATAATGTAATCCCACATAATGTAACTTGAATTGCTTTGTAGTGTTGAAAGATTTTGTATTGGTACTTACTACCTACCTCAATGGAAATCATGTTATCAACCTCAGAAGGATGAAACATTGAGTCAGCACGGATGCAGCTCTGGGACCTCAAGGTTGCACACAGATAGTCTGTGGTGGGCTCTGAACCCACTAAGCTATCTTGTCAGCATACAATGCATTTCACCTATAGCTTTAGGGGCTTGGAGTACCTGCAGCGATAGTTACCACCCTGCTTTAGCCGCTGCTGCTACCACCTCCTAATCTACCAGCCCCCACACGGCCCTCAGGCCTCTTCTTGGGCAGTGATGGTGGCCCTCCACCCCTTCACTAACGCTGAGCGCCATAGGCAGCTTTCAGCCTGCAGTCCCAGCCCTGCCTCCCGAGTTAAAGATTTCATTCTCCGGAGTTTTATTGGCACGCCATCTGCTCCTCAAGATGTGTTGGGTTGTAAATATGTAATGTCTCTGTGAGCTGCCTCTTTGTGAGGCCTGGCTCCGCTATCCGCTTCCTGGGCCGGCTCCCAGAAGCCCGGGTGGCACGCGGCGCCCACCTGGTGCCCGGTGAGAAGGCAGCCTTGAAGTGATGCTCGGATCGACGGGAGCCCCCTTTTAGTTAATATATCACGTCGTGCATATATCTGAACAAAAGAAATGAGAAGATAGTCCTGTTTCCCAGGCCCGTGTGTTCGTGCGAGTCTAGGGTTTTGCATTGGGATAAATAGGGCTTGCTCTTCTGTTTGTCCCGTTAAAAAACGTATGACTACAAATCCCGGGATGCAAAGCAAAAATGCTGTACTAGATGAGCTAATGATGTGTTGTGTTAATAATTTGGGAGCAGTAAGAGGATGGTAAGGGCGTGGGGAGGGGCAAGATAAGGAGCACCATGAGAAGACAAGCATTTGCAAATGCAAGGTGTGGTGTGTGGAGCCGGTGGCCGTGCGGGGCCTAGCACGCTTTGCTAACGCGCTGCATAAATTACTGGACACCCACACACTGCTCGGGTCGGCGGTGGACTGCCTAGCGCGGTCACGCCCCGTTTATTTATTCACGCGCTCCGCCTTCCGGCATGAGCGCTGGGGCCGGGCATTTCCGGCGCGTGCGTCAGCATCAGGAGCTGGCGCGCTAACTCATTACATCCCATCTCAACTCAGTCCTTGACTGGATCCCAAGTGTCTCATAGTTCACTTACTTGGCAGGCAAAGTCCCTCAGGCGAGTGCTCGGCTGGGGGTTGCTCCTCAGAGCATACCTGTGCTGGCCACGGCTGGACCTGGGTTCCGCGGCTGGTTCGCTGGGCTGGGGTGGTGTCTCTGGGGCCTTTGAGCCACTTCTGGGGCTCTTGGCAGGGAGGCAGACTCTGGATGGTAGTCCCCTGCCTCTCCCGGCTCCGCTGGTGTCGCCTCGGCTCTCCAGGATCGCTGGTTGCTTCAGCACAGTGTTCGGGGTTGACCACCTGTTTGAACCATGAGATGTTGCGGGTTACGACTTCTCCTCCCTTTTCGACTGTCACCATGGTTCCCTTCACATCGGTCACAGTCCAGTAGCCCTGTTCATAACGGGTCCGGAACTTCCCTCCGGGCCTCCGGTCCCTCATGATGACGGTATCCCCTCGTTGCAGCTGACGAGACACGGCTCTTCTGGTTTGGCTGGCCGTGATGTTACGTTGTTTCCTCTTCTGGAGGGCGCCTTCTTCATCAAAAGGGGGGGGCGGTGTCCACCCTGGGGCGATAGGGCGGCCATCGCGGCGGGACCCATTGAACATTAGCACCCATGGTGCCTGACGCGTGGAGCTTTGGGGGGTGCTCCGGTATTCCCGCAGGAACTTCTGTAGGTGTTGTTCCGGATCGGCCTGCTTGGCCACGGCGATGCGGAGGGCTTTGTTGATTGTCCTCATAAATCGTTCGATCTCGCCGTTGACTTGGGGCCATTGCGGGGTGATGCGTCTGTGCCGGATGCCATGGTGTTGCATGAATTCCTGGAACTCATGCCCTTGGAATGGGGGTCCGTTGTCACTTCGGAGTTCCTCAGGGCTTCCAAACATGGTGAAGATCTTTTCCAGCACAGGCCCGACGTGGGAGAAGGCCGTTTAGGGGACAACCTCTACAATTGGGTACTTCGAGTAGCTGTCGATCAGAGCCAGAGTGACTCTGCCATCCGGGAAACTCCCGAAGTCCACGCTCAGCTTCTCACATGGACCCTTCCCGTGCTCTTCAGTGTGGATGGGCGCGGGTCTTTCGGGCCACTTGTCAGCTGACAGGAGGGACAACTCCGGACAGTCTCGTCGACACGGGCGTCCATGCCCGGGAACCAGACCTTCTCCCGCATGCGGGCCTTCATCTTCTCTATCCCTTGGTGCCCTCCGTGGGTGAGTTGCGTCGCTTGCGACTGTAGTGACGCTGGGATCACTATCCGAGAGCCTCTCAGCAGGATTCCCTGTTGGGTAACGCTCAGTTCATTCCTGACCTTCCACATGTGTATTAGATTCTGCTTCTCTGGGCCTGCCCATGAGTTGGCGGATAGTAGGAACTGATGCCAGTGCCCTCCTTGGACGGCTGTTCGGACCTTCGCAATGACTGGGTCTACTTCCGCTGCAGCCGCCACCTCCTCAAGGGTTAGCGCTCGAGGGCACGTGAGTGCCGAGATCATGTTCAAGTGGGCCTCCGTGGGGTCAGCGCCCGGTTCTTCACATCCGTCTTCCACTGGCCCCGGATGTCTCGAGAGGAAATCGGCAGGGTTTTTGGCGCCCGGCCGGTATGCCACGTCCATCTCGTACTGTTGGAGTCCAATGGCCCATCGTTCGATCCGCGGCGGGGGGTGAGGCGCCGATCCTTTGAACAGCAGTACTAGGGGTTGATGGTCCGTAATGATTTTGAAGGGGTGCCCACATATGTACAAATGAAAATGCCGGCACGCCCAGCGGATGGCTAGGGCTTCCCTCTCAATCTGGGCATATCGTTTCTCGGTCGGGGAGAGCGCTTTGCTGGCGTAGGCCAGTGCAGCCCACCGTCCCGGTTCTTGCTCCTGGGTAAGGACGGCCCCTAGGCCTACGGGGCTGGCATCTACTAGTATTTCAGTCCGTTTGGTGGGGTTGAAATACACCAGCGTGGTGTGGTCGAGGAGAGCACTCTTGACTGCTTGAAACGCTGCTTTTTCGGCTGGGCCCCACTGCCACATGGCATCGGCTCACGTGAGATTTCGGAGTGGCTCCGCGATGGTGGCTAGGTCCGGGATGAAGCGGCCACAGTATGTGGCCATCCCAACAAAACTTCCGCTACTGTGAGGGGTGCAGCTGCATTTTTGATGGACTGGGATTTCCGGGGATCGACCTGGATTCCATCCTGCGTGAACGTGTAACCGAAGAATTCTATTCATTGTTGGAACAGCAGACACTTCTCCCGATGTAAGGTGACCCCATGGTCCTGGAGCCTTTGCAGCCTGGCTCTCAGGTGCGGGTAGTTTCCTCGGCTGTCTGTGAGTGGATGAGAATGTCGTCACTCACGTTTAGTATGCCCGGCAGCCCGACCAGGATTTCTTTGATTGCGGAAGATTTCGGCGGCTGAAGATATGCCGAAATTCAGGCGCTTGTATCTTCTGAGTCCTAGGTGCGTGCTGAAGGTGGTTATGTACCGGCTCTCTTTCGCAAGCGCCAGCTGGTGATAGCCCGCATTCAGGTCTAATTTCGAAAACCACCTGGACCCATTCAGGTCGGCCACAATGTCGCCCATGGTCGGCGTAATGTGGCGTTCGCGCCGAATGACCTTGTTGGGAAGGCGCATGTCAATGCAGAGTCTTATTTTCCCTGGTTGGCGAGGCTTTTCAGCGATCACCATGGGGGACACCCATGGTGTGGGCCCTGAGACCTTCTCTATGACCCCTTGGTCTTCTAGCTTCTGCAGCTCTTCTTCCACCAGAGGTCGGAGGTGAAAGGGAATCCTCCTGTGCCTCAGCACCGTCAGCATGACAGTTGGGTCTATGTGTAGTCTGATTGGAGCTCTTTTTATCCGTCCCAGTCCCTCGAACAGAACCTTAAATTGACTGAGTAGTT
The DNA here is from genome assembly GCA_963921515.1 of Calotriton arnoldi. Classification (NCBI taxonomy): domain Eukaryota; kingdom Metazoa; phylum Chordata; class Amphibia; order Caudata; family Salamandridae; genus Calotriton; species Calotriton arnoldi. The sequence goes on from CAWUFW010006541.1 coordinate 1,057,751, forward strand.
CTTTGGTCTGGTCATCTTGCACGCTTCTGGCAAACTTCACTAGTCCTAGGTCTTCTGCCGCATGGCTGCTCAGCAGTGTGTCTGCCTCTTGGTTGACGACATGGATGTCAATCGTGATTTCGGTGTCTTCTGACCGCACGGGCACGGTCATTTTGCCTCGGAGGGGTAATGGCGAGTCACTCCCATAGGCGAAGATCTTTGTCTTGGAGGGTCACAGCTCTGGCTTGGGCTTCAATTTGTTGTATTGCTGGATTACCATGACTGTGACGGACGCTCCCGTGTCTATCACTGCATTGACTTCTGACCCTGCTATCTGAACCGTGCATCGGGGTTGGGGACGTCTCCGTCTTTTCAGGGCTTGGGTGAAAGAGACTAGATACGTCTCTCCTTCCTCATCTGACGAGGTGTCATCTGCTTGATAGACGGTTGTGCCCGTCGTCTTCCTTCCTGGCGAGGACGATAGTGAGACGCTCGATAGTTGACGGACTAGTCTCCGAATAGGCTTGGGTTGTTTGCCTTCTTTTCGTGGTGTTTTCTTTCTGCACACCGAGGCGAAATGGTTCGCAATCCCACAGTTGGTGCATGTCTTCCCTTGTGCCGGACATGACTGCGGTGGATGTTCCTCATAACCACAGTACCCACATTGGCCTTTCGGGGTGGGCGGTGTGCGATCTCTTGGTTTGCTGGTCCTGTCCCGCGTCCTGACGGCATCGGCACGTTCAGTCTTGACGGCGACACCCTTTTCTGTATTGCGCATGAGTGCAAGGTCCATTTCTTCTGCACCGCGGCTGAAAGATCATGGGACCGTGCCAACACCAGTATGTCATTCATTGGTATGTTCGGCTGCCTTAGGATGAGGCCTCGCAGGACTTTGCTGCGGATCCCTAGAATCAGTTGTGCCCTGATTTCCTCTGCGGCTCTGCCCCCCACGAGGTGAGTGCTAGCAAGCTCCCTCAGTCTTGCGTGAAAAGAGTCCACTGATTCTCCTTCCCTTTGCCTCGCTTGCCTCAACTTAAAGTGTTCGAAGTCAGAATTCAGTTGCGGGTCAAAGTGCGCGTTCAATGCAGCCACCGCTGCTGTGTAGTCTTCGGGGGGTCCGGTGGCGGGGAGGTGTTTGAAGAGCAGATATATTTCCTCTCCCGCGTAGTGAAGAAGTAGTGAGCGTTTGACGGCGCCATCCGTCTCCCTGGTGGCGATGAAGTAATTCTCCAGGCGGCTGAGCCAGACCTGCCACCTCGGCGAGGCCGTAGAGGGGTCGGCCGATTCACTAAAAGGAGGCAGAACTCCTGAGGGAGGGTGTTGCGTCGCAGCTCTCACTGGAGGTTGCGCCCCTTCTCCCTGGTCTCCCATAATGCTGGCTAAGAAGATGCTTGTATGTCTTAGTGAGGGTACAGCGCCCACAGGAATGGATCCGGTGCGTTGGCCAGTGGGACTGACACTGTTGGGGTCTTGCGCGGTCAGCGCCCGTGAGCGCAGCCTTGTGGCACGTGGGTAGTCCCTGCCACGCGGAAAAATGCCTGGGCGCCTCCACTGCGCGTCGTGCGCAACTCACCAGTGTTGGTGTGGGAATGTCCTTCTGTGCCACTGTCTGGTATTCCTTGAGGACAGGCAAGAGGCCTCCTACCTCGTGGTGCTGCCTGTGACCTATGGCCTGATTTAATGGTGGTCCCTTGTGTGGACTGCACACTGTGGGGAAGTGCTGCCCTCTGCAGGGTGCTCTGGAGCGTGGGTCGTTCCGCTCCTCGTCGCCAGTGTGATGTGTGGAGCCGGTGGCCGCGCGGGGCCTAGCACGCTTTGCTAACACGCTGCATAAATGACTAGACACCCACACACTGCTCGGGTCGGCGACGGACTGCCTAGCGCGGTCACGACCCGTTTATTTATTCACGCGCTCCACCTTCTGGCGCGAGCGCTGGGGCCGGGCATTTCCGGCACGTGCGCCAGCATCAGGAGCTGGCGCGCTAACTCGTTACACAAGGCACGGACAGCGGGGAGAGAAGGCACGGACAACGGAAGGGAGGGAGGTCGGGCGGGGGAAGAAGGCACGGACAACAGGAGGGAGGGGGGGGCAAAGAAGGCACCAAAGCACGTTGTGCCTGCAGTAGGAGAACCTCATTATAGAAAATAGTGCTCAAAGTCTAATAAACACGTACCGTGTAACAATGGAAGTAAAGGGGCCAGTCGCCATGGGAGGCGACAAATGGAGACAAGGCTGTACGAAGGAGGGACTAACAAGCCTGTTTACAAATCAGACGCCAGCATTTATGAAGGACACTGACACAAGCCAATGGCAAATATGGCCAGAGACTGGCCGGAGCTTCCATTACATACTCCACTACAACAAGTCTCCCCTAGAGCAGCGCATGAACGCTGACTCTAGGCTCGACCTAAAAAAGCCCGGGAAGGTGGTGGTCCCTGGGGCTCTAAGAGCCTTAGGAGGGGGGCCCTGTGTGCTCCCCTCTTGATTTAAATAACTGCCCACGGAATGTGGCCCAACCGAGGACTTCATGAAAAACAAGCGCAGAAGCCCACGCTTTTTGCCCCTGTCGGTGTTCCTCTGGGACCCAATGAGCAGTGCTATGGGATCAGGGTATTCCTACCCTGCCCCCTTTTCTGTTTTTAAACTTTTTTTGTGGGACTTGGCTGAAGCCGCGTCCCAAAATGGCTGCCAAAACTTCCTGGTTGAAGTGTTGACAGCCAATCAGATTTCAGCATGGGGACTGTCATATCCTCACAGGATCCGTGTCCCTACATATATAAATTTGGATTTCTTTTAATAAGTCAAACACTACTAAATGGATTCACACCAAATAACAACATGCATTTGCAATGCAATAGGTCTCGCATTTACGAGAGTTTAAGCTATTGGCATTGTAAATGACAATGCCTTTTATTTATATGTTTTGATAATTAACACATAAATAAAAGGCTTTGTCATTTACAATGCCAATAGCTCAAACTCTTGTAAATGCGAGACCTATTGCGTTTCAAAGAAGCGGCCGCCGTTGTCCCGGGCTGCTTGGAAAGTGAAAGCGCGTATGGCGAGCTGAATGTTGCAGGAAAGCATATCCTGCCTGCAGTAAGAGAAACTCATTAAAGAAAATAGTGCTTACAGACTAAATAAGACATACCGTGTAACAACAGAAGTAAAAGGGCCAGTCCTCATGGGAGGTTACAAATGAAGACAAGGCGGTACTAAGGAGGGACTAGCAAGCCTATTAACGAATAAGAAGCCAGCATTTACAACGGACAATGACACAAGTCAATGAAAAATATGGGCGCAGAGTGGGCAAAGCTTCAAGTCCATACTCGAATACAGCATGCCTCGCCGAGCAGAGCATCCGCTGCCCAGGCTTGACCTAAAAACAGACTAAGTGATTGTAGTAATGCTCTTCAGTAAATCCAGGAGAAAGATATAAGATGAAGAGTTCTTTATTCTTCAAAAGTACACAGCATCAACCTAACACGCCAGCCTAGATCAGAGGTCTCCGCATAACTGCCGGACCTCGAATCCTCAGCTGGAACCCCTGGTACATTCTAATTCTGCACAGCGAAACCATGGAAATAGAATACAACACATCTTCCCCCTTTACACAAAGAATAGAAAGTAAGGAAATATCATAACTAAACAAGATAATAACAAAAAAATCTGCAAAGGATAAGAAAAACACCACTATTGTAGCACATAATCCTTGAGATAGTAAGGGGCACGTATTCTTCTTTTACCCTCCTTAGATGAAACATTTACCCCAAAAGGATTAACATCAGTAGAAACAACTAAATTGCCTTGTGGATAATCAGAACTAGAAAGAGTATCATTGGTAGCAGAAACATTTTGATTTAGTGCATCATGCAAAACTGTGGAGTCACCACCACCCGATCGTTGAATAGACAATTCATTAGAATGACTGGAAACAAAACAATCTGGTAATGATAAGTCAGAATGAATGAAAGGGGTTTCAATGACCCTATCTTCATGAACATTGTTTTTCACCAGAACCACGTTCCTCTTACTCCACCATTTGCCATTTTCAACCAAAACTGCATGTTTGGAAATTTTAACAATACGAGTCATAGGGTAAAATTTAGACTTATGACTCTTATTTCCAACCGGTCTTTTAACCTTGATGAGATCACCAACTGCAAATTGTACAACTTTTACTTTTTGTCAAAATCATATACTTGTTTCATTTTAAATTGAGCTTTTCAACAGAATCACGTACTTGTTTGATATCAGGAATCTTGTCAGAACATTTAGTTTGCTCTAAAACCCAATTGGGACTAAGCTTGGAAGAACCAAAACGCCCCTTAAGAAGAACAAAAGGAGGAATACCCGTTAAAGAGTGTGGAGTATTATGATAACTCCATAACCTCTCTTGGACAGCTTCAAAAACAGACTCCCCTGAACGGAGCTAACTGAATGGTTTCTTTTAACATCCTGTTTACTCTCTCCACCATGCCATTTCCCTGGGGACTATATAGAGCCACAGTTAAATGTTTGATACCCATGTTAGTTAAGAAGTTTTGCATAGCATGAGATTTAAATTGCACTCCATTATCTGATACAAGATACTTAGGAACCCCTTCTCTACGAAACAATTCATTCAGCATAGTGATCACTGCTGAAGTAGTAGGTTCAGGTAAAAACTTACATTCTACCCATTTGGAGAAGTAGTCCACCATAACTAGTGCAAATTTCATGTCAGCTTTAAGATTGTACATTGGACCAATAAAGTCCATCCCTAACTTTTCCCAAGGGCCCTTGGGGAATTCCACAGGATGAAGAGGGGTGTTACGAACTTTCAAAGATTTGTCAGCTTCACAACAACTAACACATCTTCCCACAAAGTTCTCAACATCGACATCCATTCCTGGCCACCAATAATAAAGGCGTAGACGTTTTTTTGTGCTGGTCATACCAAGATGACCTTGGTGAGCAAAATTTAACAATCTTAATTTAAAGCGTTCCAGGAGGAATTAACAAATTTCCCTTCATGACAAAATCATTTTCAATAGTGAGGTCATCTTTTACTTTGTAAAACTGACGTAAACCTTCCTCCAAATTCCTTTCTTCAGGCCAGCCATTACTAATATGACTTTTGATTAAATTTTGTAAATCATCGCACTTAGCGCATTCCAACCATTCAGAGTTGTTGATGGCTCCATCCAACACAACTAAACCATCAACCATGCCAATGACACATTCAGTATCATCGTTAAAAGAAGTGTAAGGCTCCTCAAGTATAGGGCACCTGGATAAAAAATCAGCTCGGGCATTTTTCCCAACAGGAATGTGCTTGATTAAGAAATTGAATTCAAACATTCTGGAAAGAAGTCTCACTAATCTAGGACTAACCTTATCATGATCTTTTCTGGATAACAAAAAAACAAGAGGCTTATGGTCAGTGACCAGGACAAATCTTCTGCCCCAAAGAAATGTTTCAAAATGCTTGGTAGCCCAAACGCATGCTAAAGCCTCCCTTTCTATAGTGCTATAGTGACGTTCTGTTTGAGATAGAGATCTGGAGGCAAAACCCACCGTATGTTCAACACCTTCTACTAATTGGGAAAGAACCGCACCTAATCCCACGCCACTGGCATCAACAGTAACAATGGATTGTACATTATCTGCGAAAGAGTGTAGGGCAGGAGTTTTAACAATAAGGTTTTTTAAGTTGCTGAACGCTGCAGATTCAGTCTCCGTCCAGATAAACTGTTCACCCTTCCTAAGTAGTTTACGTAAAGGTTCAGTTTGGAGGGCAAAGCTATCAATGAACCAAGAGTAATATTCGCATAGCCCAAGAAAAGATCTTAATTGATCTTTATTCTCGGGAGAAGGACTTTCAACAATGGCTTTGACCAGGTCAGATTTGGGTGTGATACCAGATTCAGAAATATGATGACCAAGATAGTCAATTTCTTTAACTAAAAACTTGCACTTCTCTTTTTTAACTGTAAATCCGTTTGACTCTAAAATTTGTAATACGTTAGACAAATTTTCAAGATGTTCCTTGGAATTTTTAGAAAACACCAGAATGTCGTCTTGGTAAGCAAGAACGTTGTTGCACTCCCCAAACAATTTATACATTAATTTCTGAAAAACAGAAGCACCCGATGCTAGGCCGAAAGGCATTCGCAAAAATCTAAAAGCACCAAAAGGAGTATTGAAAGCCGTGAGAGAGCGGGAGTCTTCAGAAAGTTCGACTTGATGATAGGCGGATTTTAAATCCAGGCATGAAAAAACTTTGGCACCGCCCAACTGAGCTAACATCTCTTGAAGGTGTGCGCTCAGCTGCTGAAAGGTGTGCGCGTCAACGACTTTATATTGAGGAAGAAAATGAAGGTGCGCGCTCAGCTGCTGAAAGGTGTGCGCGTCACCGACTTAAAGTGAGGAATAAATGAAGGTGCGCGCTCAGTTGCTTTCACTGCACAATAATGGTAAAGTGCCTTCCCAAAATGGCGGCACGTTGCGTGACCCCGTGTCACCCTTACGTGAGGACGTGACGACGTGAGCAGAGCTGGAGATGGGCAAGAGAAGAATGGCCGGGAGGCAGCAGAATGTCCGAGGAGTGAAGATTCTGACTGCGTGCAGGTAGGACAATGCGCTCGCGAAGTGGCAGTTAGATGAAGGTCAGGCCGGGAAAACTTTTAGAATTAGGTGAGGAACCAGACACAAATGAAATATACGACCTGTCGCCAACACGCCACTCTGCGCTAGAGTCCGCCTCAATTCTGCACATGACAGTCTGGGAATCTCGATACCACACGCCGGTAAAGTCTATGAGGTCCCAAAAAGGAGTTAGGAAGAGCTGTAAGGTGTACTTTGATATCCCATCCTCGTCGCCAATTGTAGTAATGCTCTTCAGTAAATCCAGGAGAAAGATATAAGATGAAGAGTTCTTTATTCTTCAAAAGTACACAGCATCAACCTAACACGCCAGCCTAGATCAGAGGTCTCCGCATAACTGCCGGACCTCGAATCCTCTGCTGGAACCCCTGGTACATTCTAATTCTGCACAGCGAAACCATGGAAATAGAATACAACAGTGATGCTGTACCGAGGTGCCGTAGCTAAGCATATTGATCAGCTGCAGAGTGAATGGTACAGAAACAGAAGAGAAATTAGGGTACCACTACATTATTTTTCTTTCCTGAAATTATTATTATTAATGCATACCCAAATAACACGTTATTCTATGCTCATTTACTTAATTAGAAGAACAGAGTAATGCAAATAGTACTATATATTTTTGTTTAATTTTGCAAGTTATATCCCGTGGTATTTAAGTTTTGCGCGTGGTATAAGCTTAGAAGGTGTAATATCGTAGAAAGAGAGCTCAAAAGCAGAGCACTTCTTTTTCCTCAAGTTCCTCAGCTCTTTTCAGCCTTGGCACGGTTCCTGGTTAAAATCTGGATGTGGACGGCACAATTCAGTGCCACTCACCATTGTGTCTGTGATTTGAAAGGATGGAACGACAGCAAACCTTAGAGGCTGGTACAGTATCACGTAACTCGATCTGAATGTAAATTATCCCCAGTTCGCCTGCAGTGGGGCATTCCACAGTTCCCCATGGCTCTTTTATATTTCCAGAACTCAATGCCTGTCCAGGAAGGCATATCAAGAGCCATCCATTTTTACTGGGAGCCATCAGCCAATCAGCCTAAACAACCGATGTTCCAAAATATCTTGCACCGTCTTGGCTTGGTTTGACGTTCAGGAAAGCAAAAGTATTCCCAGATTGGTGAGGTGGTCAGACCACCAGGCAGCTTGCAGTAGTCTATGCCCTACAGAATAACCATTTTCTGTGTCTGCAGAAGTGAGTCTGGATGCTGCACGAGGAATCTGCAAACATGGGGAAAATAATGCAAGCCGCCTATAACAATGTGATCACGCAGCTCCCAAGCGTCCCCATGCCATTTGAGTCCCTGCTTTTTAGTGAATAGAAGCTCAGAATTTTATATGAAATGCATTCACCTGAATGCTCTCGCAGTAACAAGAATTTCAAATGACGGGAACAACTGTGAAGTTCAATGTCCATAAAATAGACAAGTTCATTTTAACATGTTCCTAAATATTTAGTTACAAGTACTTGTTTCTGTAAGATCCATACAAAGACACACAGAGATTCACATTCAACTAGAAACAGGGAGGCTAGCTCTCCCATCTCCTCTGAACCCTCTAATTGACCCCTGCTGGACTCCTGAACTCGACCAGTACATCCTTTGTCTCCCACATTCCAACATACAGTCAGGATGTTCATTCAAACGCTGCATGACTTTTCCACACAAAAAAAGACCAAAACAAGAAAATAGGCCCTGAGCAGAGAGAGAAAAAACACCCAGGAGTAAAGTGTGAATAAAAGACAAAATAAAAGGTAGGAAATAGTGAGGGTGAGTGCCAGTGTTGAAAACAAGAACCCAAAATCAAAACCTAGAGTACATAAGCATGACCTGGCCATGAGGTTAATGCGTAATTAGTTGTGGGGCTCTATGCCCAAGCTTCACTGACTGAGACATGGATAAAAAAAACGAGGTCAGTTGGGTTCATTATGTGACAATAAGAGAGCATTGAGTAGTGCACGGGGAAATAGGCCAGAAAGTGCACATAGCACAAATGTGAAGCCAAACTGCCTGCCAGGAGCCGTTGATGTGCCAAATGGCCTTATTCCTTGTATTAGATGTTTCCCTCCAGGCCTTGAATACACTGGTATTCTTCCGGTGTCATCCATTTCTGATGGCAGCCATTCTTGTTGTATGAAAACATTCCTTATTTTTCTGTAAGCCTCTCCTTGCGTTTTTCTACAACATTCCTAAAAAGTTTACTACTGAGATGCTCCTGGATGTCTTTACAGGGATTACAATTTTTAGAAATGAGTCTCAAATTTCAAATGCTCTTCTCATCCATCACTCTTAAATTTGGCTACTGCTTGGTGTTTTGATCTGACTGGGGGTTAGCCGTTGAAGACCGTGCTGCGGGGGTGGCAAGGATGCCGCGCTCCATAGCAGGCTGAAAAGGCAGGCCACGTGACTGACGGGGCATTGCTGCTACAGCCTGTGGAGGTCTAGGTTGGCAAACCCCACAGCAGGAACAGCACAGGAGTAGCCCGGAGCCCACCTGGCGGTATGGTGAGGCTCCGAGTGTTAGCCATTGGTGCAGACTTCACTATGGCACAAGGAGAATCTCCCTGCACCTACGGATGATAAGTAAAGCAGACTGGAAGGCTGCATGTCGCTCCTCCTCCCCCCATCAAAGCAGAGATGTTAACATGGAGTTGGGCGAGCCGAGTGTGGCCGCCATTGTTTGCTTAGTTCCCGGACAGCCGGGATTACATGCGGCGTTAGTATGGTTTACAAAAAAATATATATTAACATCAATTAACCCCCCCAAAAATATATAAAAACGGGCACCTGCTTAAATATGAAGCACGGCGCCCGTGCTGTTGATACTTTAAGTTAAGCCCGGGTGTAGGAGAGTAGGATCTGCCTCTTATGTTGCCCCCACTTTTTTTTCTGATGTTTACACTGGTTTCTGGCTATAGTCAGGCTGGGACCCTGCCAATCAGGGCCCCAGCCTCTCTGTTCTCTCTAAACGACTTGGAGTGCACTCTAGGTGCACTAGTGATTGGATACTGTAGTACCTTATGAGTCCCTAGTATATGGTACCTTAGGTACCAAGGGCATAGGTACTTCACAGGCCTACCAGGGGCTGAAGCATGTATTATGCCACCCCTGGGAAGCAGACTAAATCTGACACCACAGGTCTGCTACTGCAGCCTGGGTAAGGTGGTGCATGCACCCCTTACTGTGATATAGGCTACCTATATCACTACATAGATACACACATATAAACCTATAAGTCACTCCTATGGCAGGCCTTATCAATCCTGAAGGCAGAGTGCTTGGTTCCTATGTGAGAGGGTGCCCCTGCATGAGCAGAGCCCCTCTGCAGCATTCGGAGACCCTTCTCTGATGCTGTTTGTAGTGCAGCCTGACCATATACTCTTAAGCGCATTATAACCCCGCGTTAAATGCTAACTTTGGAATGGCTGCACGGAAACATGCCAGTTCTGGCGGCGGGGGTAGCATTCCACCCTTCTAGAGGGATAGACATGTACCTACTGTGGAAACGCGGTAGAATCCTGAAGAGCCCTGGCATCACAAAATGGATGCCACCAGTCACAGACACTGGGCTGCCCTCCTGCTGATGACCGAAACTCGCAGTGGAGGAAGCCCAACAATAGGTATCCTGTCCCAGGGAGGTGTGACCACCTCCCAGACAGGGTTTAGTGTATTGGGGCAGGGTGGGTGCACTCTAGAGTGCTTTGAAGTCCTGCACTGGGGAGCAGAAAGCTCCTCTGTGCATACACCAGTTCAAACCGGCTCAGGGGCTACCTGCCCCTGCTCTGGCGTGAAACTGGACAAGGGAAGTGGGTGTAGCCACCCACTCCCTGACCCTCCCATAGGTGGGGTCTTAGAGCTAGTCCCTCCCTTCCTTTTTAGTATAAGGTAGGGAACCCTTGAACTTGCAAACTAGATCGCCCTGGACGATGCTCTACTGAAGAATCCCGGACCTTCGACGTTCCACTACCTCTGGAAGACTGAAGAATCTCCCTTGGAGTCAAGGAGTGACTCCCCTGCTTGGCAGGCACCAAAAACTGAAACGATGGTCGCAAACTACGCCGCTCCCGCCAGAGCCCGAGGTCCCTGCAGCCCAAGATGAGGATTTCCTGACTTCTCCCAGGCCATCGTGAGTCCCCAGCGAAGCTGAGGCAAGTGGACCCCACGAGTGACGAGGAACCGCAGTCCCTGGGTACTGTGCACTATTGTCGAGTGCAACCCCTTCACAACGTTCTACGAACCTGTGCTTTGGACCACGTGTGGTCCCAGCCTCTAGCAGGAATCCCTCCGAAGATCAGAGGTCTACCCTGTCCCGAGTGACCGTGGGCCCCTGTTGAAGGAATCCTCCCGAGGCGTCTTCGCGATCCCTTGCCAGCCAGCTTGTGGGTCCCCTGAAGACTTTTCTACAGAACCAAAGGGCTCCCCTGGTTGCTCCAGGCCTTCCCTGACTTACCCTCGCTGGGTGAGTTCCCCAGACCTTGCTGGTCTGCACCATTGTCTTTTTAACCTTTCCACGAGACTTGCTGCTACCAAGGCTTGTTGGCTCCAATCGGGTCACCGACACCGCAGTCAGCTGCAGACTTCGTGGGACACGCTGAATCCAGCTCCTGGTCGTCATCGACACCTCCTGGACCTTGTGGTCGAAGAGTCAAGACACCCGTGAACGACCTGAATCTGTCGACGACGGTGGGCATTCATCTTCCTTGCCCCGGGTCACTGCCCAGTGACTTTGAACACTGTCCCCTCTGCTTTCAGGTCTTCCTTCTTCCGAATCCAGGCTTGGATTCCACCGGACACTTCTTCTGTCTTCACAAGCAGCAAGTCTTCATTGGCTCCCATTGAAAACGACGCCGCGACCCGACACCAAAGGACACCTATGCACCCGGCTTCCCTGGGTGAGGTAACTCCAGCACTACGGTGCTCCTGTGGAGTGTTGGCCCTAGAACTACTTACCCTGTAAGTGACTTTCTTGTAACTACTCCCGAAGTGCCCTTAAACTCTTAATTTCCAACCGCGACTTGCCCCATTGAAGTCTACGGCGATCCGCGCCTGTGTTCACGCACTGCACGCGTCCCCATGGGTCCTTTACTTACCTGCCTTGGGTGGTTTCGTGAGGCCCCAGCACTTCTGAAGGCCCCAGGCCTTGTCCCTTTGCAAGTCGTTGTTCTTAAGTCTCTTTTTTTGTATATGGTCTGGTACGCCCCTAGAGCCCCAGCCATATTTGTGCTTAATTTATTGTGAAACGTTGATCTGTGCATATGTTCTTGACTTCTAATCTCATAAAGAGATTAGTAGAGAGTTGTTTAGTAATAAATACATATATATTTGATATATATACCTGTGTGGTGTCTTTTCATTTGGTGATTCAAGAGATTGTGTGGTAAAACAAGCTGCTTTACATTCCTCCAAGACTTAGCCTGAAGGCTGCTCTCCACAGCTACCACTAGGATAGCTTTCTTTAAAGGTTGTCTTAAACCTATCTACCATAAGAGTCGAATTGTACTGGTGCAAGGTGTCCACTTTAACTAGTGAACAGCATATACCAGGCCAACTTCTCACACCGGGTGCGGGACAGCAACGAGGAGTAAATAGTTGAAAAGCGGGCATTGTGGTGCAACCTAAAGCACGGCGCCCATGTTGTGAAAATAAAAGCGGAGATGTTGATGGAGTTGGGCAGCCGTGCGGCTGCCATTGTTTGCTTAGTTCTCGGTCAGCCGTAATTACATGCGGCGTTACGTACTGTTAAAAAACAATGCAAAGTAATACTTATTGCAAGAAAACAATTATAAAAGTGGGCGCCTGCTAAACTATTAAGCGTGGCGCCGTGGCCTACTGCAATGTTGTGAGTGTAATAGATAACGATCATTAAAAAAATAGTGCTCACCGACTATATAAAGCACACCGAATAACACCACAAGTAAAAGTTCCAGTCCTTGTGGGAGGTTAAAAATGCAGACAAGGCGGTACCAAGGAGGGACTAGTAAGTCTATTTACCAATGAAAAGCAAAGATTTAGGAAGGACAGTAACAGGAGCCATTTGAAACGATGGGAGGGAATGGGCGGAGCTTGTATTTCATACTCAATTCAGCATGCCTCGCAGAACGAGCAGTGCATGCGCGCTGCCGCTAGGCTCGACCTAAGAAGGGTTCTTTCTAGACCGAGAGCTACCTCTCTGCGAATTTAGTATAATTCCATTCAGCAGGGTTGAGCTCTAGTCGTGTCTAAAATCTCCATTGTGATTAGCATGGGCGAACTCACCATTCTTTACCCCCGTTTTTCTCAGCCCCACCTTGACGGATCTCCGTGCCACGTTCCTTGCACAACAAGACCCAATTTGACACTTTTTTTAGAAAATTTTGTGAAGATTCGTCAAGCGGCGCCAAAGATATAGGCAAGTTAAACAAGCATTGGCATAGCCAATAGGTCTCGCCTTTGGGACCTTATAAGTGTTTAGCCATGCAACAGTTGATGTTGCACCAAGGATATTGTGCTGCATAACTAAATACTTATAAGGTCCCAAAAGCGAGACCTATTGGCTATGCAATGCTTGTTATTACAGAGGAGCAGTGATGTCACAACTGCACTGTAAATTACAGGCAAGCGTAACGACAAGCTTCCATGTCTGACAAGAACAATATATATAAAGAGGTGGTATAATACTCACTCCTGGGTATCTGTATGCTTTTACAAAAAAATTATCAAAAACACTCATTCTTTTTATCAACATTGGAATGATGAAATCCTGCGTCCGTTTATGCGAGATTGAAACCTGCAGGTGCCAGGCTGTTACGTACCAATGCGTGTGATTATGAATAAGATAACACCGCTCTTTTCTACTCTGTGTTACTGTAAAACAACCAGTGATGCCATCAACACTTTGAAGTGATGCAACGGCATCTGTTTCGAAAGAATCAGAGCCGCGATGTCTGTGGCTCGGCCTCAACTGTTCCTCGAGTGATGGAACTTCCTGGATTGAAGGAGTTGATCCGGAAGCAGTTTAACTAATTGCCCCCGGCCCGGGAGTAAGATTTCAACTACTTTGTCTGTCCTCGGTGATTGGCAAGTTCCAGGATGTGTGGGAACTGCCTTAATAAAACAGACAGAATAGTTAACACTGCGGTATTAGGCAACAGACCCTGAAAGCTGCAGAGGATCACAGGCGTGCACATTCGAACTGCCCTGTGGCAATGATGACATTGAAACGCCCTTCCCGCACTCAGTAAGTTGGAAGAAGCCGTTGGTGTTGAGAAACCCCATGTGCCAGCCCCAGGCCTTCCAACTCTTGATTCTTTCCTGTATTTGCTAAAATTCGTGGAAATAGCAGTGCTTAAAACGTGATTCCTTGTGAATGTCTCAATGTTTGTAAAGCGCTTTGACGTCAACGACGGCACAGTCTGAGGTATTTAAACCGTAACGATAAATAAACATAGCTAGAGAGTTCATACTGTTTTGGCAGCCAGAGGTACTTAAAGTTAGGTAGAGAACTCATCCTCGCCGAAGATAAAGCGATGACGCGTGTGTTCAAAAGTTCAGAGCGCAACAAGGTGTTTAGACATGGTTAGGACTTAGGGGACCGCTGGCACCTCCCCCCTCCCCTACACCCCCACCCCCTCCAAACTATACCCAAGCCAGCTGTACAATCTAACTAGTGAAACAATCACCCACACACCCCGGCAGACTGCCCGGAGTGGACCCACCCACCAAGGAACCTCATTTAAATGATTTGGTGTGTTGTTTTATAAAAGAGGGCTGTTTAGGATTAAGTGGAATTCACACGTTTAATGAGAAACCAGTTTCCAGCATCCGACCCCCGGTAGGCGCAGCTTCCGTCTTCCCTTCATTCTAGAATTCTGTGACGTAACCTAAAGGGCAAAGGACACTGGAACACCCCAGCTCGAGCAGTGAAGGATGCTTTTAACATATGCTCTGGGGACATGCAGGATTTGTGCCAGGGTACTTCCTAAGTGTTGTAGATTTTGCCCAGACAGGTGGCACCGAGCAAGCCCAGCTTCGTGTCCTCGGTCAACAAGTTAACTAAAGGCATCCTTCAGTCTCAAGTGCACGAATGAATACATCATTTTCATTATCCGCAGGCCAAGCCCGGAGACAACTCTTGTAAAGTGAATTCTGCTCAAGAGTTCATGTGTAATGAGATTACACGTGCGGATGAGAACCGATGTGTGTCACTTGTCTTCACGGTAGTACACACCACACTCAGCCTGCAGGTTGATTCCGTGAGTTTGACGCTCACAACCAACATCTGTGGTTATGTCTAGGTCAAGAGTTTGAATCCTAGCAAGGCCGACTCTGGCTTTCAGACTGCTGAGGTCACTAAATTCAGTACCATTAAGCGGGTTACCAGTAGCAGCCCCTGTTTGCAGCGTGTAACTCTGTCGCAGTGTGGCTGGAGCTCTGGGAGAGGAGGAGGCAGCAGGGGAGGGGAGAGAGGAGGGGGCCTGCGCCTGTTTCCCTTGCGGGAGGGAGCAGGAACCATATGTTAATTACAAACACATGGTTTCAAAGCTCGCTCCCACTAGAGAAATCGCCAAACGTGCACAAGTTGCATTCAAAGCAATGCAATGCGTGCACGTTTTTGCCTGAAAGACGGAATCGATTGCTAAAGGTCTTTTTCCTATGCAGCGCATGCGCGCTGCGTAGGCGAGACCTAAAAACGCTTTTCCGATGGAAACATGTTCCTAACTATAACTACCTTCTACATACCGCCTGTAGTTAATATATGTATATATCGGTTTCACTTACCTTACATATAGTTACCTTGCATTGTAAAGGCATGCATGGTAAAGGTATATACATGGTAAAGTTTTGCGTGGTAAAGGCATTACGTTGTAAGTGATGGGTGGTAAAGACATGCTTTGTAAATGCATGCGTGCTAATGTTGTACATCGATTTGACATAACTGTTATGGTGTTTGTTTTTGTTGTACACACCAGTATCACTTTTCATGTCACCGCATAAAAAAATGGTTTTCAGCTATGCCTGTACCTGTGATCAAGGCCCTGTGGGGCTGAGATGCATAGGATTGTTTCCCTGCAATAATCATTATATTTTTACTGCATAATCTCCTGGAATGCATGTCATTCTGTTCTACTAACGGAATTGTGTGGATTTTGCCAGGGCTCCTCACACCCAGGGGAAAGTGACCAGTCATCGTTTGGGTCACTGAGGACCAAGTTTGAACATTATATTCAAGCAAATTGGTAATTAGCTGTTTCGGGCAAGCGGGATTGAGCGCTTGTGCCCGAGGGACAGTGAATGACTGTAAAACAACGGCCCCAGAGGGCGGCTCATGCAGAGCGAGATTTTTCAAGGGGACAGTCTATGGTGAAATGAATGATGTTACACTGGCTTGCTTCTAATAATCTAACATACGCTGAATATTGACTGTAACATAAAGTGGACTTACATCTATAAAGCAGCCACTATAGCGATATGCTGCATATATGTATTGTACACCTAAGATGTTGACCAAAAATGATATTGTACTTGGATGGCGTAGTCCTACCATTGCCCCCTGCTTCCCTCCAATAGGAGCGTCATTGGATAGATTTAAAAGCATTATATCCAACCATGTTTGTTTTGTGTTGCAGCAATTGATAAAGGCATATGAGCCGAAACGCGTCTTGCTGTCCCTGAATAAATGATGGATTATGAATCAAGAACGTGCCTGTGAGTTCCTGTGATTATCCCTGCCCCGGGGACTTTTCGTTTGAAATATGTAACGCGAGTCCATCCTCCCGAACTGTGAATCCACCCAACAAGTGAATATATTATTCACTTAAAAAAACAAAGGTTACAGGGTCGTTATAGTAAGCAAATAGAATTTAAAAAAACCTTAGAAATTCACTGAAAAAAACAAAGGTTACAGGGACATTATAGTTAGGCTCAGAATTCACTGGTACAAAACCAGTGAAATTCGGCAATTATAGTTACCTGAGCTAACTATAACTTATGCCCGGCAATGCACTGCTTATGACCTCCCATATTACATCACTCATGACATGGTCAGTGACATCAGCCTCCGACCACCTCTCAGCAATCGTGCTGTGTGGGACTTACTAGAGGTAACGGAGGGCTTGTTGGCCCCCAAGGACCCTCAGCATCCATGGAGATTTCATCTCCCAGCCAGCAGCACTCCAGGAGGCGCGATTGCAGAGTGGTGCAGAAAGGAGGCGGGGCCTTCGGCGTTGTGCTGATAGCTTTTTCTTGTTTTTAATTATAAAGGAAGAGGGGCTGTGTGGCACCCCATCCCTGGGCCGATTTTGGCTCCGAGGACCCCATCCCCCGGGGCCAGGAAGTTTTAGAATGGGGAGGGGAGCTGTGTAACCCGCCTCCCTGGGCTGATTACAGGCCGGGGACCCCACCTCCCCGGGGACCGGCTTTTTCTTTTTTTAAAATTTTTAGACGGCCGCATGGACCCCCTTCCCTGGGCCAATAATGGCCCCAGGGACCCCATCCCCGGGCCCTGCCCTTTATTTATTTTTTTAAAACATGGATGAGGGGCCAGGGCACCCAGTTTCTCATGTTGGAGACCGTGGGGGAGCCTGAAGGCTTTTGGACAGAGAGAGCTGGTAAACATGCAGTTCCCTCTGTTCAAAAGAAATTCTGCTCCGCTTCTAGTAAGCAAGAGCATTCTTAATGCTTTTTTGGCCCTCGGGGAAGGGCTTCCTGTGAGGGTGTTTCTACCTTGGCCATTTTTCTTTTTTTTACATGTTCTTTTTTTTGTGACTCAGTGCAACCGAGTCACAAGATGGCTGCTAACACTTCCTGGTTTGAAGTGTTGGCAGCCAATCAAATTTCAGTAGGAATTTTGGGCTCCCAGATATCTATATATTTTTTAACTTAAATATCTCTAAAACTACTGAACGGATTTACACCAAATCACAAAAAGCACACTTTCTGGACCAACTTCTAGCTTTCTGCCAAATTTGGTATCATTCCGTTAAGCGATTCGGGCTGTAGTCGTGTTTAAAAAAATTCAAAATCCCCTTAGACATAACATGCGGAAAATGCGTTTTGGGACCTCCTTTTTTCTCTGCCCTCACTTGACGGATCATCCCGAAACTTTCAACACAAAGGCTGAACCAACAAGCATTTGCAATGCAATAGGTCTTGCATTACTGATAGTTTGAGGTATTTGCACTGCAAATAATAATGCAACGCCAATAGCTCATACTTTCAGTAATGCGAGACCTAGTGCATTGCAAATGATTGCATAGTGAGTCAGGAACCAGCATTGTATGTGTCAGTGCAGTACTGCAAGCTGCTCCTAGAGCTCCCTAGTGAGCAAGGCACCAGCACTACATGTCTAGGTAGGCAGGAACCAGTTGGCGACAGGGGAGAGGAGAAGGCGGATTAAGACAGGTGGAGTAAATGTAGTTATTTACTGTATGTATTTGACTAACGTGACCTTTTCCCTTCACAGGTAAAAGGTCAATGGGATAGCTTGCGCACTTGTTGCCAAGTTTGTTACCAACGACTGACGAATAAATGGGGTGTTGTGGAAGGTGACGATTGATGTATCTGAACGAGAAACTACGCCCTGACAAGAGGACATTTTTTTTTTTTAAATCTGTTCTTATCTAGTGAGCATCTAGCATTTAGCGCCAAGACACCTCCGGGTATTCGTGCGCTCAATAAGTCTCATTAACATTAACATCTAGTGAGCATCAAACTTTTGGTCACATATGGTATCGCTTCTCGGCCATTTGGCTAAGATCAAGTGTAGTATCTGTTCTTATCAGTTTGAAAGCACAATTTTTGCGCTAGTAAAATGTTGATTTTGACAGTATTACGACTTTGACTTGGAAGTGAGTAAATGAGCTCTATGCTAATTTATGCAAATTTCGAGAACGGCCCACCGAGCTCTTGACCGAGCAGGAGGAGGGACACCAGCGTGCTGGTGTCTGTTTGTTCCTTAGAAACACAAAATAGAACCCCCAAGGACCTGTGGTCAGCGTTAGAGCACCAGTAACGTTATGCTCCCTACATCTCTCTCTTTCCTGGCGTTTGGGTGGACTGATGCTGGAGACTTATAACACCTCCTAACACCCGTCACAGGCCTGTACAGCACCCAGACCACTGGCGAGGGGATACATGCTTAGGTGGCAACACCTATAACCCTTGCCTTAGAACTAGGGCATGACTGGACAGTGTTTCTTTCACTGCAGACTATTGTGGTCTGCTGGGAGACACCCCAGGTACCCAGGCTGAGGACCCCAGACAAAAACGGTAAACCGGCGGTAACCCCAAAATTACCGGTAAGCCCCAAATCGACCAAATGGCAGACGAAATGGACACCGGAACCCAAGTGACCATCCCAGATGGCATCCCTCCACCGGACGCCTAGAAACCCAACCCCCAGCCCCCTGGGGTGGGCAGCAAGGCGGCAAGTAAGGCTGCACCTGCAGAACCAAGCACCAGCGCTGGGAAGGCTGTTGCCCCGAAGGCCTCAGGGCCAAAGGCAGGTGCACCTGGAAACCCCAATGCTGCCAAACCAGGGAGCGGGGGAAGGGTGAGGCAGGGACCAGGCAAGGGACCGCCCCCGAACCCTTCAATGGTTACAATGTCTCCCACCGGCACGCCCAGGTCATGCGGTGGGAGGCAAAGGACAAGGAAAGGCCCAAACTGGACAGGGACTTGTTCCTGAACAAGGTCCTCAAGCCAGCAGGGATCCCTGTGTCGGAGGTGCTGAGCTGCCAGGCGTCCGCGTCAGGCATGATTTTCCTCCTCAGCTTCATCACCCAGGCCCTCTTCAGGAAGTACTGGGACTTCTTCCAGGGGAAGAAGAAGGAGACACCCTACAGTACCTTCAGCATGACGACAGGATGGGCGCCGGCAACCACGGAGAAGAGGGTAACGGTTGAGATGACCAACCCCTACATCCCAGACAGAGACATTGTGTCGCTTCTCCAGAGGTACGGCACCATCATGAAATCATGAATGGACCCACCAAGGTCTGAGACGGCAACGGAGTATGGAACACAACCTGGCAAGCACCCATCAACCTCCACTAAGACCCTGCAGGGAGAGACAATGAAACACGCACCGGCAAGCTTCTACCTAGGAGCCGACGAAGAGAGGATCAGGTACCCTGGACAACCCTTCACCTGTAGGAAGTGCGAGGGAATGGACCACATAGGAAGAGACTGCCCGAAGAAGTTCTGCAGGATCTGCAAGCGGAGCAGGCACGACACGACCCAGTGCACTGGCAAGAAGATGTGCAACTTCTGTGGAGGAGAAGGTCACAACTACTACCAGTGCCCAAAATCAGACAAGCCAAAGACCTACGCAGCAACAGCGGGAGGCTTCCCAACCACGAGGAGCACCAGACCAACGGTGGACCCTGCCACCAACGCCAAGTTGAAAGACCTCCTGAAGGCCGCCAAGAGCGAAGCGGACAAGGACCAACCAGGAAGGTCGAGCAGAAGGAACCAGCCCTGAAGGTGACATCACCCCAAGGACCAGGCCAAGCACAACCCCAAGAGAGGCATGTTGCAGAACCAACTACAGAGGAGGAACCACCACCCCCGATGGAGGAGGAACAAGCACCGGGAGCCCAGCGCCCCAATGGAGACCCCATGGAAGGAGCATCAGAAGCCCTACTGACGGATAATGAGAGTTACCAGGACACAGAGCCAGACGCAGGAGCCGAGGACGAAGGAGAAGGAGAAGGAGAGGAGAAGGCCCCTGCCAAGGCAAAGGGAAAAAAGAACAAGAAGAAAAAGAACAAGAGCAGCAAGTCCCAGCCAGATGACAACGGCAGCAGCAGCGATGAAAACGAAGGATGACAGAAAGTCAGGTCGCAGAGGCTGTGGGACAAGGGGAAGAAGGAGAAGGAAGAGAAGGAGGAGGAAAAAAGACAGATCAGGTCCAGAGGGAAGACAGACAGAAACCGCACCACCACCAGCGGACACCAAAGCCGACCCCGACAACAACAAAGGAGGAAAGGGAGTCCAGGTCCCCCCAAGACCTGCAGGAAGAGAGGAAGGCCTAGGAAGGATGATTTCTACAACTGGAAGAAGATCATCAAGGACCAGAAACAAAGGAACGCAAAGGACGACTACTTCACAGTAGACTCCAGGATGGAGGACAGCGACATGGAGGATGAAGGAAACACCCCGGAGGACCCCATAGAGGCTGTCCGAGTGGACCTGCAGAGGCTGCACCAGATGGTCAATGAAGCCCCGGAGACCGGAGCAGAAAAGAAGGAGGAGGACAACATTGTGTGGATAGAAGACCCAGAAGCCACCGTGGACATCTCCACCGAGAACCCAGAGGAGACAGCACCAGTGACAGAGGGCCTGCAGAGGTTCAGTACCCAGTGGCCTAAACAGCCCTCCCCAAAGAAAGGTTCAGAAACCAGACACTGAATGCTAGCGCTGAGACAATGGCAATATCATTGTTCACCCTAAACGTCAGAAGTATGAAGGATCAGGTTAGGCGGGTCGGCACATTGCGCTTCCTGGCCACTTAGAACCGAGATATCTGCTTTCTGCAGGAATGCTGGATTCCGTACGCCCAGTCGTACAGCCAGCTCGAACAGCAGTGGACGCACGGGCCATATTTTTGGTCTGGAGGTAACGATTGCAAATCATCTGGAGTGGCCATTCTAATCAAGTGGAGGCATTTCATAGTGGACAAGGTCACCGAGCAGGTCAACTGCAGAGTGCTGGTCGTGGACGGCTTGTGGGCCGGTGAGCCCGTTAGGCTCATCAATGTCTATGCCCCCCAGAGAAGAATGAGCAACTCGGGATGTTCAGGGTGCTCAGGATGCAACTCGTGACCTCCAGAACCATTCTGATGGGTGGTGATTTCAACTGCATAGTAGAGTTGGATGGACGCACTGGGTCAGGCTCTGCAGTGATGGATGTGACGTCCAGGCTGTTGGTGGAGATGATTGGTGAGGCGTCCCTCCAGGAAGTCATTAGGAGCATTGGGCCGAATGCCAGGAATTTTTTCTGGAGTAGGCCGGACGGATCTGTGCGTTCACGGATCGACTTCTTATTCACCTCCCCAACGGTAAAGCCTGGGCGAAGCTTCATGGTCGCCGTCCACTTCTCTGACCACAGAACAGTCAGTTTCGAGGGGGAACTTATGGGGGAGTTCCCCGCTGGCCCAGGATCGTGGAAGCTGAACTGCTCGTTGCTGGAAAACGAGGAGTTAGTGGCGATCCCCAGAACTGTGTATGTAGAGTGGAGGAACATGAAGGACTTCTTTCACTTCACCAGCGAGTGGTGGGAATGGGTGAAGGACAGGTTCCGGAGCTTCTTCCAGGATGCAAGCAGAGCTGCTGCATGGGAAAAGAAGAGGGCGTTCAGTAAGCTGCAGAGCAAACTGCAGCAACTGTACGAACTCGAGCTCAGGGGATGGGACGTGGATGACGACTTGGAGGAAACCCGAAAAGGGCTCACGGAATACTTTAGGGAGGAATCAAGAAAATCATCTTCCGGACCAGAACCGAGAATCTTGAGAAGGATGAGAAATGCAACTCAGTCTTCTTTAAAAAACTTCACTCAGCCCACACACCGGTGGTAGAGCTTCGGGACTCGGAGAGCACCCTCCAAAGTGAGAAGGAGGAAGTCATGAGAGTCATAACTGGCTTTTATGGCGAACTCTACTCACTGAAGTTGTCGGAGAGAGCCCAGGCGGATAGTTTCCTGGAGGGCATCTCAAAGATACTGCGTCCTGAAGAGAGAAAGGGCCTGAACGCGCCCTTCACCCTGGAAAAGCTGCACTTGGCCGCCATGACCTCCAAGAGAGGCAAGACACCTGGGAATGATGGTCTCCCAGTGGAACTTTATGTCAAACTGTGGGACCTGATCGGGCCAGACTTGCTGGACCTCTATGAGGAAATGGTGGGCAAGGGCAGTATGCCGCAATCCTTGCGAGAGAGTACGATAACACTCTTGTACAAACAGAAGGGAGAGAGAGAAGACCTCAAGAACTGGAGGCCCATCTCTCTCCTCAATGTGGACTACAAGATTTTCACGAAGGTTATGGCCAACCGCCTAAAGAAAGTGATAGCAAAGATAGTTAACCCTGGCCAGTCCTGTGGGATGCCGGGACGGCAAATCACGGACAGTCTGGCCCTGGTCCGGGACACGATCGAGTACGTCAGGGTCGCAAGGTCCCGACGGCCTTGGTCAGCCTGGATCAGGAAAAGGCATTTGACCGCGTTTCCCATGAGTTCATGGACCGGACACTCAGAGCACTGGGACTGGGGGACTTCTTCTGTGACGTGGTGACCACAATGCATAGAGACATCTCCAGCACGGCATTGGTAAATGGCTGGAAAACTTACCACTTCACGTCCTGTCGGGGGTGAGGCAGGGCTGCCCGCTTTCCCCCCTCCTGTTCATCTGCGTGATTGAGCTCCTCGCCAAACGCATCCGGCAGAACAAGAACATCAGAGGAGTGAAGGCACCAGGGGACAAGGCGAAGTGAAGTGCTCCCTCTACATGGATGACGAGTCAGTCTTCTGCGCGGACAGACCATCTGTGAAAGAGCTGGAGAGGACCTGTATTGAGTTTGAGAAAGCGTCAGGAGCAAAGATCAACAGCGCCAAGTCGGAAACCCTACTCTTCGGACACTGGACCCCCACCCAAGACCCTCTGCCATTCCCCATCAAGCAGGGCTTCATGAAGATCCTTGGAGTCTGGTTCGGCAGAGAAGGTGTAGCGGAGAAGACATGGGAAGAGAGACTGGCGAAGACGAGGCAGAATCTGGGACTCTGAAGCCTCCGGAAGATGACGATCGAAGGGAAGTCTTTGGTCCTGCAGAACGAAACCCTGCTAGTGCTCCTGTATGTCGCTCATGTGTGGCCTGTGCAGACCTGAACGGCCAAGGCCATCATGAGAATGATTTTCTACTTCATCTGGAGCTCGAAGATGGACAGAATGAAGAGGGCGGTGATATTCAAGACCCACGACAAGGGAGGCAAGGGAGTGCCAGACATCGCCACCATCTTCGTGTGCCACTGCGTGAGGAACACCCTGAGGAGCGAAGATGAGAGCCATGCCGGCTTTCCAATGGCACGCTTCTTCCTGTTGCCAATGTGGAGGCGCCTCGGATGGGTAGAGTGGGTGAGCGCCGTCCCGTACAACTGGGAGACCCAGTGGTTCTACAAAGAAGTGGAGAAGTTCGTGAAGGAGTTCGGGTTGGAGGCTGCCGCCCCGCCACATGGACCCCGAAGCTTGTCCAACGCCAGATACGAGCAAAGGACATCAGCGAACCGATCGGTGCCCTCCCCTCTGCCACAGCAGACCACGTGTGGGGAAACCTCGCATCCAAGCACCTGACGAACCAGCACAAAGACATCGCCTGGATGGCCATCCAAGGAGGACTTCCCGTGAGAGACTTCATGCATGCAAGAGGACTCAACTGATACAGGTCCTGCCTGAGAGGGTGCACCGTGGACGAGATGACATACCATCTCTTCTGGAAGTGCACGTACGCACAGGACCTGCTGAAAGCCCTAGGCACGGAGCTTAGGGCATGTATATCACTTCATGCATCACCGCGGGCTCTGTGATGTATGGTTTGTTCCCATGGTCACATGCACTAGGTGTCCTCCGGGGCTGCTGGAGGCTCCTGTGCTGTTTCAAAGATGTTCTTCTGTTTTCCAGAAACCGCCAGGTAGTAGGGAAGAAGGAGACATCGACCCTGGTGTGCAGTAAGATGATCTACCACCTCCTGCGTGACTACGCTGCTCTGGACGGATCAGATGAATAAGACGATGACGACTGAGGACCCAAATAGGTCCCCTTGTACGCTTGCATGGGGGGGGACCCTGGAGGGGCCATAAACCTGTTTTTGTCCTTTTTTCTTTAACCCAGGAACCGGTTGGCGACAGGGGAGAAGAGAAGGCGGATGAAGACAGGTGGAGTAAATGTAGTTATTTACTGTATGAGTTTGACTAATGTGACCTTTTCCCTTCACAGGTAAAAGGTCAATGGGCTAGCTTGTGCACTTGTTGCCAACGTCTGACGAATAAATAAGGTGTTGTGGAAGGTGACGATTGATGTATCTGAACCAGAAGCGACGCCATGACAAGAGGAAACAACAACAAAAAAATACACCCTACCCATAATGTATTGCATGCAAGACAGTATCACAGTACATTCAATATATACAATTAGTAGCTTTGAAATGTGACAAAAGAATTATTATATTAATTCTGGATTAGGTTGTACTCTATGTGGAGCTGATGAAGGGAAATTTATAGAAGGTCTAATATAAATGTGAGATGTGTAGGTGCAGTACCGCAAGCTGCGCCTAGAAGTCCCTAGTGAGCATCAAACTTTTGGTCACATATGGTACTCCCATAATGCATTGCATGCAAGACATTACCACGAGTACATTCAAATAGCTATGTCCATATATACAATTAATAGCTTTGAAATGTGACAAAACATTTATTATATTAATTCCGGATTAGTTTGTACTCTATGTGGAGCTGATAAAGGAAAATCTATAGAAGGTCTAACATAAATGTGAGATGTGCTAAAGAGTAAAGTAACCACTGCCAACCTTGTTTAGGACCAAATGAGGGGAAGTTTTTTGAAAATTTCATGAAGATTCGTCATGCAGCACCATAGTTATTGGCAAAACGAAAAATGCTTTTCCCATGAAAACTTTGGTGCGAACTATAACTATATACTGGCTATTTCCACTAGGTATTACATATATATCAAAATAAATAACCTACCACCAGTAGGCAGCTAGGACCTAGGGGGGTCATTATTATAGCGATGGGAGCCACCGACAGGTGGTCGTGGCGGTCCCATCGCTGACAGACCGTCGGTCCGACCCCCGCATTAAGATGCATGCAGTCAGATCATCAGCTGTCAAGGGACAGACTGCCGCCTCGGACAGGATCTAAGATCTTGTCGGGGCAGCGGTCGTAATCGTATCCTTTGAAAGGCAGCGGTGCCGCTGTTGGGATTTTGATGTCCCTTTCCAACATCCATTTCATGGCATTCTGCTAGCCATGGAAAGACTGTTGGAAACTGATTTTGGGGGCTCCAAACAGGGCCCCCATCCCTTGTGGGCCACTGCAGAGTGGCCCTGGGTCCATATGTAGTGCCCCCAAACACATCCATGCACCATGTGCCAGGTACCACATGGTGCCTGACACACGTGCATGGATGTGCTCAAAGTGCTCCTTAACACTGTGGCTTGTGCTGCGGCCCTTTTCCACAAGCAGCAGTGTTAAGGAGCACTTTGTGACTGCCAACCAGACGGTCGCATTGCAATAGGGCTTGTGGACCGCTTGCATGCTTGTCGGCGGTCTCTTGACCACCGCAACTGCGGCCGGCAGTCCGACCGCGTGCCATTGTAATGAGGCGCCTAGTTTCCATAGGAAGAGCATTTTTTGTTTTGCCAATAACTTTGGCGTGGTTTGACGAATCCTCGCAAATTTTTTAAAACTAATACCACACTCACTTAAGCTGCTGTCTTGAAAGTTTTGTGGTGATCCGTCATGCAGGAGCCGAGAAAACAGGGGGAGCCCAAAACGTGTTTTCCCCTTGTTAATTCCAATAGGAACTTTAGACACGGCTACAGCCCGAACTGCTGAACAGAATTACACCACATTTCGCTGGAAGGTAGATATTGGCCCAGTCAGGTGCCTTTTTCTGATTTGGTGTAAATCTGTTCAGTAGTTGTGGAGTTATCAGAAGAAATTCAAATTTGTATATATAGGGCCGCGAAGGCTCTGCGAACCTTCCCGATCTTGTGCTGAGATCTGATTGGCTGCCAACACTTCAAACCAGGAAGTGTTGGCAGCCATCTTGGGACTCAGCTTGAGCCAAGTCCCACAACAAAATGGGTGGATCTCATGGACCCCGGTGCCCCGGGGACTGACACCTCCCCGGGGATATTTAATTTTGAATGGACATTAAAAATTCACTGAAAAAAACAAAAGTTACAGGGACGTTATAGGTAGGCTAAGATTTCCCTTGTACAAAACAATTGAAATTCAGCAGTTATAGTTACCTGAGCTTACTATAACTTAGGTCCCCACAATGCACTTCTCATGACCTCACATATTACATCACTCATTACATGGTAATTGACATAACTGAATTATACATACTTCATAGACATTATTCTCACATTGATAAGGCTTTCGACAATTACACCTGTTTACCATATATTAATATTGATGTTTGCTCAAAGATTACCTCTGATCATAATCCTATGTTACTGACTGTGAACCCTGGGATGAGATGTGTTGGGGCTAAAAGAAGGACATTTGATCAGTCTCTGCTTTCTGATTCAGAATTTGGAAAGAACATGAAACTCCTCAAACAGGAGTTTATATCACATTATAGGGTACAGCACCTGTCCATACTTTATGGGATGTTCCAAAAGCACATTTAAGGGAATTACTATTAAACATGTGACAGACAGAATTTTAAATCAGAGAACTAACCAGCAGTCTGGATAAGGGTCCCTTGTTCACTTTGCCACTGGATTCAAGCTAGCCTGGCTGATGAGGGGTGTTACCCTGAAACCGGTCCCAGGATGCTTGTTTCCGGTCCAGGGAAGACCTGGCTTGGTAGTTCGGGCTTGACTGTTCCCACAAGGAACAGGGTCAAGACTCATTTGCATATGGCTGGGTCTGAACTGGGGTGCCGAAGTGAGCTAAAGAAGGATGATGGATTCAACCCAGATATGTGACTGGAGGGTGAGTATGTGAAAAGTTTCAGCACTCCATCCATTATCTCCTTGTGTTTGCTTTGTTCGCCTAAGTTGGCAGGGTATGTCCAGACGTGGGTCCCATGCTCACTTTGCCACTGGAGTCAAGCTAGCTTGGCTGATATGGGGTGTTACCCCAAAACCGGTCCCAGGAAGCTTGTTTCCGGTCCAAGGAAGACCTGACTTGGCAGTTCGGGCTGGACTGTTCCCAAAAGGAACAGGGTCAAGACTGATTTGCATATGGCTGGGTCTGAACTGGGGTGGCGAAGTGAGCTTAAGAACGATGATGGATTCAACCCAGATCTGTGACTGGGGGTGAGTCTCTGAAATGTTTCTGCACTCCGTCCATCATCTCCTTGTGTTTGCTTTGTTCGCCCTAAGTTGGCAGGGTATGCCCAGACGTGGGTCCCTTGCTCACTTTGCCACTGGATTCAAGCTAGCCTGGCTGATGAGGGGTGTTACCCCGAAACCGGTCCTAGGATGCTTATTTCCGGTCCAGGGAAGATCTGGCTTGGCAGTTCGGGCTGGACTGTTACCACAACGAACAGGGTCAAGACTGATTTGCATATGGCTGGGTCTGAACTGGTGTGGCAAAGTAAGCTAAAGAGCGATGATGGATTCAACCCAGATCTGTGACTGGGGGTGAGTGTCTGAAAGGTTATAGCACTCCATCCATCATCTTCTTGTGTTTGCTTTATTAGAAATAAAACACACTAATGTTATCTAGTTCTGTACTCTTAATAAAAGGGAAATTTATTTACAATGATAGAATGCAGAACTCAACTTCTTCTGCATCTTAGAGAAAAGTCGGACACTGCACATATTGCTCAAAAGGGCAGGAATATGATTATGGAAAATCCATTGGCCGAGTTTTGGCTTATAAAAACTACAGAAAGATCTAACGTGGCCCTTATTAAAAGTGTTGAGGATGGGGGGACGTGGTCTCGCGACTGATGGAGTGAGATGCACGCCGTGGGAGCTCCGGGCCGCCGCTGCAGATTTAAGCTTCTTAAACGGCGCTGGGGTCCCATGAGAGCCGCTGCCTGGGGCGCCTGACCTGCGGAGGGGCTGGAGCTGCTTAGGAAGGGTTCGGAGCTCCTCCTGGCCAGCCGGCGGCGGCGTGAGCGGAGCCGCTGAGGAGTGCTCCTGCCTGCTAGGGCACAGCCGCCATCTTAGTACCCTCGGCCCTGTGATCCTCGGGCGGCCTGGCCCCTACAACGCTCAGCGGCCAAGCATCGGGGGCATTCAGCGGAGGTGACCAGGACACGTGGCGGAGGTAGGAGGGTCTGGGCTCCCCGGCGCTGACCTGCAAAGGGGGCATTCCCTGCCGGCGACCTATCTGGCCGCCATCTTGGGCCTCCGCAAGGCCTAGACTGTGCAACCGGTGCTCCGGGGGGGGGGGGACGCCCCCTGCACGGCTGGACCACGGAGAGCTTCTGGCCATATCACCGGTGGTGCGGAGCGGGAAGCGGTGGAGCGCTGGATGCCGCGGGATGGTGACCCGGTGAGAGACACAGCGTCCATCGTCTTGGGCCTCTCGGGGCTTGAGGAGCTCCTGTCTGGACTGGGCCCCCACATTCCTTCACCGCGACACCGGGGTGCCCGCCCCTCCATCGGGGGCCTGGGGCGGCGTCTTAGGGGCCTAGACCCTTCTATGTGGATGCACCGGGGGAGCGCTGCCACGCCGCTTCCGACGCTGCTCTGATCTCCTATCGGGGACTTGCGGAGCCCTGCGGCCTGACCTGCTTCTCTACTGCTCTGTGGCGGCGACGCGGGAGCCCTCCGGTGAGTGCACACTGATCACCGCTGCCGAACTATCCCCCGTGGGCCGTGTGGGCCCCTGTGCCTGCCGGCTCAGGCGCCTCGGCGGGCCTTGGAAGTTCCCTGGAGAGCCCTGGAGGGGGGTGCCCCTGCTCGCAACCCGCCATCACTCTGGACCCCGGGAGGCCCCGGCGTTGACGACCCCTCCGCGGCTGCCCTTAAAGACGCTTGTGAACCCTGCTCGTAGCCTGTGACACCGGGTGGGGAGTGTTGCGGCCTGGGGGGCACGGCTATACCCCTAGTGGACGCGGCGCCTAATGGCGTGGGATTGCCGGCACTCCATCGGACGCTGTGCCTCCGGATACTGGACGGTTCCTGCCTCCGAAATACCTCCTGGAGGTGCTGGGACGTCGGCCCCTGCCTCGGGAGTGTGCGGGCGCCTGCGGGGCGGACAGGCCCTGGACTTGCGGGGAGCGCTGGGGTCGGGCCCCTTGAGGTCCCCTCTGCCCCTAACATCGGCCCCCGGTTGGTGCCGGGGGCCCGCCTCTGAAAACCCCCACGGGGGGACACCGGCACGCTCCACTCGCCTGGCCTGGACCTTGAGGCCTCAGCTGCCCGCCCTGTGCTCAAGATTCGTTCAAGTGGCCAGCAGAGAACTAGGGGGGCTCCGGGGCTTTGAGGACACACTTCCCTGGCCGCCCACCTACCACCTCACCAGCGTCTGGCCCCGGCCGGCTGTACCGCCCTTTCCCGCCGGATCAGACGGTCATTAGACCTTGTGCGGCACTCCTTGGCCTTGCCCCCCTGTCCACCATATGGGATTCTGAAGGGTCATGACTCGCTCAAGGGCTGGGAAAGACTCTGCTGCACCACCGAAGGACAACCCTGTCACTGCCCTGTGGAACAGATCGGGCTCTGCCTCTGCAGTGGAAATGGCCTCGACGGGGGGCCCTCAGACCCTGTCACTCAGTCTTTTATGGCCGGCTTCATGCACGAACTCAAATCTGAAATTGGCTCCCTTAGAGCGGAGGTACAGTCCTGCGTCAAGGAGCTTAGGAGAGACGTTGTGGAGCTTGGAGGAAGAGTGGACGACCTCGAAAAGACTGTTGACGCTCGCACGGAGGACCAGGAGCAATTATGGCAGCGCTTGGCCATCCTGGAGGAACAGCACATAGAGCTGCAGATTAAACAGGAGGACTTGGAAAACAGGGGCCGCCACAATAACCTGCGTCTAAGGGGGGTCCCTGTTGGGGCAGAGGGGTCGGACTTTTGTAGCGGACCTACTCCAAGAAATCAGAGGTGACGAAGATGCATCCCCACCGGCATTGGACGTCGCCCATCGGGTCTCTGGCCCCCCCGGCCGCCCTGGCCTCATTCCTGACATCCTGACCCGGGTTCACTTTTTCACAGAGAAGGAGGCCATCCTCAAGGCTGCGCGATTCAAAGCAGAGCTCACCTTCAGGGGTGCTCCCATCCAGCTGTTCCAAGACCTCGCCCCCACCACACTACATCGCCGCAGGGACTTTAAGCCCATTACTGATAAGCTAAGGGAGCTGGGGATCCAGTACCAGTGGGGGCACCCGTTTGCTCTCATCTTCCAATGGGACTCAAAGCGCCGGGTGCTGCGGTCCTTCGAGGAGGCTGCCCAGCTCCTCCAAATCCCGGTCACTCCACCATCCAGCCCCTCAAGACTGTCCTCCCTCAACCGTGAACCTGCAAAACCTCAATGGACTAAGATACACCGCTCAAGACGTCCGTCCCACCGGGGCGAACGCGCTTCATCTCAAACTAAACAAGACATTATACAGCACCTCCGTTCGTTAGATGGTGGACACTCGCCCCCGGGCTCCCAGACTTCCGAGAAGTAACTACTAGGCACCCCTTCAAACTATCTGGAGCTACACCACCCGCGCTGACTCTTCACGAGAGTGCTACTGGCACCCCACTCTCCTGACATGATCGCCCCTCACCTCGACTGCACTCCGGCGGCGGTACCGGACTGTGCCCCTGGACGGCGATGCTGATCTTCTGAGACCCGCTCCCCCTCCTATTCCTCGGAGAGTGACATCTCTGGGATGGCTTGTGCAGTTGAGCCTGGCTTGCTCCCGGACTGGAATAGGCCTTGTTGGCCCCGTTGGTCATTGTTATTTTTGGATATTTTGTCTTTCTTCTTTTGCTCCTCCTTGTCTCTCCTTCTTCTCTTCTTCCTTTCCTCTGGCGGGAGGGTGGCTCTGATTCTGTTGGGAACTCTCTCCTCTGTGAATGTTGCTTCCTCTCCCTCTAGCATAACACTTGGCCCTGCGATGCGCCCCCACTCTTCTCCTCCCCTTTGGCATTGCGCTGGGAGGGCGGGTTTGCGCTGCATCCCACACCATCTCCTTTGCCTGCGATGGCGCCTGCGCGCGACATACCGGAAACATGACCTCCATTCCCTGTCTGAAATTCCTCTCCCTTAACATAAAGGGCCTAAACCCCCTAACAAGCGCTGCCAGATATGGCGATATCTCCTACAACAAAACCCAGACATCATATTCCTGCAAGAGACCCACCTGCTGAGGGAGGTTGTCTCTCGCATGACCCACCCTCGATACCCCCTCCAATTCTGGGCATCAGCACTCACTAAATCGGCAGGGGTGGCAATCCTTTGTCGGGCAGGCATCCGCCAGGAGGACTCCAGGGTGATCCGCAGCAAGGATGGCAGATTCCTCGAAGTGATGGTCAGGATCGGGCAGCGGACCCTCACCTTATGCAATATTTACGCGCCGAATCAGGCTCAGGACCACTTCCTTAGGGGCTTGTTGCGGGAACAGATATCACACGACGACTCCCTCCTTATCCTGGGGGGTGACTTTAACCTGGTCTGGGAGGCGGGACTTGACTGCAGCGATGGCTCATTCCATGGGGCAGGGGCTATGTCCTCCGCCTTAAAGAGACACCTAACTGACCTTGGCCTAATAGATATATGGCGCTATCACTCTCCGGCTACCCGCGACTACTCTTACTATTCCCATGTTCATCGCTCTTACACGCGCATCGATTACATCTTCGTCTCGAACTCCCTTGTCAAAGACACCCTCTCGGCGTCCATGTCTGACATCTCTGTCTCTGACCACGCCCACGTGGAACTTCTCATCCAAGATCACTTCTCTCGCTCAAACCGCTCCCCCCGGTGGCGCTTTCCTCCCCACGTCCTCTGGGACCCCGTGGATGCGGCGGAACTTCGGGACGCTCTTACGTCCTATTTTGAGTTAAATGACCTCCCTGAGACTCCACTCTCTGTGGTCTGGGATGCGTTTAAGGCCACGATCCGAGGCTGCATTACGTCTATTGCCATAGCTCGGGCTCGGGAAGCCCGTCTTTTTGAAGATAAACTCTCTCGGGATATAAAGACACTTGAACGATTGGACCAGGAGCATCCCTTGGCGCTTCATAAGAGACGCCTCGCTATGCTTCGAGGCCAGCTATGGGCGCATAGAACCAATAAGGCAGAGCATGCTCTCTTAGCCCTGAAACAACGGTATTATGAGGGGGGAGACAAGGTGGGCAGGGTCCTTGCACGTCACCTCCGGACGCGGGCCGCCAGGGCGCACATCGCTAAACTTAAGCTAGAGGACGGTACCTGGGCTACTACTGAAGCAGCTAAACTAAAAGCTTTTCAGGACTATTACTCGTTCCTCTATGCCAGGGAGTCGTCCAACCCAGAACAGGTGCAGGCTGCCCTGGAGGCCTGTGACTGGTCCCCGATTAGCCGCTACCATGCTCAGCTACTGGAGGAGCCTATCACCTCAGAGGAACTCATAGGCGCTCTGAAGGAACTTCCTCTTGGTAAATCCCCGGGGCCGGACGGCCTACCGGTCTCTTTCTATCGCGCTTTTCTCCTGCAACTTAAGTCCCATATACTCCGCCCCTTTAATTCTTTCTCAGACACGGTGGGGCCCTCTACATCTATGGCCATGGCTGAAATCGCCCTGATCCCCAAACCAGGAAAAGATCTCACGCTATGCTCCTCCTTCCGTCCCATTGTGCTCCTAAACACGGACCTTAAACTCTACACTAAAATACTAGCCAAGCGACTTGACCCGCACTTTCCTGGGCTCATCGAACCCGATCAGGTGGGCTTTATCCGCCACCGGCAGGGTGCGGATAACGTACGACGGGAAGGCACATCACTGGAAGATACCCTCCTGCTTGTTGTCACTCGATGCTGAGAAAGCATTTGACCGAGTTGATTGGGTATTTCTTCGAGCTGTCCTACATAAAATAGGGCTGGGCCCCCAGATGATTGCTAGAATCATGGCTCCTTATATCTCCCCCCTGGCTCAGGTGTGGATCAACGGACAACTCACGAGCCCCATCTCTATCCACAGGGGCACCCGACAGGGGTGTCCTCTATCCCCCCTCTTATTCGCCCTCGTAGTGGAACCCCTTGCCATCATGATACGCCGGTCCCCGGATATACATGGCATTACACTTCGGGGGTTAGATCATAAAATTGCCTTGTTTGCGGATGACCTTCTCCTTACACTATCGCGCCCACGCTGCTCCTTACCTGCCTTGCACAGATTGCTCCAATCGTTTGAAATGGTCTCAGGTCTCAAAATCAACCACACAAAATCATGGGCTCTAAACCTTACGATACCTGCTGAGGAAATCCATGTGCTCCAGTCTCTTGTCCCCTATCAATGGGCATCACAGTCCATCCGGTACTTGGGGCTCAACCTGACCCCCGATCTTGCCACGTGGTCACAAACGAACTGGCAGGAGTGTAAAAAGGCTGTCTTAAGGGACCTGAGAGCATGGAAACCCCTCCCGCTCTCCTGGTTGGGGCGTTTGAACACGGTCAAAATGTCGATACTCCCCAAGATACTTTAACTTTTTCAGACTCTTCCCACACCCATCCCGCAACACCAGATTTCGAGCCTCCAGCGAGAGCTCACCACGTTCATTTGGGGAGGGAGTAGGCCGCGCTTCTCTAATAAGATAATCTTGTTACCGCGAAACAGGGGGGGGGCTGGCTTGTCCTAATTTGTTAGAATATTATTGGGCATCACATCTCCGCTTTATTTCGGAAAGGATGACGTGGGAGAGCGAGAAAGTCTGGTTTCACATGGACAGGGCGATGACCTGTCAACCCATCTGGGACCTTGCCTGGCTCCCGCGGGAGGCCCGCTCTCGTAGCGCCTATATAGCTGTCCCCACAAAGACGGTACTTGATATTTGGGATAAGTTAGCATTACGTAGAGGCCTCACCTCCTTTCCGTCCGCCCACACCCCCATCGCTCGCAACTTACATTTCCCGCCAGCCTACCACCCGCCTTTCTTCTCGGACTGGACTGAAGGGGGTTGTCGGACGCTTAGGGACCTTTTCACGGGGGACTCCTTTAAATCTTTTGACCAATGTAAGCGGGACTTCCAGCTTTCAGAGAGGGCCAGATTCCCATACATTCAACTCAGACATTGGGTCCAGGCGTCAGCCTCGATGCGGGTGGCCACTCGACCTTTTACCCTTTCGAGTGGATGGTGCGCTCCTTTGACAACTCCAGGGGCTTAATTTCACGTACATATCAAGTTCTCCAGCACTCCCAGTGTGTCCCCCCACATGCTTACCAGTCGCGGTGGCGGTCGGCTTCAGACACCGACATTACACCCACACAATGGGAACATTTGTGGTAGGATATCCCGAAGGTCTTCCGTAGCATACCCCAGCGGGAAACCGCGTACAAGGTCATGACGCAATGGTACTATACTCCTCACAGGCTGCATAAAATGTTTCCCACCTCCTCGCCTCTCTGCTGGCGCTGCACAGGTGCCCCTGGAGACTTTCTTCATATCTGGTGGACGTGCCCGCTCTTGACCATCTACTGGAAAGAGGTCCTTAGTCATATCAGACTGGTAATTGGCTACCCGCTGCCTGACAACCCGCTCACAACTGTTCTGGGCCTCCGGCCGGTGAACCTGCATGCCATGACTCGCCGAGATTGGCACCTAAGCCTTCATATGCTTGGTGCTGCCAAGCAAATCATTGCTCTCTACTGGAAAAAGGCCGAAACGCCTCCGATCAACGTCTGGTTCACCCGCCTGTGGCACATAATGGCAATGGAGTTACTCACGGCACGTCTGCAGCTCAGAGACGCCAACTCCACCAAATTATGGCAACCGCTGGTGGACTACTTATGCAGGCTGGAACATGCCCGTCTCCAGCCCCCGAAGCTTCGGGCTTTACGCCTCTTTGAAGTTGCTGTATACCCCCCGGATACTGATAGCCTCTGGGGGCCCACCGACAGCACTGCTCGAACCTCCCCCCTGGCAGCGCCCCCACTGCAGGCCTTGGCCACCTCACCCTCTTCCCCAGCATAGGCAGTCCTGACCTCCGCTTGAAGGCTACCCGCGTTAAACACTGCCCTGGGCTGTCATAGCACTCCCACTTACTAACCCATGCTCTCAGTGCTCAGATACGGCCGTTCACCTCCCGCCTCACCTTGCCTCTTTTATATCTCTATACCTCTTTCTATTCCTCTATGCCTCCCTTTTTCTTCTTCTCTCTTTACTTCTTTGTTCCTTATGTTAGATATGTTGTTCTCAGCTGGAATTGTAATCCCGATGAGCAGCAGTGCAATGTACAACAATAGGCAAGAGACCGCTCTGTTAGAGCTTTGATTAGAGACACGGTGTTTAAGCTGACACCGCTAGATATCCAAAGCTTAGAGAGTAAGTAGCAGTAGGCCTAGCTTTGCTGTCACGACCACACTCAAGACTATCACTCCCTACCGTGAGTACTGCTTCTGATACTACCTTAGTTGAATATGGCAGATGATGAGAATGAACACTGTATAATAGATCTCGCTCTATGGCTGAAGCACTGTGCTGTAACACTATAGGAGAACGGAAGATAGCATTGTCTGTAACTGCTCTTGTGGGATTACTTTAAATGTCAATAAAAACAAGTTATATAAAAAAAAAAAAGTGTTGAGGATGAGAACAGTAATATTGTCATTCATCCCGGAGATATTCTTAGATTTCAGATTTTTCATCATGTGTTATATACAGAGGGTATAAACTCTCTTCCTGAAGAATCTGGGAGCTATTTCCTACAGGTTAATGTCCCTCAACTAAGTTCTTTACAAAGAAGTCAACACTGAATGCTATTATACTCCATGATGTTAAACAAGCTATATGATCTTTATAATTTGGTAAGGCCTTAAGTAAAGATGCCATTCCACTCAAATTTTACAAATGTTTCTAGAATCTGCTAGTCCCATTATATTACATATTGTTAGAGGGGTTTATCTGCGCCCTGGAATTCCAACCCCAGGAAACCTTATTAATATTGATATTTTTTTTTAAAAGGGGAAACCTGCTGAAGAGCAAGGATATATTGCCCTATTTCTTTTATTAAGGCAGATGCTAAAATATGTTCCAAGATTCTTGCATTGCGCTTGTCTGTGGTTAATAAATGTTTGGTAAGTCTGCAACAGTACAGCTTTTTACCCAGCTGAGACATTAATACTCATATCAATAGTGCTTTCTCACTATTTGATGCTGCTTACTCTACATAGACAGGTTGGTATGATCCTCGTGGGCAGTCATGGATGTGATGGGTTTTAGCAAATCATTTCTTCATCCAGTGCAAACCCTATGCACTAGTCCTACTGCAAGGGTTATTGTTATGGGACAACTCCCGACGTGCTACAGATAACTTGTGGAATATGTTATGGGAGCCTCATTACCCCAATGTAATTTGCAATATATTTAGAACCCTATCTTTAATTAATGATAAAGTATAAATGTACATCATATGCAGAAATTAATGGATTTGAGACTAAAATTACTGCTTATGCAGATGATGTACCCGTTTGCTCTTCTACTATTAGGCAAGCTATTCCTTTAGTACTACAGGAAGAATTAGTGTGCTTTGTGAAAGATCTGGGTATAAATCTAAGTCTGCTAAATCCCAGGTAATTATTAATCAAAAGTCTGATAAGCCCACTATTTTGATTGTTTCAGTGGCAACCTATTTAGGTAATAAAATGCAGTGGTGTCGGGCAGATTGTTAGTTTAAATTATGAAACTCTTATGAAGCTTTTCTTAAATAATACATCACTAAAAAACATCTCCGTCATTGATTACCAATTTCTTGTTGGCTACTGTAATATAGTAACAATGAATATCCTCATAAATGTTTGGGTTTATTCTTTTCCATTCTGTTTCCTGTTCCTGTTCTTGTTTCATAAAATTACCCTTACATAAAGGTAGATCTGTTCTGCCCAAATTCCAAATTATATGATTGAGCACCATTGAGACAATACTTGTGTGGCTTCCAATCCGATGCTCGTGACAAAAGATTACTACATATATCAGATGGGTGTTGAACCTGATGCAAATTTGTTGCCTTTTTACATTTACAGACCCCCAATTATTATAAATGTGTGCGCTTCAAAGTGACTAAGGCAGCAAGACAAATTTGGCTTGCCTGGTGCAAAGTGTTTATTATTACCAAGGGCAAAAGCCTCCACTAAGAGGCCCAACATCTTTTGCCAACATACTTTGCTATACTGTTTGCTAAATTTGGGCACACAAGAGTATAACCATTGCTGGTCAGCTTTTGTCTTTCTCTGAGGGAGTACTTTGTACATTTTTGGATCTTAAGGAGGAGTATGATTTACCTCAATGTAGTTTTAAAAAAAAAATATATGCAGGGACGTAAATTTTTGGCAAAATAGACGATGCCACCAGGGTCCCACTGGTGGCACTACTTCAATTGATAAGACCATCTCTAATACGCATACACTGTATCTTACTTTATATTTGGTCTTAAAGAAGCACTAGGGATCTCCTCCTGAGACCATTAAAAGCGTGAAACATGTCGATCTAGTACATTCCACGTACACACTTGCACAGTATCTTACAGCTACTATGGGCCATTACTACCCTTGAGCAGCCGCCAACCCTTTGTTTTTTTAACTGTAACAGAGGGATCTCTTTCATAAAACCTGCTGATTACAGATACCCTCTAGCCACTTTTAACTCACCAATCACTTCACGAGCATTACCTTGCACTCATCATATGGGGTAAAAACAAAAAGATCTCTGCTAAAGCGACCCTTCGGGGGACCCATATGGCACTGCAGCGCCGGCCCTATGAGCAGCACCGCCCTATAATGAAGCATGACATCCCTCAGAATGTGTGAGGGCACTAGGTAAAAGTCACTTTGACTTCCCCTCTTATCTCTCTAAAACTACTCCCTCTGTCTTCTCTTAGGAACAGTGGCCCTTTATTTTGATTGATTCATTATTTGGGAGCATGGCCACTGGACCTTCATCAAGCTCCTCGTCCCCCTCCCTTTTTTGAGTATAAATCGACGACACCATGGGTATAATCCTGGCTTCATTACTTGATTGCATTCTTTGAACATGAATAAAAGTAGTTTGCTCCCTGTATCTCTGTTTGTACAGCTACCAAATTAGTTATACTTAGAAATTAGCTAAATTCTGCCATTGAGTGGCACAGATATATGTAGTGTGTTTAAGATATGAATGTACATTCCCACCTATATACATAGAAACTAGGCTGTTAGTCCTCACTCTCTCTTTCTCACTTCATATTTTCCTACATCTGAGAGGAGACCAAATAGGTTTCTGTGATCCTGTGGGTACCAGAAAATTGGTGTACTGAGTTGACTGGATCACCTAATCTGCAGTTCTTTCTAGGGGCTCTTCCAAGTCCCTTGCTAATGATGGTGCAATATTTGCACACTGGCAAATTGAAATCATAGTGTGCAGTATTTATTGGGTATGCAAATAAAGTACAACTCTGAGATTCGGACCCCGAAAAGTGCATAATATGTTAATTTAAAAAAAACACAGTTAAATTGTAGTTATGGTCACAAAACAAAACCTAAAACTCACTGAAATTCTCCAGATATGGGTAACTCTACGCCACTTAACTTGCACAGTAGCTGTCAGCCATGCAAACCATAACTCGCACACCAAATGCAATTCTCATGACCTCACCCTTGATGTGAGATGCAAATACAAACGACTTTACAGATGAAATTACATATCACATTACAATTATTACTAAAAAAGAGACAACTATGAATGTAGTATTATGTATTGGTTTGAGTTTGTCTTACTAAAGCTATGGTACTTTTAGGTGTTGTATGTATTGTATAAATATTGTGAGACTATAGTGGCAGTTGGAATGTGCATTATGGTGGTTTATAGGTTTTGCTTTGTAACCATAGGTTAATTTTAACTGTTTTTTAAAGTGAATTTCAGAGATTATGTAAACATATGTTAAAGTTTTATAACCAATGCGAACCATAATTTCAATTTCATTGTAAGTTTTTCAGTGATTTTCAAGGTTGTTTGATGGCATACTATACATCCATCTTCTTTGAAATTATTCTTTTCCCAGTGGCACATGGGTACCAACCCGCCACAGGCAACCCAACGATGCTGGCACCCCAACCCATTGGAGGTGCCAAGCCTCAGCTGGACACGGCCAAAAGACAGGCGCTCATGTGGTAGGCCACAGGGCCACTGGCAGAACCTGCAGAGAACCCACTGCAGGCAGCCAACCCCCACTATTCACTTTTTTTAATTTTTTGCTTTTTATTTTATTTTTATTGTTTGGAGGTTTTGCAGATTCGGTAGGGGTTATCAACCTCTTAGAAGCTCTCTGAACCTTGCTGGGTCCTTTCTGGGTTCTTAAATCAATTCCAAGTCCCCAATAAATGTTCTCTTTTGCAACTAGCCAATCAGACAGCTTTGGCTCCACTTACCCTAAATGGATGATAGGAGAAAAAGGTCGCTCATTCAATCAGATTTGTTTAGTTATTTAAATTTAGTCCATGGATGGTCTGCGAATATGGGTTCAAGAATCAACCACAGATTAATGGACCAGGTATTTCTAACTATTAAACCCTTTCAAGCCCACCCCAAAATAATGTAATGCTAATTTCTTAAAAACTACTAAACAGGTTTACACTAAACTAAGCAAAGGCACTTGCTTGAGTAAAGTTCTACTTTCACAGCAAGTTTGGAGTAATTCTGTTCAGTGGTATTTTCGGTAGTGGAAGCAAAGAGCCTTTGAGAGATAAATGGGAAAAGTCTCGTGTTTGACTTCTCCCTTTTCTTCCCATGCCCCGCCCACATGATGGGGATAATCAGCAGCGGTTTCCACATGGTGCCCAGGGGCATTGACCCCCTGACTACAGCCATAGCCATTACATTACTTGTCTGGTAGCATGTTGTATGTTTTTTCTGTCCCATGAAGTTAGGATATAGGGGGGTCCCTACTGAGATCCCTATGGAAATTCCCTGTCAAAAGAGTGCCCACCCAAGCTCAAACTCAAGGTTCATGTTCGGTAGAAGGAGTCCAAGTGCCGGCACTGACGGAGGAGTACGACAAAGACGGTTTAAAGCATTAGTGTGAGTATCAATAGGGTTGCGTGTTGCAAATGCTTAAGCTTAGATTGCGGTAATGTGAAATGGCTGTATGGGGTTATGCAAAGTGGTTGGAGTCCACGCTTGAGTGATGCGCTTTATGCAAAAAAGTTGAAATTGTTATTGGGTCCGTCGTGATCTAAGATCCCGGGATATACACCTACGAGTGGGTCTAAGTGTGGCATACGCTGAGTAAGATGTCTGCTGTGTTTCAATGGTGCTGTTCGTGAGATGCCATCGGCAGTACCACCAAGAGAAGGGACCATTTCTTTGTGAGATTGAGGGTTACTGTTGTTACCATTGTTTTCAGTGCACTGGGAACATATTGCATCAGCCTGAGTGAGATTGCGCTGGCCGAGGTCTCACTTGAAGTGTATGTAAAGTAGATCAGATCATTGTATTTGGTTAGACTTCTTGTGTGAAAGGACCTATTATTTCTTTAGTGGAGCAAACAGAGTTTTTGAAATAGCTTGCATTATATGAAGATTTTTACTTTGAGAAAACGTGCATGAAGGATTGTAAAGGAGCACTAGCCACTGCGAGGATTGAGATTGATGTCACAGTGTGGCATGCTGGTATTGGCTGGTTGGTGTAACGCCATGCTGTGATAGGGTGACTACATCACCATGCGCCGCACTGGTATTGGCTGTGAGGGACCTAAACAAGGAAGTGTAAGAGAAATCGATTGAGGAGAGTTATTTGTAAAGGACAAAATTTCAAATTTGGTGAAAAATTAAAGTTTTGAAATATTTTAAGAGCTTAATGCAGGAGGATGTACCTGCACCCACTTGAGGAGGGGTACCAGTCCCGCCTGAGGGTACACCCGCATTGTATATGTCCCAAGAGAGAGGATATCACATGTGTATATGGCTTGAAAATTGGATGAAATACACCAAAAATGATGGACCAATAGCTTTCCCGCAATATGGAACATTTAATGTCAGAATTCTTGAAACATTTGAGGAGACAACTATATGAGATTAAAATGCCTCCTAGGCCTATGCAATTCGAGGCACTTAGTGAATGGGAACATATAGCTCATCAACAAGAAAAACAGAAATTTCAGGAAAGGTACAAGAATGCTCTAAACCGATATGTTGAGGTTAGATGGGATGCTCAGCAGAAGGCTTGGAGAACAGATATAGCAGAGGGAGCTAGAATGTATCCCGTAATAGTTGCAGAGAAAGAGGAAGGAGGGAAACATAAGGGAAAAAAAAGCATCTTGAAGAGTCATAAACACTAGCTCCGGCTGGAGATAGTGATCATGAATTTGATGACAAATTCTTATTATGAATTATTACTGAACCGTCCGCCACCTTATAATGAAGATCAACCTCAGAGTTTAACCAATTGTTATTTGGGGAAAATTCCTGCTGTGCCTGTAGACCCAGTTCCACACACACCGTTCACGCCAGTGGGTGTAAACATAGGGATACCTGATGTGAATAATCAGACTGTTTGGAATCCGCCAGATGCTTTGGCTGTCCCTGTGACTATAGGTCCTGTAGTTCCTTTATATCAGCTTGGGAGTAGAGGAAAACATGTACATACGTTGTCTGTCCCTACTGGGATAAATGGTTCACCTTCTACTCCTGCAGATTTGAGATTGAGACAGCCTACCCAGATACCTTTAATTCCAAATCCAGCTGATATCCCCTACGGAGCCAGCGCTGGTTTGAGTGTACATTCCACTTGATTAAATTCTTCCAGTGGAAGGCCAGGAGAGGCCCAAACTTTCTATGTACCTGAGAATGGTATGGTAACTCCACCACAGGTAA
Organism: Calotriton arnoldi; assembly: GCA_963921515.1. Taxonomy (NCBI): domain Eukaryota; kingdom Metazoa; phylum Chordata; class Amphibia; order Caudata; family Salamandridae; genus Calotriton; species Calotriton arnoldi. The sequence continues at coordinate 1,100,077 of CAWUFW010006541.1, forward strand.
CTCCAAATACTATAGGAAACATTCTTCTGAAGGGAACGCCTGAGTCTGACATGTCCCTTTTACATTCTACACATATTGCAAGAACAGAAGGTCAGCATGAGGATTTATTAGGGAATACAACAGAAGTACAGACAGGTCCTACCTCTCAAGAATCTGATAATTGGCTTAAAGGCATAGTTACTGCTGTGAATGATACAGAGGTTGCAATGGATGGAACAAAGGCCCTGGAATGAAAAAAGATAGGTCCCTTGATGTCGCGAGACTCAAAGTGGAATTGGAAGAAATGATTATATGAACCATAAGCCCTGCTAGGATCGTTGCTTATCAGGATGATGATTTATTGTTCATCTGCAAGGACATTACCAGATGTGCTTGAAACACACATGAAAAGTTATCTGAATTGGCACAGATATATGGAGTGAATGTACAAAATTCAGAAACATTGCAAAAACTCTATAGAATAGACTTCAGTGGCAGTGACAGGGACATCGATAACATTAGACCTTCGGGAATGAGGCTGCAGATTAAAAAATTACTGTCTATCCTTAAGAAATGGGGAGAGCTGGAAAAATGGGAAGGTCAATGGGCCAAGAAAAAGAAAACAAAAAAGGTTACCGTCCAAATGTTCCCGGTCATCGAAGAAGATGGGGGTGAGGGAGTGAGGACGCTCCCTATGAGAGAGGTACCTGGAGGAGGTTATATACATGTTCCCTGGACTAAACCAGACATATTGTCCTTTCCAAATGACTTTCCGAAATTGAGAGAAAATCCTGTTGAATGGTACAAATAAGTTGAATGGTTTGTGAAGGTTTCAAAGGTTTTGCTGAAGGATTTAGATACCTTATTTGATATTGTGGTCCCAAGTGATTTGTGGGCAGAGTGTAAAATTGCTGTTGATTGGCCCGAAACAGAACTAGCAAGGAATGCTCGCACAGGTGCACCATCTCCTGAGGTGATGGAGAAATATAACAAAGCCATTACCTATATGAAAGGGAAAATTTCTCCTAAAGAAATTGATTGGGTAAAAATTGACAGGATGACTCAAGAATTGAAGGTAACAGTTCATGCTTACTATGAGAGGTTATTACAGGCATTCAAGCAGTACAGTGGCATGGACAATGTGTCCGAAAAGGATATGGGACATTTTATTTATCGGTTTGTGTATATACTTAGACCAGAGATTAGCAGCAGGTTCCATCAGCATTTAATTTGTTGGCAGAGTCAGCGTGTAGAGGAAATTCTCTGTTATGCAAAATACTATGGAGATGAAATTAAATCATAACACAAGAAGCTCAAGGACAAATTAATTATTGCCAAAATTAAAGCAATTCAGAAGGGTCAAGGTGGAAAAGGTGTTGATCCAAGTCTGTTGTACAGGGAGGTTATCAGCAACCCTCAATGATGTAAGGGGTAAGTGGAGGACAATAGCAGGGTAAACAGCCCCAAGGTAGAGGTCGAGGTGTTTCAATTGATGTGTTGAGGAGGAAAATCCATTTAAAATTTGCGGCAGTTAGCGTATTGGAAGCACAAATGTCAACGTAATCCAATTAATCAAGGAAATGGGGGACAGATTTAAAATACTGGAAATGCACAGTCACAGGGAGATGGAATGGTATTGACTCAACAGGTTCACAGGCACAGAAATCAAATTCAAAATGTGCCCGGGACCTTATGCCCCAAATGATTGGTCAGGTCCAGAAATACAATTTGAATAAAGGATTTCATGCAGATGCAGAATCCCATGCAAATCAGAATGTGTCTCAGCAATACTCTTTGATCCTAATAGATGATGCAGACTCAGACCTGTCACAATTACGGTGTCTGCGAGGAGAGGAGGAATGCGTGCTTGGCGCATACTTAAGAGGTAGACCAGAGTGGTCCCTATGTGGACGCCAAAGTAAATGGGACTCCTATCTCATTTCTTGTCAACAATTGTGCTACCCATTCCACTGTAAGAACAGCAGAAGTTCCAAACCTACCCCTCTCGGGAGAAAAAATCCAAGTTGTAGGAGTCGCAAACCGACAATTATCAAACCCAGTAACAAAACCTTTACATGTGAAAATAGGGTCTTTTGAGGATTTACACAAATTTATTGTGTGATTCAAGTCCAGTAAACTTACTGGTACTGGAATTGTTGTGCAAACTCAATTGCTCAATTTACTGTACTTCATAGGGAATAGAATTTCGCACAATTGATGAGGATGTTGCTTTTAAGTTGGATAAACAGAATTCAGAAATTGAAGGATTGTTCCCCTTGCTAACCAGAGATGATCTGCCTTTAGAATTGAGAGGCACCATATTTCCAGAAGTTTGGGACTTTAAAGGAAAAGATATTGGTCTGATCAAAGGCGTGGCTCCAGTCAAAATTACTATGAGTCGTAATGCTGAATTCCCACGAATCCCGCAATACATTTTGAGTCCAGAAACAACTGCAGGGATTGCTCCTTTGATTGATTCGATGATTGAGCAAAGAATCCTGAAAGACTTAATGGAAAGTCCATGTAACTCTCCTATTATGGGTTTGCAGAAACCCAAAGGTAAATATAGCATTGTTCAGGATTCGCACAAAATTAATCAGATTGAAGTCCAATGTTGTCCCGTGGTACTGAATCCTGCTGTGATTTTGTTCCAGATTCCATGTGAAGCTGAGTGGTTCTCTGTCATTGATTTGTGTCAAGCCTTCTTTTCCATTCCATGGCACAAGGACAGTCAATATCTTTTTGCTTTCCGGTTCGGAAGTCGTGTTTTGGCATGGTTCAGAGTTCCACAAGGGTAAATGGAGAGCCCCTCAATATTTAATCAGATTTTAAAGAAACATTGTGAGTCTTTGGAGATGTCTAATCATTCTGTTCTCGTCCAGTTCATTGACGACTTGTTGGTAGCGTCAAGTACTCAGGAGGCTTGCACACGCGATACCATCGCTTTACTGAATCATTTGGCTATGAATGGACATAAGGTGTCACCATCCAAATTGCAATTTTTCAAGAGAGATGTTCTGTATCTTGAACATCATATTGAGAAAGGAGCAAGGAACGTGTCTCAAGACAGGATCACTGCGATTCTGAATATGATTCCACCAAGTACTCAAAACGAAGTTTGCATGCTTCTGGGAATGGTTGGCTACTGTCGACAATGGATTGCCAATTTTTCTCTAACAGCCAAACCTCTTCAGAGGCTGACACACAAAGATGTGTCAGACCAGGTACCCTGGGATGATGATTGCGTTCGCTCTTTTACAGAACTGCTAGAGTCTTTGTCGAGCTCCAGCTTTGGGAATGCCTGATTTCAACAAGAGTTTTACTCTGTTTTGCAGTGAGCACGAGAGCTGTGCATTATCAGTACTAGCTCAGATGCATGGTACTGCACGCACACCTGTAGCATATTTTTCGGCAACTCTTGACCCTGTTGCTGTCTCATTGCCTGGATGTTTATAATCTGTCGCTGAAACATGTGTGAGTTTGGAGCAGAGTGAGGGCATTGTGATGGGACATCCGCTTAGGGTGTATGTGCCATACTCAGTTGAGATCTTGCTTACTCGTACTCGAATGCAACACCTCCCAAACAGCCACCTTACAAGGTATGAGCAGATAATCTCGGGAGCTGAGAATGTGACTTTGATGAGATGCATGAGTCTGAATCCTGCAACTTTGATGCTCTTATGCGATATCATCAAAACGCAAATGTATATGTGCATGTATACTTTCTATATTTCCTGTAGCGCTTATAGTATTCCTTATACTTTTGAATTTCCCCATCAAATATATATGACAAAATCTGATTAAGCATTTCAGATGATAAGATATTACATGGAGATCTGTCTATTGGTGATTTTTCAATGAATGTATTTACAAACCTTTTGTACGAATATGTTGACACCATGGATGCTAGAGACTGTTATGTGTGCTTGTAATTGCCTACATCAGTTTCTGAGGAAGTGACCTATCATCATTTGCCTGTAACACATGGGATTTTTTGTAGTGTATTAATGAGTTTATTTTATGGCAAAGGACAATTTCAGTATTACTATTCTAACTATGATTGAATCTTTTCTGAAGTGCGTGTGAGGAAACATTTAAATCCTGTGCCTGATACCAAACAGATGAAATGATGGGAGAATTCTTTAAGCCTATGCAAAGTCTAGACACTGCTTATGCACAACGACAAAACTAAACCTACCTCTTACATAACGTAGAAAGGGAATTTGTAGAATCGATAGAGGATAAACGAAGAGAGATCATGATTAAAGCTGCAAACCATACAAGGATACAATCATGGGCACTTAAGGAACCAGATCTCAAAACAATCAGAAACTGAGCTGCTATTACTTTAGCTTGGCAACATAGAGGAAAGCTATGTATATTAAGGTGTAAGACTGAAGCTGATACAAACTTTGTTGGTTCCAGCGAATGTGAACCTACCTTCCAAGTTCTGTGAAATTGGGGATTGTTTCTGGGAGCTGTTGATCCTGTATTCCGTGGAATCTATTACATCTGTGGGAAAAATGCCTATTATAGGATGCCTAAAGAATGGTATGGATCTTGTTACATGGGAATAGTCTTTCTGAAAATGTATCATGTGGGTCAATCTGATGAAACCAACAAAGTGACACACCGAAGACTTAAAAGAGGTGCAAGTATTGGCGAGATAGTGGGGGACATTTTTGGAGCCATAATACCATCTGTTGGGGTGATACTAAATTCTCACAATATACGAAAACTCTCTACTGTAGTAGACAAACTGTCTACTGACACTGTTGGAGGATTCTTAGCAATATATACTGAAATGATTGCCATGAGATCCATGGTTCTTCAAAACTGTCTTGATTTAGACGTCCTGCTTGCAAAACAAGGTGGAGTCTGCCGAATGCTAAAGGTGCAACATTGTTGCACTTATGATCCAGATAAAAGTAAGGATTTGAAAGGATACATTAAGAACATCACAGGTCTTGAAAAAGACTTGCATGACTTAAAAGTTGATGGTGCTTGGGAATCAATTGGGAAAGGATTTTCCTCTATAGATAAATGGTTTGCAAATTTAGGAAGTAGATTGTTGGGAAAAATCTTGAATCCCATCCTGACAATTACTATCTGTATATTGACTTTGATTATCATCTTTAAGGTCCATAGATGTTTAAAAACTAAGAAAAAAAACTAGAGGAATAAAAAGGAAAAGAGCTGAAATAGAACTGGAAGACAGACAAAGTGGGTACTATGACGAAATGAAGGCTTTAGAAAAATCTAGACTAAAATTAATGAAGACTACAGAGTTATAATACGTGACATCAGATATGGTGATTGTGTATGGCTTAATTCGCCATCAAATGGGGGATTGATGAAGCAGAAAAAACGATTATGACACATTTGAGAGAAAAGATGACAAACATGCACCTATTGTGCTAACTTTACGTTACAGAAAACATGACAAAATCTTGAAGACTTAGGGGCACATTACGATACCCGGCGTAAATAAATCCGCCAGGCATGGAAGCGGCAAAAATCCGCCCGCACACACCGCCTGAACACCGACCACGCCATTATGAGTACACAAACCGAAAACCGCCATCGGCGGAAAAATCACACAAAATACCGCCCGCCATCGTCCGAGTCGGAGTCAAACCGCCCGCCACGGACGGAAACACGCACGACAACACAAAACCGCCCGCCCACACCGCCGACACACCGCACGTGAAATTACGATCGCACCGCCATGAGCGCGGAAAAACCACAAATATACCGCCCGCCAGCGCAAACAACGCCGATGAGAATCGACACGGCAGAAGCCATGGCGCCCACGTACCTGCACAGAAACCATCCGCACACAAAACCAATAGCACACAACATGGCCAACAAGTCCACACAGCAAGGCACGCACAAATACACAAGCACAGTACACATCCCGAAAACACCCCCGGACAAACAAAAAATACAAAGGCCAGAACCCCAGACACAACACACCTGAAAACAACAGACCATGAGGACACACCCACATAGGTGAGTACAAAAGCAGCACTCCCACAGACCACAACCCCTTGCTACATTGCAAACCAGAGAGGAGAGGAGAGGACACAGTGACACAGCAAGGACAGCAGCACACCACAGAAACGCACACATCACAACCACCACCACCACCACCAAACACCGGCACCACAAACCCCCTGCACATTACACAACACACACCGCACCAGCACCACAAACACCATGGCACCACAAAGGATGCCCAAGTTCACGCCCATGGAGCTGACGGTCATGGTCGACGAGATCATCAAGGTGTACCCACAAATCTATGGGAACATGGTCCAGCACACACCACTAGCCACCAGAAACAGAATGTGGAACCGGATCGTAGACCAGGTCAATGCAGTCGGGACCCTGCCCAGGAACAGAGGAGAAATTAACAAACGTTGGAATGACGTAAAGAGCCTGGTCAAGAAGAAGGAGGGCAAAAACAGAGAGCTGGCTGCCGTCACTGGCGGAGGGAATCCCGCGCTCTTTAAGACCTTCAAAGCGTGGGAGGAGAAGGTGCGAGTCGTAATCCATCCGGAGATCCTCGCCGGATTAGCAGGGGAGTGGAGGCTGGTAAGTACAAACTAATGTATACTAGCACACCGCTATGTACTCACATGCGCAACTACCATGCCACAGCTCCCAGGGACAAACACCCCCATGTCCAGCACACAATACACAACACAACACACGCACATGCAACAGACACTACCACACACAGGCCAAACCGAACAACTGTAAGATGCGTGGGGACATGTGTACACTAAGCCAGCCACGTAACCACCAACAGGTCCCCAAATATGCCAGAAGCGCCACAACGAGCACCCACCACACCCATGTGTCCGCCACAGCTGCACTAACCGACAAGTAACAGGTAAGTGGCAGGAACACAAAGTGCAGTGGGTGGGACGGTGGACAGCCCAAGTACAACACACACCAGGCCCCAGTCCCACAGCACAGCAAGGAGGAGCATCCCCCACACCCCACAGCCACGTGTCAGCCACCGCAGTGCACAACGACAGCCGAAAGGCAGACATCACGGTCCACAGCAATCGGTGTCAGTGGGTGTACAGCCACCCCACGACCCACTACACCCCCCACCCCCACAGACCTGCAACATGGAGCACCCCCGCTTAGAGCCATGTGGCATCCAGTACAGTGCACGCACGAACAACTTGCAGGTGGGAAACTGGACAGGGCTGGATTACTGGAGGCATGAGGACCATAACACCACCAACACATGGGACATGTCACGTAGCACACGAACACGCAGCACCGCCCACCGTCACGAACAAGTGAACAATGTGCACACGGACATGAACAGCAGACTCACACCCCACATGACCCATCACAGACATAGCAACACCCAAGGAGCCACGTCTGCATGCACAAGCCACACTGAATATAGTCCCACACGGCAGCCACTGTGCAACTCATCACACACAACCGAAACACCATTGAAGTCCTGTCCATGTAGCCCCCACTGCCTGTCAACCCCACACCCCACAACTACGCCTATGTAAGACAAACGACACTAGACGCAACAGAGCGGAACAACAGAAATGCACACGAACACCACTGAACCCATCAAACTCACAGACACACCATGCACATACAACATACCATCCATCCCATCCGTCAGCCCCAGTCACATGAAAGGCATGTCATCCGCACAGCTGCCACACATACAGCAGTCACGCTAAGACACATGCCCATGACCAACCATGTGCCAGAAGTCAATTAAGCGCACGACACACTGTGAGCAACAACACACAACATGGGCCACACCCCCGAGCACTGCAGTGATGCACATGGCACAGGGCAGCACGCACACCAAGGAGATGGGACAACTGCAATACGTTGGCTGGCACACAACTATCACTCACTCATAACGATGCGTCCAATGCCATGTCCAGTAACCACAACAGACAGCAAATATGCAGGGCATGTCAGGCATGCACACACCTCAGACCATGCACTGTCATGCTGCCACAACACATGTCACGTTCGGCACCCATGGCTCACAGCATGTACCCCAAAAGCATATCCCCTCCCAAATGCGAATCTGGGGCATGGCCCCCATGTTGCCATATGCGTTCCTAAGCGTTCCATTTGAACCCCAAAAGCATATCCCCTCCCAAATGCGAATCTGGGGCATGGCCCCCATGTTGCCATATGCGTTCCTAAGCGTTCCATATGAACCCCAAAAGCAAAGTACAAACCAGACCCAGGATGGGCCAGGAGCCCGCATACACCAGAGTCACAATGAGTAGGGGCACAGCAACACACCCATCGGCATGGCCAATCCGTCCCATGCCACATGTGCACAGCACACAGTCCCATTGCCTAGCACACACAACTACAGATGCCACAGCCACACACTCGCCTCCGGGAAACCCATGTACGAGATTGCACGAACTGCCAATGTCAGACGACTAATACATACTTCGCCAGGTGCAACACAATAACAAATCTCATTTTCTCCACAGGTGACGAACTGCTGGACGCTGGGGATGGAGACAGCAGCCAGCACAGCCAGCCTACAAGCCCCCAACGAGGACACACGGATCTGGAGGATCTGTCCACCTCTTCGGACACGGACCACCAAGCTGGCCCATCTGGCGTGGCAGGGCCCAGCCGCTCCCCAGGACCCCTCCTACCCACCAACCCATCATCCAGGGATGCTGAACAGTCCCAGTCCCCTGCTGCCACTGTCGTTGCGGCCACACCCACGGTCATTGCGGCCACTACCACTGCCGCAACCGCCACCATCGCCGCACCGACCACCACCGCCTCCACCACCACCACGTCTTCGCTGGCACCAGCCCCAGCGCAGGTGGTGGCCCGGCCGACTGGATCCACCCTGGGAGCCACAGCGAGGACCGTGGTGTGCAATGTGGCTAGTGGGCAGGCCGGTGGCAGCAGGACTGGTAGGAGGAGCAGGGTCAGGGAAACGCCAGCCTCCCCTGGGAGCCATGCCCTGCCTCAAATGGCCAGAGTCCTTGGGGCCTATGAAGAGGCCCAAGGACAATGGGCCAGGTCTGCCACTGACACGCGGGAGGTGCTGGGGGTGCTGAGGTCCATGGACGCCCATATGGGCCAATTCGTGTCCCGTATGGACCAACTCGTGGACCTCATGGGCCAGCTGGTGGTGGCGGTGGGGTCACAGGCAAGGCCAGCAACACCACCTCCGCCACCACCTGCTAGGGCGCAGGGTCGGCCAGCAGTGTCCACTTCCCCTGCGTCCACAGCCAGTGAGCACACCTCACCCACCACCAGCAGGTCGCCACCACACACCCCCTCCCAAACGTGGAAGGGGCCGTCCGAAGAGGAAACAGATCTCCCGGGATGACTTCGCACGCTCCAGTCGCAAGTGAGGCAGCCAGCCAGCCTTCCGCCAGCCTTCCTTGACCAGCCACTGCATTGACTTGCTCTACGATCCCACTCCACACAGCCAGCTGGATGGCATGTGTGTGTTGGACTATGGACATAGAACCAGTGGGTACACCCTGATCATCACGCAGCCATGACCGACAGCTCATTGTCACTGCACGCACCACTTTTGTTATCACCTTACACACAATCACATGTCACAGTTCGTAATAAATGCACCTTATTCACTAACTGCTGTTTGTGCCCTGTGTTTTATTTGTACGGAATACAACGGCCACCTTGGGCGGAAGGGCACCTGATGCGTGGCATGGCAATGGAATCCGGAGGGCCTGTAGGGACCTAGGGGTGGGAGACAGAACAGGAGCACATTCAATGAGTGTGTCACACACCCATCACACAGTACATGTCAACAACTACAAGCAATGTACACACATCGCACAGAGCAATAGGGCACAATGCCACAGTCACCAACAGTGGCATACTACCCTGGCCATGGAGCGTTGACACACTGCACGCAGTGAACATACGGCCACCCTGACACAGCACACACACACCTGCACAGATACAGACACATCATCCGTCATACATGGACACTCACCGTCAAGTGAAGTAGCGGGCGATGAGCTGCTGGCGCACATTCCCAGCTTCCTCCTCTCCGCTGTCCACCTCACTCGAGCTGTCCTGGTCTGCGGGCTGGGGCCCTGGTTGATCTCCGTCATCCACAATGAGGGGGATCTGCTTCCGAATGGCCAGATTGTGCAGCATGCAGCACGCCACCACTATCTGGCACACCTTCTGTGGGGAGTACGCCAGTGCACCCCCGGTGCGGTCCAGGCACCTGAACCTGGACTTGAGGAGGCCAAAGGTACGCTCGACCACACGTCTGGTCCTCCCATGTGCCTCATTGTATCGATCGTCTGCTGGGGTGCGAGGATTCCTCAATGGACTGAGCAGCCATGCCCCATTCGGATACGCAGAGTCACCTGGGTGTGAGGGACACAGAGAACCGTAGCTATTCCAACTGGACAGGGGACAGCATCGCACAACCAGCACGCTACACCACTCCACATACTCACCGACAATACAGGCACGATCCTGTTGCAGATTGGCCATCAGTCGTGGCAAGATGCTGTTGCGCATTATGTGTGCGTCATGGGCCGAGCCTGGAAACTTTGCACACACGTGGGTGATCACCATGTCCGCAAGGCACACCACTTGCACATTCAGGGAGTGCGTGTGCTTCCTGTTGCGGTACAGGTGCTCAGTGGCCTGTGGTGGAACAAGGCCAACATGAGTGCAGTCAATGGCTCCCACGACGTGTGGGATTCTGCCAAGGGCATAGAATGCACCCTTCACTGCCGCCAATTCACGAGCCCTGGGGAAGCGGATGTACCTGTTCCGGTACAGCATCATGGCTGCCAGTACATCCCTCAGCACCTTGCTGAACATGGGCTGGGACATCCCTCCTCCACTGCCCACTGTGTGCTGGAATGACCCAGTGTCGAAGAAATGCATGGCAGCCATCACCTTAGCCATGGGGGTGACAGCAGTCGGATACACCCTGCGGGGACGGAGATGGGGCTCTAACATGGCACACAGTCGATGCAGAGTTGGCCTGTCCAGCCGAAACTTCCTGATTACCTCTGTATCGTCCATGTCCGCCAGCAATTGGTATGGGCGGTCAATGTTCGGTCTCCGCCTGGGTTAAATGGCAGAGGACACATGTCAAAGCAACACGGCACATAGCAATTTCGCATACACATCACTGACATGACTGAGCAAGCACATGAGCCACAGCCCAGCTGTCAAGCTGGGACGGCACGGCCACAATACACTTACACAGGTCTCCCAACAATGGCAATGGCAAGTGAGACATACCACTGCCATGTGCATGCACATGGGGATCTAGGCCCCAATGACTTGCGGGGCGTGCTGATGGGGACTGACTGCATATTCGTCAAGCGGCAACGCCACGGCAACATGAGTGTCTGCTGAGCATGGAACTGCTTCCGAGGCTGGATGAGTATGGCACACGACGACGACGATGTGGGCACGGGCTGAGCGGCCAATACAAGTGGGACCTGTGGCACGAGGGGATATGAGACAGTAGTAGGTGTCAGCACTGCACCCTATGTACAGCACTGTACGGATCACAGCTCCCGAAACATTGACTGGTGTCCACATTGACAGCCCCATGCCAAGACGGCTGTGTGCTTGCAGTCACAGGTGAGAGGTTACATTGCACGTGCCAGGTGGCAGACGTACATAGTGGGAGCTGGCATGTGTGTGCATGTGTCTCCTGTTCAGGATCCACCAGATGGGCGCTGACTCTGTACTGACCATTGGACACAGCATGTTCCGTGGAAGGCTTGTGTGTGTGGGATGGTGGCACTGGATGTGCCTCCGTTGGGTGGGGGGCCATGCACAGGGCGGGTACGTCGATGATTGCGCATTGTTGGTCACGGTGGGTGCACCAACTAAGATGTGTTGCCCTGTGTTCAATTCCTATGTCCGCATGATGATGGACTGTGGATGTGGGCAGACTACACATTGGTCGATGTGCTGTCTATATGCATGTGCCTTCACACCAGGCACAGCTGCCCCTGCACATGTGACCCCTGCTGGACACGCTGCTGGGTCTGTGGAGCTGATGCACCTTCTGCACGTGGGGCGGACAGCTCTCCTCACTTCCCTCATTGCGCATGTCATGTCTTTGCCGCAGGTGACATGGATCATGGAGGGCCCACATGTACGCGTGGGTAGGCTACACATGATTGTTCACTGGTCGCCACCCCCAGTCAGTGTTTCGTATGGGAAGGTTGTCGTGCTGGTGGTATGTTCGATGTGGCGGATGGGCGGGCCTAGGTGCGGGCTTACATTCCGGACATGGGGGGTAGTTGGATTGGCGACTAGTTGCAGTACACACGGGACACGTCTCTTCCTTTCCACATCTGGGTCATCCCTTGTACTAACTGACAGTGATACAGTCATCTTCGCCCCAGCCCTCATGTCCTCCCCTCGCCCCCCAATATGCATGCTCACCTGCGAGGCTAGCGCTTGCACAGGCAGCCCCAAGCTCGCACCAGAGAGGGCAAGGAGTATATGTGTGGGTCCAGTTGCACGAGTGGGCTGTCTCAGGGTATGATGTGTGGCGGGACGCCGTCCACCTGCGTGGTGCCCCAAATGGAGACCCGGCCTGCATGGACTATGCATCACAGTCTTCGCCTTCCGGATCCGCCACCTGCGACACCCAGTGGCTGTGGCTGCCCTTGCGGCCAGGCCGCGTCCGTCTGTGGCTGTTGGCCCACACATTCACTCTTTGGCCTCTCTGGGGAGGGCTCGGGGTGGTGGCGCACGCGCTTGCACTTAGTCGCAATGGCATGTGTCGTGGTTGGTATGATGGGCAATGGATGGGATGGTGCGAGCCACCTCCCGTGACGTCAGTGCTGCTCGTGCTGTGGTGCGTCCCCCTACACTTCCATGTGACTTGTGCCATGCTAGACGTTGAGGTTCTATTGCCTGCGTGATATGACCAGGAGGAGCGCGAGGAGACCTCTCACACACCATGCTCCACTGCCATCCCGTGCCCTGTATCGCCTGTGCGGATTGACTATGTTGGGGTTACACCTGGTCGACTGGGGCTGTGTGTGCCTTGTCAAGGGGCATGGCGGGCGCACAACAGGATCCAGCTTGTCCACAGAGGGTGGGCTGAGGTGCGCCTGGTACCGCCTTGTACGTGTGCCCGGCTGCTGTGCACACACGTGTTCACTCCCCCCGACAGGTGTCCTCTCACAATGCCCAGGGAAGCGGTGGTGTACTGTTCATGACCCCTCCCAACACGGCGTGCTCCAACTTGGCATGTGCGCATCTACCCGTCGCACCCACCCACCTGAGCACTGCGTCCATACGACTTCACACGACACATGTGTGTCTTCCACTGTAGTGCTACTCATTTGCGTTGACATCCAATACCAGTGGACTACATGGTCATGTCACGACTGCCGTGTACTTCACATACTCTCATCCTCTCTCATTCGTACTTGTGAAATGAGTCAGCGGAGACAGTTTTGGTTTCAAACATTATATTGAGTCTTCTGTCCTCTGTGATGCAGTATAGTGGACACTACTGGCAGCGGAATACATGTTGAGGATATACTGAGCATGATTACAAATGGGATAGGGTGTGGGGTTACATCTGCTTGGCCAAGGCTGTGCTAATGTACATTTACGTATAGCTGCGGAGCTGCGGACTTTGACACAGACGGTATACATGTAGCCTACCAGACCGCTCGGCATCATGGGCACAGTCCATCTCAGTTCCATGTGACAGGTTTGCTGCGGTTGTTCCTCATGCACGCGTGCATGTGAGATGACATCAGGGCATGTGCTTGCGTGCATGCAGCGGCGTGCCACTTGTTGTTGCACTGTGGTGGTTACTGGACATGTCACAGTCACTGGGGTCGTGTTGTTGTTGTATGCACTTGTCGTCCATGCAAAGGTCCTGGTATGGGATTCCCGGGGCGGGGTGGGAGGGGTGCAGCACCCACAGACTCCAGGCGACCTATTCATGTCCACTGAGCGGTGTGTGTGTCCATGTGCGCTGGATCCATGTCGTGTCCTGGTTGTTCGTGCAGTTCCGTCCATGTGGGTGCGATGCACAGAGCCCATGCCACTGCCTCCCACGATGCATGCGGTGTTCCTGGATGTGATGGGGAACAGTGTGCATGTCCCGGTCATATCCGATGTCATGGCGATGTCGTTGATGGTGTGGTTACAGTTGCCGGTCGTTTGGTATGGCTGTTGTGGTGGTGACTGGCCAGTCCGTGCGGAAGCTGAGCATGGGTGCGGGGTTGGACTTCATAGGTCACTCGGGGAACCTGCGTTGTGGTCCGACGTATTTACAGGTTGTCAGGTATGCGATGCCGTCCAGCAGGGCTTCCATGTCATTGGTGGTGTCCATGTTTGCCAGCCAATGAAGCGGATGGTGGCTGTCAAGGTGTTGTTCGTAGGTTGTCCCTTGGAGGACCATGATGGGGCATGCTGGGTGACATTCGATGTAGCTGTTCTCGATGATCCGTCGTGTGGAGGCACAGTGGTTCCATTTCAGTGCGCGTGCGATGTTGGCCACATACGCCATGCCCCCATAGGCAGAGCAGGCCCTGTCGTGTGCGTCCAGAGGGAGGAGTAGTGGTAGCAGGTCCGCCTTCAGACATGCCGGGTTGGAGAGGCATATCTCGACGGGATGCTGGTAGGGACACCTCCGACAGTAGAAGACGGGCATGACGCAGCTGAACAATGTGATGCGGTAAGTCAGTCGGTAACTTACGTTCAGCAGGGACAGGAGATCGCATCCCAATGTATGTATCGTGTTGGTTTGGTACAGCTTGAGCTGTTCGGCGTAGTTGGGTAGGTGTGTTGCGGTTGCCATTTCGCAGCGGTTCGTAGAGGTGGCGTGCTCCGGCTGTGTGTGCAGTCTGCAATGTGCACGCTCCGGGGTTGCTGTGAGCTCTGTGTAGTCGTGGGGAGACAGGACTTGTGTTCTGTTGGCTTGTTTGGAGGACACGGGCCCTCTTCCCACATGCTTCTCAGACAGTTCAAGGTCAGTGCTGTGTGACTCCTTCCAATTAACTTGCATGTGGCCGACATGGGGGAGTGTTTTCTTCTTTCTTCCCCGTCCATTGTGTGCTTCTGTGATATGCGCTATCTGCCGTGTGGTCGGTCTCCTCGGCATGCCTGTGTTGGTCTATTCTTGGACAATGGCTGTATTCACCGGCTTCTGTCGTAGGGCTGTGGTTTCGGTGTTGGAATGGAAGGTCATTCAGTGCTGTCTGCTCTCCCTTGTGTGGGCGGCAGGCTGCCTTTCCGCTCTGCGTTGGGCCTTGTGTGTGGTTGTAATTCTTGGGCCACCTGTTGTCGGTCCCCGGGCTCTTTGGTGTTCCGTTTCATGTGTCTTGTTCATATGTGCAGGGTGGTATGGGTTTTTCAGTGTGGTACTGGCGTTCCTCTTCCCGAAGGGGCCCTGCTTCTCCTAGTTGGTGTTGCCGCCGCTGTGTGCTATGCCATGTTTGTTACACTGGGGTGTGTCCTGCTGTTGCGTGACTTCACTGACATGTGTGCGTCGGTTGTGTGGCGTTGGGTGTTGTCCGTGAATTGGGCGTTGGGGACATGTCTGTGGCCGGCCTGTCACGTGTCATGTGCGTTCGGGGTGGGGCTGATGTGTGTGCTGCTTGGTTGTGTCCCTGTGTCTGTGTGCGACGCATGCATGGCGCTGCGGTTGGCCTCTGCGTTGTGCGCATGTGTGGCGGCGTCATCGGCGCTTTGGGGCCGTGACGGGGTGGTTGGTTCCTAGTCCCAGGTGGTGTGTACACATGTGTTCTGCGATGTTAGGATTTGGCCTGTGTGTCATATGTGGATGCAATGGTGGATGTGTAGTGTGCACGCGCTGGTGGGGGTTGTCCGCTTTTCCGCCCTTGCACTGTGTGCGCTGTTTGCGTGCACTTGTTGTGTGTGTGCCTACCTGCGTCTCCGCGGTACGTTGCGTCCTTGGTGGTGCATCAGCAGAAGCATGGGAAGGGCCTGCAGTGCTGGATTCATGCCCGGGGTGCCGCTTCTTCGTTGTCCGTGCTCTGCGTCCGTGTTTCCGCCTCTCTTTCACGTGCGGTGTCTCTTTGCCGTGGGAGCCGTTTGTTTGCGGCATCGTAATTTATGCGCCGGGCGGGACGTGTTTCGTCGGACGGTGTGTGTCAGTTGTGCTGCGCCGCTACGTGTGCGGGCGCACTTTGATGGCGGACGGTGTTGCTGGCTTGCCGGCGGTGTTTGGCCTGCTTTTCGCATCATAATTGGGCGGGCGTGTGGACTGCTGCGTGCCGGCGGTAACTGGTGGTTTTTGCATCCGCCAGCACGGCGGTTGTGCTTCCGCCCGCCATCGTAATGGGCCCCTTAGTAACTTAATTTTAAAAGCATGCAGATAAGAGTAAACTAGATGAGAATTAGTCAAATGAATAACAAAGGTTGAACTCCATTAACTAGTATTGGTGAATCTTTTCAAAACGTAATAGAAAAAATGTTAAGGGATAAATTCCTGTTGTCTAAACACTTATCAAACACTAATGAAACTAATGTAATCTAGAGGATATTATGTGTGTCATTGAGGAGTCTCATTCTTAACTCCATATTTTGCATATGTGAAATTGTGCACCAAGTGAGAAAGGAGAGAAAGGTGCTGTACGTCTATACTAAAACCAAATGCTCTGAAACGTTTAATGAATAATCTTTATAAATGTACTAATGTGAATTACTAGAAACGATATTAATAATTTATATTTTGAAATAATTTTACACGTTGGTATTTTGGAAATGCAGTGATATGTCATAGTTATATACGTTAATTACAATTAAACTAAAATGCTTTAGGAGTGCAAATAAGTTGAAAGAAATATATAGAATCCCAAGGTTATGAAAAAATTTATATTTTTATTACTTTATATTCTGTGTCTTATGAGTCAAATTCAATTCAGGCCTACATTTTCCTTACTTGCTTGAGTCTGTTATCATGGAAAAGCTCCGTAAATGTACAATGTGAAGGGAAACTATGTCTCATTGAGAGAGTTCCCATTCGCATACGAGGACTGGTTGCATCAATTCCACTACTTTGGGAACATCTGTCATGAGAAACTGTCCTCTTGAACTTACTCATGTGCTTTTGCAAAAGAATATGGTTTTGAAGTTATACATACTAGATGGTTCGACAGCTTACGTGATGGTTACCACCTTTTTGCTATAATATGTGTCTTCATTATGCTGCATGACAATCACCCTATACAAACTGACCAATGGACTGAGTGGTCTGACCAGATGAGGTGACCCAGGAGGTGTCACCCCAGAACTTGAGGATTATATTATATATTGATGTGATGGAAAGAGGAGAGGCAGAGACACATTATTTGCTTCTTCTTACTTTTTGGAACTTCCTTGCAGACTCTATTGGTTTTTCTTTTGGCTGACGCATATGCTGTGTGCGCTATTCCCGAACATCTTTCCCCCATGAGAGAGTACCTTTGAGCTAAAATGGTTCATGTTCCTTCCTGAACTTTTCCAGAAGCTTTGGTAATTAATGGCAATCAAAGAAATTGATTTGATTATCCTGCACTCTTAAATCTTAAATGCCTGAGATTGATGTATTCACTCCTTTAATAATTTTGATAAAATCTAACTTTAACTAAATCCTGTTTTTATCTTTCCATGATTTGTCTCCAATAATTGATTGTGCATTCCAACTGATTATTTTTAGGGATGGGAATTCTAATTGAGAGATCTCTGGACAGCAGATACTAATGTTATAATTGTGCATAGCTTTAACTGAATTATTGGTTTGCATGATCTCAGTTCGACTGAATTTCTTCAGGAGATTTGGTCTAGCCGTGATAATACTTTATTTGTATACCTTAGTTTTGAGAGTTATATATATATATGAATCTAATTACGAGTTTGTACGTCAGTTACCCAATTCCTGGTCCTCACTGGATAACTGTATTGGATCCCCTATGTCTGACCCCTCTCGGCACGAAGCAAGATCCATCAGAGGGCCAACTAAATGAACCCGAAGTGTAGTGCTAGGAGATAAAGGGTTAGTTAAGAAAATGGACCCAGTGGCGCTACAACACTTGCATGCACGTCTGCCACTGCATGGAGTTGCCAGCCTCTCCCGGCAAACAGTAGTGGGTGTGGCTTTATTGACGACTGGCAGCTAGGGCTGTTTGACTGAACTGGTCATATCAGGTTGGCCGGTATTTTGCTTATGGCCAACTCGACATGCGCAGTTTGTGGTTTCCCTCTAGACATAGCTGCCAGGGAGCTGGACAAGCAACACAGCCTCATCGGTCTCAGATGGAGCGCTATGGTCACTTGTCCCAGCCAATCCTTGCACTGCTCTTATGCTGTTTACTATTATAAACAGCAAGAGAGCAGTGCTCATATTGGCTGAGTTGCATGGCGTTTTATTTTCACCTTGCCCGCCCAGCATGCATTGCTCAGCTCTTCGCGAGGTGTGGAGAGAGTCGGCCGCGAGTGTAGAATATCGACTCCAGTGCTGAGGTAAGTTGATTTTTGGTATGTTTATTTTTATATAATACATCTTGTCTGTTTGTTTAATACACTCCCTTTCCGCCACATGGTATCCTCCTATTATAGCACTCTAACTGGCGTGGGTCATTGTTGGCAAAGGACGTAGATATTAGAAAAGGGCTCCCTGTAATCGCTGGCCAACATCCCAAGGTCCTCCCTTTCACCAATGATCACTTGGGCAGGCATTGTCAGAAGCCGTGTTGACTTGGCACATTGCGCTGCCATACAGGGTCGCGCCTTTTATATGTTAGGTATGCCGTGATCTAAATCTAGATAAGTGCCAGCACAGTTTTCCCAAGCTTTCCCACAGCTGCTGCATATTTTAATCTATTCAGACTGAATTTACTCACAGACCACGCCAGATTCAGATATCCAGTGCAGATATGACCCATGCGTTTCTTACTTTTGCCTGCTGCTGGAAAGACGTGCCCCTAATGAAGGCTATTTCAGGACGTTTAAAAGATGCTTCTACAGATGCCTAATGTATTTTGCTCTTTGATTTATAAAATCAATTGCCGCCATACTCGTTCTCATTAAGGCTTACACGTGCCTGCTTCTGAGGCTCTGGCGTTCGTCGTCAGGCAGTGCCCTGGTGTCATCCATGATTGACAGTCATATCATTAATATCTTGGGTACAAACAAGGCGGTGAGATAGTTGCCATCGTCTGGCCTTTCAGAAGCCTTTTAAAGCAAAGCATGAGATGACAAAAAGCAAACTACAGTTTCCACAGAATGGACAAAAGTCATAAAAACTTATTATTAATAGGTTTCACAGGAAAACTCTAAATCGCATTGATGCAGCGCTCCTCGTCTGTTGCTTCCCCAGGGCTGCAAGGGTGCAAAAGTCTATTCACCAAGGCAGAGACTGCTTGTATTTTTAAATCAAATTGATGTACTGGGATTTTCTACAATCCTATTTTTTTTTCTTTTCTGTATGTGCTGTGGAGAGGCATGTCATGATAGCACGTAGAGGTGTGATATAACCAAATCTGTTTGGACAGTCACAATGTTACTCTCATTGTTGTCATGGAATGTCTCACTTTGGCTGAACCAGGGCACAAGTCCTAAAAAGAAGTGGGGGACGCTGACGTCACAACAGGAAGTGACGTCACGAAAGGTGGCTTGCACCATCAGACTCATTGCCTCCCCTCGCTCACCCCTTAGATGCGATTGCATCAGAGAAGCCAGCGCGTGAGCAGCGTTCTGAATGAGCTCCGATCTCGCCCCAGAGAGGCCAAAGAGTGAATGTGTGGCTCCATTTGCTCCAGTTATCGAGCTCCCGGTAAAATAAGTGGGGGGACGCCGTCCACCCACGTGGGACCCCGACTCGAGCCCTGGGCTGAACCACTAAATTGTGCAACTGTGCCACAACCCTGGTTGTTTACACTGGCAGGGGCGGTTTCTCTTTATTTTACACGTTCCCTTTTAGAGAGTCCCCACTTTTTTCTTCCGATGTAAAGACCTGTCAGTACATATTTCTATATGACTGATTGCAGCCTGCAGCTGTGGGTGCTTCCCGAAGCCTGGTTAGAGCACTTTCTTCTAAGGTTGATGCCCCATACAGCCAAGACACTGGGAAAGCATACACTTTAAAGGGCCTGAAGTTGTCATGCTGAATAACTTGCACATTGAAGTAACTGTTGAACATATTAATGCAGTAAGATATAGGACAGTTTTTAATGTTTACCTTTTCAACATTATACGTTCCCACTGCTTTATAAACTTTGCTTTCACACTAAATTAATTTACTTTCAAATGCACCATTTGTAAATCTTTTCTCAATTTTTTTCTTGGGAGAAGGAACTCCTATGGATCCCACGTTTGTCCATTAAGCTTGCTCACTTCACTCGCTACATAGTCATACCCAACTTTTACGCCCTATCACTTTCAAATGTCACCAGCCGCCACTGGGGATAATGTGCTAATATTTAAAATGTCGTTATGCAACAATGTCTATTATCATAAGTTAAATTTTAAATATAAAGCGCATTGTAAGAAAATAAAAAACATTCATTCTAAAATATAGTTTTCCTATGTAAAATACTCTATAGAGCAGGTTTAACAACATATATAAATGAAGACAATAAAGTGTAATGTGTAAAAGTGTAACTTTCTGCTTCGGGGCCTACATCTAAAATGTTTATTTTCACACACTGGGGAGGATTCACTGGAAGTTGCTTGCATAAAGGATGGGTCTGCAAGAGTGGGATTGTCAGGTGTTCTGATTAATTCTCTGAGAGAAGAACTGTCATTTATTTAAGCAACCCTAAAAAAAAGGCGAAATGCTGTATTACAAGGGAAAGCTTTCACTTTGTCAAAAGTGATAGAAGAGGCACTCCTTCAGCCAGTGGCTAACAGAATAATTGGGGCACCCCTGTAGAATGTGATGAGGAGCCCCTCCCAAACCCCCACCCAGTCTTCCATATCTCACAGATATTCATTGGCCTTGGGATGAACGGGCCCCCTTGAATGGTTGGAAGCCCCCATGTACCCCAGTGGCAGCTACGCCCCTACCTTCAGCAAGTAAAGTCCACACTTTAACCCATCACTCTGACAAGAGAAAGAAACAAGGGCTGCGAGTTTTGGCCAGGGTATTGCTCATGAGCTGTGATTCCGTTATTACAACACAATGGTAGACAGTGAAGCGGAATCAAAGTAGTAAACACATAAACAACGAGGAAATACTCTTCATGCTCGCCTCCCATTAGTCAGCAGGGCGCCATATTATCATTTTCTTAGTCTCCACTAAACGATATACACTTAATAATACACTTAATTCCATAATAATCAGTAATATCTCCCACGGTATTCCAGTGCAATTGTGCTTTAAATGGCAGGAGAGCTAGAAATCTTAAACAATTAGGGTATTACAATTTTAACTCTGTCCTTTTCTAAATTTGTGTCCGGATTTATTATGAATTTTCGCAATCGCTAGTGTCTTATTTTGGTTCATAAGACCGCCTCACCCCAAAAGTGTATCGCCGTACTCTCTCAGTGGGAAGATGGGCTCTTTTTGCCTCTCACACTCCTCAGGACATGTTTAGTGGGAGAAGTAGGAAGCCATGGTCTCCCTCCTTCTAGCAGCCCTGTGTCTGAAACACGGATATTGTTTCTATTCGCACCTTTGTTTCTACTTGCCACACTTACAAATCCATGCACTTCATTACGGTGCTCTGAAAATCGGACTCTCGTGGATCAATAAAGCTCCGTTTCCAGTGCCTGAAGTGCAGTGTATACTTACTTGTCCAGGACGAAGTAGAGGTCGAAGGCTCCTTGGCAGGAGGGCTCCTCGGCTAGCAGGGGCCACCCCTGGCCCTTGAGGGCGGCCATCAGCAGCAGGACTCTCAGCAGCGGCCAGCAGCAGCCACCCCCCATCTCGGAGGAGAAGCGAGCCGGGATACCAGAGCAGTCCGTGAAAGAGGAGCGGGGCAGGGAAAGGACAGTGAAGGCGTGCAGAGAGGTATACAAGCCTGCAGGGAAGACGACCGAGGGCCCACGAAGAAAGACCGGCTCGCGACAAGAAAGAAGGATGAGGCGTCGAGGAGTCCGGGAGTCTCCAGATGTGCAGGGGAGGGAGGCCGGGCGCTCGCTCGTTACTTGTCTCTAGCCTCACTCACTCCTTCCCTCCTTCCTTCCGCCTTATGAGCGGTGCTATTTCCTCTGAGGCACACACACTCTCTGAACTCTACTGGAGGGCAGGCAGCCCGCGGCGATAAAAACAAATCCGGGGGATGGGCCGCAGCAAGGACTTCCCCTTTTATGGCAGCAGAAAAGATGCATTCCCCCACTTTAAAGTATACAGCAGCCTGTAGCCGTTTATTGGGATTATCACATTTCACCCCAAATACGATATAGGCAGAAATAGTGCGCTTGCAAATTCTCCAGGAAACGCCCAACAGCGTTATCTCGAATCGGAACTTCACGTTACAGCCACGATGCCACTCAGCGATACTTTTCAGAGACAATAGGTCCAGTCAGATCACAGCAGGGAGCAATCCCAGACTTACGTGATGAAGAAAGGATGTTATTTAAAAATGCACGTTAGCTTTAACCTGCCTACAGAGCACAAAAGAAGAAAGAATCCACTGTCAGTGTAACTGCACAGTTCTTGCACTCAAAGCATAAATACATGTTTTTGGAGCGGGTGGGCTAAGGCGCAGTGTTGTAATACCATTTCTTTGTATAGCGCAGAGATCTCAAAGTTCCCGCACGGTGGCGCTTTTTCGAAAACTGAAGTGTGGTTTAGTTTCACAAACGAGAGTGCATTCAGCACGACGGAGTTCGTGCATGGAAAAACAGTCAGCTACCTTTAAATATTATATACTGCCAGCATCAACTTTAATGTTTCTAATGGTCACAAAGTAATAAAGCATTAAGCTAAGTTGTCCTTGCACTGTTCTTTGAACATGGTGGGGCATATTTACGTTCCCTGGCGCATCCCTGCATATCAGCAGGGATGCGCCAGGGAAAATGCGTCACGCAAGTATTCCTTGCGCCACGTCCGATGCGCCGCATTTACAATGCGGCGCATTGTGCGCTAAGGATAAGCAGATGCGTGACGCATCTGCCGGCGGAAGGTTGGCGCAGTGCTGAAGTTGTGTCGCAAGCGCGACGCAGCTCCAGCACTGTTCCAACCTTCCCTATCCCTAACATGGTGCGTCAATCCTTACGCCTGCTTCAAGCAGGCGTAAGGATTGGCGCACCAGCGTCGAGAAAAGTGACTGCGTGAAATCTTGTAGATTTCACTACGTCACTTTTCCGAGCGTTCCTGCGCCGGAACGCCCCCTGCACCGGTACGCCCACATGAAACCTGGCGCAGGTTTCATGTGGCGCAGGGTTTACTACGTGACGCATCTCCCTAGATGCGTCACGTTGTAAATATAGCGCAACGCGGCGCATGGTTTGCGTCACCGCTGCGTCACATGCGTGACGCAACGGCGGCGCAAAAGTGGCGCAAGGGGCTTGTAAATATGCCCCGGTGTTTTCAGTGTTATCACGTGTCTCCAGTTGTTTGCTGCTTCTGCGTTAAGCTTATGAAGGAAGTATTACGCTCATTTAGCAGCTGCCACGAAGTGAAGGCACTACTCAAAGCTTAAGGTCTCGTGTCAGTTTTAGTAAAGAGTTAGAACACAAACAATTAGGCAGATTTGCTGCAGTTCACTAAATATTCCTCAGACAGCTTCAAAAACATCATCAAGCATGAATATTTGTAGTTTTACAATATCACTGGTACTCTGTGGAAATCAAAGGTTTGAAAGTGAGCTGAATGTTCACACTGGGAAGAGCATTTTGTCCGCTCCCATTTATCAGGCAGCGCTGCACAGAAAGTAATCAGTTCCTGGTAATAGGAACGCCGTGTGAACAGCACTTCAAAGCCAAAGCCTGTGGAGGCAAGTTATTTCTGCTACATAAAGAAACTGGAGAGCCAGGGCTAGCAAGTATTTGCAAACACAAAAGGTCTTGCCAATGAAAGAGCTATTGGCTTTGCCAATGTGTTTTAGCCATGCTGTACACCAGCATGGCTGCTGTTCAACGTGGCTAAAAGTTATTGGCGTAGCAGAGAGTAGAGTGTCATAGAGTGGAGTGGCGTAGAGGGGAGTGTTGTGGAGTGGTGTAGAGAGGCGTATAGTGGAGTAGAATGGAGTGGCGTGGAGTAGCATAGAGTGTCATGGAGTGGCGTGGAGTGGCATAGAGTGAAGTGGTGTAGAGTGTCATAGAGGGAGTAGAGTGGAATGCAGTGGTGTAGAGTGGAAGGGCTCAGAGTGGAGAGGCATAGAGTGGAGTAGAGTGTGGTAGAGTGGAGTGGTGTAGAGTGTAGAGTGTCATAGCGTGGAGTGGCATAGAGTTGAGTGGAGTGGCGTAGACGGGATTCAAGTGGCGTGGAGTGGCATAGAGCGAGTTGAGTACAGTAGAGTTTAGGGTTGCTGATGCAAGATTTAAAAAATCAAAATACAAGACACGTTTACAGATTAAAAGACAGAAAAGAATGAAAGTACATTTTGCACACGGTAAGTAGATATAATATCGAGTTTTAAATATCGTTTTGCTATAATATCGAGTTTAAAATGTCGAAAGCCAAAAATATTGTGTATAATATCGATGTCAAGAATATCGATTTACTGTGTTGTATAAAATATCGTTGTTAAAAATATCGATTTTGAAAATATTATTAAAAAATATCGATTTTGTAAATGTGAAATTTTTATTATAGTATATATTTTTTAATGTATTAATAATTTTTATTAAATTGTATATGTTTTATAGAAGAAAAAAATAGGAGCGGGATGTTGGGTTTATAGGGGATAAGGGTCGGGAGTGTTTTAAAATAAAAATTTCAAAACATTTATAAAATTATATTTAAAAACATAATTTTTTTTAGGAGCGGGATGTTGGAGTTATAAGGGATAAGGATGGAGAGGGTTTTAAAAATAAAAAATGTGAAATTAAAAAAAAAAATTATATTTTATATAAAAAAAAATAATTTGGATTTTAGGAGTGGGATGTTTTGATTATAGGTGATGAGGGGGGTAATTTTAAAATAAAATACATTTTAAATTAACATTTTAATATATTAAAACTAAATTATAAATTTATAAAAAAATATTATTTTTTGTGATATTTTGTGAAATTTGCAGATAATTTTGTGGAGTAATGTTTAATTTGAAATAAAAATTTAAAAAAATATATTAGCAATTTTTGTTTTGATATGGTACTATAGTAGTGAAATAATAATTTAAAAAAATAATAATTTCTTATTTAATGTAGAGGTGTTTAGTGTTGAGATGGTATTATTGTGTATTTTTTTAAAAAGAATTGTAAATATTGTTTTAATAATTAAAAACATTTAATGACATTTTTTAAAAATAGTAAATTTTGAAGATGTTTAATGTTTGATTTTGAAAATATTAATCTTCTAATGTTTTAATGTTTAATATTTTTATATAAAATTAATAACCATAGGGTCTATTACGATGGTGGGCGGAGGTCCACCGCCGGCCCAGCGGTGGACTTCCGACCGCCATCGCAACCAAGAAAACCGCCGGTCATATTAGGATGGCGGTGGTAAATTCCGACCGCCGCTTTACCGCCGGTTGCCATCCGCACTCCTGCCTGGCGGACGGAGCAGGACCGGGATAATGGTGGCGGTGCAGAGCAGGCTCCGCCGGCAGGATTATGATGCCGGCGGTAGCCAGCCTTTCCTCAGCGGTCAAACCGCCATGGAAAGGCATGCAGTGATTGTCTTCCGGGGGCCCGTTGCGGGCCCCCAATGTGTTGGGGGAGGTGTGGGTGCACTGGGGGGGTACCCATGGTCCCCCCTAAATTTCCCTGTACCAGGTGGCAGGCACTGTGCAGTGCCTGCCACGCAGTGCAGGGAAATGCAGGACATGCTCCTTTCGGCATCGCGGCGGTGCTGCGGGCAGCAGCAACCGCAGCAATGTTAATGCCCGCGATCAGACCGCCGCGGTCGGATTTCGACCGCGGGTCATCGTGATTCGACCGGCGGTGATGTCCCACTACCATGGTGGTCGGGGAGGTTTCCCGACCGCCATCGTAATAGGCCCCTTTATTTTTAGTTTTTAAATACTTTTTTAATATTTATTATAATTTGATTTATAAAAAAAATGTAAAAGTCATATTTTTGGGGATAAGTTTTTATAATTGGGACTATGTTTATGTATATGTATAATGTGTATTATTTTATATGTATTTTTGTAATTTTATTGGGAATATTACATTTTATGAGTATATTTTTGTACATTTTTCTTGAGTTAATATAGTTTGGGGTGAGAATAGTAAATTGTATATGTTTAGTGTCCAGCACCTTCCCTGAGTTAATGTAGTTTGGAGTGGGAATAGTAAATTATTATGTTTAGTGTCCCACATAAATTTGATTTTATGAAAGACCCATCTGGTGCTATGATGACAATGCAAATAGAGACAGAAGTAATTAAACTCCAAACTCCGATTAAGCCAACTAACAATCTTGTAGGTAGTATGCAATTTGCCGGACAAGAACGGCACTTGCCAACCTTGAACAAGAGCTCCCAAATTGTGGATAGAGAAAATCTAGGTATGTTTGAGGGTCATATTACTGACCTTGAAATGCTAAATATAAAATCAGCTACTGAACCGGAACAAAATGACATGGATGTGCTGGGAATATCCCGGGAAGAGATATCCCAGGAAGCGATACCTCAGAAAAAGTTGTTAACGAGGGCCCCGCTACCCATAGAGGTTAAAGTAGAAATAAGGAATAAGTTTGAGATGGCGGTCGATACTATACTCTCTAGGCAGGTGGCTAATCAAGGTCCTACGGAGAACTTAGTAGATGCCACCCAGGTTAATCAGTCCAGAGTTAATAGTAATAGTAATAGTAGTTTTATCCCCAGGGGAATCACGGAAATAAGAACTGATGTAGGCACAGTTGCTGAACTAAATAAGGAAGAGGAGAGTAGCCTACCCTCCAATGACCAAAATCTAATGACCTCTAATGACCAAACTCCAGAACTAGAACTAGATACTCTACAAGGAACCAACGAAAAACTAGGAATAAAAGAGAAAATCGCATACTCCAACAGTACTAATGGCAGTAGTACACTGTGCAGTAGAAATGGTAGTGGCAAACATATCGATATGGTCAACCCCAAAAAAGCAACTGAAGAGCAACAAATTCCCCCAGTGGGTTCAGAAAGGATCACCCACAAGGAGCACGGACACCAGCAGGACCAAAAGGCCCAAGTTATAGGCAATCAAGGCTTGGGGTCTATTTGGGATATTTTTTTATCAAACATCATCATTAACTCTAGAAGCATTGACATACCGGTCGAGCAAAATGGAGATTCAAATTGAATTACTCAATGTGATGGCAAATGCAGTAGCCGGAATTGACCAAAAATTGGCACAGCTAAATAGTCTGATAATTAGAGCCCAAACTCAAGCTGCTACAACATACCTTGATTGTGCATGTGCCCCAATAATCAATAAACTGGCAACAATACCGGATGCAATGAATACAATACTGGAAGATGTTAAATGAAGTCTTCAAAAGGAAAAAAACAAACACAAAGGAGATAGCAGTAAAATAAAAAAGGACACGGGAGACAACAATAATATCATACACCTAAGAGATGCTGAACAATTGAGTGCCACAACTGACTTAGTAAGCATGGATAATTTAACATCGACAGCAGGTCAGAACCTACAACAAGATGGGAAGAGGCCAACGGGTACAAAACCATCTGTCCCTTGTATAGAGTATACTACTGAAGACTTGGAGGTTAAGGATGCAGTTTCTCCATTATTCAGTATGACAAAGAGACATAAGAAAAAACTACGTAAGGCAAGAAATAAGGCCAAACGTGAATCCACAATTGTAATACAAGCTCAAGATGAAGCACCAACTGAACTGGGCAGTGACGGAGAAGAACGATGTAAGGAAACAACGGGGAAACAGGAAAAAGTACCATATGGAGAACAGTCTTCTAGAGCGAATAACAAAAACAAGAAGTATTTTGCTATATTCACCAAAGAAACAAGCGGAAAACAATTGAGCGAGCAAATTAACAAAACGTACTCAAACAAATATAGCCACTACATCGGGTGGAAATAGAAGAACCTCCAATGAATCAGAGAAGGGGGGGATAAAAATTAAACCAAAGGAAAAGGAAGTTAAGCTTCGGGAAACTGTTGTTTCACAGAAAAGTTTACTGAGGATAAAAAAAGAGTATCGCCGGAAAAGATGGACCAATTAAAGAGTGTGTCAAATCCTCAGGAAATTAAAGATCTGGAGAAGGAAGATGTGGAAAAAAAATATATCGGACCAGTAGTACAAAGGACATTGCGCGTATACCACAATATAGCACAAAGCCCAAGTAAGAATACAACTAAAAGTCAAAACCATCAATACTCCCAAAACCTAGTAAATCAAACAAATAAATCAAGTTATATAAATGTGAACCAGAATGATACATTAGAACAAGCTGAGGAGAACCGGTATGTATCGAATTGGGATCACTTGGTCATCGTAAGGAATGGAGAGGAGACACTAGTCACAAATAAAGTCCCACAAGGTATTGAAAAAGATAGGAAAGAGAAATCATCAGTTAATGGGATGGTACAACTAATTTTCAAACCGGTATATGACTCTCGAGGCAGGCAAGACACACTGAATAGAGGAAACATTCTCCGCCTCTTTAAGGCTATCCCATCGCTAGAAAATGTGACAAGCAAAGACATTGAATGTATTGGATTTTTACCAAATTCAGAAGGTAGCCTGACATTAACATTGCTAACCTTGAACTTTGGCTCTTTAGCGGAATTAATTATGAACGAAAAAGAAACTTTTTACAGCTGGGGGTTAATAATTAGCAAGCCAGTACCAAAGGTATATCCAAGTCCTTTCATCAAAGAAGAGAGTTCGAAACAGCAACAAAGCAACAGCAAAAAGCAAGTATTCTCTATATTAAAAAATTCCCTTGGAAAATCGGAGCAAGTAGGTGAAACGGCATTGACCCAAAGCAAAAGAGAAAAGTTAACTAGAATAAACGAAAAATGGATATCTATGGCTCTACACGGCAATAACGATCCATGACAGAACACAGTAAGATGCACAATAAAAAAAGTAAATAAAGATAGTGAAATATTAAAGCTATGCTCATGGAATATAAATGGGGTATGCAACAAGGTAAATAATGCCCACTTAAATTCTATGTCTAATTCCTATCAGGCTATTTTATTACAGGAAACATGGGCAATCGATCCTGTAATGTTAGAGGATTATAAAGGATCATTTGAGCCTGCAATCAAGCAACATAAATATGGTCGACCTAGTGGGGGCCTAGCTACATTCATAGCCATCGATTTGAGAGTGGAGCATGAGCAAGTGGAAACGAACAATCCTAAGTTTCTAACAGTAAGGCTACGATATAAGGCATGCAACCAAGTAAAATAAAAATCATTATTATTAATTAACTTATATATACACCCCACACCAAGTTCAAGGACCAACATGTGTGCTACACTAACCAGTTTTCTGTTGGAGCAAATGATGGATGACCCTTTCGCAGACATTATAATTTCAGGGGATTTTAATTTAAACCTGCTTGTCCCCTTTACAAGAGACGACATCACTCAGTCACAGGATCACCAATGGGCAATTCCTCAGCAGACACCAGATACAGTAAGGAAGCCCAGACAAAGTAAAGTCGGTATAAATTTTGTTAAGGATATAGAAGCAATGGGTCTAAGAATACTAAACGGGAGATTCCCACAAGACTCACCACCAGCTTAGACGTTTCATTCTCAAAATTCGAAGTCACGAATCGACTATACGATTGTATCTTTAAACATCTTTAGTAATATTACCTCGTATCGACTGGGGAAGGTGCCTGACAGTGACCATAGTCAGCAATAATCACCACAAATTTGCCCAGTGTAAAACATCAAACATATTTGACAACACGAGGACAGACGGGTACCATCAACTATAGGAGACTTATCTGGACAGCTTATACCAAAGACAACACTAATAAAATGGCGCAAAAACTGGTTAAAGAATGTTTTGAAGAAAAAATCTTTTTATCTCCAATTGATCAATGGGTAAACTTTACACGTAAATTAGTGAAAACATATGAATTAGCGCCCAAAGCTAAGAAAAAACAAACAATGCACATGGAGAAGAGAAATAATATTAATTTATCCTATACAATAAGGAATATGAGAAGGACTCGTAACAATTTTAGGAGACAGTTAACTAAGTTTCCATATAACAATGATCTGTCCATCAAACTACTAAATATTAATCGAAATTTGAGGAAATTAATCTGGAACGAAAGAAACCATGCAAAGCACGATCTTTGGGCTAAAGTTTTCCACGCTAGTAATCAAACGAATTCTAGGGAATTCTGGAAAACGATAAATGGTCTAGTACGACCTAATAAATCAGTGGTATCATCTGCACTAACTGAAAAAGAGTGGGTTAGTTTTCTAGCAACATATTTAAACTCCGACAGGGAAACAAGGTATCTGGATGGCAAATGGAATATGATTGATACATTAAATCAGGAACTGGACCATGAATTTGATATAACAAAGATTCAACTATCCAAAATAATATGGAAACAAAAAGATGGGGCACCAGGTCCCAATGGTATTCCTTTTGCACTTTATAAGGAAGATCCGGATCTATGGTCAGAATATCTAACAGCAGTCTTTAAAGAAATTGTCAGGACATTGACAATACCCGAATCTTGGAGAGGGTCGTTAATATCGCCAATTTATAAAAAGGAAATTGGGCCCACCCGAAAATTATAGATTAATTACTCTTCAAGACACTGATGCCAAATTATTTGCGGGAGTTTTATTATCAAATCTATCTGTATGGGCAAAGGAGAACCAGATACTCCCGCCCAACCAAACAGGATTTATTAAAGGACTGGGCACTACTACAAATATATTAGCCTTATCATTGCTAATCGATAAATGTACCTCAAAGAAACAACCCTTGTATTTGTGCTTTGTCGATTTTAGATCGGCCTTTGATTGTGTGCACAGACAACTAATGTGGAAAAAGTTGAAGGAGCAAGATATCCCGGTGTCCCTTTTAAAATTAATTCAACTTCTATATGCTGACACTTGGGTGAAAGTACGGATGGGGGATGGCTCTACACTAACGAAGGAAATTTTAACCACGGCAGGGTTAAAGCAAGGGTGTGTATTGGCCCCTTTACTTTTTAACTTGTTTTTAGCAGATCTTACTAATGTATAAGGGTGGGCGTAGTTCGCGAAGTAATGCTTCGCGAAGCTACGCAAAGTGCAGTTCGCGCTACGCAAGCTTCGCGTAGCACTACGCGAACTGCGTAGCGCACTGTTCGCAATGATTGCACAGTGCCGGATGCTTGTCCGCACTGTGCAATCATTGAAAACGGCAACTTGCACAGTGCGAGCTGTCTTTTACTGCCGCTCGAGTAGATTTTTACTCGGCGGCAGCTTCTCAACGCGGACTGGTAGTTTCTCATCGCGAGCGGTCGCGAGCATACGCGACCACTCGCAATGAGAAACCTGACCTCCCCGCGTTGAGAATCTCGCCGGGAGGTTTATTTTCCACGCTCGCGATCGGCAACTTGATGTTGCTGATCGCGAACGAGGAAAAAGTCTCGCCGGGATGTCATTTTGCTTGCTCGCGGTCGCCAACTTGACGTTGAGGACCGCGAGCAAGCAAACAATGACCGCGACACTACGCTTCGCTACGCGTGTTCGCACTGTGCTACGTGCAATTCGCGTTGTGCGAAGTAGCGCAAGCTTCGCAAACTACGCGAGCGTAGCGTAGCACTTCGCCCAGGGTTACTAATGTACTGAATGAAGTAAATGCACACCCGCCTAAACTAGCCAACAAGCAGATATCCAATTTACTATACGCTGATGATGTCATCCTTCTAAGCCAAACAAAAGTGGGGTTACAACGGTTAATAGATCGAATATCATCATATTCAAAAGATAACGGGATGGTGATAAACGAAACAAAGACCAAAGTTATGGTGATCACCAAAATTCAAGAATAAAATATAAATCCAAATGGTTTCTGGAGAAAGTGCAACTCGAACAAGTAGAAACTTACAAATAATTGGGAGTATTATTCGATGACAATGGAAATTTTCTCACGCAAAAAATGGATATCCAAAGAAAATCAAATGCTTTGATAGCTGCATTCAGAATCTTGCAGAAATCATTAGGTGATCTGAGCTACCGACCATTCTTAAAAGTTATATTGGCGAAATTGCAGCCTACTTTAACATATGGTAGCGAAGCCCTGTGTGGGAAAGATGCTGTGACCATTAATAATGCGGTCACAAAAACTTTTAAAACCCTCTTTTACTTGCCAAATAATGCATCGCCAGCGCAAATAAGGCTGGAGTTTGGACTAAATAACCAATTATATGCGAGAAAAGGACAATTTATAAAAGTATGGAATAGAATAAAAAATGACAATGAAAACCAAATGTCTCTATTATCATGGCAGGAAATAAACATAAATAGGAAATCACATGCCTGGAAATACTTACACACTGCAATATAAGAATACGCTGTGACCCCAATCTGGGGGACTACAATAACTCCTGAATCATTTAAAAAGCTATTAATAAAATAACAAACCATCTATCGCTGATAAGGGATAAAGACCTATTCGCAAAAAGAAAACATGCTTGGCCAATAATGAATGGTTTCCCAAAAGTGAAAGTTCAAGCATACTTAGAAACTCCGTGGACTTTGATATATAAACAAATCTTCACAAAAGCTCGTTTTGGTGCATTACCGGAGCTTATGTCATCTACCGCCGTGGCTAAGGTCAGAAGAAGACACACTATGTAGGCTATGTAAATTAGGAGAGGAGAACATTACTCACCTGTTGTGTGTCTGCCCAGAATTGGAAATTGAAAGAAAAAACATACTTAAGAAACATTTTAATGCTCGAGGAGTACGGTCTTGCAGGCAAGCTTTGATAATATGTTTACACTCCGATGATATAATAATGAATTCCGCCTTTGCAAAGTTTTTAGTAAGAATAGGATTGAAATTAGATCAGCAAAAATTAAAATCTACATGTACTGTATGATATATCTTAAAAATGTAAGTAGCACTATGAAATGGATTTTATCAAATTTAATTCATCTAAAAAATATTGCATTATTTATTCTTGCTTTTACTATTTTTGTTCTGTCCTGCAGTTATTAACTTGGATTTTTATAGCTGGTTGCGTTTGTTGTTTCATTGTAAGATTTAATTAATCAAACAATAAAGAATAATAATAATAATAATAATGGAGTGGGAATAGTAAATTAAATATGTTTAGTGTCCAGCACCTTCCTTGAGTTAATACAGTTTGGAGTGGGAACAGTAAATTATATATGTTTAGTGCCCAGCACCTTTCCTGACTTTTTGTTGTTTGGAGTGGGAATAGTAAAATATATATGTTTAGTGTCCAGAACCTTCCTTGAGTTAATGGAGTTTGGAGTGGGAATAGTAAATTATATATGTTTAGTGTCCAGCACATTCCCTGAGTTAATGTAGTTTGGAGTGGGAATAGTAAATTATATATGTTTAGTGTCCAGCATCTTCCCTGAGTTCATGTAGTTTGGAGTGGCAATAGTAAATTATTATGTGTAGTGTCCAACACCTTCCCTGACTTCTTCTAGTTTGGAGTGGGAATAGTAAATTATATATGTTTAGGGGTCGATTCCGATCTCGGCCGGAAGCGCACCTAACAGTATTCGTCCGGAAAAAAAAACCAGCCGAGTGCGTGTTTCCCGACCGAGTCGAACACTCGTCCGGACTAACAAGTGCGATGCGTATAACAACCCAGATTCCGAGCGAGCCGTACTTACCCAATCCAGCTCCTGTTCCCCGCCCGAGCCGGATCCGTAAACGCCGAATCGAGTCATACGGAAGCAAATACACAGCACCTTCCGGACGGACGAGTACGATGCGCACTCCGTACGCGCCGAACCCGTCGCTACGTCCGGGACGTTTGAGCATCCGGGCGAGCCGTATATAAGCTCCGTTTCGCGCCACAAGACGATCCACGGCTACGAGACGAACAAGCCTGCTACGAGTACGAGTCGAAGACACGAGAAACCCGAACGAGACGATCCAAGCATGAATCCCATTGCGCAGGTCCTACCTATACTCTACATCTATTACCGGGACCGGCACGGACGCGTACGGCACAGACGGTAAGTCAAACACCAACAACACAAACAAACGACACGTACCCAAAATATGTCACACACACATAGGGATGCACAAATGACGTACACTAGCAACAGCAGAACCATAGGGGTGGGATGGCCATCACCAATGCCATACACACCCATAGGGGATGGATGCCTACCACCAACACCACCCTACCACCACCCCTACTCAGGGGGCTGGATGCCTACCACTACCACCACCCCTACTCAGGGGGCTGGATGCCTGCCACTACCACTACCCCTACTCAGGGGGGCTGGATGCCTGTCACTACTACCATCCCCACCCTTAGGGGGCTGGATGCCTGCCACTACCACCACCCCTACTCATGGGGGCCTGGATGCCTGTCTCTACTACCATCTCCACCCTTAGGGGGATGGATGCCTACCACTACCAGTACCCCCTACTCATAGGGGGCTGGATGCCCATCACTAACAGTACCACCTACTCATAGGGGGCTGGATGCCCATCACTACCAGTACCCCTACTCATAGGGGGCAGGATGCCCATCACTACTACCATCCCCACTCATAGGGGGCTGGATGCCTGTCACTACTACCATCCCCACCCTTAGGGGGATGGATGCCTACC